>JBBGZY010001073.1:5740000-6401562 GCA_037952925.1 Lithobates clamitans
ACTTATCAGATTGCTCACCCCCTCTGATAGAACATTGATTACATTTTAGGGGGTTGTGAAATCCCAAAAAAAAATTACTTTAACAACACGCAGGAATTTAGGGATAACAAAGGCTACAAGACTGCAGTTGTCGCACTCTGCAGGTGCAGTTGCTAACCAGCTTACAGTAAATGAGGTAATGTCAAAGGCATTCATGTTGCAAAGAGTACACAATCACATGCAAGGGCAATTAATGAAAACACTTTGAGGCTTGCATATGATTTGATGATGGAAATCAGCAGAGCTTCTGCTCATTTACTAAAGCACTGGAACAAATGCACTTGTAGAGTGCACATGCATTTTGCAAAGTGCAACATAGATTTGCTTTAGACAAATCAACACCACAGAACATTCAAGCAAATTTTAACGAGGGTGGGGGTGGGGGGGTTGTGAAATCTAGCTAATTGCTAATTAGCAGCACACTATTTGGAGTGAGTTCAGGTGGGGGGGGGGGGTTGTGAAATCTAGCTAATTGCTAATTAGCAGCACACTATTTGGAGTGAGTTCAGGTGGGGGGGGGGTTGTGAAATCTAGCTGATTGCTAATTAGCAGCACACTATTTGGAGTGAGTTCAGGTGGGGGGGGGGTTGTGAAATCTAGCTAATTGCTAATTAGCAGCACACTATTTGGAGTGAGTTCAGGTGGGGGGGGGGGGTTGTGAAATCTAGCTAATTGCTAATTAGCAGCACACTATTTGGAGTGAGTTCAGGTGGGGGGGGGGGGGTTGTGAAATCTAGCTAATTGCTAATTATAAGCACACTGAATACACTCCAACAAAATACATTCAAAATGAGTAGACTAGGTGGATATGTTCCCATCACTTCATGCTGGGAAGGTTATTGAAGGAAATTATACATGCATGACAAAAAATAACAGGAAAAAATCCCAGCATGTGTGAGGATAAAAAGGGGACATTCACACTATATTGCAATGATGGGAAGTAGTGTTTGAAGCAAGAAATACATTACATTATCAAAGATTACATAAAAGAACATGTGATGCTAATAAAATAAAAATAGCTTACCTTAATATAGTCCTTCTGCAGGACCTGTATGATGGCAGAACAGGTCTCTGGGATAATGATCCCCAGAGCCTGGGGGGAGATGCCTGTCGAGAACTTAAGGTCCTGCAGGCTTCTCCCTGTGGCCAAATACCGCAAGGTAGCGACCAGCCTCTGCTCCGGAGTGATGGCTTGCCTCATGCAGGTATCCTGCCTGCTGATATAGGGGGTCAGCAAAGCCACCAAACGATCAAAAACGGGGTCCGTCATCCGGAGAAAGTTCCTGAAATCCTCAGGATTATTCTCACGGATCTCACGGAGCAAAGGCATGTGACAGAACTGGTCACGCTGAAGCAACCAATTCTTGGTCCATGAACTCCTCCTCGCCCTGTTCATGGACTGGTCTTGGGCTGAAGAATAAACTACAGCACCAAGCACATACAATGCACGAGCTCTACGACGAGTACGTACAGGTAACATGGCTTCAAAACGGTCGGCTGGTCAGAACGCACCTAAACAGAACGCACTGAAGAACAGCAAGGCCTGTGAAGAACGACCTGAAAATCAGGAACGAGCGGCCAATAAAACAAAGATTTCTCAATGCCAACTGACCAAACGCACTGAAAAGCAGATACAAACCTCACAAGCACAGACTGAACAACAGTTAAAACGAACTGAAAAATACGAGTCTCACAAGCGCGAATCGTCTCTCACCAAACTTCTACTAACACGAGATAAACACGAGATTAGCAGAAGGAGCCCAAAGGGTGTCGTACGGGCTATTGAACTTCCGTTTTATAGTCTCGTCGGACTTGGTGTACGTCACAGCGTACTAAGCTGGCGTACTTTTGTGTGGTCGTGTGTGGGCAAGTCCGTTCGTAAGAAAGTCTGCCCAAGTCCGCCGAAGGTACGCCGGAAGTATGTCGGACAGGCTGTCCGACTTTTGTAGCTGCAAAGTCCGACCGTGTGTACGCGGCATAACACTTCTGGTTCCTTCTGGATGATTGATGTATGCCACTGCTTGACATCATCTGACTAAATCCATATCCAATCACCTTGCAATCGTGAGGTCTATCAAACAATGAATAACCTAATTGCTTGTAGCTCCAGAAAATTGATCTGGAAACAAACTTTTTTAAAGCAACCAAGTTCCCTGCACCAATATGGTGGCCAGGACTCCTTCCCAGCCTGTCAGGTTGGAATGTTTTGTGTCAACATTCCAGAGCAAACAAAGGGAAGGGATTCCCTGACACCAGAGCTGAAGTTGTATACCACCTGGTCAGACAAATCCTGGTCCTGGGTGTCAGGTGAATCAGTGAATGTGGCTCTATGCAGCTAGAATGTAGAGTTGTAATGGTCTGGATTGAATTGAGCATATAAAACTTCTTGAAAGGAGGCCAATAACTCTCATTCAAAAGCAGAGAGTTTGATTCTTCCTGAATCTGAACTTGGTAGTAGAGACTCAAGAGTTTACCTTTTATGAAAAGAACACTCTTGATTGAGTCTAGTAGAAGAGAAATAATCCAAGCAATGAGTCAGTTCAAGATCCAACCAAACATTTGAAGGACCGAACCACCCTTTAAACATTACCTGACAGGTTTTTAACTGACTGCTCTCTCAGAAAGAATTTATTCAAATGTCTCATGAAGGGAATGCCCTGTGAATGCAGCACAACAAGCACAGGGTCTAGCACCCTGGTGAATATTTAAGGTGCCATGGACAGACCAAGGGCAATGAACAAGCAGTGATATGTGCCCACAGCAAAGTGGCCAAATAGACAAGCTTAATATTCAAAATGACTAGAAAGTCTCCTGGGTGGAGGAAAAAATGACTAACTTGGTAGATTCTATGTAGAATGTGTGCACTCGAGTAACGGGATTGAGTGCTTTTATATCCAGAATGGTATGTATGCCCCTATTTGCTTTGGAAACTGCTAACCAGTTTGAATAGATACCTGGTAACCTTTCCTTTTCTAGAAACATGGCAATGACTCCCTGAAAGTTACGTCAGAACACCCTGAAGGTCTGTTAGTTGATGCAGGGATATTGACAGGTTTAACATCATGAAATGGAGAAGAGGTAGAGACTAAACATCCAGCCTGCAGCCCCTAGACATCATTTATTTTATCCACCCATCCAAGAGGCTTTTGGTCCAAGTGACCACAAAAGATAATAGCTGTTCCCCTCTTTGAGAAGTAGGGTGTTCCCTCATTGTGAGGAGGATTGACCTGCAGGCTTTGGAGATTTGACGAGTCCCAAAGTTAGACTTGGAGGTCTGAGAGAAACAAAAGGAACACATTTTGGGTGAGGGTTTCCAGCCTGACATTTAGGGAGGTGCCACTGTTCTGTCTCTGGGGACAGCTAGCTAAACCTTCTTATCCCAATAACTGTAGATATCATATTTCTTTGATCTCAGTTTTATTAGAACAAGCCAGGTGAAACTACAAAATAACAGAAATAGACCTCAATAAGTATAATATTGCATACAATACAGCATACATTGCATAAATAACGATATACAGTACAAGATGAGATAATTAAAACTTACTTTTTAAGTTCTCTAAGGGGTGATGACAATAGATTGAGAAAGACATGTTTGCTTCCTGCAATGTGTTGAAAAGAATGGTGAATGGTTCACTTCCTGTTAAGATTCTACCCAGAATTCCCTGCTTGCTGACAACTTCCTTAATTACATATACATTAAAACAAATAAACACAACTGCAGCAATACCAAAAAGGAATGCTAGATGGAGCTTGCACACCACATATGATTGTCTTAAGTAAATTACACACTTTACATGTAAATTTAACAACACAGATACAAATAGTCAGCGCATACACATCTGGTGGACAGAACACTCCCCACCTGACATCAAGTGATGTCACTAACAGAGTCCTCCGTAGAAGCAACAGAATAAGTTCGATCACTGGTCTAAAGAATACTTTAACCTCATTCTGTTGAAAGATCTTGACCTTGACCTTACGGACATGATTATCTTTGCTTGGCAGTACTTTGGGGATCAAACCTAAAGGCCACATATTCCTTAGTGCCTGGCAATCTTTCATGAGCACAATATCACCAGGTTTAAGATTATGCTTTTAAGTGTGCCACTTTTTCCTTACTTGTAGAGTAGATATATATTGTTCTCTCCACCGATTCCAGAAGGTAGTGGCAAGGGTTTGTACTTGTCTCCATTGATGTTTGTAAAGGTCCTTCTCAAAAAACTCTCCAGCTGGAGCACCGGCAAAACTAGTCTTTTGTGTGAGTAACATGGCATGTGTGAGGACTACTGGATCTTCAGAGTCACTTGAAATGGATGTCAAAGGTCTGGCGTTAATGATAGCTGTAACCTCTGCCATAAATATCACTAAACATTCATGAGTAAGCCTTGCAGATCCTACTTGTAGGAAGATAGAGTCAAGAATTCTGTGGGCTATGCCAATCATCCTCTCCCAAACACCTCCCATGTGAGAAGAGTGAGGTGGGTTGAAGATCCATGTGCAGTTTTGCTTTTCCAGCCTGGGTATGGTGTGTTCGAGAAGTGGTGCAAGTTCTGCTTTCCCCATTATGAACCCTATGTGGCATTGTCCTTTATTGTCTATGGTTATCGGGTAAGCTACAGCAACAATTGCTTTAACAGAAGCATCCGAAAACACGCAAGGTCTTTGCATCTGAACATCAGCAGATGACAGAGGAGCATATGGTAATTGAATTTTAAGGTTGGATAGAGCTGTTAGTGAGTCCTTCCACTCTAGCCATGGGTTCTTCTTGTCTGTGGGAAGAGCGTGGTCCCAATCTAGCGACTCACAGATTAAGTCTCTCAGTAGTGCTTTACCCTGGATGGTGACAGGTGCTGCAAAGCCTAAGGGATCATACAGGCTGTTTATGGTAGACAGGACACCTCTACGGGTAAAGGGTTTTTCTTCTGTGTTTACTTGGAAAGTAGACGTGTCAGATCTTAAGTCCCAAAGCAAACCAAGGCTGCGTTGCATGGGAAACAAGTCTGTGCCTAGATCTAAGTCCTTTAACTCATTAGAATAATCTTGGACAGGAAAGGCTTCTAAAACTTTTCTACTGTTGGAAGCAATATTGGGGAGTCTTAAGTTGGAATGCGCAAGCATTGTCTGAGTTCTTTTGAGGAGATTGCGGCTTCATTTGTGGGTAGTGATTTCAAGCAATTGTGTACATAGAAATCCTTGTCCACAAACTTTCTGACACCTGACCCATACTCTTATAGGGCGTACACACGGTCGGACTTTGTTCGGACATTCCGACAACAAAATCCTAGGTTTTTTTCCGACGGATGTTGGCTCAAACTTGTTTTGTCTACACACGGTCGCACAAAGTTGTCGGAAAATCTGATCGTTCTAAACGTGGTGACGTAAAACATGTACGTCGGGACTATAAATGGGGCAGTGGCCAATAGCTTTCATCTCTTTATTTATTCTGAGCATGCGTGGCACTTTGTCCGTCGGATTTGTGTACACACGATCGGAATTTCCGACAACGGATTTTGTTGTCGGAAAATTTTATCTCCTGCTCTCCAACTTTGTGTGTCGGAAAATCCGATGGAAAATGTCCGATGGAGCCCACACAAGGTCGGAATTTCCGACAACACGCTCCGATCGGACATTTTCCATTGGAAAATCCGACCGTGTGTACGGGGCATAACTCTCCCACTCTAGCAGAATGTCTGAGGCCATATATAGCAACTGCAGGGGAAGGACTGTTGCCAAATATGTGCACCCTCATGCTGTATTCTGTGATGTCTCCAGAGGGGTTGCTGTCCCTGAACCAGAGAAACCTCAGAAAGTTACGGTGTTCTTCTTTAACAAGAAAGCAATAGAACATTTGCTGTACATCTGCCATGAATGCGACTGAATCCTATCTCAGCATGACCATTCTGGAATATTTTCTCCATGAAGGAAAAGAAATGTTCTTTCATCCCTGGTTTCCTTTGAAGATTGTGTCTTAGAGAAGTGAGACGATTATATGCTAGTTCTCTGTTGTTAGGCAAACGTCGTCTTTGTGGTCTAAAGGGGAGAGGTGCAACCCAGCTATTAGTCCCGTCTTTCTCCTTACTCCTTTCCATAACTTCTAAGAAGAGCCTATCCTCAATGGACATTGCTACCTGGTTGTCTTCCTTTGTTCTCCTGAACACTGTGCTTCCTAAGTCACTTTGGTCGTTGTCATAGGTATTGCTGTCACAGAGGGGACTTAGGAAGGGAAGAGGTACAGGCTTGTTGTGTGGTAGCTCCTTTATGAGGATGTGATTTTAACAGGGTTGGAAAAGAGTAGGACGACCATTCTCGAGGGTACTAGTGAGCAGGTTATTAACAGATGCTGGTTTGTGTGCACCTCCCAGGCAAACATCACCTATAATGACCCACCAGAGATCCAGTTTTTGGACATATGGGGCATTTTTAGGACCGTTGATCAGTTTTCTTACATTGTGGACTTGCAAGATATCCCTTCCTAGCAGTAAGAATATCTGAGCCTGATCATCTAGTTCTGGTATGAGATGTGCTATGTGATTTAAGGGAGTCTGGTGAGCTGCTGCATCTGGTGTGGGAATCTCTGATCTGTTGTCTGGCATCTGGTTGCACTCTATTATGGTCGGTAAGGGTAGGCATGTCTTACCATCCATAGATTCAATTTGTAGGCCGTCAGCTCTTCTCCCGGCCGTTTCCACTGTACCTGCACAAGTCCTAAGGGAGTAAGGACTGCTCGGGCCTTTCAGGTTTAGAATGTCAAAAAACATAGATCTAGCTAGTGATTTGTTACTCGGATCATCCAAGATGACATAGAGCTTTACTGCTTTGTCTCTGTGTCCTTTTGGGTAAACTCTCACTAAACTGATTTTAGAGCAGGATCTGCCACCTGTACTTCCTTTGCAGACTTCAATGCAATGTGAAGTGATTGCTATGGCGTCTGTACTAGAGTCTTTGGTCTCTCCGCCTTGCTCCTTGTCCCTATGAACAGGTGGAAAAGTTCTTGGAGTAGGCCTTGGGTGTAGAGCTGTGTTGTGCTCTGTGCTGTCACATTCTGTACATTTGACACTGACCTTACAGTCCTTGGCGAAATGTGTGGATGAAGAGCAGCACTTGTAACAGATGTTGTTCTCTTTGAGGAAAGCTTTGCGATCCTGGATGGTCTTTGTCCTGAAGGCTCTGCATTCCAGAAGAGGATGTGGCATCTTATGTAGAGGGCGGAACTTAGTAGGGTCGCTGTGTTGATCTTCTGGCTGAGACTCTGCAAATCTGTGGGAAGAAATGTTAGTTTTGTGCACTGCTACTGGAGCTCTGAGTTGTTTAGGGCCAGAAGAGGTGGTATAAGACACTGGAAAAATTAAGCTGGGGTCATCTTTCATTCCTGCTTGTCTGTCTACAAAGTCCACAAACTCACTAAAGGGTGGAAAAGGCACATTGTGTTCTTGTTTGTAGTTACAGCCATGAGTAATCCATCTTTCGTGTAACTCATAAGGAAGTTTTTGTGCTAAGGAGTTAATACTAGACATGTGCACACTGAAATATTTTGTTTCGGAATTTCGTTATCGTCCAAAATTTTTTTTTAATTTAGTTACTCCCAAATTTCATTTTTATTTATTTTGTTTTTCGTTAAAAATTGCATTCGTCCAAAAATTAAGGTCGAACCTATCATTGAAGGCTTATGGTGTCTGTCGAATGTTCAAAGAAGATTCGACGGAGCAGCTAAACTGTACGACGCCGTATAGTTTACCTGCTCCGTCAAATCTTCTTAGAACTTTCAACAGACACCATAAGCCAAAGTACGTGTGTACTTAGTTCTAGCTATTTTACTGCTCCTCCTCTTTGGTTACAATCAGCCAATAACATTCATCATCATCATTATTTTTATTTATCTTTTCTCCCCTGCGTCGAATCTTTCTCCCCTACGTCGAATCTTTTCTCCCCTACGTCGAATCTTTTCTCTCTATGTCAAATCTTTTCTCTCTATGTAGAATAATCTTGGACTAATAGAGTTAAGGTTAGGCACATTCGACCACAGGTTTGATGGACACAGATTGTTATTGTCATCATCATGTCAAATCTCCTATCTATATCGAACTGTTGTAGCAATGAAAATGAAAATAAAGCATTTGTTTATGTTGGATCTTTTCGGATTCTGCACTTTTGTTATCGTTTGTTAAAACGATAACGAAAATACCTGAAATTCGGACGAAAATGCATTCGGACGAAAACGAATGCACATGCCTAGTTAGTACCTCTAAAAGAGGCAAGATAAGAAAGGCCAGGTAAGTCTCCTGCTTTAGCAACTTGTAACTCCATACACAGGTCACTGAATTCTCTGAGTCTTTGGAAACCTCTGTTAGGTATTTTTGGGAAGTCTTCTATCCTTCTAAACAGTGTACTCTCTATAGCCTCTGGTGAGCCATAACATCTATCCGGTCTGTTCCAGATGTTTGTAAGGCCTATCTCAGGGTGGTTTATATTAATGTCTCTGATCCTTTTGGCATGTTCAGCAGAATCATTGCCAAGCCACTTTACGAGGAGTTCTATCTGTTCCCTGCAGGATAGATCTAGACCTTGAATGACACTCTGGAAAGTGGATCGCCACACCCTGTAGTGTTGGGGGCGATCGCTGAATTTGACAAGTCCTTGGGTAATTAACTCTCTTTTGGCCAGGAACTTGGCAAAGTCTACAGTAGCCTGATTGGCATTGGGGTAGGCTGCTGGTGTATTGTGGTGCGGAGTAAAGGCATGCCTGGTAAAAGTCTCTTCTTTAGGTGCGCTGGGTTCAAACTTGCTTAAGGTTGGCAGTTTGTATCGGCTCGTTGCATACACCTTTGGAGTGAAAACTGGTGTTTGATGCTTGTATGAATGTTGGGTACCTTGTGGAGTAGAAGGTTTGGTTGGAACTGGAAAGTCTGGAATTTTTCTTGCTTGTAGCACTGGGGTCCCAGGTCGTCTTGTTGCTGCTTTATTTGATGTGACTCACTGACGTCATGTTTAATTTCTTGTTGTGGGATGCTGCTTCTAAAGCTTCTGTTTCTGCAATGGTGGCGACAGCATCTCTTTCTACTGCCAGCTTCTCCATGTTAGCTTCTAAGATAGCTTGCTGCAATTTCAAAGATGCTTCCTGCTGGGCTAGCTCTTCTTCCAGGAGTATTCTTTCCATCTCTCTCTCTTGTTCTATGCGTACTCTTTCTTGCTCCAAGCATACGCTATCCTTCTCTTTCTCTTGCTCCCGTCTCACCTTTTCTGCATCAAGGTGGGCCTTTTCTTTTTTCATCTGCAACTCTTGGTCTGCGAATGCGGCCCTGGCTTTTGCTGCTTTGGCTTTTGAACGGGCGATAGCTGCTGCATTTGCGACAGGTGACTTAGATGAGCTTGCTCATGAACATGTTTTGTAAGACGATGTCCCACTGTGAGACATGGCTGTGTTGAAGAAGCTGTCTTGCTGTATAGAGACCATTCAGTGTCGATGCTGCTTGACAGAGCCCGTCTCTGTGTAGTGTGGCAGCTTGCTTTGCCTGCCACGGGCTTGTTTCTTTAGGGCTTCTGACTGTATGGATACTGCGTAGCCCCTGGCTGTACAGACTTCCGAAGTCAGCTTATCTTCCTTCAGAGGTCAGCTTAAAAATTTCACTGTTCTGTCTCTGGGACAGCTAGCTAAACCTTCTTATCCCAATAACTGTAGATGCCATATTTCTTTGATCTCAGTTTTATTAGAACAAGCCAGGTGAAACAAAAACAAAATAACAGAAATAGACCTCAGTAAGTATAATATTGCATAAAATACAGCATACATTGCATAAACAACCATATACAGTACAAGATGAGATAATAAAAACTTTTTAAGTTCTCTAAGGGGTGATGACAATAGATTGAGAAAGACATGTTTTGCTTCCTGCAATGTGTTGAAAAGAATGGTGACTGGTTCACTTCCTGTTAAGATTCTACCGAGAATTTCCTTCTTGCTGACAATTTCCTTAATTACATATACATTAAAACATATAAACAGAACTGCAGCAATACCAAAAAGGAATGCTAAATGGAGCCTGCACACTACATATGATTGTCTGAAGTAAATTGCACACTTTACATGTAAATTTAACAACACAGGTACAAATAGACAGCGTATACACATCTGGTGGACAGAACAGCCACAGAGGTAATCTCCATCAAAGGCCAAACTTGGTAAACTTCTTTGTACTGTTGTTCTGCAGATGCATGAGGGGGGACTCATTTATCCTTGATGGTGTTAGTGATTGGTTAAGACGAGAAATGTCTGGGTCCAAAATAGAAAGGCCTAATTATTAATAAAAGCTCCATTATATAGGTTGTTGTTCAGCAAAATGTTTAACAGAGAAAAATAGCTTGTCAGAACTAGGCCATTCATCATACAATACAGATTGCAATAGTAAGTGTAATTAGAATGTTTTGACGGGTTGGGGAATATACCGGAGCCCAGACAGGTACATTTAGGAAATCAGAATGGTCTCTTTTAGCATTGGCGTTATGTCAAAAGACTAAACCACTTTATCTAGAATTATAGATTGGGCAAAAGGAAACAAAGAGAAGAGGTGGGTAAAAATGGAAAATACAATTAGTAAAGTAGAGTTAAGTAAAGTTATCTGGATACCTTCACATTTTAGGAAACTTTGTTCTGAGGCACATAGTATCACTAGACATACTTTGAAAATATGGGATAATTTGCACAGGAGGGAAAAATGGGAGTATAACTCCCCTTTGATCCCTCTGAGGGACACTGAGTTTTTTGCACCAGGAATGGAGAATCTAAGTGGGAGATGGATACTGCAAGGAGGAGCTCAGCTAAAGGATGTTATGCAGAAAGGTAAACTATGTTCATTTCAGGACCTGAAAAATAAAAGTGACCTTATGACCCTTAACAGGTGGCGATACAGTCAGTTAAAATATTTTGTTGAAACGCTCCCCCAACCAATTAGACTGATGGATAGCCTCAAACCGTTTGAGAAGCTCTGTGTTGGTCAGGATGGGAAGAAGGGGATTTCAAAAACCTATAGGATACTAGTGGATCTGAAGGGAACAGACATCCCAGCATACATTAAAAAACGGGAATTAGAACTAAAATCAAAACTTAAAGAAGACGAGGTTACAACCCTACTGAAGCGAGTTCATAGTACTTCAGTAAACTATAAAATGTCTGAGCTAAATTACAAATGCTTGTCAAGATGGTATATTACCCCAGATAGAGCTTCTAAGTACCAGAATGAAATTTTACAACTATGCTGGAGGGGATGTATGGAATTGGGTACAATGGCACACATTTGGTGGCACTGCACAAAAATAAGGGAATTCTGGGATGATATCGGGAAAATCATTGGCGAGATAACCCAAATAGCAGTGCCGGATGATCCATGGGCATGTCTGTTTCACGGCTTTAGAATGCCAACTGAATTATATCTGAGAACACTAGTCCCCCAAATGTTGAACGCAGCGAAGAGTCTGCTTGTAAGCCATTGGCAGGAGAAACATGGTCCAACAATACAAGAATGGTACGACAAAATAAATGAAACCCAGAACTTAGAATATTTGAGATGTACGGAGGAAGCGGAATTGGAAGAGTTCGAGGAAAAATGGAAGAAGTGGCAAAAATTTAAAAGCTCCCCAAGGGTGTTAGAGGTCTTGAGAACTCAATAGAGCTTGCTGGGGGGAACCCAGCGAGAAGGATAGATGAACAGGCAACAGAAGTGGTGTCCATTGTGGGAGGGGGATTCAGTTAACATGAAGGAGTACGGAGGAAGAAATATAGGATCTTGAGAAGGAGTAGGTTGGGGTGGGGGGAGGGAGGGGAAGGGCAGGGGGTTTGATTAGTAGGGGTTTAAATGGGATTTAAGTTCAGATCTTACGATTAAAAATTAGATAGATTAGTTTGATGCTACAAATAAGTAGATAGATACAAAAGAGATTTGTAATATTGAAAGAAAAACAAGAGACAAAAGGTATCAAAGCCACCATGATGTGAGTAATGAGTCGGGAAAGTATTGAACCGTTAAGGTGAAACTTTCACCCCCGAAAACGAACACTGATGTGGCAAAAAAAAAAAAAGACTAAAGTTCTTCAGGTACAAACCAATCAAAAGAGGATTGGTTACAATTGGTCTCATCCTCAGTTGAGTGTGCAGAAACAGTTGGAGCAGCAGATATGTCAGAGACAGACCCTGAAGAGAAGGCAAAGAACTATGCTTGTGGTCCTTGGAGTCTAAGTCAGCAATCATGAGAGTGATGTTCAGAGTTACCAACCATCCATAAATTTATGGACAGTTTGTAACAATTCACTGATTTACAAGCTATAGGTAAATGCCCATTATGGATGGTCACAGGCTGGCCTCAGAACTGCACATGCACAGTTCCAAAGCCAGCTAGGCTCAGGCCCAGCCTCGGGCAGACTCGGGCAAGCTTAAGGTCTTGGGTGGCTCAAGCATGCTCTGCCAGGTGCTCAGGGACATCATGGGGCAACTTGGTGCCTTTCACAAATTACAGAAAGGACTGAAGGGGGAGGAAACTGGGAGCGGGAGCACTGCTGGGGTGGTAACCAGGAGGACTGTCACTGGAGAGTGCTGAGAAGGATAAAACAAGGGTGCCTCAACCATCTGACTGAGCCTGCACAGTACATTCGAGTGATAGCAAGCATTATGGAGGAGGTCAGTGACAGCACCTCCAGCCAGGCCACTCAGTCTGTGGAGGGGGGGGTCACTGATGTACGGGGGAATGAATGCATTAAGGTAAAGGAGGGGCAATAATATAAAGATTACAAATAATGTAATTAAATTCAGCGCTGACTGATAAATTAAATGCAAGCAGACACTAAGGTCAATTCAAAAAATACCTCAAAAGCATAAATATATAAAAAGTGCTGCGCAAATAAAAGTCCATAAACAACTACTAGAATTAGAATGTGGTAGCCAAATAGGAAAGCAGGAACCACCGGTGACAGTAAATAACTGGATGGTGACTTAATCCCTCCACCGTTCTTAGATGGCCCCTCACCTCAGTTATTCGACCTGAAACAGGTCACACCGCTTAAAGGATTGGATGGATCAATCTGTAAGATACTCCTTCACCTCCTTCAGTTCACAATACTCAATATATGGCAGATGATGAATATAAAAATAAAAAACAACAAACCATAGTGTTCTCCGTGTATGATTTATTAAAATAGATATAGGCTAAAACAAAGCACATCAAAAACACTCACATATCACCGGCACTCCGATCCGAGTGCCGGCCAGCAGGCTTGTGATCGTGTCTGTCTGATGACCGCATGTGACGTCACCCGCGGTCATCCGACAGACACGATCACAAGCCTGCTGGCCGGCACTCGGATCGGAGTGCCCTGTGATATGTGAGTGTTTTTGATGTGCTTTGTTTTAGCCTATATCTATTTTAATAAATCATACACGGAGAACACTATGGTTTGTTGTTTTTTATTTTTATATTCATCATCTGCCATATATTGAGTACTGTGAACTGAAGGAGGTGAAGGAGTATCTTACAGATTGATCCATCCAATCCTTTAAGCGGTGTGACATGTTTCAGGTCGAATAACTGAGGTGAGGGGCCATCTAAGAACGGTGGAGGGATTAAGTCACCATCCAGTTATTTACTGTCACCGGTGGTTCCTGCTTTCCTATTTGGCTACCACATTCTAATTCTAGTAGTTGTTTATGGACTTTTATTTGCGCAGCACTTTTTAAATATAAAGATTACCCCTTGATATGGAAGTCTCCTCCCACATTAGAGGTCCCAGTGTTCCCACTTAAATCAGTGTAATCAGATTTCCTTTTCAACAGAGTCTGCAGGATTCCCTCTTACAGTGCGAGGGGAATTCTGTGGACCCTGATCTAAATGGGAACTCTGATGTAAAGGGGATTGCTGCAGACCCTAATGTAGGTGGGAACTGTGATGTAAAGAGGAATGCTGCAGACTCTGATGTATGGAGGGCTCTGGTGACCAGAGCCCCCCTTACATCAGAGTTCCCCTTTACACTACAGTCCCCCTGACTTCATGGTCTGCAGTATTCCCCTTTACATTAGAGTTCCCCTTTGCATCAGAGTCCACAGAGTTCCCCCTTGCACCATAAGGGGAAATCCTGCAGACTTTGAGGTAAGGTAAAACTCTGCAGACATTTGTGCAAAAGAGGGGCTCTGGTGACCAGACACCCCTACCATCAAAGTTCCCCTTTGCAGCATGATCTGCAGCATTTATCTTTACATCAGGGTCCACGGTGTTCCCCTTCACATCAGGGTCCACAGAGTTTGCCCTTACACTGTAAGGGGGGACCCTGTGGACTCTGATGTAAAGGAGAACTTTTTGGACTGTGATGTAAAGGGGAACTCTGTGGAGTCTGATGTAAGGGGGATAGTCTATGGACTGCGATGTAAAGGAGACCTCTGTAGACTCTTGTTTAAGGGGGGTTCTGTTGGCCAGAGATCCATTACATCAGAGTTTCCTTTACACCAGAGTCTGCAGCATTCCCCCTTACAGCAGAGTCATCAGAGTTCTCCTTTATATCAGAGCCCACAGTGTTCCCTTTTACATCAGGGTCCGCAAAATTCCCCCTTGCACTGAAATGCCGCATACACACGAGCGGACTTGCCAACGGGCTAAACTCCGTCGGCATTTTTGACGGAAAGATTTAGAACATGTTCTATATCTGAGTCTGTCGGAAATGCCGACAGAAAAAGTCTGATAGGGCATACACATGTTCGGAATGTCCGACCAAAAGCTCCCATCGGACTTTTTCTGTCGGGAAGTCTGACCGTGTGTACGCGGCATAAAGGGGAACCCTGCAGATTCTAATGTAAGGCCTGACCTTCATTTAAAAGGATAATAATGTTTTTTTTTCCTTTTGTTATACCATAAACACATTGCTAATCACACTAGTTTCATATTTTCAGCTTAAATATTGATATTTGTAGGGAAAACAATCACTTTGGCAATTTTTCCAAATCGGCAGTAAAAAGTTTGGCTATGTCAGTAATTTTTTTTGTCGTGCCAGTAAAAAAAATTTGGTTCTGTCAGTAAATTTTTGGTGTTGTGTCAGTAAAATTCACTTCAGGTGGTTGCCACCCCTTGTGATGTTTTTCATAAAACCCAAGGGAGTCACACCCGAGGGAGAAGACTCTGGGGAGTGTGTGGACTGAAACAGAGGACAGTGGTCCAGGCTGTCTGCATCAGGTCCATGAGGAGGGACACTTCAAGTTGCCTCAGAGCTGTTTTACTGATCATGAGTTGGAAATACCAAGATCATCTCCTTTGTGATTATGATTTGACATACTACAAATATGTAAAAGTGTTAAATGGCAATTATATTTACTACTCACGCAGGAGCTGCTAAAGTAGAGGAGGTTATATGGCCACTGTGACAGTGTAACTGTTGGGGCTCCTTCATATACAGTAGGTGGCAGTCTTTGCCGCCCCTCTGAAATGCCGTCCATGGTGGATCACTTTTTAGGGTGTTGTATAGAAGTGTCTGCCATTCAGGAGGCAATACTGTTGCCAGGTGAATGACTGCTTTTTTGTCAGCAAAAGGGGGGTTTTAAATGGGAATACAGCACAATAACTGTGAGCCTAGTATTTGGCTTATGGTTGCAGCATGGCACAATTCACTCGGTTCACTTCTTCAAGATGAAACGGTGAAATCGCTGTGAGAGTCATACAATGAGAAAAATGTTGTTTTAGGACTATCTTAAACCATTCTAAGAACTCTCCATGCAACAGTGTATCGTATGATATTAATACATACTTGGTAGTTTATTGTGCTTTCTGTTTGTACACAGTGATTTCACAATTCCATCCTGAGGAAGCAGACAAAGTCTGTGAAATGCATTAGGATGGGATACCACTCCATCATTGGCCCTGATATTGAGAAATATGTATATGCTGTTGTATCTATGATAGGAGGGTTAAATAAGTACTTAGGCACTGGTGTTGGGCATGCCATACAGAATGGTGTTTTGAGTGAAAATGACAAATACTTTTTATCAACCTGTAACCTTTAAATGTTTTGTCTTAAACTTTATATCTGAGAGTAATAGAAATCAAGTGATTTAATATATGTGTGATCCCTGTGTGATACCTAATAGATTTTTTTCTGTTTTTTGGATTGTTGTGTTATAGAGGATGTGGTACCGATTTTGCCCTCACCTTCTTGTATATGTGTTCTGAAGCATGTACTCAGTGTCCAACAACTTCTGTAGCATGACTACCTCTTGTAGCATGTCTATAATCCCAGACTATCTCTTGTTGCCTGCCCACATCCAGATTTCCATAGCACATTACATCGCCTAAATATTATGTTCTGCGCTTTGGTGATATCAGCGCTGCATTTGAGGTCACCAGTGTGAAGAAAGGTGACCCTCAATGGACTAGAGATAACAATAGCCTCTTTGGTTAAAGCAGAGCTCCACCCAAAAGGGAAAGATCCACTTGTTCGCACCCTCCATTGCCACATTCGGCACGTTTTTGGGGGAGTGGGTTCCTGGTTTTTACAGGTACCCACTTCCACTTCTGGGTAAGATCTTCGGTAAGCAATCTACGACATATCTGGCCCCTCCTCCTTCCCTCCGCTACCTTTTGGGACACACCCAGGTCCCAGAAGACGGCATTCTATTCAGAAAGTGCAGCGCGACTTGTGCATGCGCAGTAGGAAACCGGCTATGAAGCCTGAAGGCTTCACTGCCGGTTTCCCTTACTTACAATGCCAGCGCCTGAACCCGAAGATGATTGACAAATCAACTCGGAGTGCAAACATCGCGTGATCCGTGTTTGATCCGCACATGTATGAACCATTTGACTATTAACTAGTAAGTATAATCAAAGACATAAAAAAGAAGGTTAAAAAAATTGAATCCCTGATTACTCTGCAGCTTTCTATGAGATGCCCATCAATTTTTTGATCCCAATAGAAAACAAATGTAAAAAAAGCGCAAATAACATTCATATAAAACATATACACTCAGATTACTTTGGTAGATTACTTTTCTCACGATCAATTTTGATCATATTTGCAGTTATCAGAGTCAACAAGATTGCTGACTCACTGTATGTGGCTAATATCTTGTCAGTTGTTGGGCAGTTCGGGTCACTGTTGTAGTTTCTCTAGTGGCTAATTCACAAAAACGTAAATTTAATAGAGTAAGAAAATTATAGATCAGCAAGCAGATAAAATAGCAGGCAAAATGTGAAAGTATATACATATATTATAAATGTCAAAACAAATATTATGTAATATATATTAAAATAAAGAGATGCCATTGCAAATTCTTGTTCTGATGCATAACTTAAAAGCTGCATAGTTACATGTAAAACTATAAGAAATACAGAAAAGATTGGAATCTTGATACAGTACAAAGTGGTACAATTTTCTTTTGTTACACAACATTTATCTTTATAAATCCCATAACAATATGCTATACTGTCCATATTTCCTTCTATTGTGAGTGCTCTTTTTATGTTCCTAGTCATTCAACTATTTAAAAAGCAGTTTTCTTTAATGTTCATTTTTCTCCCAACTAGAAGCATTTAGCCATCAATTGCTCATACATAAACCTGAGCTGGAGTGTTCCTGAGAGACACACATTAAATGATAACTTCACATCATGTGCATATGCCTTTTGATAGCTTGGGTCTCTAGTAAAATGCAAACATGCTTTGAGAACTGTGCTCAAATATACAGTGAAATTTAATAAAGCAGGTTTGATGCAAATAGCTAGCTGTTTACAAATGATTTTGTATTTTAAAGTGAAAGCAGTCAGGAATTAAATCTGCAACTGGTATTTTCATAAAATGTCAAGGAAAGTGCTAACTATTTGCCAAAGAAGAGAGGTGGAATTTAGGAAGGACCCCTAATACATAATATCCCGGGGCATCCTTCCAGTAATATTGAACTGTAATGCAGATAAAAAATGAAGGAACTTTTAATATTCCAACTAGGATACCTGGCTTGGACTCCATAACCACACAAATATATTACAAATAATATTACTTGAGGATGTGGCTTGGACCATGAGCTGGATGGTTGCACATTATAGAGCTTCATGAAACCAGTAGCCTTTCTATCGGCTTCCTGGCCTCCCGACAGCTGCGAGATGGGCACGTTTTTTTTTCTTCAATAGATTTTTATTGGTATTTTCAGTTCTAACATAGGGTAATTAGACAAGTTAACATACAGACATACAACTAACAGTTTCTGTTGAGAAATGTAGAGTATACTAATTATAGTAACCAATATATGAGCTAATACAACAATTTCAATGTGGGTAGTGTTATTGTCATGTGATTTATTCGATGTTTCAAGATAGAGTGAAGGTAGAAGAGTTGATTTCTCTCCCGGGCACCCCTAAGGGTGCTATACTGTGCCCGGTTGGGGAAAACTCCCCCCTTCTTATAATATATATCCTAACAAGTAACAAGCTAACATCTGTACATGACCTCTTCATCTCTCATGGCTTTAACATACTCGCCATAACAGAAACCTGGCTTCAAAATTTTGGCTTCTCCTGCTGTCCTCTCTCATGGTGGTCTCCATTGGTCTCACTCCCCCAGACCCAACAGACAGAAAGGAGGTGGAGTTGGCTTCCTTCTTTACCAACAAAGCATCTTCCAAGTCCTTGCTGTCCCTCCCTCCCTGTCCCTCTCTTCTTTCGAGATGCACCGTATTAGTCTGTTTTCTCCCATTTCTCTGAGGATTGCAGCAATTTATCAGCCTCCAGCACCGGTATTGCGCTTTCTTGATGACTTTGCTGCCTGGATACCCTACTTTCTCTCCTCTGAAATACCCACCATTATTCTGGGTGACTTCAACATTCCTGTCAATGTTAACAGCCCAACTACAGCTAAACTTCTCAACTTAATCTCATCTTTTGACCTAACCCAATGGACACATACTTCCACTCACTCCAATAGTAATACCCTTGACCTTGTATTCTCCCATCTCTGCAACCCTGGCAACCTCATCAACACCCCCTTTCCTCTCTCTGATCACAACCTCATTACTTTCACTGTATCTTTGCCTCCTACCACCCATCCCTCCAAGCAGCAAACAATTACTTGTAGAAACCTTCGCCACTTTAACCCATCTCTTCTCTATTCTGCTACTGACCACCTATATGACATAATCTCTCCCCTGTCCTGTCCTGACCTGACCACTTCTGTCTACAACAGTTCACTCTCATCATCACTAGATGCACTTGCTCCTCTAACCACACACAGAATCAGGCCCCAACTCTTACAACCCTGGCAAACTGACAACACTAGAAATCTCAAGAGACATTGCCGTGCTCTTGAACGACTGTGGCATAAAACCAAATGCCTGCAAGACTTCACCCTATATAAATCTGCCCTTCTAAAATACAATGCCTGCCTCCATGCTGCCAAACAAGCATACTTTGTCTCTCTTATTAATTCCTTGTCATCCAGTCCCCATCGGCTCTTCCCAACCTTTAACTCTCTGCTTCGTCCCCCACCCCTTCTACCCACTAACTTACTCACTGCCCAAGAGATTGCGAATCACTTCAAAGACAAGATTGATGCAATTCGTGAGGACACCTCCACTGTGCGTACGTCTTCCCCACCCAACATACCTTGCCTAGCAGCACATTCAACACTCTCCTCTTTTGAATTGGCTACTACTAAAGAGGTTACAAAACTTTTCTCAGATGCCCACCTAACCAATTGTCCCTTGGATCCTGTTCCCTCACAACTACTACGGTCACCCTCTTCTTCTATCCTATGCTCCCTCACTCACATCTTCAATTTCTCCCTCTAGTGGCACCTTGACCTCCCCTCTAAAACATGTGCAGATCATTCCCATACTTAAAAAGCCCTCACTGTATCCTACCAACCTGAACAACTTAAGACCCATCTCATTGCTCCCATTCACCTCTAAACTTCTAGAACGCTTAGTCCACAACCGTCTTAGCTCATACCTCAGTGAAAATAACCTTCTTGACCCCTTAGAGTCTGGCTTTCACTCGCAGCACTCCACGGAAACTGCTTTACTAAAACTCACTAACGATTTACTAACTGCTAAAACCAACAGCCAGTACTCCATACTCCTACTACTTGACCTCTCTGCAGCCTTTGATACTGTTGACCACCCGCTCCTTCTCAATAAACTACATTCCCTTGGCCTCTGAGATTCTGCTTTATCCTGGTTCTCTGCCTATTTATCACAGCGCTCCTTCAGTGTCACCTACAACTCTGTCTCCTCCTCTCCATTGCCCCTTTCTGTGGGGGTCCCCCAAGGCTCTGTTCTTGGACCCCTTCTCTTCTCTATCCACACCTCCTCTCTTGGTCACTTGATAACTGCCCACGGCTTCCAATACCACTTATACGCTGATGACACCCAGATCTATCTGTCTACTCCTCACCTCACTCCTTCAGTCTCCTCTCGCGTTACTAACTTACTAACTGACATATCAGCATGGATGTCGCACCACTTCCTTAAACTAAATCTCTCTAAAACTGAGCTATTAATATTCCCCCCCGCCCGTGCCCCCCTCCATGACTTTTCCATCAAAATCAACAATGCAACCATCAGTCCCTCCCCTCACGCCAGGGTACTAGGTGTAATCCTAGACTCTTACTTGTCATTTCAGCCTCAAATCCAATCTTTGTCAAAAGTTTGTAGAATTCACCTCCGTAACATCTCTAAAATTTGCTCCTTTTTAAGAAATGAAACTACCAAGCTCCTCATTCACTCCCTTGTTATCTCTCGCCTTGACTATTGCTTCTCCCTTCTCATTGGCGTACCTCTCCATAGGCTATCCCCTCTTCAGTCTATCATGAATGCTGCTGCCAGACTTATCCACCTTACCAACCGCTCAGTTTCTGCCAACCCTCTCCTCCAATCCTTACACTGGCTCCCAATCACCCAGAGAATTAAATTAAAAATACTAACCACAACATACAAAGCCATTCACAACTCTGCCCCAAGCTACATCACCAATCTTGTCTTCAAATATCACCCAAATCGTCCTCTCTGCTCTTCTCAAGACCTCCTGCTTTCAAGCTCTCTCATCTCCTCCTCCCATGCTCGTCTCCAGGATTTCTCCAGAGCCTTTCCCATCCTCTGGAACTCGCTACCTCAACCTATCCGACTATCCCCTGCTCTTGCTACCTTCAGGCGATTCCTGAAAACTCATCTCTTCAGGAAAGCCTATCACATCTCCAACTACTCTCCTACCACTTGCAACAGCTCATTCCCCACAGTTACAACCTTTTGTACCACCTGCCCCACCCTATTAGATTGTAAGATCTTCTGAGCAGGGCCCTCTTAATCCTCTTGTATTTTATTGTATTATAACTGTATTGTCTCCCTTTTATATTGTAAAGCGCTGCGTAAACTGTTGGCGCTATATAAATCCTGTATAATAATAATAATAGTTCAAGGCTATAATTCCAAAGTGATTCAAACAAAAAACAGTGAACCTTTGAAATATAACAATAGAACATCTATCTATCAAAGTTAGGAGCTAAAGGCTTGGACAATTCCTGGGGCTCTAGTCCAGTCTATCCATGGTTGCCACATTCTGAAGCTATGCACCTTGTCTTTGTGTCTCAATGCTAGTGTTGATCCATGGGCAAAGTGTACGTGGGTTGTATGCACCACTTCACTCAGTGTGGGTGGGTCCGGTTTTCTCCATTTTCTAGTGATATTGAGTCTTGCCGATAGCAATACATGTACAGTATTATGATATTTCTGATCGAGTTCTGGTATTGCTCTATGAATATGGGATAATAATGCTGGTGAAGGTCTCAGAGGGATTACAGAGAGTAATTGAAAGATTGATTTCCAATAATGTGTTAATTTGGGGCATTTCCAGAATATATGAAGCATATCTCCCCTCTGTCCACACATCCTCCAACATTTATCATCTAGTTTTGAGTCATATTTGGATAATCTATCAGGGGTTAGATACCAACGCTGTGTCATTTTGATTTATAATTCCCAAAGGGTGGAGCAGCAGGTGGCTTTAATGTGGATTTGCAGGCTTTTTCCCATTGATCCACTGTATAGGTATATCCTAGATCTGAGTATTGGAGTTGATTTGGTAAAAAATTTTTTTGTTGGAGTAGGTTATAGAAGAGCGATATTCCCTTTTGACGTGATGTGGGGGTTCTAAAAAAGTTCCATGCCACTTGGGGAATTTTGCAGAACCATGTTGGGAGCGTGTTAATACAATGTTGAGTTTGTATGTAGAGGAATAGATCTGAATTTGTTAAGTGGTACTATTTTTGTAGTGTGGGAAATGGTTTAATTTTCTCTTTGTTGATCAGATCTGTTATGTATGTTATGCCGCGCGCTTTCCATGTTGCATAAGATGTTGATTGCATTAAGTTATGCAGTGCCTCCAGAGGGATTTGGACAGTGGAGTTGAGAGGGTGTGATGAACTAGTTTTTACAAATCGGTCCAGGGTTTTAGTGTCACTATAATTGTTGGGGAGACGTAGGAAGGGATTTTAGCTCCAAGTGTTATAGAGAATAGCCATGCAGATAAATTGCCACCTGGAATAGTAGAAGTTTTGTTTTCCCTTATAGTGTGGAGGGGGAAGACAGAAACCATTCTTTTGATATTTTGTAGTGTTTTGAAGTAGCTAGATGGCATTGGGATTGGGAGGGTTCTAAACAGATAAAGGATTTGGGGAAGGTGAAGCATTTTGAAGGCAGCTAAGCGCCCCATCCACGAGAATTCAAATGACGCCAGCCTGGTGAGATCTTCCTGTAGTTTGGTGTTGAATGGTAAGTAGTTGTGTTGAAATAATGATTTAGTTGATTTAGTTAGTTGTACTCCCAGGTAGGTTATACTGTTATCCGCCCAGGTGTAAGGGAATTGTTGTTTGAGACGGTCGCTGGAGGCCTTGTTCACCCCTAAGTTTAAGATATATGATTTAGTCTTGTTTATTTTGTAATACGAAATACAACTAAACCAGGCTAGCGTCTTCTGAATCTCCAGTAAGGAGTTAATTGGATCGGGGACCATGAGAATAACATCATCCGCAAACAGACTAATTTTATGCTCCTGGTCAGCGATGGAGATTCCTGAGATTTTTTTGTTAGATATAATTCTTTCAGCTAGAGGTTCCATAATAAGATTAAATATTAGTGGGAAAAGTGGACATCCCTGTCTCATACCATTTGAGATCTGGAATGGTAATGAGAGGTTGTATGCTGAGTACACTTGAGCTGATGGGACAGAGTACAAGGCCATTATGGCGTTGTGAATTTGTCCCTGTAACCCGAATTTGGTTAATACTGACAAAATATAGCCCCAGTGTACCCTATCAAATGCTTTTTCCGCATCTAGAGATAGGAATATTGAAGGCGTTCTTATGGTTTCTACATGGTGAATAGCATTTATCACTTGTCTGGTGGTGTCTAAGGCTTGGCAGCCGTTCGTGAATCCTGATTGGCCTTTGTAAATAAGGGTCGGTAATATGTCATCTAGTCTATTGGCTCTACATTTTGCATATATTTTTAAATCTATATTGAGCAATGATATAGGACAGAAATTTTTCAGTGAGGAAGGCCCTCTGCCTGGGTTTGGTAGGGTCACTAACAAGGCACTAAGCATTTTCATGGGGAAGGTCAGCTGAGCAGCAGCTGAGTTGTAGGTGTTACATAGTATAGGAGCTAGGATGTTTTGATATTTTTTGTAGTATTCTCCAGTAAAGCCATCTGGGAATTTTGAATTTGGAAGTTTATTGATTACTTGTGTTGTGAAGGGGACATTCAGTGATGAGAGTTGTTGTGGTGTTATAGATAGAAGGTTAGTATTTTCTAGGAAGGTTAAAATTTCCTCTTGAGAGGGTTCGTGAGTGCTAATGTCTTCCTTAATGTTGTAGAGATCTTTGTAATATGCACTAAATGCATTAGCTATGGAGCTGGGTTTAAGTAATGTTTTGTTAATGTGAGGATGATATAGGAATGGGATTTTAGCTTTGGTTCTATGTCTTTTGACACATAATGACATTGCTTTACCTGCTTTGTTCCCTGTTGTGTATGTAGTTGCTTTGAATTACCTATATGACTTTTCATACGACTCAAGGAGTAAAGAACGGAATTCATGGTGTAGCAAAAAGATTTTGGATTGGAGGAGAGGGGAAGGGTTGGTTTTGATTAAAGTTTCAGAGGCTGTTATGTCAGCTGTGAGCTTATCTAGCCTCTGTGTTTTCTTTTTCTTTGCTCTAGCTCCCAATGGAATGAATATACCTCTTATAACAGCCTTATGAGTATTCCACACCACCAGCGGGTCAGGTACTGATGCTGCCTTAATTAAAAATAATTCTTCTAGTTGTTGTTTGAGGGGTGCAGAGTAGCATGGGGTGTTGAGAAGGTAATTAGTAACCCTCCATATATAGGAATTGGGTTAAGATGATTTAGCGGCTATGGTAATGCTAATAGGAGCAAGATCTGACCAGGTGGTGGTGTGGATGGTGGAGGCCAATATTTTTTAAAGTAGCCATTTATCAGCCAGAAATAGATCAATTCATGAGTAAGTGTTGTGGCGCGGTGAAAGGTAGGTGAAATCTTGTTCGCTTGCGTGACATCTCCACACGTCAAACAAATCATTATAAGTAATACATTTATCTAGAGGAGAAGCATGTCTTTTGGAACCTGCAGCTGAGTCCATGGTGTTATTTGGGACCAAGTTAAAGTCTCCACAGATCAGCAGATGTCCTCTTTGGATTTTCTTGCTGTATGTAGTGTCTTTTTGAGGAAGTGCATCTGTCATTGGTTTGGGGAGTATATGGAAACCAAGGTATAGGGTACATTGTTGATATTACAAAGTAGGAAGATGTAATGACCTTCCAGATCTGTAATGCAGTTATGTAGTTAAAAGGAAATAGTGTTTCTAATGGCTATTAGAACTCCTCATTGTTTCTTATGCCGCTTACACACGATCAAATTTTCTGACGTGAAATGTTGGATATCTGGCTGTTGGCGGAAAATCCAACCGTGTGTATGCTCCATCCGATATTTGTTGTCGGACTTTCCGCCAACAAATGTTGGCTAGCATGTATTCAAATTTTCCACCAACAAATGTGTGTTGTCGGATTTTCCGATCTTGTGTACACAAGTCCAACGGAAAAAAGTCCAAAGTACAAACACACATGCTCGGAAGCAGAAGTGGTCGGTCTTGTAAACTAGCATTCCTAATGGAGAATTAACATTCATAACGTGGCAAATTATGAAATCTCCAAAATTTCTCTTCTACTTTAATGGGATAATAATGGGATAATAATGAAGCTGCTTTGCTGGTGATACTGTTGGAGTTATTGCAAACACATTTTCAAAGGATTTTTTTTCTAGTGATATCAAGAATAATAATATTATTATTATTATTATTTTTTTATTTGTGCAAGTTACCACAACACCATTATCCCCTAGTTTATATGATCAAAGATACAACTATGTTGGTGTCCCTTGTCAATTTTACATTGTATTTTTTAAAATGTACCTGCCTACTTCCAAACTGTCATTTGAAATAAAACACATAGCCAAGTATTATTCTCCACAATTTTTGTACTGTGCAATAAAAAAAATTAGACATGCTATCTGCCAATAGAAATTAACCAAAAAGTGCATTCTATGCATCCAAAAATATAGAAAATATACCAAATCAAATCATTATTCAACCAAAAAAAATGCCAAAGCAATAACTCCAAGGCCAATAATAAATAACACGTTATCTCCTTCGATTCATGTCTGGTTGACAAATGGACGTTCAAAAACAAACAGAAAAGTACAAAATGAAAAGCGCGATCTGAAAAGCACTAAATGAAAAACGCAAAAAGAAAAGTGAGAATCAACGCTCTACTAACACAAACCTCCACTAACACAAAATTAGCAGAATGAGCCCAAAGGGTGGCGCTAAAGAGCTGAAAAACCATGTAGTACATCTAGTACGTCACTACGTTCGTAATTGTTGGCCAACATTTGTGTGACCGTGTTTATGCTATGTTTAAGTTTGAGCCAAAACCCTTCAGACAAAATTCCATGGTTTTGTTGTCGGAAAGTCCGATCGTGTGTACGGGGCTTTAGAGTAGCAGGTTTGGAAGACATGTGGGAATTGCCTACGTTGACACTTGGGAAATGCGTTTTGAACAAAATGTGTCTCTTGGACGCAAAGTATACACAACTTAGGGATAGAGCTGATTTCCACATAGGGGCTCGTTTTGCCAGATAGTTCAGACCCTTCGCATTAAGTTACTGGATGTTAAAGGACATGTTAATGGGTGGTGTTGTGTAGTTTAGTTGTGGTTGACTTACGGTTGGAGTAGAATGGTGGATGTGTCCTCAGGAATGCAGTTGGCCTTAGGTAGAGTAATCTGTATTTGGTCTCCCTGACTGGTGCTGCAAAAGTGTTCGTTCGTCAAGGTTCTCTTGAAAAGTATAGAGCAGGGTAAGTATTGGTTTGTAGACACTTAATTACCAGCGTTAGGTTGCGAGAAGGTAAGTGCTGAAAAAAAAATGGCAGAAATACAAAAATGAAAAGATACAACTTAAAATATAACAAACAGTCACGTCAGCAGTGTGCAACTCTTGAGAGATGCTGACCGAACTTGGGGGAAAGTTCAAAAACTGGTTGGTTGAGCATATAGCCAGACCTGACTTATTGCTGTCGCTTATTATTTTAGCTTGTGTTTATCCTTGATGTACCCCCGGTTATGCCCAAAGTGAAAGGGATTTGGTCTCCCGCGTGAATCAGGTAGGTTATGCGGGGGTTCCGGGATGATTTTCCATGCATGGAGATGTTTCATCCCTCCTTCCATGGTAGAGATTGTGTGATGGGTTCCGTTGTAAGTGGTCAGTATGGTATGTGGGCGGCACCACTTGTATGCAATCCTATGGTTAGTTAGGGCTTTCGTTACCTTCTTTAGCTGCCTTTGCATTTGTAAGGTATATTGTGACAGATTCGCATAAAGTTGAATATCCAAGTATGGTGCTGGGAGGGTGGATATTTCCCTTGCCTTTGAAATGATTTTTTCTTTGGCCTGATAGAAGTGGATCCACAGGAGAACATCTCTGATGATAGCATGATGATAGCATCATCCAGGTGGCGAGGTTTAGGTATTCTATGAATACGGTCTATGGTGAGTTCTATTGGAGATAGTTCTGGCAGTAGATTGCACAATTACGCTGGTGCTAGCATAATTGTGCAACTCTGTGGGTGGAATGGTCTCAGGGATGCCGCGTATTTTAAAGTTATTGTGGCGAGAGTGGTCCTCGAGGTCCGCCAGTTTTGCTTTGATTCACATAGAGTCATCTTTTTGCTCTGTATATGCATCTACTAAGTCATTCACTGTATCTGTGCACTCCTCCGTTTTATTTTCCATATGCTGCACTTCATCTCCAGAGAAAACCTATTAATCAGGGAAGACAGGTTTGTCATGAAGGAGGACTGGAGAGATATGAACATATCCTTCATTGTGGTATCTAGTATAGGTTGCCCTGATGTTGGTATTGCAGCTATGAAGGATTGCAGTGAGGAGATTACATTATCATTGTGCAGGTCTGTACTCACTGTGTCTGTGGCCTGGTGAGATAAATCCATCCTCATCCTTGATTTGGCTGATAAGTGAACAATAGCAAGTATGGTATTCCTGTGCTACCATGCAAAAATGGAAAACGATATGAGGGGGACAAGCAGCTTGCACCGAGAAGGGTCCAACCTGGCCCTAAATGATAACTAAAATTGGAAAGGGGGGATGGTGCTGCGCTAATCCTAATATGAACGTATCAAAATAATAAAAAAGTACTAATGGAGTGGCGTAATGCCTAATTGCAAAGAATAAATAATAAATATTGGATCATGCGTTGCTAAAATATATGCTGTGTTTGTTTGCAAATAACGGATAAAAGCTACATGTGAATGAAGTAAATACACAACTAATTAAAAATGCAAACACTTCACCTGTGGTGTAAAGAGCAATGGAGGTATGTATGAATAGTGCAAACACATATAAGAAAATAAAATAAAATAAAATGAAAATAAAGTGAACCGCACTCAAGTACAAGGTTACTATGGGTGTCCTGAGAGATCACAATAAGGTATGTATGCAAAGTGACAACACATCAGAAATAAAAATCAGGATGAAGCAATAAACCGCACTCAGGTGCAAGGTCACTATGGGTGTCCTAAGAGATCACACTACAAGTGATAAATAGAATCAAAACAGTGCACAATGAAAACTATGCATAGATGAATCTAAACATATAGATATAAGTGGAACAAATCCTTGACCTTTGATTTGGCTGGACTCTGGGGTTGCTGGAGAGGATTTGTGAGGAGAAGAGGATGCTGATTCACTGTGTATTGCATGTGAATGATCCTCTGGGAGATCTGTATATGCCACGGGAGGTGTCGCTGGGGCTTCCCTGTGCCCAGCCGGGCTGGAAGAAGAAGGCCTTTAGCCTTTTTGGGCCTCTGTCCTGGCTCAGTTTTCGAGACATCTGAGTGGTGGGTGTCATTAGAGTGTGGTGGGTGTCTGCAGGTCTCGATAGGGCCTTCTCCCTGCCCATAAGTCGCTTTTGTCCGGTCGGCCATGCAGAGCTCTAGGCTTAGGTTGCTATCCTCGTGCGTGTGCAAGCCATGCTCATGGGCATGTTTTTCTAAGCATTCCCCCCTGACTCACCAGCACCGTCCCTCAGCTGCCTCTTCTGCCTGAAATATCTCCAACACATTCAAGTCACATTCCTCTTCATAGACCGGACAGGAAGTCTAGCAGGCAAGATGACGACCTCCCTCCCAGAGGAGGATTTAAGTAAGGAGTCACAATCAGCCTCAGAAGATCTACTAACTGATCAACCCCTTACAGATACTGCTTTTTCTGCAGCTATTACAGATCTCAAGGCCAATCTTATAGTCTTAAATAAAAAGTTGACCTCTGCGGAGAAGGTGGGAAAGCAGAGAGACAGAGCCATATTGAGACTAGAGAAAGCTACAAACATTCATGCCACCCACCTTATAGCCATTAACAAATACCTTAGACAACTTAGGCAACAGGGGGGAAAAAACAACATTAGGGTGCAGGGAATATCTGAATCGATCAAACAAGTTTTACAAATTCAAGAAATTCAACAATTTACTTGAGAGACCTTGAGGACTCTCCTATTGATTTTGATCAAGCACACATATCTCTGAGCCCATGGGACACAGAGAACTCATCCTCTAGTGATATAATTTTCTGTCTAGAGAGATTTACACTGAAAGAGGACATTTTAGCCATAGCTTTGCAAAATGAACTCATTACTTTTAATGGGGAGACTATTGAACTCATTCAGTATCTATCACCGATAACACTGAAAAACAGAAAAGCATTGCACCCTCTTCTGGATGCTTTATGAGACAAGGGTCTTACTTACAGACAGCACTTTCCATTTGCCTTAAGTGTTAAGCATAACGGCAAACAGCTTCTGCTCCATACTTCTGAGAATTTACCATCTATTTGCGACACCCTACAAATACAACTTATTGACCTAACAGAATGGTACCAAGCGTTTTGGCTTTCATCACTTAATCATAGTCCCCTACTACACCATTTTTATCACCAACAAAGCTGCCTTCTAAAAAGAGCACACACAAGAAACACTCTGGTATGACTCCTGTTCACTCTCCATTGCAGTCTGAATCACCATGAACTTCGGGAGCAAAGTATCCCTTTTGAGAATGGTAACTGAAAAATACCTTGACATGTTTTGGGTTTTTTCTCAGCTCCATGTTTTTATTTTTTGAGGCAGGAGCTGAACACTTTGATTTAGAAGTTCTGTGTGATTTGAACTTTGTGGAAATAGTTGTTGCTTATCCCCAGCAGAGGCGGCTCTCTAATTAGGCAAATTAGGCGGTCGCATTAGACCTCACACTTGCAGGGGCCTCGCGGCCGCCTACTTTGCCTACCCTGTGTGAAAGTGGGAAAGTATGTCCCCTGGTCAATGTCCCTGGGTCGGACTGGCTGTAGGGCACCTAGGGGTCGCGGGGCCGCATATCCGAACAAGTGCTGCCTTCACCCGGGCTCCACTTTCACTCACTGTGTAGTGTACGGATGCTTTCAACACTTTGCCCCACCCACCACACACACTCTGCCAATCAGAAGTTACATCACAACAGGGCTCTGCAGCCTTGTATCCAATGTATCCAATGAGGGCACTGCTGACATCTTTCTCCTTACCCACCACATGTGCCTGGCTCTCTGTACTGTGTATGCAGTGAGTGCTCAGAGGAGCATGAAGATGCCGGGAGAAGGGGGAAACCGGAGATGACAGGGGAGGCATGCTTATGACTGGATACAGGTGAGCTGTGTTATTGCTGCATTGCTCTGTATTGTACAGCATTGTCTATTGGAGCTGTATAGTGTGCGCTGGGGGCAGACTGAGACTGAATCTGTGTTAAGACAGACCTGAAGTGTGACTATGTGGTGGGCACTTCAAGTTACTGCTCTCCCATCTTTTAGCTATCTGGGCATAAAGAGTGATGTACAGATTGCCCCCCACCACCACCACACCATTTACTTTCCACAGTGATAAAAAAATGTGCAAACTCCAGCTCGTTAAAGTGGTTTTATACCCCTTTGTTATTTTTACTTCAGGTAGGCCTATAATAAGGCTTACCTTTAGGTAAACTGAATACTGTATTTATTGGCGTATAACACGCACTTTTTCACCCTAAAAATCGAGTGCAAACAGCGTGTACGTGTTATACGCCGACACTTCAATTTTAGCTGCTTTGGAGGGGACAGGGGGGAGGGGGTGGGATGAGCGCCATCAGATTACATACAGTGAGAATCTCCTGTTTAATTGACGGCCTCTGTAACACAAAGTCCCATCTCCTGGGCCGCCATTGGACCACTGTTCTGTGGTGAGGCTGCTGCATTTATGGCACTTGTGAGGTTGCATTGATGTTGACTGAGGAGGCTGCATTGATGGCACTTGTGAGGCTGCAGATGGGCATTGATCAGGCTGCATTGATGGCAATGGTGAGGCTGCAGATGGGCACTGACTCTTATTTTGCTTCAAAGTTCCTTATTTAAAATTTAAGTTTTTTTCCTGAAACTTCCCTCTTAAAATGTATGTGAGTGTTATACGCCTGTGCGTGTTATATCCTGAAAAATACGGTATCTCCTAAACCTGTATGGTTTAGGAGATATTCACTTTGCATGCAGCCGCTGATGTCAGTGGTGCATGCGCTATGAAGGCCCGGTTGAAGTTTCGGCAGACGCTGCCGGAGCTTGCCGGGAAGAAGATTCCCGTGCACATGCGTACGTGCTGCATACTAGCTCATTATGCCTTTGCCTTACAGGTTTTTTGTTTTAAGAAAAAAATTAATAAAAAAAAATTTCAGTGCGGGCATACAATCGCTTTAAGAGTTTCTGCAGGGTAAAGGACTCTCTACTTACCCCCACATGAAGAAAGGCGAGTATAAGCACAGGAGAGTCATGTCTGCACAGTCTCTGGCCATCTCCTGTATCATGTCTGCAGTCTCTGACTGTCTCCTGTACTATGTTTGCAGTCTCTGACCATCTCCTGTAGTATGTCTGCTGTGTCTGACCATCTCTTGTAGTATGTCTGCAGTTTCTGATCATCTCTTGTATCATGTCTGCCGTCTCTGACCATCTCCTGTATTATGTCCACACCATCTCTGACCATCTCCTGTATCATATCCACACTGTCTCTGACCATCTCCTGTATTATATCCACACAGTATCTCACCATCTCCTGTATCATGTCCACACAGTCTCTGACCATCTCCTGTATCATATCCACACAGTCTCTGACCATCTCCTGTACTATATATAAAAAGAGAATATGGGGTGATTTGGCGCTACCTGAAAAACCCCAGATGCTGCTGCATAGTTTGTAAAATCCAAAAAGGATATTATTATGTATGAGAGTTATTAACCAGCTAAGCCCATACAGTCTATGTAGGACTAGGGGATGTATGATTATGGATGCTTCCTGGCAGTATGAACCATACACAATAGGTAAGATAGAGAAAAATATGTCACATGAGCCTATGCACCCAAGCAGTGGCTCCAAGTGATGAAATGGTATGTGGTAAAAGAAAGACCTGGTATGGCAGATATAAGTGTTATGATGCTATGTATAGGAGATAAATCAATATACATACAAGAAAAAACACCATACACATACATCAATATAACTATTACATCTATATGAGAGTATGGTATCATCGTAGGGCCTTACAGCCAGTGTTCAATAATCAGTACAATGGCCCCTAGACAATGGGGCTGTCAGCTGGAAACCAAAAAGTCTATAATATGCAAAATAAGGATGATGTGTAATAGTCCCACATGCACAGTAATATCTGCATCAGATCTAAAACAGCATCAAGGTGACTTTAGTGCTTAAAGGTGATTCCAGGTGACTTCTGTGCTCCCCCTTCAGAATTCCTACCCACCGAATCCAGACACCCCTACAGGGGTAATGGGCATGTAGTGCTTATTATGGAGGTCACTGCTTCCTGGTGTCTTCGGTGGATGTCCCAGGTGTATCCTTGTTGGTTGGTGAATTCTGATGTGCCCATAGGTGAAATCCCTCATATGCCAAAAAAGGAAAAAAGAGCTCCCATGGTGTAGTAAAATTAAAATAAGTCAGTTTATTCAATTAAAAGACAAAAAATGAACAGCAAGCATGACATCCAAAAAGCCGTGTGTTCCTAGGATCGGTACCACACGTAGGTAAAAGTACATGTAATGCCGGTTCCAATGAGTAAAAAGCAACCATGTACCGAGATGGGGGATAGCAGCAGCTATTGCGCTCCAGCTGCGTTCCACCCTCTCGTAAACACGGAAGTGACGTAGTGTGCGTGGCTCCGTCGTACGCGTTTCGCTGAGGACATCTATGACAAAACGCGTACGACGGAGCCACGCACACTACGTCACTTTCGCGTTTACGAGAGGGTGGAACACAGCTGGAGCTGGGGTAACAATTTGTTTCTCTCATCTCCTGTACTATGTCTGCAGTCTCTGACATCTCCTGTACTATGTCTTCAGTCTCTGACCATCTTCTGTACTATGCCTGCAGTCTCTGACCATCTCCTGTACTATATCTGCAGTCTCTAACCATCTCTTGTATCATGCCCACAGTCTCTGACCATCTCTTGTATCATAAAAAAAGAACAGAGAGAACAAGTGTCTCTCAAGAGGGCAAAAAAAAACCCAAGGCACTGTCTGAAAGAAGCAAGCCAAATTTTATTAGACACAATAATAAATAAACACCACACAAATAGATATAAACTACAAAAAATTATTGCAAGCGGGCCATGGTAAGTAATCAATCACAGACCCTAAAAAATTAAAAATGACAACGTTGTCGTTAAAAACAGGGAAGCCACGGCTGTGCATACCACATATATATACACACATTTATACACATACTGATCCTATGTTTAATGATCTTTGATTAAAGAAGAATTTGTTAGAGAAAAATCTAGTAACTGGGAATTCATAGTTCAAAGAATTTAAGACTCTTAATATACAGTATCTCACAAAAGTGAGTACACCCCTCACATTTTTGTAATTATTTTATTATAACTTTTCATGTGACAACACTGAATAAATTACACTTTGCTACAATGTAAAGTAGTGAGTGTACAGCTAGTATAACAGTGTAAATTTGCTGTGCTCTCAAAATAACTCAACACGCAGCCATTAATGTCTAAACAACTGGCAACAAAAGTGAGTATGTCCAAATTAAGCCCAATAAGACATTTTCCCTCCTCCGTGTCATGTGACTCATTAGTGTTACAAGGTCTCACGTGTGAATGGGGAGCAGGTATGTTAAATTTGGTGTTATCACTCTCACTCTCTCATACTGGTCAGTGGAAGTTCAACATGGCACCTCATGGCAAAGAACTCTCTGAGGATCTGAAAAAAAGAATTGTTGCTCCACATAAAGATGGCCTAGGCTATAATAAGATTGCCAAGACCCTGAAACTGAGCTGCAGCACGGTAGCCAAGACCATACAGCGATTTAACAGGACATGTTCCACTCAGAACAGGCCTCACCATGGTCGACCAAAGAAGTTGAGTAAACATGCTCAGCGTCATATCCAGAGGTTGTCTTTGGGAAATAGATGTATGAGTGCTGCCAGCATTGCTGCAGAGGTTGAAGGGGTGGGGGGTTAGCATGTCAGTGCTAAGACCATACGCCTCACACTGCATCAAATTGTTCTGCTATTTTGAGGGGACAGCAAATTGACACTGTTATACAAGCTGTACACTCACTACTTTACATTGTAGCAAAGTATCATTTCTTCAGTGTTAAACTTAACATTTAACTAACATTTAAATCTAACACACCTGCTCCCCATTCACACCTGAGCCCTTGTAACACTAAAGAGTCACATGACATCGGGGAGGGTAAATGGCAAACTGGGCCCTATTTGGACATATTGACTTAGGGGTGTACTCACTTTTGTCGCCAGCGGTTTAGACATTAATGACTGTGTTTTGAGTTATTTTGAGGTAACAGCATATTTACAATGTTATACAAGCTGTACACTCACTACTTTACATTGTAGCAAAGTGTCATTTCTTCAGTGTTTTTATGACTTGAATTATTTTTCCTGTTATCGGTGTGAGTGGGGCCTCATGTCAAAGTCTTGCCAAAGGCCTCACAAAGCCTAGAGCTGCCTCTGATCCCCGGTATTAACCAAGTTCTCTTTTGGATGTTAGTTTTGCATCAGAGACACTTTTTGCTTTATGAGAACATTATTATTTTATGAGGTCCTTTTCTGTCTTGGAGGTGAAGTAACACGATATGTAACTCATAGAACAAGGTTTTAATGCACACGCCTCGTTGGCCTCTCAGGACAATAATATGTGAGAATGAGTATGTAATCCACACCAACTAAGTTGACCTAGAAGCTTCTAGAAATGATCTAACCATCCTGCATAGTGTCCTTGCCAGCTGTGGAGCTTGGTGTACTCTCTTGATCTATTTTTCACCAACCATAGAAGTGTTCCTGACATTATGATGTATGCCCTGAGAGAACAGTAACACCATATCAGTCTGAAACCTCAGGGCCTAAACTTGATGATTAGCTCATTGTCTTTATCGTAAGCTACATTTTATGTAACATCCATCTCCAGTTATATGTCTCCCATATTTTCTTTAGCCAATATTTTTTACTTGTTTACCTATGCTATAAGTTTATATCACCATACGGCTTGAGGAGTGTATATACCTGCACTTTGGTGTAGTAGTATACATTCTACCCCAAGCTAGCTTTGGCCTGTTGGCAGTCAGAGGGAGACTTTAACGGACTCAGTGCGCACTTCCTATGTCAGAGGCTGTAGGCTCTCCATCTCCGATATTTAGAATATTTAACCCCATACTTCTATGTCCAATTTACTGTCTGCATTCACAAGTTTTGGTTATGTCTCTAATTTGAAAATTAACCACTTCCTGACCAGCAGTTATACTGTGGCAGGCTGGCACAGCTGCGCGAGCCATTGTAGCTGTACGTCGGCTTTTTAAGACGCTGTAGCAGTCATGACCCTGGAGCCGATGCGCATGCCCGGTGGGTGCGATTACCACCGGGCACCAGTGATCGCTTGTGACAGAGCAAGAACCGGGATCTGTGTGTGCAAAAACACAAATACCAGTTCTGTGAGGGGAGCGGAGAGAGATTGTGTGCTCCTACTAAGTAGGAACAATGATCTCTCTCCTCCTCTAGTCAGCCACATTCCCCCCACTATTACATACATACATAGGGAACACAATTAACCCCTTGATCGCCCCTAGTGTTAACCCCTTCTCTGCCAGTGACATTTATCCAGTAATCAGTGGCTATTTTTACTGGTCCCAAAAAAGTGTCAAAAGTGTCCAATGTGTCCGTCACAATGTTGCAGTCCTGATAAAAATTGCAGATCACCGCCATTACTAGTAGGGATGGGCTTCATGTTCAGGTCGAACATGAGTTCGACCCGAACATTGGCTGTTCGCCCGTTCGCCAAATAGCGAACGATTTGGGGTGTTCGCGGCAAATTTGAAAGCCACGGAACACCCTTTAAAAGTCTATAGAAGAGATCAAAGTGCTAATTTTAAAGGTTAATATGCAAGTTATTGTCATAAAAAGTGTTTGGGGACCTGGGTCCTGCCACAGGGGATATGTATCAATGCAAAAAAGTTTTAAAAACGGCCATTTTTTTGAGAGCAGTGATTTTAATAATGCTTAAAGTGAAACAATAAAATTGTAATATTCCTTTAAATTTCGTACCTGGGGGGTGTCTATAGTATGCCTGTAAATTGGCGCATGTTTCCCGTGTTTAGAACAGTCTAAGAGCAAAATGACATTTCTAAAGGAAAAAAAGTCATTTTAAACTACTTGCAGCTATAATGAATTGTCAGTTCCAGCAATACACATAAAAGTTATTAAAAAATACAGCATGGGATTTCCCCACAGGGGAACCCCGAATCAAAATTAAAAAAAAAAAATTCCATACCACACCCTTCAGGTCTGGTACCCTGTTTCCCCGAAAATAAGACCTAGCGTGATTGTCAGTGATGACTGCAATATAAGCCCTACCCCCCAAATTAGCCCTACCATGTTTCTCCGAAAATAAGCCCTACCCTGAAAATAAGACCTACAAGAACTTTAACTAGGGCTTATTTGGGGGGTAGGGCTTATATTGCAGCCATCACCAACAGTCACGCTAGTCCTTATTTTAGGGGAAACGGGGTATGGATTTTAAGGGGAACCCCGTGCCAATTTTTTTTTTTTAAATGACGTGGGGGTCCCTCCAAAAATCCATACCAGACCCCTTATCCAAGCACGCAACCTGGCAGGCCGCAGGGAAAGAGGTGGGGCGAGAGAGCGCCCCCCTCCAGAACTGCACCAGGCCACATGCCCTCAGCATTGGGAGGGTGCTTTGGGGTAGCCCCCCAAAGCACCTTGTCCCCATGTTTATGGGGAGAAGGGCCTCATCCCCACAACCCTTGCCCAGTGGTTGTGGGGGGTCTGCGGGCGGGGGGCTTATCAGAATCTGGAAGCCCCCTTTAACAAGGGGACCCCAAGTTCCCAGCCCCCCTGTGTGAATTGGTAATGGGGTACAAATGTACCCCTACCATTTCACAAAAAAGTGTCAAAAATGTTAAAAAAGACAATAGATGGTCTTTGACAATTCCTTTATTAATGTCTTCTTCTTTCCCCGCTTCTTCTTCCATCTTCTTCTGGTCTTCCTTCGGTGTTCTTCTTCTTCCTCCATCTTGTTCTTCTCCCACTTCTTCCTCTATCTTTTATGTAAACAGGTGATCCCACCCCCTCTGACACCAGGGGAAAGCCATAGGGAAGTCCCCGTGTGTCAGAGGGGGGCGGGGTCACCGGGTGGCCCTGCTCTCCATTATATAAGAGCTGTCACAAGAACAGAAGCGTCACACAGCGGGAGACTCCCATTGAGGTGGATCGTCCAGAGGAAGATCCCGGATGAGAAGACCAGAGGAAGAAGCAGAGGAAGAAAAAGGACACCGGGCAAGGGTTGTGGGGATGAGGCCCTTCTCCCCATCAACATGGGGACAAGGTGCTTTGGGGGGCTACCCCAAAACACCCTCCCAATGTTGAGGGCATGTGGCCTGGTACGGTTCAGGAGGGGGGCCACTCTCTTGTCCCCCCTGTTTTCCTGCGGCCTGCCAGGTTGCGTGCTCAGATAAGTGTCTGGTATGGATTTAGGGGGGAAACCAACGCCATTTTTCTTTTTAATTTTGGCGCGGGGTTCCCCTTAACATCCATACCAGACCTGAAGGGCCTGGTATGGAATTTGGGGGGACCCCCATGCATTTTTTTTTATTGCCCCTGTGGGGGAATCCCATGCTATTTTTTTCAATGACTTTTATGTGTATTGCCGGGACCGACTATTCATTATAGCCGCGAGTAGTTTTAAATGACTTTTTTTTCTTTAGTAATGTCATTTTGCTCTCAGCCTGTTCTAAACACGGGAAACATGTTACAGGCATGCTATAGACACCCCCCAGGTACAAAATTTAAAGGAATATTACACTTTTATTGTTTCAAATTAAGCATTATTAAAATCACTGCTCCCGAAAAAATAGCTGTTTTAAAAACTTTTTTTTGCATTGATACATGTTCCCTGGGGCAGGACCCAGGTCCCCAAACACTTTTTATGACAATAACTTGCATATAAGCCTTTCAAATTAGCACTTTTGATTATTCATGTTCGTGTCCCATAGACTTTAACGATGTTCACCCGTTCAAACAAATTTTTTGCCTGTTCGCATGTTCTGGATGTGAACCCAGGGGGTGTTTGGTTCATCCCTAATTACTAGTAGAAAAAAAAAATAATGCCATAAATCTATCCCCTATTCTGTAGACGCTATAACTTTTGCGCAAACTAATCAATATACAGTGGGGCAAAAAATTATTTAGTCAGCCACCAATTGTGCAAGTTCTCCCACTTAAAAAGATGAGAGAGGCCTCTAATTGTCGTCATAGGTATACCTCAACTATGAGAGACAAAATGTGGAAACAAATCCAGACAATCACATTGTCTGATTTTTTTAAAGAATTTATTTGCAAATTATGGTGGAAAATAAGTATTTGGTCAATATCAAAAGTTCATCGCAATACTTTGTTATATATCCTTTGTTGGCAATGACAGAGGTCAAACATTTTCTGTAAGTCTTCACAAGGTTGTCACACACTGTTGCTGGTATGTTGGCCCATTTCTCCATGCAGATCTCCTCTAGAGCAGTGATGTTTTGGGGCTGTTGTTGGGCAACACGGACTTTCAACTCCCTCCAAAGGTTTTCTATGGGGTTGAGATCTGGAGACTGGCTAGGCCACTCCAGGACCTTGAAATGCTTTTTACGAAGCCACTCCTTCGTTGCCTGGGCAATGTGTTTGGGATCATTGTCATGCTGAAAGACCCAGCCACATTTCATCTTCAATGCCCTTGCTGATGGGAGGAGGTGTGCACTCAAAATCTCACAATACATGGCCCCCATTCATTCTTTCATGTACACAGATCAGTCGTCCTGTTCCGTTTGCAGAGAAACAGCCCCAAAGCATTATATTGCCACCCCCCATGCTTCACAGTAGGTATGGTGTTCTTTGGTTGCAACTCAGCATTCTCTCTCCTCCAAACACGACGAGTTGTGTTTCCACCAAACGGTTCTACTTTGGTTTCATCTGACCATATGACATTCTCCCAATCCTCTTCTGGATCATCCAAATGCTCGCTAGCAAACCTCAGACGAGCCTGGACATGTACTGGCTTAAGCAGGGGGACACGTCTGGCACTGCAGCATCTGAGTCCCTGGCAGCGTAGTGTGTTACTGATGGTAGCCTTTGTTACCTTGGTCACAGCTCTCTGCAGGTCATTCAATAGGTCCCCCTGTGTGGTTCTGGGATTTTTGCTCACCATTCTTGTGATCATTTTGACCCCACAGGGTGAGATCTTGCGTGGAGCCCCAGATTGAGGAAGATTATCAGTGGTCTTGTATGTCTTCCATTTTCTAATTATTGCTCCCACAGTTGATTTCTTCACACCAAGCTGCTTGCCTATTGCAGATTCAGTCTTCCCAGCCTGGTGCAGGTCTACAATTTTGTTTCTGGTGTCCTTCGACAGCTCTTTGGTCTTCACCATAGTGGAGTTTGGAGTGTGACTGTTTGAGGTTGTGGACAGGTGTCTTTTATACTGATAACAAGTTCAAACAGGTGCCATTAATACAGGTAATGAGTGGAGGACAGAGGAGCCTCTTAAAGAAGAAGATACAGGTCTGTGAGAGCCAGAAATCTTGCTTGTTTGTAGGTGACCAAATACTTATTTTCCACCATAATTTGCAAATAAATTCTTTCAAAAATCAGACAATGTGATTGTCTGGATTTGTTTCCACGTTTTGTCACTCATAATTGAGGTATACCTATGATGACAATTACAGGCCTCTCTCATATTTTTAAGTGGGAGAACTTGCACAATGGGTGGCTGACTAAATACTTTTTTTTCCCCACTGTAAGCTTATTGCGATTTTTTTTTTTACCAAAAATATGTAGACAAATACATATCAGCCTAAACTGATGAAGGAACTCATTTTTTTTATTATTTTTTGGATATTTATTGTAAAAAGTACAAAATATTGTGTTTTTTTCAAAATTGTCACCCTTTTTTGTTTATAGCACAAAAAATTAAAAATGCAGAGGTGATCAAATACCACCAAAAGAAAGCTCTATTTGTGGGGAAAAAATGCCATAAATTTTATTGGGTACAACAAAGCACGACCGTGCAATCCTCAGTTAAAGCGATGCAGTGCCGTATCGCAAAAAATGGCCTGGTCAGGAAGGGGACAAATCCTTCCAGGGCCGAAGTGATTAATTACAGTAAGTCAGAGGCTTTAAATATGGAGACTCTATCTTATTTACAGCAAATGTGTCCATTTAAATGGGAACTTACTGCCTTAAAATACCTAGGAGTATGGCTTACTTCTAACTCTAAAAACATATTTGCTCATAACTTCTGCCCCTTAATTAGGGTAATTTAGTGAGATCTAAAACTTTGGTTGCTAAAAATGTTTTCTTGGTTTGGAAGAGCAGCCATAATTAAAATGATAATATTGCTTAGATTGTAATACAGTGGGGGTTATTTACGAAAGGCAAATCCACTTTGCACTACAAGTGCACTGCAAGTGCACTTGGAAGTGCAGTCGCTGTAGATCTGAGGGGTAGATTTGAAATGAGGGGAAGCTCTGCTGATTTTATCATCCAATCACGTGCAAGCTAAAATGCTGTTTTTTATTTTCCTTGTATGTCCCCCTCGGATTTACAGCGGCTGCACTTCCAAGTGCACTTGTAGTGCAAAGTGGATTTGCCTTTTGTAAATAACCCCCAGTATGTCTTGCACACACTACCTCTCCTTATTCCCTATAGTTCTTTTAAACACCTAAAAGCCATGCAAACCAAATATGTGTGGTCACACAGAGCCCTGCATAAAGTTACAATTGATCACCAAATCGAAAGCCAAGGGAGGCATGGGTCTCCCGGACTTCAAACAATATTACTATGCCTCCCACATTATAGTAGTAACCTGATGGCCCCGCCCCCTCTGACGCATGGGGACTTCCCCATGGCTTTCCTGGGGCGTCCCGGTCACCCGGGAACGTCACTGTGTGGCCCCGCCCTCAGTTATAAAAGAACTGTCATCTGCGAGGACGTGTCATACGGCGGGTCCCTCCCATGGAGCCAGGATGGTCGCAGCTTTTTTTTTTTTTCGATCCGTCGGCGGAGCGAAAGAAGATGAATAGACTTCGTGGGACATTTTTATTTTTTTATTTTTTAATAAAGGACTTGTCCCAAACTGTGTCTTGTCATTTGTACCATTTTGACACTTTTTTTGTGAAATGGTAGGGGTAGATTTGTACCCGTTACCATTTCACACAGGGGGGAGGCCAGGATCTGGGGATCCTCTTGTTAAAGGGGGCTTCCAGATTCCGATAAGCCCCCTACTCACAGACCCCCACAACCACCGGGCAAGGGTTGTGGGGATGAGGCCCTTGTCCCCATCAACATGTGGCCTGGTATGGTTCAGGAGGGGGGCACTCTCTCATTCCCCCTCGTTTCCTGTGGCCTGCCAGGTTGCGTGTTCACATAAGGATCTGGGATGGATTCTTTGGGGACCCCCACTCCATTTTTTTAAATTTTGGCACGGGGTTCTTCTTAAAATTTGAGGGGGACCCCCACGCCATTTTGAAAAAATGTTGGCGCGGGGTTCCACTTAATATCCATACCAGACCTGAAGGGCCTGGTATGGAATTTGGGGGGACCCCCACGCAATTTTTTTTTTAATTTTGGTTCGGGGTTCACCTTAATAATTATACCAGACCCAAAGGGCCTGGTAATAGACTGGGGGGATCCCATGCCGTTTTTTATCTCTATTGCCGGGACCAACAATTCATTATAGCCGCAAGTACTTTTAAATTACCTTTTTTCCTTTAGAAATGTCATTTTGTGCAGGGACTGTTCTAAACATGGGAAAAATTAGCCACTTTACAGGCATACTATAGACACCCCCCAGGTACTAAATTTAAAGGAATATTTCACTTTTATTGTTTCACTTTAAGCATTATTAAAATCACTGCTCCCGAAAGAAAGGCAGTTTTTAAAACTTTTTTTGTATTGCTACATGTCCCTCTGGGGCAGGACCCAGGTCCCCAAACACTGTTTATTACAATAACTTGCATATAAGCCTTTAAAATGAGCACTTCTGATTATTCATGTTCGTGTCCCATAGACTTTAACGATGTTCGAATACATTCTTTGCCTGTTCGCATGTTCTGCTGCAAACCGAACCGGGGGGGTGTTCGGCTCATCCCTAGTGCTTAGCTACCCTTGATAATTCCCGATTGGTCTTTGTGAATGAGATCGGGCATAACTGTCATCAGGCGTCTGGCAATCGTGTTGGCATATATTTTTTTGGCATATATTTTCAGGTCGAGGTTCAGTAGGGAGATAGGGCAGAAATTTTGAGGGGAAGTTGGATCTTTCCCGGGGGGTGTTTGGCTCATCCCTACTGGTAATTATCTGACAGCTGAACAGCCTGAGCACTGAGAAGAGAGGTGCTAAAAGCCCAGCCCTGACACTATGTTACAGCAATTCCATCTGATAACCCTGAAATATAACATTTGCTCTGTGCCTGGCCCACTCACCCCCCTAGCAAACAATCCAGATTTTCCAGCTAGGTTAACTAGAAAATTGATTCTTACTTGGGAAGGTGGTGCTCCTCTGTTGGCCAAACGTTGTTTTTATGCAGGTTTAATGAAACCTAGAGTTGCCCTACAGGAAGATTGTCATATAGAGAATCTTCCATACTGGACTTACTTACAATTACGCAGTTACCTTACCAGTCACCAGAACAGGAAACTTTTTAAACAAGCTCTTACTACTTTTGAAATTCTTTGCTTAAAGGGTGAGGTTAAAAAAGTCTTCCCTGTTGTATGCATTGCTACAACAAAAGAATGACCAGGCACCACATAGGTTCAGAGTTAGGAGGTTGCCTTACAAAATAAAATCTCAGAATAACAATGGATGAGAGCATGTATTCTGGCTCATACTTGTTTGATTAGTACACAAGCTCAAGACATTTCATATAAGGTCTCCTACACATTGAATGCAGCTTTGATTAAACTTAAAAAGTGGTAACTACAGAACTCTGACACCTGATGGAGATGTAGCCAAGACAAAGGAACCATAATCCACATTTGGTGGGAATTTGTGATTTAATTACCAGCATTGCAGATACAAAATTCATCTCACCCCAGCATGTTGCCTGTTACAAATCAACCCATACCCTTTGAAACATTCCCTAACCAAACATCTACTTAATGCGGCAAAGTCGCTAATTCCCTTTCATTGGAAATCTACACATGACCCAACTATTAAAGACTGGCTGCAGAAAGTTAACACCATATATGACGTGGAGGAAACAGTGGCTATTACACATGATACCACTTCTCATTTCCGTAAAACATGGACTGAATTGAATACCATGCATTGCTGGAGGGATGGATGATTTTAACCTGACAGGTTTTCATTTTGACTTGACTTTTACTATCACGAGCTTGTCTCGTGGTGAGGAGTGGGTAATACAGGTAGCCCAATGATATGCATGAGAAACTATATCTCAATCATCTGCTGGATGGCCAGTTTATCCTTATCAAGAACACAGAGACATGACCTCAAACTAACTGGAGGAAAGTTCAAAACGAATATTAGAAAGTATTACTTTACTAAAGAGTAGTTGATGCTTGGAATAAACTTGGAATAAACCAGCAGAGGTTGTGAGCCAGTCAACAGTAAATGGTTTCAAACATGCTTGGAACAATATAGATCTATACTCAGACAAAGAAGGTTGGATTGTGGGCACTCAGTAAAGAAGTAAATTGTGTATTTTTCCTTTAAACACCATAGTAAGATAATTGGTTTGTCATACATGCATTCACATGCACCCACGGCAAAGCATGTGCATTCAACATACAATATTTTGTGCCTTAACATGCATTGATTAAGCAGCCAATTCATTTTGAATGAGTTTCTAATGAACCACAAAGCACACAAAACTGTTTATTATTTTTTTTTCTTTATATGACACGCAGATGGTTCACTAAATGTGTTGGGGTGTCATTCAAACTAAATTACACTGCAGCACTCTACTGTGTTTTATGAATTGCCATGTGCTGTGGTAACATCCTAAAAAACATACAATTTTACTGTATATTACCATAACACACTAATGTGCACATGTTCTAAATGATTCATTCTTGTTTTACAGTAATGTTTGGGAGCCTACTAGGGTTATATTTGCCAGGAGACCATTTGGCTTCAGTGGCTAATCTCTCTGCAGGAACTATCAAGATAAATATGCAGTGATTTTCACATGACTGTGTTGATTGGAGATATTTCTAAATAGTTTCCAACTAGTTTGTTACTGAATATGCTATCCACTGTGTGTTTTAAAAGGTTGTCATGATGTTATCCAATGGCAGGAATTAAGTTTTAGTCTACTTCAAATGGGTAAATGTGAATCTTTTTTTCAAAACTTTATATTTTGCTGAGTTATTTTATAAATCATTAAACAATCAAAATGATGATGGGACCATTTACATAGAAGTAACTTTGAATTAATAGGGTAAAACTGGGTATCTCCTGTCAATTGTGGACCTTTATTTTGTTTTATGATGTATAACACACAATGGGGGTTATTTACTAAAGGCAAATCCACTTTGCACTACAAGTACACTCAAAAGTGTACTGAAAGTTCACTTGGAGGTGCAGTCACTGTAGATCTAAGGGGGACATGCAAGGAAAATAAAAAAAACAGCATTTTAGCTTGCACGTGTTTGGATGATAAAATCAGCAGAGCTTCCCCTCATTTCAAATCTTCCCCTCAGATCTACAGCGACCGCACTTCCAAGTGCACTTTCAGTGCACTTTCAAATGCACTTGCAGTGCACTTGTAGTGCAAAGTGGATTTGCCTTTAGTAAATCAACTCCAATGTCATAGGTTTTACTATTATCTGAGATATGTAAATTGCATGCTTTTAGCAAAGTGTAAGATCTATCTACAGTGTATGCATTTTAACCACTTAAGCCCGGGACCATTTGGCTTCCTAAAGACTAGAGGACTTTTTACAATTTGGCACTGCGCTGCTTTAACTGGTAATTGCGCTGTCATGCAATGTTGTACCCAAACAAAATTTGCATCCTTTTTTTCCCCACAAATAGAGCTTTGATGGTATTTGATTGCCTTTGCTATTTTCATTCTTTGTGATACAAAAGGAAAAAGTTTGAACATTTTGAAAAAAAATATATTTTCTACTTTTTGTTATAAGAAAAATCCAATAAACCCAATTTTAGTCATACATTTAGGCCAAAATGTATTCAGCCACATGTCTTTGGTAAAAAAAATGTCAATAAGTGTATGTTTATTGGTTTGCACAAAAGCTATAGTGTCTACAAACTAGGGTACATTTTCTGGAATTCACACAGCTTTTCGTTTATGACTGCCTATCTCATTTAGTGAGGTGCTAAAATGGCAGGGCAGTACAACCCCCCCCCATGACCCCATTTTGGAAATTAGACACCCTAAGGAAATTGCTGAGAGGCATGTTGAGCCCATTGAATATTTAATTCTTTTGTCCCAAGTGATTGAATAATGACAAAAACAAAATTACAAAAAGTTGTCACTAAATGATATATTGCTCACACATGTCATGGTCATATGTGGAATTGCACCTCAAAATACATTCTGCTGCTTCTCCTGAGTATGGGGATACCACATGTGTGGAACTTTTTGGGAGCCTAGCCGCGTACGGGGCCCCAAAAACCAAGCACTGCCTTCAGGATTTCTAAGGGCGTAAATTCTTGATTTCCCTCCTCACTACCTATCACAGTTTTGAAGTCCAAAAAATGCCAAGATGGCACAAACCCCCCTGCCCCCAATCACCCCATTTTGGAAAGTAGACACCCCAAGCTATTTGCTGAGAGGCATGTTGAGTCCATGGAATATTTTATATTTTGCCACAAGTTGCGGGAAAATGACAAACTTTTTTTTTTTTGCACAAAGTTGTCACTAAATGATATATTGCTCACACATGCCATTGGCATATGTGGAATTACACCCCAAAATACATTCTTCTGCTTCTCCTGAGTACTGGGATACCACATGTGTGGGACTTTTTGGGAGCCTAGCCGCGTATGGGCCCCCGAAAACCAAGCACCGCCTTCAGGATTTCTAAGGGCGTAAATTTTTGATTTCACTCCTCACTACCTATCACAGTTTTGATGGCCATAAAATGCCAAGATGACACAACCCCCCCCCCAAATGACCCCATTTTGGAAAGTAGACACCCCAAGCTATTTGCTGAGAGGCATGGTGAGTATTTTGCAGATCTCATTTGTTTTTGAAAATGAAGAAAGTAAAGAAATTTTTTTTTCTTTTTTCAATTTTAAAAACTTTGTGACAAAAAGTGAGATCTGCAAAATACTCACCATACCTCTCAGCAAATAGCTTGGGGTGTCTAAATTCCAAAATGGGGTCATTAACGGGGGCAGGTTTGTGCCATCTGGACATTTCATGGCCTCTGAAACTGTGATAGGCAGTGAGGAGTGAAATCAAAAATTTACACCCTTAGAAAGCCTAAAGGCAGTGCTTGGATTTCAGGGTCCAGTACGCGGCTAGGCTCCCAAAAAGTCTCACACATGTTGTATCCCCATGCTCAGACGAAGCAACAGAATGTATTTTGGGGTGTAATTTCACAAATGTCCATGGCATGTTTGAGCAATATATCATTTAGTGACAACTGTGTGCAAAAAAAAAATTGTCTTTTTCCCGCAACTTGTGTCAAAATATAAGATATTCCATGGACTCGACATGCCTCTCAGCAAATAGCTTGGGGTGTCTTCTTTCCAAAATGGGGTCATTTAGGGGGGTTTGAACTATCCAGGCATTTTATGCACAACATTTAGAAGCTCATGTCACACATCACCCACTCTTCTAACCACTTGAAGACAAAGCCCTTTCTGACACTTTTTGTTTACATGAAAAAAAATTTTTTTTGCAAGAAAATTACTTTGAACCCCCAAACATTATATATATATATTTTTTTTTGCAAAGGCCCTACAGATTAAAATGGTGGATGTTTAATTTTTTTTTCACACAGTGTTTGCGCAGTGATTTTTCAAACGCATTTTTTTTTTAAAAAACACACTTTTTTTAATTTTAATGCACTAAAACACATTATATTGCCCAAATTTTTGATGAAATAGAAAAGATGATCTTAGGCCGAGTACATGGATACCAAACACAAAATGCTTTAAAATTGCAGCGGCGACAAACTACATACATTTTTAAAAGCCTTTAAAAGCCCTTACAGGTTACCACTTTAGATTTACAGAGGAGGTCTACTGCTAAAATTACTGCCCTCAATCTTCACGGTGATACCTCACATGCATGGTGCAATTACTGTTTACATATGATGCCAGACCGCCGCTTGCGTTCGCCTTTGCGCGAGAGCAGGGGGGGACAGGGGAGCTTTTTTTTTTTTGTAAATTATTTATTATGCTTTTTTATTTTATTTTTAAACTGTTCCTTTCATTTTTTTATCATTTTTATTGTTATCTCAGGGAATGCAAATATCCCCTATGATAGCAATAGGTAGTGACAGATACTCTTTTTTGAAAAAAATTGGGGTCTATTAGACCCTAGATCTCTCCTTTTCCTCAAAGCATCTGACCACATCAAGATCGGTGTGATAAAATGCGTTCCCAATTTCCCAATGGCGCTGTTTATATCTGGCAAAATCCAAGTCATGAAATGCTTGTAGCTTCCGGTTTCTTAGGCCATACAGATGATTGGAGCCATTCTGGTCTCTGATCAGCTCTATGGTCAGATGTCAGAACCACCGGCTGCATTCTCAGGTTCCCTGTTGGGACAGGAGAGCCAGAGAAAACTATGGAAGACGGTTGGAGGGGGGTCACTCCCTCCCACTGCTCGTAAAAGCAGTCTAGAGGCTAATTAGCTGCTAGGATTGCTTTTACATGAAAGCCGACTGCTGGCTGAAAAGAATGATACCAAGATGATACCTAAACCCACAGGCATCATTCTGGTATAACCACTCAAAGTCCAGCAACATACCAGTACATTGCAGGTCCTTGTTGGGTATATATTGTAATCTTTTTTTTTTTACATGCAGCCTGTGGGCTGAACGAAAAAAAGAGATTGATCGGTGGGTATGCCCACCATTAGGATATATCCCTTCATCCACCCACTTCTAATGATGGGCATACATGCACCATTTTGTTTTTAACTGTGGTGGTGAAATCACCTCCTACGGTGCTGGAGTCACGGCTTTATGTATCGTGGGAGCAAACGCTGTTGCTGTCAAGATAAATAAATTGGCACTACAGCTGAATGGCGTACCTGATAAGCAAATTATGGTTAACAATAAAACAAAGTAACATTACAGTATAACAGTAAGAAATACCATACCTGCAATTCGTGGACACAGAGGGATTTCTCCACAACACCAGTCGCCGTAGGAATTTGAACCGTCGTGTCTGCGTGAAGGGAGGACAGAACGAAAACATTCTTATTATCCCTCCACTTCACAGCAAGCAAATCATTACACTTGAAGCAGGCTTTCTCCCTCAGCCTAAGACGGGAATCTACAAGCCTCTGGGGTAAGCCCCGGTGTTTAGGTCGCAGGGTACCATATGCGCCAATCTGATGATCAAACAAGTGACTAAAAAGTGGCATGCTCATGTAATAATTGTCCACATTTAAATGGTACCCCTTTCCGAATAAGGGTGACACCAAGCCCCACACAATCTTGCCAGCACTCCCTATGTAATCTGGGCAGTTCTCCGGCTCTACGTGACTATCTCTTCCCTCGTAAACCTTAAAACTATATGTATAGCCTGTGGCCCTGTCACAGAGCCTTTACATCTTAGTTTTCAAATAGTTTTATTGAGAATAACAAAATTGGTACACAAAATAGGTATACATGTACATCCTTCAGAGTCATAGGGATATCTTTTAATACAATATGATGAAGTGTAGGCATGATAGGCTATAAGACCAACTTGAATTCACAGTGGTCTAATACATTCTGTTCATGACTCACGAGAAATTATCACCCTGAAGGGTATCCATTCTGGTAAGGTAATCAAAGGAAAAACAATAAAGAAAAAGAAGAAAGAAAAAGGGAAATTTTCTTAACCAGATAGAACAAATAGCAGATTGTTAATAGTCAGTCTAAATATTCCAAAAGTGGTCAGTCCTGGAGCCTGAATAAAAACCACGGATTCCATTTGGCATTATATGTCGGGATGGAATCATGTAAGGTATGGAATATTTCCTCAGACACCATCATACTATCTATCCGTGAGATAATTTGTGCAAAGGGGAACGTAGAGGATTTCCAGTGTAGTGCAATGACCCAAAGGGTAGCAATGCAGATAGAGTGTATTAATCTCATCATAGGTTTAGTTACTTCTGGGATGTCTTGGAAAAGAATACAGTGGTGAAATGTGAGACTGATGGGTTTCTCAGCCAGTCTATCAATCAGTTTAAAAACCTCTTTCCAAGAGGGTTGTAGTTTATCGCACTCCCAGAATATATGTAGATATGAGCCTAAGTTGGTGCAACCCCGGAAACACCTGGGAGATACCTGCGGGTAAAACCTGTGAAGACGGGTTGGGGTATAATACCATCTTGTTGTAAGTTTAATGGCTGTCTCTCTGACCGTTAGTGATTTTGTGCATTTGCGAATGTTTTGCCAGTTTTTTTCCCAGTCTAATTCTTCTTGGTCAAGAGCTAGCTCTTGTTCCCATTGTGATCTGTATTTTAAGGTGGGTGGGTCATTGGAAGATTCTAGCATACTATGGATCAATGAGATAAGGCCTTTCTGACGAGGGGATGTGTGGCACAGGTCTTCATATAGTGTCGGGGGGTCTGAATTAGGGTTGGGGTAGTGTAATTGAAAAATATGTCTTATTTGGAGATATCGGTAAAATTCTCTGTTGGGTAGTTGACATCTGGCTTGAAGCGCCGAGAACGTGGTAAATGTGGAGTTAACTAGAAAGTCCCCAAGAGAAATCAGATCGCCCTGGGTCCACTCCAGGAAGGTCTCCGGGTGGTCATATGCAGGGGGGAATCTAGGGTCCCCAAGATATGAAGCACCTGAGGGTGTCGGAGAGGAGAGAGAGTACTTTGTCTTATACATTTTCCAAAGCTTCAAGCCCGCTGCCACCACCAGGTTTCGGGTGGAAAGGTCTGGGATGGAGGGGTGCGAGGACCAAAGTAGGCCAGGTAGGTAAAGGGGGGCAATGGAGTCTTGTTCAAACCTAACCCATGGGACTTTGGAACCTCTAATGTTCCATTGTGCTTGTTGGGCAAATCTGCTGGCTAAGTAATACAGCCAGATATTTGGGACTCCCAACCCACCCCTTTTAGTGGAACGGTAAAGGGTCTCTCTGGCGAATCTGGGGGGTTTGTCTTGCCATATAAATCTATTAAGGTGTGCTTGGAGAGTAAGTAGGTATGATTTAGACACTTTAATAGGGAGGGAGCGAAACAGGTAAAGCAGCCTGGGAAGTATCGTCATTTTGAGGGCCGTAATTCTTCCAAGGAAGGATATATGGAGATGATTCCAAAGTTTAAGGGATTTTTTAAGTTTAGCGGTCAGGGGGGGATAATTGGCCTCAAAGAGTCCGCGGAAGTCTCCGGTCAGCTCAATGCCCAAGTATTGTAGGTGAGTAGTGGCCCATACAAAATGAAAAGTATTCTTTAGTTGTTGGGTTTCGGTCTGTGTAAAACCCACTGGTAGGGCCACCGATTTCGAGACATTGATCTTAAGGCCAGAGACTCCCGCAAAGTCCGAAAGAGTCCGTAAGAGGTTGGGTAGAGATATGAGGGGGTTAGTCAAGAACATGAGGACGTCATCAGCGTACATACAAAATTTGTAAGAGGCGGGGCCTTTGGTGTAGCCTGAAATATTTGAGTTTCTAAGTATTGCTATAGCGAGTGGTTCTAGGGCAAGGGCAAAAATTAAGGGGGAAAGTGGGCATCCCTGTCTCGTGCCCCGACCCACTGTAAAGAAGTCTGAGCTACAACCCGGGATCTTGATGCGGGTTTTGGGGTTTAAATAGAGGGCTTGAAATGCATGGAAAAATTCGTCTTTAAATCCCATCCTTTGTAGGATGGTAGAAAGGTAGTTCCAGGATACGCTGTCGAATGCCTTGTGTATGTCCAGGCTAAGCATAAACAGTTTCCGGGAGGTTAAGTTGGCATCTTGGATAATGTTTGTGGCTAAGCGTATGTTGTCAGTAATGAATCTATGGGGTATAAATCCTGATTGATAGGGGGAGATGAGTGAGGAGATAATGGGTGCCAGTCTGTCTGCTAGGATTCTACTAAAGATTTTAAGGTCGTTGTTTATTACCGAGATTGGTCTATAATTCTGGGGGAGTAAATGGTTTTTGTTTGGTTTGGGAATCATGGACATATTTGCCAGAAGCATCTCCTCGGGGAAGCTTCCTCCTTGTAGAACCCAATTGAATAATAGCGCTAAATTAGGGGCCAGAATGTTAACAAATTTCTTATAGTATATGGCTGAAAAGCCATCTGGGCCAGGAGCAGAACCTAATTTTAGAGACTTGATAACCCTATGTATTTCTGAGGTAGTGATGGGGGCATTGAGTTTTTCAGTTTGAGATGAGGTGAGTGAGGGCAAGGGTAGTTCGCGGAGCCAGTCAACCTCAGTTTGGGTGGGAGGTTTTTGGGTAGGAGCCAGAAGAGTTGAATAAAATTGTTTGAAAAGTTGGAGTACTTCTTTAGGGTGGGAAGTGGGTAATCCAGAGCTCAGCATTAGTTTATAGACATGCGGGGGACGGGAGGACTGATTAAGCCGTCTGGCAAATAAGGTCGAGGCTGTATTGTTATGAAGTAGAAATTTCGATTTCGACCATCTCAGTGACTTCTCCGTCTTAGAGGAGAGAAGAGAGTCTAGTTCTAGGCTTTTTTGGTCAATCAGTTTTCTAGTGGACTCCAAGGCCAGAGAATTTGTGTCCTTGTATAGCCTATCAAGGTCTTTTGTAAGGTCGACAATTCTCTGTCTGTGGAGTTTGTTATGAGTGGAGGCGAGGCTGATTAGTCTGCCCCTCAGCACTGCTTTATGGGCTGTCCAGACAATCGAGGGAGGGGTTTCAGGGAGAGCGTTAAGTGAGAAGTATTCGTCAATAGATTTGGCTGTCTCCGACTCCACGACCAGGTCTGAGAGCAAAGCTTCATTAAGTCTCCAGGTATATGGTGTGGGGGCAAGTCTGATGAAGTCAGTGGTGAAGGAGGTTACGTGATGGTCTGACCAAACACAGGGGTGAATCTTGGCATTAGTGGAATTGGCTAAAATGATCGGGGTAGTATAAATATAATCTAACCTGGCGTAACTTTTATGTGGGTGTGAGTAGAAGGTAAACTCCTTAATGCCCATATTGTGCGTTCTCCAGGTGTCTACTAGTTGGTGGTTTAAAAGGCCCTGGGTTAGAGACCTGGGGAAGGCTTTGGTAGCAGTAGTGGAGGAGGATCTATCTAATGTGGGGTTAGCCACTAGGTTCAAATCTCCCCCTATAATCATATGGGGAGATTCCAAGGAGGCTAGTTTATCAAAAAACATTTTAAAAAAGGAGGCAGGGGCGTCATTGGGTGCATAAATGCTAGCTATGGTAATTTCCCTATTATGCATTACACCTTTGACGATCACAAATCTGCTTTCTTTATCCTTATAACATTGCTTAATTTCCATAGGGACCGAGGAATGTAACAGAATGGCAGCACCCCTGCTTTTGGATGTGTGGAGGGAGCAGAATGATTGAGGGAAGCTTTTATGGAGGTATTTTGGGTGTGAGGAGTGGGAGAAGTGTGTCTCCTGAAGTAGGAGAATCTTGGTGCCCATCTGGTTATAAAGATCAAACGCTTTACGCCTTTTTATAGGGGAGTTAAACCCCTTTACATTATGTGAGGTACAGGTGATTGCCATGATAGGTCAATAATGTGCCGTTAGGCAGAAAAGGTAAGGTACTATGCATGCAAGAGGGGTTGTGTATCAAGCAAGCTAGGCCCAGCAGGGGTGCTGCCACTAAGTCAAACATCAGGTGGAAAAAGAGGTACATGAAATTCACATTCAGGTCAATACCAGGAGAGAGCACTGCTATCATATTAGCATAATATCGGGGGAGCAAACTGTCAAGACTGTAAAGTGACTGACCAGGTAATAGGAGAACAGTTGTAGAAAAACGTTGAATAAAAAAAAGAAGAAAAACACACAAATAAAAAATTATATAGCTAGACATAAAGTCTAGTGTCAAAAATGAGTCAGGTAAACGAATCTTTACCTGTTAACCGTAAAGGCTATTAAAAGAAACCTTTATTAACGAGACAACTTGGTCTCGAACCCAGCTAGTATTCTAGGACCCCCTATGGGGAAAAACCTGTAAGGCACGCAGAGAAAAGTAGAAAATGAAAAAAAAAAGAAAAAAAAAGTTCAAACCAGTACGTAGCCTGTGGTGTCAAACGGAACTTTTGCTGGGTGGGGAGGACATGTCACGGCTCCGCGGGACTGTCGCCTGTAGTAAGGTGATGGAAGAAACAGTGTCATGCGTCATATAGGTGAAGGAATGGTGGGTATCAGAAGAGTCACCGTGGAAGTTCTGCGATGCCTTCTCCGATGTCGTAACGGATTCTCCGTCTTTCTCTTCGTGATGGAGGGGTTTGCCAGATGGGGGCCGGACGAGGGGTCAGCGGTGGGCGGCGGATGGCCGCTGCATCAAGAAGGCCCAGTTTCACTAGGATTTCTTGGCCCTCAAGTAGGGAAGTGGCTGAAAAGGTGGTGCCATTGTGGGGGACCAGCAACTTAAACGGGAAGCCCCATCTGTATCGAATATGAGCGGATTGGAGTGCGGTGGTTATTTCCTTTAAGCTTCTCCGTCTGTCGAGGGTAGCAGGGGAAATATCCGGGTAGATCTGGATTTGGTGATTGTCCAGCATAATCCTCTGCTTATTTCGTGCGGCTCTTAGGATATCCTCTTTGATGAGAAAGTCTTTTAAGCAGAGTATCACATCCCTGGGTGGTTTATCATCAGGAGGCTTTGGGCGAAGCGCTCTGTGAATGCGATCACACTTAAATGCGGAGGAGTCACACTCCGGGAGCAGTGATTTAAATAGACGGATAACTGCAGGGATAAGATCAGTCTCTGATTCTGGGATACCTCTAAGGCGCAAATTATTGCGCCTATTTCTGTTGTCGAGATCTTCGACTTGGGCTTGGATCGCCGAAAGAGCCGCGGCCAATGAGTCGTGCTCCCGACTAAGGTCGTTGTAGGCCAAAGCCAGCTCATCATGCTTGGTCTCAAGGAGCTCGGTACGTGAGCCTAGGGCCGCAATTTCTTGTGATAGGGTGTGGGAAGTTTTCTGCAGTTCCATCTGAAACTTGGAAGCCAGTTTGGTATACATTGCTTCCAGACTGTTGTCCAGGTCAGCCTTAGAGAGGGTAGTGTGGTACTCACTCGTGCTGCATGTAGACCGGGATGGTGTCTGCTGCGATGTGGGAGTTTGAGCTGGGGAGTCACCCTTCCCTGCCGCGCCATCTTGGGACATGCTGTAACGCTCCCGTGTGCGGAGGAGATAGTGAGTTAGGGTATTCTGAGCGGATCCACGGGATTTCTTTCTCTTCGACGGCATGCACCAGTGTTATGTGGCTCGAGGGGTACAGGAAACGAGTGTATTTGAGCAGTTGATAGCCCTCAGAAAGCCGCGAAAGGCCCGGGTGGAGCGGAGCTACTGTGTCAGGCGTCCATTTCCTTTGGCGCCGCGCATGCGCCCAGAGCCTTTACATCTTGACCCCATATCTGGCACGCTTGCTGGGAAGATACTGTTTGAAAGACAAGCAGCCAGAAGATTTAATCAGGGACTCATCAACGCAGTGGTTTATGAGGGGCCAAATTTTGTAGAGCCGATTGTATCCAGGGTCTCAACGAGGACGACAGAGTTCATTGTCCTTGAAGTGCATGAACTGAAAGATATGCTCGTATCGTTCCCTGGCCATGGAGGCAGAGAACAGGGGCATATGGTAAATTGGGTCAGTGGACCAATATGACCGCAACATACTCATTTTAACTATGCCTATGTTGAGGGATGGGCCCAGAAAGGTCTTAAATTCAGAAACCATAATTGGTTTCCAAACAATGGCAAGGGACAACTGGGGATTAGCGGCGATGAATTCACCAGCATATAAATTGCTTTGGTCCACAATAGATCTATAGAGATCTTCTGTGAAAAACAGCGACTAAAAATCAAGTGATGTAAAATCAACAGCTTCCACCTTTGGCCAGTGAATAGGGGAAGAACGGGTGCTGCGAGGTGGTGGGTTCCCAATTAGGATTGGCAAATTCTGCAGGAAGGACACTATGGGCACGATGGGCCTGTCTTTGTCTTCTTGGTGGCAGTGGGACACTACTTGTGCTTGCCACCTCGCCATATTGAACTGCACTTATGGGACTCGCCACGTCACCATGTCATACTGCAGTGCTGGATGTACGACCAGGGTGTACTAGGCTGCTGGTGCTTGCCAGTTCAGACGGATGAGTGGCACTAGTACTTCTCTGCTCCATATGAGAGCCCTGCGGTTCTTGCACCTCAACAACAGCAGAAGAAGATCGGGGTCTGGTACGCTTGACCTTGGTAGGGACCACAACTCCGTCTTCAGAGCTATCTGTCATGGAGCCGCTGTCATCTACAGGATCGTATTCTGAGCCTGAATCTGACAGATGAGTGACTTCCTCTTCACTATCTGTCATGCTCAGAAAAGTGTAGGCCTCTTCACTAGTGTACCTTCGATTTGCCATTTTGGGCTCTAAATTTACTGGTGCACTAGTGAGACTCACAGGAAAAAAGCTCCTAGGCTGTCAGCAACTGTATCAAATGCTACCAAAAAAACTGTTAGCGATCACAGGGATCAGGCCTGACTCTGCGAACACTGCAGTTATGTGTTTAGTGTTTTGTAAGTGACAGTGATCGATCGACACTGCACTTGGGTGGGCTGCGCTGAGCGGAGGGGCAAAACACAGGTGCTAGCAGGTATCTGGGCTGATCCCGCTAACACTGCGTTTTTGGGAACCCTAAACTGCTTGGGACGCTAGTATAGATCTGATTGGATCAGATATTGATCCATTCAGATACTATACCACTAAGGGAGGTGTATTCTGTGTGCGTGGGTGTTAGCGCTACTGGCACTAATCTGACGCTGCCTGGGGTGACGCAGACCCTGACTGACTCTAACAACTAACTGATATCACCTACCGGGTGATCAAGGGGTTAAACCTTTATTGGGTAATAAACGCAGGGTGCCCTGACACTATAGAAAATAAACTAACTAACCAGCATCACCCGTAACACTTATACGGTGATCACTGGTGACAGGGGGTGAAAGGGTTAACTAGGGGGCAATCAGGGGGTTATAGTATTTGGGGGTATCTGATGTTATAAAAAGCTGACGGTGAACCTAAATATCTAACTGGCTACCTAGCGTCACCCGTGACACTAATACGTCAATCAGAAAAAAGATTGCTTAGTGATACTGGCGACAGGGGGTGAAAGGGTTAACTGGGGGGCTATCAAGAGGTTAAACCTTTATTGGGGGGTTAGGGGGGTACCCTAGACTTAAAGGGGCCTACCACTAACTGCCCTAACACTTTTTACAGTCACAAATGACACCAAATGCAGTGATCAGTAAAATAATTAACACTGCTATCAGTGACACTGTGACTGGGGGTGCAGGGGGTGATCGGGGGTGATCAGGGGTGATTGGGGGGTGATTGTGTGCCTATGTGTACAGGTGTTAGTGTGCTGTTGGTGCAACTCACTTTTCTCGTCCTCTTTCCACGGCTCCCGAAAGAAAAAGGAAGCGCGAGGAGAGATGACATCACTTCCTCTGACCTGTGTTTACAGTTCCCAGGCAGAGGAAGCTTCCCATTCGTCAGGAGCGATTGCGAGGGGGTGGCCATGAATCAGTGGCCTCCCCCTCAGCATGGATCGCTCCTAGAACAAAGCCAACCGCCGCAGGCACCGGGGGGGGCCCAATCGGGCCCCCCGTCCGCTGGGAAGCAGGGGCGTACAGGTATGCCCATATGCCTGCCCGTGCCATTCTGTCGATGTATATCGTCGTGCGGCGGTCGGCAAGTGGTTAATTATTTCAGCATAATGTTGAGTCATATGATATCTTTAATAATTAGTTTTAGGGGGGCTTGGAAAAACAAGAGCTAACTAGGCACATGGGGAAAGTAAACGCATAAAAATCTTAATCCTCCTGCAATAATGCACATCTGTTACCAGGCAGAAGTTCACGTGAATCCATTCACGTTCATGTTGTTTCCTATATGGGAAGACAAGTATACTGTAAGTATGTTTATCTCTGTGCTTAACCACTTCACGCCCACGCTATAGCCGAATGACGGCTACAGCGTGGACACCAATTGCCGGGAGGGCGTCCCTGGACGTCCTCCTGTTTACTTCCACGATGCGCACTGCCGCGGGCACGCATCGGGGAAATTCTGTGCTGGCCATGTCCCTTGGACACAGCCAGTCACAGATCGCTGTAAATGGCCAATCACAGCGGCCGTTTACAGCGCGATCGGAGCTTCCAATGAGAGATGATCTCATATGTAAACATATGAGATCATCTCTCATCTCCAGCTCTCCCTCCTCACACAGAGACAGCGTGTGAGAAGGGAGAGCTAACGGCTGCAGCGGAGAGTGTCAGGAAAAAAAAATCATAAAATAAAGTGACCACAGTACCTGTTAGTGCCATCTGTTCCCACTGCCATCTGTCAGTGCCATCTGTCCCCACTGCCATCTGTCATTGCCATCTGTCCCCACTGTCATCTGTCCCCACTGCCATCTGTCATTGCCATCTGTCCCCACTGCCATCTGTCAGTGCCATCTGTCCCCAGTGCCACCTGTCAGTGCCATCTGTCCCCAGTGCCACGTATAAGTGCCATCTGTCATCAGTGCCACATATTAGTGCCATCTGTTATCAGTGCCACATATCAGTGCCATCTGTCATCAGTGCCACCTGTCAGTGTCACGTGCCATCTGTTATCAGTTTCACGTGTCATCAGTGCCACGTATCAGTGCCATCTGTCATCAGTGTCACATGTCATCAGTGCCACATATTAGTGCCATCTGTCATCAGTGTCACGTGTCATCAGTGCCACGTATTAGTGCCATCTGTCATTAGTGCCACATATTAGTGTCATCTGTCATCAGTGCCATGTATTAGTGCCATCTGTCATCAGTGCCACGTATTAGTGCCATCTGTCATCAGTGCCATGTGTCATCAGTGCAACGTATTAGTGCCATCTGTCATCAATGCCACGTGTCATCAGCGCCACATATTAGTGCCATCTGTCATCAGTGCCACGTATTAGTGCCATCTGTCATCAGTGCCACATCAGTGTCATATGTCATCAGTGCCAACTGTCATCAGTGCCACGTCAGTGCCACGTCAGTGTCACGCGTCATTGTCCTGGTGCTCCAGGGCCTTCAAGAGTGTAATAGGCAGTCAACAAGTTAGATGTGTAATTTATGCTTCCTGAACACCTGATGGTGCTCCCTGCATGTTGGGCCTCTCTATGTGGCTAAGCTGTGAAGAAGTTCCACACATGTGGTATTGTAATACTCAGGAGGAGTAGCAGAATGTATTTTGGGGTGTCATTTGTGGTATACACATGCCATGTGAGAGAGAAATAATCTATTACAATGACAATTTGTGGGAAAAAAATCTTCATTTTGCAAAGAATTGTGGGAAAAAATGACAACATCAAAAAGCTCACCATGCATCTTACTAAATACCTTGGAATGTCTACTTTCAAAAAAGGGGTCATTTGGAGGGGCATTTGTACTGTCCTGACTTATTCGGGTCGCAAGAAATGAGGCCACAGTACATCAGGTGTGATCAATTTTTGCACCACAGCTTGTAGACTCTATCACTTTCACACAGACCAAATAATATCCAGTAATTTGGGTCATTTTTACCAAAGATATGTATCAGTATAAATTGTGGCCAAAATTTATGAGGAAAAATTAATAATTTGCAAAGTTTTATCACAGAAACTAAGAAAAATGCATTTTTTTCAAAATTTTCGGTCTTTTTTCATTTATAGCGCAAAAAATAAAAAACCCAGAGGTGATCAAATACCACCAAAAGAAAGCTCTATTTGTATGAAAAAAGGACAAAAAAATCATTTGGGTACAGTATTTCATGACTAAGTAACTGTCATTCAAAGTGTGAGAGCACTGAAAGCTGAAAATTGGTCTGGGCAGGAGGGGGGTTTAAGTGCCCAGTTGTCAAGTGGTTAAATATGTTCTTTCGCCTTCAATTTACAAAGATGCTTATGTTTTCAAACACTAAAAAAAATAATAAAAAACTAGTTATAGCTTGTTATAAAATACAGTTATAGAAATTAACCACTTGTTTATCGGGTACTTAAACCCCCCTCCTGTCCAGGCCAATTTTTAGCTTTCAGCGCTGTCGCAATTTGTATGACAATTGCGCGGTCATGCAACACTGTACCCAAATGACATTTTTATCATTTTTTCCCACAAATAGAGCTTTCTTTTGGTGGTATTTGATCACCTCTGCGGTTTTTATTTTTTGTTAAAAACATTTAAAAAGACCAAATTTTTTTTTTTTTTTAATTATATTTTTTATATTTTGTTATAAAATTTTGCAAACAGGTAATTTTTCTCCTTCATTGATGTGCGCTGATGAGGCTGCACTGATGGGCACTGATAGGCTGCACTGATGGGCACTGATGGGCACCGATAGGCTGCACTGATGGCAACGATGGGCTGCACTGATGGACACCGATAAGGTGGCACTGGTGGGCACTGGTGTGTACTGAGGGGTGACACTGAGAAGTGGCACTGATGGGTGGCACTGAAGGGCATTGATAGGTGGCATTGGTGGGCACTGAAAAGTGGAACTAATAGGTGGCACTGATAGGTGGCACTGATAGCTGGCAGTGATGGGCACTGATAGGTGGCAGTGATGGGCACTAGGGATGAGCCGAACACCCCCCGGTTCGGTTTGCACCAGAACCTGCGAACAGACCGAAAGTTCGCACGAACGTTAGAACCCCATTGACGTCTATGGGACTCGAACGTTCGAAATCAAAAGTGCTCATTTTAAAGGCTAATTTGCATGGTATTGTCCTAAAAAGGGTTTGGGGACCCGGGTCCTACCCCAGGGGACATGTATCAATGCAAAAAAAACTTTTAAAAACGGCCGTTTTTTCGGGAGCAGTGATTTTAATGATGCTTAAAGTAAAAAAAAAAAAAAGTGAAATATTCCTTTAAATATCGTACCTGGGGGGTGTCTATAGTATGCCTGTAAAGTGACGCGTGTTTCCCGTGTTTAGAACAGTCCCTGCACCAAATGTCATTTTTAAAGGAAAAAATCTCATTTAAAACTGCTTGCGGGTTTAATGTAATGTCGGGTCATGGCAATATGGATGAAAATCAGTGAGACAAACGGCATGGGTACCCCCGAGTCTATTACCAGGCCCTTTGGGTCTTGTATGGATATTAAGGGGAACCCCGCACCCAAATTAAAATAAGGAAAGGTGTGGGGCCACCAGGCCCTATATACTCTGAACAGCAGTATACAGGCGGTGCAAACAAGACAGGGACTGTAGGTTTGTTGTTAAGTAGAATCTCTTTGTAATTTTGAACGGGTACATTTTTAACTTGTTTAGCTCCAGCCAAAAAATCTTTTTTAAGCTTTTTGGAAAACATAGGGAAGGGTTATCACCCCTGTGACATTTGTTTTGCTGTCTTTCCTTCTCTTCAGAAGATTTCACCTCACTTTTTGTCCCAATGAAAAATGTTTTTTGAAAATTTGGGTTTTTTTGTGGAACAAGGATTGGAAAGCATCGGTGGAAAGGAGAATTTTTTTTCCCATATTAACTCTTACAGGAGAGAATTTCCCTTCCTAGGGGTAGATTTCATCTCACTTCCTGTTGTCTCCTTCCGTTTGCAAGTAGGAGTCATTTGTAAGTTAGATGTTTGAAAGTAGGGTCCTGCCCTATATACTCAGCAGAAATTTGGGCCTTAGGTGTTGCTGTGGCCACAACACTGTAAGCCCTCACAGGGCCCTGCTGTGAAATATTAGATCAAGAATTGTAATTACATGCCCCTGTTGAACAGGAGCTGAAAAATTAGGCCTTAGGCACTGGTGCTGGTGCCACAACACTGCAACCCCTTACAGACACTCTAGTTGGAACGCAGGAACGAGCCCTGCTGCAAAGTATTGCATCCAAAATTGTAATTACACGCCCCTGTTAGACAGGAGCAGAAAAATTGGGCCTTGGGCACTGGTGCTGGTGCTACAACACTGCAACCCCTCACAGACACTCTAGTTGGAATGCAGGAACGAGCCCTGCTGCAAAGTATTGCATCAAAAATTGTAATTACACGCCCCTGTTAGACAGGAGAAGAAAAATTGGGCCTTGGGCACTGGTGCTGGTGCCACAACACTGCAACCCCTCACAGACACTCTAGTTGGAATGCAGGAACGAGCCCTGCTGCAAAGTATTGCATCAAAAATTGTAATTACACGCCCCTGTTAGACAGGAGAAGAAAAATTGGGCCTTGGGCACTGGTGCTGGTGCCACAACACTGCAACCCCTCACAGACACTCTAGTTGGAATACAGGAACGAGCCCTGCTGCAAAGTATTACATCAAAAATTGTAATTACACGCCCCTGTTAAACAGGGGCTGAAAAATTGTGCCTTAGGCACTGGTGGTGGCGCCCAGAACCAAAAATGTTCTTACAAGCTATTAGCGTGATGATTGAGGAGGAAGAGGATAATTACTCAGGGATAGTCACTCAGCATCAGCATAGGCAGTCTTTGAAGGGATCTGAGATTTCAAAAAAAATTATTCGGTTACATCAGCATCAGGTGCTTGGTAGCTGGTGGTGATCCAAGACTGATTCATTTTTATGAAGGTCAGTCGATCGACCGAGTCGGTGGACAGACGCACCCTGTGATCGGTTACCACGCCTCCAGCAGCACTGAATGTGCGTTCCTAAAGAACGCTGGATGCAGGACAGGCCAGTAGCTCAATTGCATACTGTGCAAGCTCTGGCCAGTGATCCATCCTCAAGACCCAGTAACCCAGAGGATTTTCGGTGGGAAAGGTGTCCAAGTCTGATCTTGCCCCTAGGTATTCCTGCACCATGTAAAACAGACGCTGGCGATGGTTGCTGGAACCGATCATACCTTGGGGCTGCGGACCAAAAAATTGTCTGAACGCATCGGTCAGACGGCCACCTTCTCCACCGCTCCTTCTTTGACTGACCGAAGCCTCAGCAACACGTTGTCCAAAAACAGGAGTTTCTAACCTCCCAGTCTCTGGGAACGCGTTGCACAGACCTTTCTGCAAGGCCTCCCGAAGATGTTTCATCCTCTGCTGCCTCTGCGATGGCAAGATAAGGTCCGCAACCTTACCCTTGTAACGTGGATCAAGGAGGGTTGCCAGCCAGTATTGGTCCTTCTCCTTGATACCACGAATACGAGGATCCTTACGCAGGCTTTGCAGGATCAGGGAGACCATGCAGCGTAGGTTTGCTGAGGCATTCGGTCCGGAGTCCTCTGGGTCACTAAGGACGACATGGTCCGCAGCCACCTCCTCCCAGCCACGTACAAGTCCATGTGTTTCTTGGGACTGATCCCTTAAAGACTGCTGCTGATGCTGAGTGCCAGGCTCCACATCCATACTGACACAATCTTCCTCCTCCTCCTCCTCCTCCTCCTCGTCCTCTTCCTGTGTGATCGGCGGGCACGCAGGAACACTGTCTGGATAAAGGGGGCCTTGAGAGCTAAGGAAGTCCTCCTCTTCCTGCCTCTGTTCTGCCTCAAGTGCCCTGTCCATTATTCCACGCAGCGTGTGCTCCAACAGGTGGACAAGGGGGACAGTGTCACTGATGCATGCACTGTCACTGCTCACCATCCTCGTGGCCTCCTCAAATGGTGACAGGACAGTGCATGCATCCCTGATCATGGCCCACTGGCGTGGGGAAAAAAAACCAAGCTCCCCTGACCCTGTCCTGGTGCCATAGTCGCACAGGTACTCATTGAAGGCCCTCTACTGCGTGTGCAGCCGCTGCAGCATGGCCAACGTTGAGTTCCACCTGGTGGGCATGTCACAGATTAGGCGGTTCTTGGGCAGGTTAAACTCCTTTTGGAGGTCCATCAGCCGAGCACTGGCATTATATGACCGGCGGAAATGCACACAGACTTTCCTGGCCTGCCTCAGGACATCCTGTAAGCCCGGGTACCTGCCCAAGAACCGCTGCACCACCAAGTTAAGGACGTGAGCCAAACAGGGCACATGGGTCATTTGTCCCTGTCGGAGGGCAGAGAGGAGGTTGGTGCCATTGTCGCAAACCACCATTCCTGCCTTAAGTTGGCGTGGCGTCAACCACCTCTGAACCTGCCCCTGCAGAGCTGACAGAACCTCTGCCCCAGTGTGGCTCCTGTCCCCCAAGCACACCAGCTCAAGCACCGCATGGCATCTTTTGGCCTGCGTACTTGCGTAGCCCCTTGAACGACTACGGAGCACCGCTGGTTCCGAGGAAGAGGCCATGGAGGAAGAAGAAGAGGAGGGGGTCGAGGAGTGAGGTGTGTCACAATCATTAGCATTTTGGAGGCGTGGTGGCGGAACAACCTCCAACACTACTGCACCTTGTCCTGCATCCTTCCCAGCTGCCAGCAGAGTCACCCAATGCGCCGTGAAACTTAGGTAACGTCCCTGTCCATGCCTGCTGGACCATGAGTCAGCGGTAATATGCACCTTACCGCTGACCGCCCTGTCCAGCGAGGCATGGACATTGCCTTCCACATGCCGGTAGAGAGCCGGAAGGGGGCAGAGTCTACCAACTGAAAAGGCAGCAGTTGAAGTACCAGCAATTTTGCCAAGCTAGCATTCAACCGCTGGGCATGTGGATGGCTGGGAGCAAATTTCTTTTGGTGGTGCAGCAGCTGGGGCAGGGAAATTTGCCTGGTACAATCTGACGTCAGTGTACCAAAAGCAGATTGCCCACAAGTACTTGGCTGTGACACACCTAATTCTACACCTTCATTCCTCTCAGTGCAGGTCTCAGAGAGGACTGAAGGTCTAGTGGGGTTGGAAATCTCAGCTGATGAGGAGCAAGGAGAGGTCTTCTTTGTTCTTTGGTGTGGGTCTTTTAGATGCGCTTGCCAACGAACTGCATGGCAGGTCAACATATGTCTGGTCAAGCATGTGGTACCCAAGCGGGAGATGTTTTGGCCACGTGTGATACGCTTGAGACATATGTTGCAAATAGCAGCGGTGCGATCTGATGCACTCGTCTCAAAAAAGGCCCACACCAAAGAACTTTTTGAATAACGAGCAGAGACTGCAGCGCCCTGCACATGTGATGCAGTCAATGTGCTGCCCTTAGGCTGGCCCCTGGAGGGCATCCTGCCTCGTTGGTGATGTGCCGCCTCCTCCTCCTCCTCCTCTCTCCTATCAGGCACCCACATTGAGTCAGTGACCTCATCATCCCCTCCCTCCTCATCACTGGAGCAAACCTGGCAGTATGCTGCAGCAGGGGGAGCATGACTGCCAGATTGCTGTCCTTCTTGGGCACCCCCTCTGTCCGTGCTCATGTTACTGCCTTCATCGAGCTCAGTATCATCATCAGAGCCTTCCAAACGCTGGGCATCCTCCTGGAGCATGTACCCAACACTGTGGTCAAACAGTTCGAGGGACTCCTCAGGAGGACATGGTGGAGCTAGGGAAGGAGTCACTGATGACATTGAGCCGAGGGAAGAGGCCGCAGCTTTGCCAGACAAAGCACCCTGGGCATGGGTGAGAGAGGATGAGGAGGATGAGGACGGCTTGGTCATCCACTCGACCAAGTCTTCCGCATGTTGTGGCTCAACACGGCCAGCTGCCGAAAAAAAGGCCAAGCGTGTCCCATGGCCACGTGCTGATGAGGATGCACCGTCTCCACGACCAGCACTAGACACAGAGCCTGCTTGCCCTCTCTTATTGGCTTGTGACTGTCTGCCTCTACTTCTTGGCCTTCCAGACATACTAATGGCCTGTAGCTGCACTAAGCTGGGATATATATATATATATATATATATATATATATATATATATATACTGCAGCTAGCAAAATCAACTGCCTGCCTGTAGTATGAGAACACCACCAACCTTCTACAGGTAGCTTTAGCTGAACACTGTGAGGTGGATGCACCCCACTAATTTGTAGGTTTAGTTGAACACTGTGAGCAGGACGCACTGCACTAAATGTAAATAGTCTAGCTGCCTGACCGTGGTACTAATAGGATCAAAAGAACACCAGTAATTTTCTTCAGGTAGCTTTATATACTGTAACAAGACAAGCCTGCCTGTCAGTAGGAAGATAACAGGAATGGATCTAGCTGAACACTGTGAGCAGGACGCACTGCACTAACTGTAAATAGTCTAGCTGCCTGACTGTGGTACTAATAGGATCAAAAGAACACCAGTAATTTTCTTCAGGTAGCTTTATATACTGTAACAAGACAAGCCTGCCTGTCAGTAGGAAGATATCAGGAACGGATCTAGCTGAACACTGTGAGCAGGACGCACTGCACTAAATGTAAATAGTCTAGCTGCCTGACCGTGGTACTAATAGGATCAAAAGAACACCAGTAATTTTCTTCAGGTAGCTTTATATACTGTAACAAGACAAGCCTGCCTGTCAGTAGGAAGATAACAGGAACGGATCTAGCTGAACACTGTGAGCAGGACGCACTGCACTAAATGTAAATAGTCTAGCTGCCTGACCGTGGTACTAATAGGTTTAAAAGAACACCAGTAATTTTCTTCAGGTAGCTTTATATACTGTAACAAGACAAGCCTGCCTGTCAGTAGGACGATAACAGGAACGGATCTAGCTGAACACTGTGAGCAGGACGCACTGCACTAAATGTAAATAGTCTAGCTGCCTGACCGTGGTACTAATAGGATCAAAAGAACACCAGTAATTTTCTTCAGGTAGCTTTATATACTGTAACAAGACAAGCCTGCCTGTCAGTAGGAAGATAACAGGAACGGATCTAGCTGAACACTGTGAGCAGGACGCACTGCACTAACTGTAAATAGTCTAGCTGCCTGACCGTGGTACTAATAGGATCAAAAGAACACCAGTAATTTTCTTCAGGTAGCTTTATATACTGTAACAAGACAAGCCTGCCTGTCAGTAGGAAGATAACAGGAACGGATCTAGCTGAACACTGTGAGCAGGACGCACTTTACTAAATGTAAATAGTCTAGCTGCCTGACCGTGGTACTAATAGGATCAAAAGAACACCAGTAATTTTCTTTAGGTAGCTGTTAATACTGTAACAAGACAAGCCTGCCTGTCAGTAGGAAGATAACAGGAACGGATCTAGCTGAACACTGTGAGCAGGACGCACTGCACTAAATGTAAATAGTCTAGCTGCCTGACCGTGGTACTAATAGGATCAAAAGAACACCAGTAATTTTCTTCAGGTAGCTTTATATACTGTAACAAGACAAGCCTGCCTGTCAGTAGGAAGATAACAGGAACGGATCTAGCTGAACACTGTGAGCAGGACGCACTGCACTAACTGTAAATAGTCTAGCTGCCTGACCGTGGTACTAATAGGATCAAAAGAACACCAGTAATTTTCTTTAGGTAGCTGTTAATACTGTAACAAGACAAGCCTGCCTGTCAGTAGGAAGATAACAGGAACGGATCTAGCTGAACACTGTGAGCAGGACGCACTGCACTAAATGTAAATGGTCTAGAAGATAACAGGAAAGGATCTAGCTGAACACTGTGAGCAGGATGCACTGCACTAAATGTAAATAGTCTAGAAGATAACAGGAACGGATCTAGCTGAACACTGTGAGCAGGACGCACTGCACTAAATGTAAATAGTCTAGAAGATAACAGGAACGGATCTAGCTGAACACTGTGAGCAGGATGCACTGCACTAAATGTAAATAGTCTAGAAGATAACAGGAACGGATCTAGCTGAACACTGTGAGCAGGACGCACTGCACTAAATGTAAATAGTCTAGAATTTAACAGGAACGGATCTAGGTGAACACTGTGAGCAGGACGCACTGCACTAAATGTAAATAGTCTAGAAGATAACAGGAACGGATCTAGCTGAACACTGTGAGCAGGACACACTGCACTAAATGTAAATAGTCTAGAAGATAACAGGAACGGATCTAGCTAAACTGAATACAGTGTATATATATATATGCAACACCTGGGATGCATATATATACACAATACACTGTAAGTGCAGCTAACTGACTGACTGTTCTGCCTAATCTATCTAACTCAAATCAAATGACACTGTCTCTCTGTCTATCTCTTTCAACGCCGGAACACACACTACACAGGGCCGCCGTGCAGGCGGCCTTATATAGTGTGGGGCGTGTACTAAATCCCCTGAGCCATAATTGGCCAAAGCCTCCCTGGCTTTGGCCAATTACGGCTCTCTGTTCAGGCAGCGCTGTGATTGGCCAAGCATGCGGGTCATAGTGCATGCTTGGCCAATCATCAGCAAGCAATGCACTGCGATGCCGCAGTGAATTATGGGCCGTGACGCGCCACACGAGTTTGGCGCGAACGGCCCATATCGTTCGCAATTCGGCGAACGACCGAACAGCCGATGTTCGAGTCGAACATGGGTTCGACTCGAACACGAAGCTCATCCCTAATGGGCACTGATGGGTGGCAGTAATGGGCACTGATGGGTGGCAATAATGGGCACTGATCGGCACTGGTAGGTTACCCTGATAGGCAGCACTGCTAGGTGGCACTGATGAGGCACTGATTGGCACCACTGGTGGGCATTGATAGGTGGCACTTGTGCGCATTGATAGGTGGCACTGGTGGGCACTGTGGGCACTGGCAGGTGGCAATGGCAGGGGGTACTAATTGGCACAGATGATTGGCACAGATGAGGGTACTGATTGACATCCTCTTCTGGACCGATGTCCCTTGCACATAATATACAATAAGGAGTAGCGCTGTGACAAGAAAAGTTATGTGTGATATAACCAAATCAAATAGACTGAATAATGAGCCCAAAATTAAGACTGACTCCACAGTTCATAATAATGTTCATAGTACCGAAGATAAAAAAGGCCTATCCAGAATCAATTCAAATAGTAGATATAGTGAGAAGCGTAGATAGGTGGGAATACAAATATCAATGTGTCCTTCACCGCACCACTGTGGTAATGATAGGAATGCGCGCTTACCAAATGGGGCCTTTCAAGATGGAAACACCAAAGGAAAACACACCACCTTCGCTTGGATTAAGCACGCTGTTCCCAAATTATCCAGTAATCACTGTAATGAACCCTAAAAGAAATTCTTATATCTGTGACATACCTGTTAGTGGAGCTCGAGCTATATGCACGTGGCCTCTTGCGCAATTCCCATCTGAGCACCACTGGTGGAGGGGGCAGGGACTACTAGTGTAGCAGAAGTGCACAGGTACCAGAAAATTGGTGCAGTAAACTTGGACTTTGAGATACTGAGGTGAGCTTAATAAAAGCAAGAAGTCAGGTTACAAGCTGAGTTCAATAACACCCAGGAAATGAGGTGAAAAGTCACGATCAGAGTCTAGGTCAGAGACTGGCAGGGGTCAGCAATATGCTGGCAGTGAAGTACAAAATTAGCAGGCAGAATCTTAGCCAAATTCCAGGCAGGTAAAGCAGGTAAGGGGAAACCAAAGAAGAATCAGAAGGAGCTGGGTCAGTAATAGGGTCGAGTAGCTTTTAAGAACACAAGTCAAAAGGTAAAGCTGAGGACCATCCAACAATGATACTAGGTATGCCTTTGGTTCTGCTGGATGTTAGAATCTGTGGGTGGACCAGTGCGTGCACATGTGCAATGTGGCACGTATGTGTATATATAAAACCTGTTGTGCTTCCACTTTAAATATATACTGTATGAACTAACAAAAGTGCAATTAAAAAAAACAAAATATACCAGAACTCAATATAGAATGTCTCAAATATATATAATGGTGTACAAATTAGCAAATAAAATGCATTCATAAAAAATAATGGATGGGAGAACACGGTCCTAAGAAGCTCACCATGCTCATGTTCCCCCAGCAGGACAAGGTCAGTGAGATCCAAGATGGCGGCGGAGGCCTAGCAGAGCCGCGGGAGGCTTACACAGACCTCCCAGATGCCATCCACACCAAAATGGGCACAGCACCACTGCCTCTATCCCCTGTATAAGACCCAGGCTTTGACCCCCTTACCTCCAGCCCAGCCAAAGCTTGGATGTGGATGGATACACTGCATCCACGGCCACCTCACGCCATGATAGAGGCCCAGGCCTTCAATCCATTACAATCCAATCAGGACCTGCATAATTCTATGGCATCCTTTCCCACCACTGACCAACCAGTCATAGACACTACCTTAAAAGACATGCTCATGTCCCTGCAAACATCTCTGATGACTGATCTGTCATCCCTATTCAACAAGATCTCCACAGACATGTATTCTATGGGTCGCAGAATCTCTACCCTCACACCTAGCAGCATCTGTGCCGAGAGACGTACTCATGAGAGTTCATTTTTTCCACGTCAAAGAAAAAATGATGTCAGAAGCCAGGTCCAAAGTTCCTCTGCCCAGACCGTATGAAGGAGTCCAGATCTTCCCCGACCTCTCCAAATACACGCTACAACTCAGGAAACAGCTGAACCCCATTACCAAAGGTCTTTACAATCATAAAATCCTATACAAGTGCCGATATCCCGCGAATATACTCATCACAAAAAATGTCACCACCCATGTTGTCAGTGACCTAATGAAAGGCATGCGCCTACTACATGAATGGTATATCATTCTGGAATCCCCCAAAGAAGGAGTTCCACCTCAGACACAACAGAAACCTCAACAAAAGCACACCAACCAGGGTCCCAGAACCCGCCAATCCCAAATGATCACCTGAACCTGTTGGGCCACAACAATATTTCTCCCTTGCTGCCTTATGCGAATTTCTCCATTTTTTATAGTTACTAACTGTTTTCCCCTACCAGTGGCAAAGCTACATTTAGCTTCTTGTTACACACGCCGCCACAAACCTTTTATTGAAGGAACATTGTATGACAGAAGAATTGTTACAGTTTTTGTTCTCATTCTTGATGTTTTAGCCCTTCTGACTTGTTGCTTTTCCCCCAGATCTCTCTCTTAGCTCTAGTTCCAGGACATCAAAACCACAGCACCAGCTCCCCAGAGACTACTCAACTTCAAGAAGAAGCCACCTACTCATCCAACACTGTACACAACTAACTGTAAATGTTATTCCCCTACTTGCACCACCTCTACTCTTAGCCACTGGTCATGCCGTTTAACATCCTATCCCTAAATGCCAAGGGCCTAAACCACCCGGCAAAGCACCACTCCCTGTGGCACACAGCTGTAAAACTCGACAGCGACATCCTCTGTATCCAAGAGACCCACCTACTTCCCACATCAACAGCCCTATGCTCCAACAGCAAATATCCCCAAATCTACCATGCCACCTACAACTCCAAGAAAAGAGGAGTTCTCTTAACAATAAAAAATGCACTTGACTTCCACTTGCTCTCTCCGACCCCAATGGTCGCTACCTCATTCTAATATTTACCCTCAACAAGGTCAATTATACCTTACTGAATGTTTACGCCCCCAATACCCAGCAGATAAGCTTCCTCAGAAAAGCTCTAAGCAAAGCACAAGCGGTGCATCAGGGCCATTTATTAAACTGCAGTTATTTCGATATAGTGGCGGACATTCACATAGACACTACTTCAGCAGCGAAAAGAAGAGAATCCCCCCTGAAAAAATTCCTTGCATCACATGGTGTCTTTGATGTGTGGAGGTGTCATCACGGCTCTGAAAAAGACTACACCTACTTCTCCCCCCACCACAAATCGTACTCCAGAATTGATTTGTTTCTCTCAGACAAATGGTTGCTTCAATACATTAGCGCATCTGTAATCCTCACCATAACGTGGTCGGACCAAGCTCCGATAACTATTTCCATTAACGACACTGCACCCCAGCAGAATACGTTCCTCTGGCGTGCGAACAATTACATACTGCAATACCCCATCTACTCCCAAGAGATTAAAAACATCTGCAAGAATATTTTGATTTAAATAAAGGATCAGGGACCCCATGGTGTGGAACACGCACAAAACTGTTATTAGAGGTGCTATAATGAACCTAAACTCCATATATAAGAAGAAGAGGATGCAGCAAATAGATACCCTTACACCCCAAATCAAAACTCTTGAATCCCAACACAAGACCAACCCAAACCCGACACTCCTGGCCCAACTGCTGACCGTACAACAGGAATTACGTTTGTTACTCCTACATTCCTACGAACTGATCCAACGCAAACTTAAAGCCAACACCTACTCCACATCCAACAAGGCCGGTAAGAGACTAACACAACGCCTCAAGGGGCAAACAATCAAATCCAGAATACCCCACCTATTCCAACCCAACTCCAATGACAAGTTGACTAACCCCCAGGACATAGTGAACGCCTTTAGTGAATACTATAGCAACCTGAACAATATTAGACATGACCCTAACACCTACCAATCATCAACCGACAACATCAATGACTTTCTACACTGAATTAAACTCCCAACACTGACAGACACTCAACTGTCCTCCCTAAACAAACCATTCTCTGAACAAGAAATCCTAGACACAATATCTACATTACCCGCGAGAAAAGCTCCAGGACCAGATGGTTTATCTGGAGAACATTTCTCGACCCAATTACTTCCCCATATGATGGAATTTTTCAACATTGCTGCCTCCTCTTCAAAGTTCACTGATGAATCATTAAATGCCCTTATAATTACAATTCCAAAGCCAGGGAAAGATCCAACCTCCCCTCAAAATTTCCGCCCTATCTCCCTACTGAACCTCGACCTGAAAATATATGCCAAAACGATTGCCAGACGCAAGTTATGCCCGATCTCATTCACAAAAACCAGTCGGGAATTATCAAGGGTACAAGGATAGATAAGCACTAGGGATGAGCTGCACACCCCGGTTCGGTTTGCATCAGAACATGCGAACAGGCAAAAAATTTGTTCGAACACGCGAACACCGTCTATGGGACACGAACATGAATAATCAAAAGTGCTCATTTTAAAGGCTTATATGCAAGTTATTGTCATAAAAAGTGTTTGGGGACCTGGGTCCTGCCCCAGGGGACATGTATCAATGCAAAAAGAAGTTTTAAAAATGGCCGTTTTTTTCGAGAGCAGTGATTTTAATAATGAAGTGAAACAATAAAAATGTAATATTCCTTTAAATTTCGTACCTGGGGGGTGTCTATAGTATGCCTGTAAAGGGCCGCATGTTTCCCATGTTTAGAACAGTCTGACAGCAAAATGACATTTCAAAGGAAAAAAAGTAGTTTAAAACTGCTCGCGGCTATTATTGAATTGTCGGTCCGACAATACACATAAAAGTTCATTGATAAAAACGGTATGGGATTTCCCCACAGGGGAACCCCAAACAAAAATTTAAAAAAAATGCGTGGGGATCCCCCTAAATTCCATACCAGGCCCTTCAGGTCTGGTATGGATATTAAGGGAAACCCAATGCCAAAATGAAAAAAAAAAATGGCAAGGGGGTCCCCCTCAAAATTCATACCAGACCCTTCAGGTCTGGTATGGATTATAAGGGGAACCCTGTGCCAAAATTTTTTAAAAAATGGCGTGGGGTCCCCCCAAAAATCCATACCAGACCCTTATCCAAGCACACAACCTGGCAGGCCACAGGAAAAGAGGGGGGAAGAGAGAGCGCCCCCCCTCCTGAACTGTACCAGGCCACATGCCCTCAACATTGGGAGGGTGCTTTGAGGTAGCCCCCCAAAGCACCTTGTCCCCATGTTGATGGGGAGAAGGGCCTCATCCCCACAACCCTTGCCCAGTGGTTGTGGGGATCTGCGGGCGGGGGGGCTTATTGGAATCTGGAAACTCCTTTTAACAAGGGGACCCCCAGATCCCGGCCCCCCCCTGTGTGAATTGGTAATGGGGTACAAATGTACCCCTTTCATTTCACAAAAAAGTTAAAAAACACAAGAGACGGTTTTTGACAAGTCCTTTATTAGTTTCTTCTTCTTTCGGCTTCTTCTTCCATCTTCTTTCTTCTGGTGTTCTTTTGGTGTTCTTCTTCTTCCTCCATCTTCTTCTTCATCTTCTTCTTCTCCATCTTCTTCTTCCTCCGCTCTTCTCATCCCGCATCTTCCTCCAGGCTTCTTCTCTGCTCCATCCGCACAATCCGCCTCAGTGGGAGTCTTCAGCCGTGTGACGATTCGCTTCTTCTGACATTTCTTATATAACGGAGGGCGGGGCCACCTGACCCCGCCCTCCTCTGTCGCCCTCCTCTGACTCCTCTGATGCTCCTCTGCTATTACAACCATTTAACGTAATGAACGGCACTCAACAGGGGTGCCCTTTATCCCCACTGATTTTCAATTTGCTGATTGAGCCATTGGCGGAACACGTACGCTTGAACCCCCTAATCACAGGTATATTAGTCTCTTCGCAGACGACGTAATACTGATACTTACTAACCCAACTTCCTCCCTGACTGAAGCCCAAAAAACACTTCATTGGTTTGGATGAATATCATACTACAAACTAAACGTAACAAAATCACATATCTTAGACATTAAACTCGACGCCACAACCAGAAACTTACTACAGGCCCAATTCCCCTTCTCCTGGGCAGATGATAGCATCTCATATCTGGGAGTACATCTCACAAAATCAGTCAAACACCTCTTCACAGCCAATTTCAAACCTCTCCTTGCCAAATTAAAAATAGAAACCCAAGCCTTAACCAAACACAACCTTTCATGGTTCGGCAGACTCGCAGCATTTAAAATGCTCCACCTGCCTCAAGTTCTTTACCTGTTCAGAACTCTCCCCATTCCCATCCCCAAACACTACTTCAAATCTCTAGAAACTGTGTTCAACAAATCCATATGGAATGGAACCAAACCTAGAAGTGCACACTCATCATTTAGAAACCATAGATTGGCGGGCGGCTCAGGAACAATAGACTTCGAAGACTACCACACTGTGTCGGTACTGGACCAACTCACTGAGTGGTTCCAGTAAAGCCCTGGTAAACTCTGGAGTTCAATCGAAAACTCAACTTTACTACATCCAAATCTAAAAAGGTGGGTAATGAGCTCACCCTGGGGCCCAAAATTATGGTCGGCAACACCTCCCACCAATGATAGCATCGGTCATGGCCTGGAAATGTATACTCCGCAACAGCAGCGACACACCTAACACCCCTCACATTCCAATTCCTATTGAATCTCTTCATCATTTCTCACCTGACCTATCTATGACCCAGTGGTCAAAAAAGGGTATCCATACCATCCAAGATGTTCTCCAAAATGACAGACCAAAACCTTTCCCCCTCCTTCAACACGAATTCAACCTACCCCACACGGACCTCTTCACTTACATACACGTTACGCACTGCCATAAAGGACTCCACTTTCCTCTCTACATAATACACTCCAAAGCGTGATATTATCTAACGTCCTCTTCCCCAAAATGAAAGGGATATCTCTATTCTATAATATCCTACACCAAAAGCTTCAATTTACTGAAAAGCCCCCCACATCCACTGGGAACACGACTTGGGACAGACTTACACAGTACACCAATAGAAACAGACATTACAATTGATATACAAAGCCACAAAATTGTCTGCACTATGGGAAACCACCCCAAAATTGTCCCTTAGATGGTATCTGACACCCTCAAAACTTGCTAAATTGGGCCTTTGGTGGTGGTGGTGCTGGTGCCACAACACGGTAAGTCCTCACAGTTACTCTTGGTGGGTGCAGAAATGGGCCCTGCTGTGAAATATTAGATCAAGAATTGTAATTACATGCACCTGTTGAACAGGGGCAGAAAAATTGGGTTTGGTGGTGGTGGTGTTGCCACAACACTGTAAGTCCTCACAGTTACTCTTGGTGGGAGCTGGAACGGGCCCTGCTGTGAAATATTAGATCAAGAATTGTAATTACTTGCACCTGTTGAACTGGCGATGGTTGCTGGAACCGATCATACCTTGGGGCTGCGGACTAAAAAATTGTCTGAACACATCGGTCAGATGGCCACCTTCTCCACTGCTCCTTCTTTGACTGACCGAAGTCTCAGCAACATGTTGTCCAGGAACAGGAGTTTGTAACCTCCCAGTCTCTGGGAACGCATTGCACAAACCTTTCTGCAAGGCCTCCCGAAGATGTTTCATGCTCTGCTATCTCTGCGACGGCAAGATAAGGTCCTCAACCTTACCCTTGTAACGTGGATCAAGGAGGGTTGCCAGCCAGTATTGATCCCTCTCCTTGATACCACGAATACGAGGATCCTTACGCAGGCTTTGCAGGATCAGGGAGGCCATGCAGCATAGGTTTGCTGAGGCATTCGGTCCGGAGTCCTCTGGGTCACTAAGGACGACAGCCACCTCCTCCCAGCCACGTACAAGTCCATGGGTTTCTTCGGACTGTAAATGATCCCTTAAAGATGTGCCAGGCTCCACCTCCATGCTGACAAAATCCTCCTCTTCCTCCTCCTCCTCCTTGTCCTTTTCCTGTGTGATCGGTGGGCACGCAGGAACACTGTCTGGATAAAGGGGGCCTTGAGAGCTAAGGAAGTCCTCCTCTTCCTGCCTCTGTTCTGCCTCAAATGCCCTGTCCATTATTACACCCAGAGTGTGCTCCAACAGATGGACAAAGGGGGACAGTGTCACTGATGCATGCACTGTCACTGCTCACCATCCTCGTGGCCTTCTCAAATGGTGACAGGACAGTGCATGCATCCCTAATCATGGCCCACTGGCGTGGGGGAAAAAAAACAAGCTCCCCTAACCCTGTCCTGGTGCCATAGTCGCACAAGTACTCATTGATGGGCCTCTGCTGCGCGTGCAGCCGCTGCAGCATGGCCAACGTTGAGTTCCACCTGGTGGGCATGTCACAGATTAGGCGGTTCTTGGGCAGGTTAAATTTTCCTTTTGGAGGTCAGCCAGCCAAGCACTGGCATTATATGGCCTACAGAAATGCACACAGACTTTCCTAGCCTGCCTCAGGACATCCTTTAAGCCCGGGTACCTGCCTAAGAACCGCTGCACCACCAAGTTAAGGACGTGAGCCAAACAGGGCACATGGGTCAGTTGTCTCTGTCGGAAGGCGGAGAGGAGGTTGGTGCCATTGTTGCAAACCACCATACCTGCCTTAAGCTGGCGTGGGGTCAACCAACTCTGAACCTGCCCCTGCACAGCTGACAGAATCTCTGCCCCAGTGTGGCTCCTGTCCCCCAAGCACACCAGTTCAAGCACCGCATGGCATCTTTTTGCCTGCGTGCTTGTGTAGCCCCATGAATGCCTACGGAGCACCGCTGGTTCCGAAGACAAATCAGCACAGGAAGAAGACATGGAGGAAGAAGAATCGGAGGGGGAGGAGGAAAGAGGTGTGGCAGAATCACCAATAGTAGTATTTTGGAGGCGTGGTGGCGGAACAACCTCCAACACTACTGCACCCTGTCCTGCATCCTTCCTAGCTGCCAGAAGAGTCACCCAGTGCGCGGTGAAAGATAGGTAATGCCCCTGTCCATGCCTGCTGGACCATGAGTCAGCAGTAATATGCACCTTACCGCTGACCACCCTGTCCAGCGAGGCCAAGACATTGCCTTCCACATGCCGGTAGAGAGCTGGAATCTCCTTCCATGAGAAAAAGTGGCGTTTGGGAACCTGCCACTGAGGAACTGCACATTCCACAAACTCATGGAAGGGGGCAGAGTCTACCAACTGAAAAGGCAGCAGCTGAAGTGCTAGCAATTTGGCCAAGCTAGCATTTAACTACTGGGCATGTGGATGACTGGGAGTGAACTTCTTTCGGTGGTGCAGCAGCTGGGGCAGGGAAATTTGCCTGGTACAATCTGAGCTTTCAAAATGCTAGGCATCCTCCTGGAGCATGTACCTAACACTGTGGTCAAACAGTTCGGGGGACTCCTCAGGAGGACATGGTGGGGCTAGGGAAGGAGTGATTGATGCCATTGAGCCGAGGGAAGAGGCCGCGTTGGCAGCTGCTTTGCCAGACAAAGTACCCTGAGCCTGGGTGAGAGAGGATGGGGAGGATAAGGACGGCTTGGTCATCCACTCTACCACATCTTCCGCATGTTGCAGCTCAACACGGCCAGCTGCTGAAAAAAAGGACAAGCGTGTCCCACGGCCACGTGCTGATGAGGATGCACCGTCTCCACGACCAGCACTATAGCCTCTAGACACAGAGCCTGCTTGCCCTCTTTTATTGGCTTGTGACTGTCTGCCTCTCCTTGTTGGCCTTTCAGACATACTAATGGCCTGCAGTGAGATGTAGCTGCACAAAGCTGGGATGTATATATATATATATATATATATATATATATACTGATACTGCAGCTAGCAGAATCAACTGCCTGCCTGTAGTATTATTAGTATGAGAACACCAGCAACTGTCTTCCGGTAGCTTTAGGTGCACACTGTGCAGAGGACACAGTACACTAACTGTAAATACTGTAGCTGCCTGCCTGTGGTATTAATAGGAGCAGAACAACAGCAATTGTCCTCAGGTAGCTTTAGGTGCAAAGGACGCAGTACACTAACTGTAAATACTGTAGCTGCCTGCCTGTGGTATTAATAGGATCAGAAGAACACCAACAATTTTATTCAGATAGCTTTAGGTACACACTGTGCAGAGGACACAGTACACTAACTGTAAATATTGTAGCTGCCTGTCTGTGGTATTAATAGGAGCAGAACAACAGCAATTGTCTTCAGGTAGCTTTAGGTGCACACTGTGCAGAGGGTGCAGTACACTAACTGTAAATACTGTAGCTGCCTGCCTGTGGTATTAATATAGGATCAGAAGAACACCACCAATTTTCTTCAGGTAGCTTTAGGTGCACACTGTGCAGAGGACGTATACACTAACTGTAAATACTGAAGCTTCCTGCCTGTGGTATTAATAGGATCAGAAGAACACCACCAATTTTATTCAGGTAGCTTTAGGTGCACACTGTGCAGAGGACACAGTACACTAACTGTAAATACTGTAGCTGCCTGTCTGTGGTATTAATAGGAGCAGAAAAACAGCAATTGTCCTCAGGTAGCTTTAGGTGCACACTGTGCAGAGGACACAGTACACTAACTGTAAATACTGTAGCTGCCTGTCTGTGGTATTAATGGGAGCAGAACACCACCAATTTTATTCAGGTAGCTTTAGGTGCACACTGTGCAGAGGACACAGTACACTAACTGTAAATACTGTAGCTGCCTGTCTGTGGTATTAATGGGAGCAGAACAACAGCAATTGTCTTCAGGTAGCTTTAGGTGCACACTGTGCAGAGGACACAGTACACTAACTGTAAATACTGTAGCTGCCTGTCTGTGGTATTAATAGGAGCAGAACACCACCAATTTTCTTCAGGTAGCTTTAGGTGCACACTGTGCAGAGGACGCACTACACTAATTTGTAAATACTACAGCTGCCTGCGATACTAATAGGATCAGAAGAACACCGCCAATTTTCTTCAGGTAGCTTTAGGTGCACACTGTGCAGAGGACGCACTACACTAATTTGTAAATACTGCAGCTGCCTGCGGTACTGTACTAACAGGATCAGAAGAACACCACCAATTTTCCCAGAGGGACAATGCTGACGTGAGACGTCGGAGTGGGGGGAGGGGCCTGTTGGCAGCGCTAGTGTGAGGGAGAGGAGGCAGGCTGGATGGCCCGGGAAATACAAGAGCGGCGCGGGGTGAGAGCCCGATGCCGCACTGAAGTTAGGTGCTTGAGGACGCCTAGGTTTCCCCCTGCTTTACCCAGATGTTACTGAAGGAGAGACCCTCCTCCCCCCCCTCGAGGTGTGAAGTGCATTCGCGGAAGCGATCGAGGATTGAGAGTGTGTGAAGGAGGAGAAGCCTCGCAGCTCACCGGCATACCGGCTCCTGGACGGTATCGGTCCGGAGCCCAGAGCGTTATCCCGCGCTCACTGGGACACAGGGTGTGCGTCCTCCCCATCCCCCTCTGGCTGTTTCCCAATCCAGCGGCTCCCCTTACACAGCAACAGGATTCAACAGGTGAGCGGTGCCTAAAGAGCCAGGACAGCAACGACCCAGGACCTGGAAGTGACCTGTTGAACTTTCTCACTGAGCAATAAGAAGACATCTTTAGCAGGTACGAGCCACATTCATTTTTTCTTGTTGTTACCCTCCATTATACCTGTGAAGAGTTGCGGGGTCAGGAGCCAATAAGGTTGGCATAAAATCTGACATTTAAAGGAGGAAGGAAAGAAAGGAAGGAGGGGACGGGGGAAGGAAGGAAGAGAAGAGAAATCTGAGGGGGCTGCGAGCCCTGTGGAGAGCATACATTACCCCTGCCGGAGTGCAGCTTGTGGGCCCCAAGCACAGCCCATAATGTAAAGCCCAGGAGCACAGGAGATAGGATAGCCACGCTCAGGCTCTTGATACCCCCCTTGGCGGGTTTTACGGAAACGGGACTAGAAGCTAAATATAATATATCCTAGTACAAAATGTATAAGTTCAGAGGCCATCTGGCTTGGGCTGCAAGCCTGCAGGTGGCAAGATACTGGGCTAAGTATGAGAAGTCGCAACCAAAAATCTGCTGAACCCAAGACCCCTAGGGAGAGTCTAAACTCGAGTTCGATTTAAAAATACCTCAAGGAGACAAGCGCAAAAAGCCCCGGTACTGATACAAAACAAGGGGGAACGAAAGATAAAAATAAAGATCAGTCAATGCAAAAGGGGGGGCAGGTGGAGAGGCCTAGAGAAAACCCGGAGTGTGAAGGTGGTCCTGGTACTAGTGAGATGGAGGGCCAAAGAAATACGGACTCATTGCCCACCAAGGTAGAAATGCTGGAGATGTTTTCAAATCTTGAAATCTCTATAAAGTTAGAAATATCAAATGTGAGGATGGATATGGGTTTTCTACTGCGCAGAGTTAAGGAGGTGGAGGAGACATCGGGTAATCATTTCAAGGAGATTTTGGAGTTAAAATCGCAGCTGATTAAAGTGCAGAGTGATTACCGCATACTGACATACAAGCTGGAAGAACAGGAAACCAAAGCCGCCGCCAGAATTTGCGCATTAGGTCCCTTCCTGAACAACAAAACGAGGACTTGTTTTCTAAGATGAAAATTTTTTTTAACCCTATATTGGGTCAAGAGGATGAAGTGATATTAAGGATCGATAGAGTACATAGGATCAGAAAACCTCCCAATCTAAGGGCAGATATCCCTCGAGATGTGATAGTAAAATTTCATTCATTTGAGGACCAGGAGAAGATACAGAACAGCTTACGGGGTACCCCCGCAGTTCGCTTCGAAGATAAAGACCTCCAGATTTTCACAGATCTCTCAGCAGGCACCTTGGCCAGGAGAAGGCAACTTAGACCGCTACCGGAACAACTCAGAAGGGCCAACATAAAATACAGTTGGGGGTTTCCAACATCCCTACTAGTGATGAAGGAGGGTAGATCACTGAGGTTGAGCTTTCCGGAGGAGATAAAGGATTTTTGTGAAAAGCTGGGCATTCCCACCCCGGACATTCCACTTTAATAGGGCCCCCCCAAGAAGATAATGAGGAACTGTGTTCATCGAACGAAACGAGGGACTGGTGTTTTTTTTTTCTTTTTTTTTCTCTCTCTCATGTCTGAAGGGTTACCTAGTAGGAGGTGTTTCTGCTGTTAATAATTAAAAGTTAATAGGGGTGTGCAGGGGGAGGGGGGTTGTCTACAATTAGGATCAATGGAAGGTGGGCATTGCCCCTCGAGCGGGGGGAGCAGGGGAGGGCGTAATTTAGGGCGGGGAGGTCTGTCTCCGGCACTCCCGTCCCTACTGCCTCCGTTTTTGGAGGTAGGCGGGACACTGGTGGCTGCCTTTGGAGTCTCACCCCCATAAAACAATATTTAGAAGTTTGCAGTTGGGAATTGTTATGTTCCAGACTAGCGGGCTTCGGGCCGTAGCAGGCCGGGGGGGAAGGGGGAGGGGGGGAGTTAAACCTGCAGGGGAGGTGACAGCTGTGTATTGGTTGACTGATAATCATGGCTAAATGTTGTGAAATTATAATATTATAATATCAGAGTTAAAGTTCTTATCTTACAATGTGAAGGGCCTGAACTCACCGAGCAAAAGGCATAAAATGTTAAAGGAACTCCAAGGCTATCAAGCAGATATAGTATTTCTTCAGGAAACCCACTTGACCCTGGATTCAAATATTAGGCTTTACTCCCCAAAATTGCCCCTTTGGTTCTATAGCGATACCCCAGTTAGGAGAGCTAAGGGTGTGGCAATCGGCTTTTCCAAAACATCAAAATTTTCTTTGGTAAGCAGAGTGGCAGACCCAGAAGGGCGTTTTCTTTTCCTTAAGGGCAATGTGGGGAGTAAAATGCTTACATTGGCGAATGTGTACTGCCCGAATAGAAATCCGACTGTTTTTTTGGAGCAGGTCTTGGCGAAACTGACGGAGTTTAAAGAAGGAGAGGTGGTTCTGGCAGGGGATTTCTGCCCAGAGCCCTCAGTAGACAGTACGTCCTGGGCACAGGGGACAAGGAAGGTTCAGTTAGGAAGGATTTGGAGAAGGTTGCACCAATGTCATCTGATGGATGTATGGCAGTTACAGCACGCAAAAGTAAAAGTAAAAGATTTCACCTTCTTCTCCCCTGTGCACGGGACGTACACAAGACTGGACTACATTATGATAGACCATAGTTTACTGGACTGTGTAGTGGACACCAGAATAGAGATCACATCGTTATGTGATCACTCCCCTGTCACGATGGTGGTTACATTTCCCGAGTTGCAAAGACAACCATTCTCTTGGAAATTAAATGAAAACCTTCCTAAAATTCCCCAAGTCTCAGATAAGTTGCAGAAAGAAATTGATTTCTTCTTTAAGGTTAATTATACAGGTGATATCTCTCCATCTACCCTATGGGAAACACATAAGGCATACATTAGGGGTCTTCTTACTTTCATTGGGGCAGGTGAGAAAAAAAAGAGAAAAGAAAAAAGGGTAAAATTACTAGATGAAATTGCTGCGTTAGAACTGATCCACAAAGAATCTAAGGGACAAAGGCAGGACAGCTACCGCCTATTGGTGTCTAAAATGGAGGAGTTAAAGGACAGCATGGAGCAGGACGCAAGGAGGGTATTTACTAAAATAACAAGAGAAAGATACTATAATGGTAATAAATCTAGTAAACACCTAGCAAGGATATTGAGAAAGAAAAGAGATCGGAATTTCATCGAGAGAATACAAAATAAAAAAGGAGAAATAGTGGCGGCCACTAAAGAGATAGCAGAAGAGTTTAGGAAGTTTTTTGAAGCCCTGTATACCATTGGACAAAGGGGAGGGGGTGACCAATTAAATAGTTTGAAGATAGAGGAATTCCTGAAGGGAGCTGAGATGATTGGGATTACAGAAGAGGAAAAATCAGTTTTAGATAGCCCTATAACTGAAGATGAAATATACGCTGCTCTGAGTAATTCGCCGTTGGGGAAGAGCCCCAGTCCCGGCGGTTTCACCAACGTTTATTTGAAAAAATATAAACACATCTTGGTACCCAAACTCTGTCTTTATTGGAATGAACTGGGCCCTAATTGCCCTATGGGGGACGAGGCCCTTTTGGCTACTATATCACTGATTGCAAAAGAGGGGAAAAACAACATGCTTTGTTCAAGCTATAGACCTATCGCCTAGTTAAACGCTGACGTGAAACTATACACAAAGGTGTTGGCTAACAGACTTAGGGACAAAATGAGCATTTTGGTGCATCCAGATCAGGTTTGATTTGTCCCGGGTAGACAGGGTAGGGACAACGGAGTACGAGCACTGCTCCTGCTGGAATCCATTAAATCAGGGGGACCCCCAGCTCTATTCCTGTCAATGGACGCCGAAAAAGCGTTTGATAGGGTAGACTGGGGGTTCATGGTTAAAACTATGGAAGCGATGGGGATCGGTCCTAGGTTTATTGACTGGGTGAAAATTTTATATAACCACCCCTCAGCTTCTGTGAGGGTAAATGGGGTTCTCTCCAGGCCATTTACGATGGAGAACAGAACGAGGCAGAGGTGTCCCCTGTCTCCATTACTGTTTATTTTGTCCTTGGAGCCTCTTTTAGATCATACAAAATAATATAGATTGCAGAGGGGTGACGGTAGGGCAAGATGAACATAAATTACCGGCATTCGCTGACGATGTGATCTTCTACATAACGAACCCCAGGATTACAATACCTAATTTGCTCTGGATATTGAGGAGGTATGGAGATATCTCGGGCTTCAAAATAAATCCGAGCAAATCAGAGGTTCTAAATATAAACGTGGGGAAACAAGAAGTAGAGAGCCTGTCAAAATCCTTCCCCTTCCCCTGGAGGAAGGAAATTATTACTTAGGGATTAAACTGGCCAACTCATTGAAAAAGTTGTACTGGATTAACTATATCCCCATGCTAGATGAAATTAGACAGGAAATAAGTAGGTTGTCGCAGCGGCCCCTTTCATGGTTTGGCCGCATCAATGCAGCAAAAATGTTGTTAATCCCTAAAATAACATATAAATTCCAGATACTGCCAATTCCCCTGCCACGTTACTTTTTAAGAGCTTTACCAGGATTGGTGTCAAGGTTTGTCTGGTGGGGCAAAAAGCCACGAATAGCTCACTCAGTTTTGACTAGGGGGAAAAAAAAGGAGGTCTAGCTCTCCCAGACCTCAATAGATACTACACTGCAGTAGTGCTTTCACGGGTGGTAGAATGGTCAAAGGAGGTATCAGACAGGAGGTGGGTGAACATCAAACACAGTTTAAGTAGCACTGATTTAGGTCACATAATCTGGAATCTGCCAAAATTTAGGACACTCAGCACTCAGACAGCGTCACTTACACGAAACATGCTCAAACTATGGGATCAGGTACATACACATAATAAATGGAGTTAAAATTCACCATTGATTTATATCAAGGATAATACATTTTTTGAACCAGGGATGCGGGAGGTGGGAGGGAATTGGATAAAGAATAGTAGCATGCAATTGAAAGATATTATTAAAGAGGGAAATTACGCCCCTATCAGGAATTGAAAGCGGAGACGGACCTTATGGTGGTCAATGCTTGGAGGTACATGCAGTTATCACTCTTTATTGAGAAACTTCCAAAACCAATTAGAGAAGAGGATGAATACAGGCCGTTAGAATCGTTATGTAGGAGAGATAAACCGGGCAATATTATCTCTCTTCTCTATAAAAATTCTCTCTGCGAGGGAAGAACTGGATGCACCTCCATATATTAAAAAATGGGAAAGGGAGTTGGGGTCACATTGTAGTTTATTCACAGTGGAGAGGATTTTGAAAATGGTACATGGTTCTTCGGCCGATATTATGCGGTCAGAGACCAATTTCAAATGTTTAGCAAGATGGTATGCCACGCCAGACAGACTTAGTAAACTATACCAAGATGCCTCGGACAGATGTTGGAGGGGGTGCTCTAACCTAGGAACAATGGCACATATATGGTGGGAGTGCCCGGTTATCAAGGCTTATTGGAAGAAAATCATACTATTAATTAATGAAATAACCAAGGAATCTTTAGTAGAAGACCCATGGATATGTTTATTCCATGGAACGGAGAAGTCGATTAAGCAGTACCAATCATCATTTGTTCCAATATTGTTAGATACAGCAAAGAAACAGATATCAAGGTCTTGGCTGCGGCCGGAAAGTCCAAACCAACGGGACTGGCTCTTTTGCATAAATTAAATATATAATATAGAATATAAGGATCACTCAGGAGACCAGACAGAGGAGGGGACATACAGCAGGGATAAATGAGCAGGGTGGAGGAACTTCAAGAGATCATGGAGTTATCTAGCGGAGATTACCAGTTAAATCTTCGAGTTCAGGTACTGGGAAAGTAAGGCAGGAGATGTAGAACTTGGTTAGTTCAGCTGTAACCACCTGCAGGCGGGGGGAGGGGAGGGGGGAAGAGGGTATGGGAGGGTAATAGTATTGTAGGGGGATTTTTGTATCTTTTTATGATAATGTTTTGTAATCATGGGTTCTATTTTGATTTTTGTTTGTGTATTGAAAAAATTATAAATAAAGAATTAAAAAAAAAAAAAAAAGAAGAACACCACCAATTTTCTTCAGGTAGCTTTAGGTGCACACTGTGCAGAGGACACACTAAACTAACTTGTACATACTACAGCTGCCTGCGGTACTAATAGGATCAGAAGAACACCACCAATTTTCTTCAGGTAGATTTGGTTGCACACTATGCAGAGGACGCACTACACTAACTGTAAATACTGTAACTAATAGGACTAATAAGATCAGAAGAACACCAGCAATTTTCTTCAGGTAGCTGTAAATACTGTAAAAACACCTGCCTGCCTGTCAGTAGGAAGAGAATAACAGGAACAGTCTGTATATATATATATATATATATATATATATATATATATATATATATATATATACAACACCTAGGATGTATATATATATATATATACACAATACACTGTAAGTGCAGCTAACTGACTCGCCTGCCTACTCTATCTAACTTAAATCAAATGACACTGTCTCTCTGTCTATCTCTCTGCTGCGGTAACACACTACACAAGGCCGCCACGCAGGCGGCCTTATATAGTGTGGGGCGTATACTAAACCCCCTGAGTCATAATTGGCCAAAGCCACCCTGGCTTTGGCCAATTACGGCTCTCTGTACAATCAGCACTGTGATTGTCCAAGCATGCTGGTCAAAGTGCATGCTTGGTCAATCATCAACCACCAATGCACTGCAATGCCGCAGTGGATTATGGGCCGTGACGCGCTACTCGAATTTGGCGCGAACGGCCCATATCGTTCGTAATTCGACAAACGGGCAAACATACAATTTTCGAGTCGAACGTGGATCATCCCTAGTTGTGAAGTTAAGTAAAGTTCATGTTTCTGCAATGCACAGGTGTGAAGACAGCCTTAAACTCTTTTTAATTTACCCTTGTGAAAAATAAAACAAAAACATTGCCATACTCCGTACAATATCAATTACATGAATTGCATCACCACCAAGTAACTTTATAAGTAATGCAGAGACGTCAAAATGTTATCCTGCATATAATTGAATTTATAAATCACTGTTGAAAGCATGAAGCAAGTTTGCAGTCATAAATGTAATATTTATCAAGTCTATTTCCTAAGTCTGAAATATAACATCTGTTGCTATGTTCATTAATTTTCAGGACGACCATGAATCTAAATTGTAGAAGAAATCTCATTTAGTTCAGAGAATATATTTTAAGAAAGAAATACCAAACACAAGATCAAAACCTGGACATATATTGCACTGACCCAAAAATGCCTCTATCACAAAACAGTTGAAGAACTTTACCCTTATCATAAGAAATTACAACAAAGGCATCTTTATAAATGCTTGTAATCTACAAACAGATACTTATAGAAAATTACAGGATATTTATTCTTTGCATACCTTATTTTTTCCTTTCCACCCCACTTTATGCCATGCTGGCCATTTTCACTAAGGACAAATGAATCCATCTCCCTTTACTTTCCGTAACCCAGAGTCTGCTCCTGGACTATGTGAATGTGCACATCATTTTAGTGGGGAGATGCTGGTGATGTTGCCTTCCCAGGATGCATCTGCGAAGCCCTTGTTTCATCACCATCACCTTACTCATTTAGGAAGTGGAAAAATAGTAATTGTAAGTAAAGAAAAAGGTGTTTGTATCCCTAGTTATGAGGGGGGGGGGGGTTTATGAGGAAAGGCACTGCCCAAACAGGATGTTGTACTAAATCTGTAAGTAAATTAGGAAACAGAACCTTGGCTCATTGGCATAGTGGATTTGATAATAATGTCAGCAGGGCCTCCTTCCACGACAGGGTTGCCTTCCTAGGAAATTAACCAGTAAACAAATCAAAGTAATTGGGAGCAGATGAATTACTGCAGCCATCGTTAACCATATGTATATAGATGCACACTAATATGGGAACAATATGAGCAAGGAACCCAACAAGAGTCCTGGTGGAATTGTGCACATATACCTTGGTATATAACCAGGCTTAACCTGGTTCTATCTTATGTTGGTTATCGAGCCCTAAGGTAAAACTAGCTATAGTATCCCAGATGAGAAGGGACAGGGTTAACTAAAAATAGCAATAAAATCTATTGCAATAAACAGGTACACCTACATACATACCTACATGATACAACAAGATGACCACTACACACACACTGTGTCACAGACTGAACTATCTGGTATAGTGCATGTGGGATAACAACAAGGGGGCAGATGTGTCACCAGCCTTTAAATATACAACCCCTGGCAAAAATTATGGAATCACCAGTCCCTGAGGATGTTCCTTCAGTTGTTTATTGTTGTAGAAAAAAAGCAGATCACAGACATGGCCAAAAACTAAAGGCATTTCGAATGGCAACTTTCTGGCTTTAAGAAACACTAAAAGAAATCAAGAAAAATAATTGTGGTGGCCAGTAACAGTTAGATTTATAGAACAAGCACAGGGAATAAATTATGGAATCACTCAATTCTGAGGAAAAAATTATGGAATCACCGTGTAAATTTTCATTACAAACACTAACACCTGCATCAGATTAAATCTGCTTGTTAGTATGTAGGTAAAGAAGGTAAATCATCACGCAGTGTTGCACAAGATGTTGGTTGTTCACAGTCGGCTGTGTCTAAAACATGGATCAAATACAAACAACATGGGAAGGTGGTTAAAGGCAAGCATACTGGTAGATCAAGGAAGACATCAAAGCGTCAAGACAGAAAGCTTAAAGCAATATGCCTTGAAAACAGAAAATGTACAACAAAACAAATGAGGAACAAATGGGAGGAAACTGGAGTCAACATCTGTGACCGAACTGTAAGAAACCGCCTAAAGGAAATGGGATTTACATACAGAAAAGCTAAAAGAAAGCCATCTATAACACCTAAACACAAAAAAACAAGGTTACAATGGGCTAAGGAAAGGCAATCGTGGACTGTGGATGATTGGATGAAAGTCATATTCAGTGATGAATCTCGAATCTGCATTGGGCAAGGTGATGATGCTGGAACTTTTGTTTGGTGCCGTTCCAATGAGATTTATGCAGATGACTGTCTGAAGAAAACATGCAAATTTCCACAGTCAATTATGATATGGGGCTGCATGTCACGTAAAGGCACTGGGGAGATGGCTGTCATTAAATCTTCAATAAATACACAGGTTTACATTGAAATTTTGGACACTTTTTTTATCCCATCTATTGAAAGGATGTTTGGGGATGATGAAATCATTTATCAAGATGATAATGCATCTTGCTATAGAGCAAAAACTGTGAAAAAATTCCTTGAAGAAAGACACATAAGGTCAATGTCATGGCCTGCAAACAGTCCGGATCTAAATACAATTGAAAATCTGTGGTGGAAGTTAAGGAAGATGGTCCATGACAAGGCTCCAACCTGCAAAGATGATTTGGCAACAGCAATCAGAGAAGGCTGGAGCCAGATTGATGAAGAGTACTGTTTATCACTCATTAAGTCAATGCCTCAGAGACTGCAAGCAGTTATAAAAGCCAGAGGTGGTGCAACAAAGTACTAGTGATGTGTTGGAGTGTTATTTTGTTTGTTTGTTTTTCATGATTCCATAATTTTTTCCTCATAATTTATTCCCTGTGCTTGTTCTATAAATCTAACTGTTACTGGCCACCACAATTATGTTTCTTGATTTCTTTTAGTGTTTCTTAAAGCCAGAAAGTTGCCATTTGAAATGTCCTTAGTTTTTGGCCATGTCTGTGATCTGCTTTTTTTCTACAACAATAAACAACTGAAGGAACATCCTCAGGGACTGGTGATTCCATAATTTTTGCCAGGGGTTGTATACATACAGTATATACACCCAGAAGCTATGGGCAACAATAGTCAACAATAGGCAACAATAATAACTATTAAACATAGAAACACTCGCCTTACAGAGAGACATCTAGGAGGAGCTTCTAGCCCCCTGCTGTCACATGTCCAAAAAACAAAAAAACAGTCTTCAAAATACAATCTTTTTTAGTGTTTTACATGCCTAAAAATCACTCCATTCTTTAGCTGCTTTGTGATGTTTAGGATGGGGCTTATATCTCAAACAAGTCAGGGATTTTTTGGTTTATCATGATGGCGTATTGCATATCCTCTGTGGTCCTCATCCACAAAGAGTTTGAAATTTCATGTTTCTGTCTCAGTTTTAAAACATTCTTTCTGCTTGCATCACTTCCTGTAGGTGATTATTATTAGCAGCTCTTTCCCAGTAGGATATGAGGTCTCAGACCCTCTCTCACTATTTGCTCCCTCCCGCTGAGGCTTCTAACCCAGACCCACAGAGACAGGAAGTGATGTACATAAATAACATAAGCAGCGCAGCCACTTATAAATACAAACAGTAGAGGGCGGTAGATCCCTACATGTTTATGAATGCTGAGTTTCATGCTGATGTCATTTTCAGTGAAAGGAGAGAAAGATTCGCTTTAATCATTTAAAAAAATCTTCATTGAGCTTACAGTCATTAATTGTTGGTAGGAGTAGATCCCCTCATCTGAAAAGACAGTAGGATTAAATAAGATAGTTACCACCGCTCTAGGTGACCGGGTTCAAGCTTCCCGTCCTCCGCTGTGTGGATGATTGTGAGAGCCCCAGGTGCCAGCAATTGCTATAAGCAAGCTATGAGTAAGCGCTCTATGGGAGCGTGAAACGCGTTAGCGGTTATGCTGCATTATCCCAACAAAGCCATGTACGGATTTTAATCATGTTATTACTTTTTCAATAAAGAGGATTTTATTTTTCACTTTTCCAATCCGGAGTGCGGCTGTCCAGATTTTTCCATCACACACATACAGTAGGATTAAATAATTGTTAGGAAAATGTTAAGGTCTTACAAAGTCCTCAAATTTCTTCAATGCTACCAAGCTGGTTTTACTAACGTGTGAAGTGCAATTGAACCTGACATACTAGGGTGTAAATTGAGATGAAGTGATCCTTTGTTCATTTTAAACATCCAGTTGTGTGCATGGAAATTAAAAAAGATATTCTTCTTCCTCACATGACTGCATGTTTGAAGTGCACACGATTTCACTTCATTCTCAATTTGCACCTTAGCAAACCAAGTCCATTTTCACCTCACTGAACTGCAATTCACACAATAGTGGTTTTATGACTTTAATATTCAATTGTGTTCAGATTATATTCTGTATTTTTTTTTACCTTTTATATATGCAATGCAGATAAATTTTTTTTCATAACAGTTTAGTACTTACGTAACCAATAGAGTATTGTATAGATATTTAATGCTGTGTGATTTGTGAAGCTGGATAGATATACAGTAGTAATGTTTCTGAGCAGGTAGAAGTGTTGAGATGTATTGTATATATTAATGGGTGCTAAAGCCTGGGATGCACACTTGCATGATTTAAAGATTGTGTAGGTTATTTACTGATCCATGTTGCCCATTAGGAATTAGTAATGATTTTGGTATAGAATTACAAAAATTTTACAGAAGCGGAAACTGAATTTAGCTCATTAAGCTGCTTAGGTGAATTTTTTTTTTTATAGGGTGTATGTGTTTTAGTGTTTTAAGGGTTTAAGTGAATTTAGGCTAGCTTATCTTAGGTTAGCTTGTTTTAAAAAAAGCTCACTTTTGTTTGCTGGACATACATCTATTTTGTTCTTGGACTATGAACTATATTTTATGGAAAGGGCCCAGCCACTTTAAACCAAATTCTGACCCTGATTGCCCCCTCCTGGAGGCCCATTGCATGTATTTTTATGGTTTTGTATGCTAAATTTTCTGATGTCAATACATCTGTCATGAGACATGTGGGCTCCATTTCCACCTTCTTTGGAATGTGATGATGTCTCTGCATTTCTATACATCATTACACAGTGATGAAAGTTAACTTCCTTTACTCACAGGTTGTTGCTTGCTAGTTCCATTAAATCCAAAAGATAATGACATAAGTAGGACATTTTTAATGAGGGAGAATTAGCGGAAATGTACTAGAGGCACAGACAGGTATTTTTCTACAAGAATAAAGAGACTTCAGAGGATACTACAGTATAAAATTGGCCAGCAAAGGACACATTTAATGAAGGAGAACTGGCCAAAATATACTAAAGACATTGGTTAATTAACTACTTCAATACTGGGCACTTTCACCCCCTTCCTGCTCAGGCCAATTTTCAGCTTTTGTCCTTTGCCACTCTGAATGACAATTGCACGGTCCTGCAACACTGTACTCATATGACATTTTTATTATTTTTTGTCACACAAATAGAGCTGTCTTTTGGTGGTATTTATTTTCCACTGGGTTTTTTATTTTTTAACAAAGAAAAAAAAACAAGAACATTTTGGAAAAATAATCAGTGCAATACAGAATAGTAGCGCAGCATAGCAGTGATCAGGGACACTAATTGGTGACAGTTTGCAAAAAAAAAAAAAATAATAATTTTTTTTCTTTTTCTTTTTATTTTTTATTACGTTTTTTTCTTTGTTTACTTTTTTTATGTACTGTTACCAGAGCAACACAGTGTTATCACAGTAACACTGTACTACTCTGGAGAAGTGATCAGGATTTTTTTTTTTTTTACACATTATGATTGCTTATACCAGTGAATTTCACTGTTATAAGCAACCGTTTTTACTGAATGAAATTGATTCATTCATCATTTACTGTTGTGGTTAGCTATGATTGGCCACAGCTAATCACATGGTACAGATGGGCTGTGATTGACCCTGTATGTACCATGTGATCACTGTGACCAATCACAGGGATCGACACAAAAGTACACAATGAATGGTATGAATCAAAGTCATTCATTGTGTACAATTGTCATTTGATCTGCTGTGATTGGGCACAGTGATCACGTGGTACTCAGAGGGGCTGGTGTACTGATCAGTCATCTGCGGGTGACAGATCGCTCCGCAGTGTGGACCATGGGGCACACATGAGGTGAGTTCCTGGAAGGACACCATATGACGTCCACCCGGGAACTACGAATGTCCCGCCCGGTCATGACCAGGGCGAGAACTGGTTAACTAAAGGCAAGTAGGCTTTTTACTTCGGGAATTTGTATTTTTCAAGGATGTGTTTTCTTAGCTTAGTGAATGAGGTATGGCTATGCTGACTTCCATCATACAGTCATGTGTAAAGAAAATTACTATTTTTTTCTGCCACGTGATTAGTTATTCTTTGCAAACTGAGTTTTTAATCACATTTATTAAACTAAGGGAAAACCTCCTTGCAAGGTTCAAACAGCCTTTTTTGCCTTTAGTAAATCAACCCCACAGAGTACAGGCAATGTTGGTGTTTTAGTACAAGAATTAAGAGACTATAGAAAATAAAACTGACCAGCAGCAGGATAGTGTAGATCACATATAATAGGCTCTACCAATATAATTGTATTTTTACTATTGGGGTGTGTGGGTGTTATGAATGTGAGTTATATAATGTGATGGGGTTTAGGTGCACACTATTCTTCAATGTTTTTTTCTTTCAAATTTCGAATGAAGGCAGTCTTGCAAACAGGGGTAGCTCCAAGAACATATGGTCAGTAACTAAATGCTTAAAATGGCTCTATCAACATCTAATAAAACCAATAAACCCCCAAATTTCCACCACCTAAAACAAAAGTCCACTTTTTAAAGGTAAGAATTGCAGCAAAAAAAGCTATTTAACCACTTCAGCCCCGAAAGATTCTCCTGCTTAATGACCGGGCCATTTTTTGCGATAAAGCAATGCGTCGCTTTAACTGACAATTGTGTGGTCGTGCGATGCTGTACCAAAATAATGATGTCCTTTTTTTCCCCACAAATAGATTTTTTTTAAGGTGATATTTAATCACCTCTATGGTTTTATTTTTTGCACTATAAACAAAAAAATGCGTAATTTTTTAAAGATTTTTCTGGTTTTTACTTTGCAATAACAAATATCCCATTTAAAAAAAAGTCTTCCTCAGTTTAGGCCGATATATATTCTCTTCTACAAATTTTTGGTAAAAAAAAGCTCAATAAGCGTATATTGATTGGTTTGCACAAAAGTTATAGCGCCTAAAATTAGGGGATAGATTTATGGCATTTTTATTATTATTTTTTTTTTACTAGTAATGACAGTGATCTCTGATTTTTATCATGACTGCAACATTGCGATGGACACATCGGACGCTTTTGACATTTGTTTGGGACCATTGACATTTATACAGCGATCATTGCTATAAAAATGCACCGATTACTGTATAAATGTCACTGGCAGTGAAGAGGTTAACACTAGGGGGCGATCAAGGGGTTAACTGTGTTTCCTGGGTGTGTTCTAACTGTGAGGGGGGATGTGGCTGAATAGAGGAGAAGAGAGATCGTTGTTCCTATTTAGTAGGAACACATGATCTATCTCCTCTCTCCTGACAGAACTGGGATTTGTGTGTTTACACACACAGATCCTGGTTCTCGATCTGTCACGAGCAATCGTGGGTGCCCGGCGGTCATCGCACCCTCTAGGCACTTGCATTAGCTCTCGGGATGCGCTTCGGGTGCGCACGCCGCCAGAGATGTCTTAAAGAGCCAGCGTACAGCTACAATGGCTCATGCAGGGGAGCCAACCTGTCACAGTGTAACTGCGGCGGCTGGTCCGGAAGCTGTTAATATAAAATAATGGTCCTGCCTATATACAATAAAAACCAATATGCCCTCAAAAATAAATGAATGTATGGAAAACATGCATTACAGTATACAGCCTTAAATAAGACTCAGAAGTTATCATGAAAATTGTTTTGTCATGAAGGATTCCCCCCACTCAACTGAGAGGATACATGTTGCCAATGTGAGCATTTTGGATGCGGAATATAAAGTTTTTGTTCACTAAAATAGTACTGTCTTATCTACAACAAGAATTTGACCTTCAGCCCAATTATGTGCTAGCCTGTGACATTCTAAAAGAATGTATTTGCCATTCAATAAACTGGTTAAAGAGGGATCAGTTTGAGCTCTGTTGTCATTGTACACCTTAGCAGTCTTTCGTATTGTACACATACTTTAGTTTAAACCATCTGTTATTTGAAGAGTGCACAGACTTGGTGGAAAAAAAGCCTGATGGTCTATCAAGGTTGAGCTTCACAAACAACTTTACAATTGTATCTGTTGTGAACTTCATTTCCCAAAGAATGAATGTTGTTACTGGTATTATGTACTTGACTAAGGAAACATATAGCAAGAGAAGGGCATTGGAATGACACCAGGTGACAGGAAAGACTTTAAAATCTTGGAATCAGGTAAAAGTAAGAAAAATGTGAAAACACTAAGCTGAACTGCAAGCTTCTATAAAATACAGTTCACTCCATTTGTGTATTCATTTAAGAAAATATACTCTAGTATAAATCTCTTTCAACCAGCAATATGTACATTAATATTTGCTTGCATAATGCAGAAGAAATGTTAGGCTATGACACTGTAGTAGTGTTCCCCTTTGACACTGTAGTAGCTTACATTGTGCATGGCTGTTAGCTGTCAAACCTGCCTGTCACTAACAGCTCTGATCTACAATAATGCTCTGCAACCAAACAGTGTGAGTCTTAATAATTTAACCCCCATGTCAGCTATAGCATGGTGATAACATGCTTGTCAATGTCCTGTAGGCAGAGACATACATGGTTAAGATTTAAAGGAGACAGTGCAGAGTTAAAAAAGAAATAACAATTAAACAAATGAAAACTAAAAAGTATTTTTATGGCACATTGTTTATGCATTCATCGACCAATAAAAATTAAAATATTATAGCAAATAAAAGCTTGTATGTCCTTAAAAACAATATAACATTTTTAAAGTAGGCAGCTACAGTGCCTTGCAAAAGTATTCACCCCCTTGGCATTTTTCGTGTTTTGTTACCTCCCAACCCGGAATTAACATGAATTGTTAGGATTTGCAACATTTAATTTATAGAACATGCCCACAACTTTGAAGATGTTTTTTTTTTTTTTTTTATTGTGAAGCAAACAGCAGATATGACAAAATAACAGAAAGAGTCAATGTGTACAAATATTCACCCCCCCTAAAGACAATACTTTGTAGAGCCATCTTTTGCGGGTATCACAGCTCCAAGTCGCTTTGGATAAGTCTCTATGAGCTTGCCACATCTTACCACTGGGATTTTTGCCCATTTCTCCTTGCAAAACTGCTCCAGCTCCTTCATTGGATGGTTTGCGCTTTTGAACAGAAATCTTTAAGTCTGACCACTGATTTTCTATTGGATTGAGGTCTGGGCTTTGACTAGGCCATTCCAACACATTTACATGTTTCCCCTTAAACCATTCAGGTGTTGCTTTAGCAGTGTGTTTGGGGTCATTGTCCTGCTGGAAGGTGAACCTCCATCCTAGCCTCAAATCACACATAGAGTGGTACAGGTTTTGCTCAAGACTATCTCAGTTTCCCAGTCCCGACTGCTGAAAAGCATCCCCACAGCATGATGCTGCCACCACCATGTTTTACTGTGGGGATGATGTTCTTTGGGTGATGTGATGTGCTTGGTTTGCGCCAGATATTGCATTTTCTTCGATGGCCAAAAAGTTCAATTTTAGTCTCAACAGACCAGAGCACCTTCCTCCATACATTTTGGGAGTCTCCCGCGTGCCTTTTCGCAAACTCAAAACCTGCCATTTTGTTTTTTGATGAAAGTAATGGCTTTCTTCTGGCAACTCGGCTATAAAACCGAACTCTATGGAGCGTACGGCCTATTGTCGTCCTATGTACAGATACTCCAGTCTCTGCTGTGGAACTCTGCAGCTCCTCCAGGGTTACCTTAGGTCTCTGTGCTGGCTCTCTGATTAATGCCCTCCATGAGTTTTGGTGTGCGGCCGTCTCTTGGCAAGTTTGTGCCATGTTTTTTCCATTTGGTTATGATAGATTTTATGGTGCTCCTTTCCAAGGACACGCCATTCGGTGACATCTGTAGAGACCTTATCCAGAACCACCATACGGTTTGCTGTACTACACCGCTTGACGGTACAAGCTCGTTTGACTCACCGCCAAGGGTCTGTGAGTCCACCTTGTCTGGTAAGGGCACTCTACTCTTTATATTTTTTTGGGCCAATACCACCATACCAAGGGAAGAATCCATCTATATGCAAGGATACATCCAACAGCTTCCACTCATTATACTTAAGGACTGCTTGCATCCAGGCTGTTATGGAGTTATTTAAGATCACCCCATTGCATAGTGATGGACTTTAAATATTTGCATATATTTACTACCCTAATGGACCCATGGTTCTATACTCTGGTCTAGTCTTGGGAAATAGGTTAACTTTGAGTTAATACACATCACATTGTTGTTACCTTTTTTATTTACTTATTGCAGTTGAATTTTGAGTCATTTTTTGAATGGGTTTCTCCATCCAAAACCGACATATTGGACACAGACACGTTTTTCACTATTTGTATATGCTTACACATTTGTCTATCTAATTTTTGATCTTTATTTTTGCTGATTTTGTTTTTATGGTGTTTTATAAAGGGACTTTACTATCTCTTTTCACACTCTATAAAATCATCATCAGTCTATTTGGTGCACACTTTAGGACCGTGTACCTTTACCGTGTAGATATCACCGTTATTCTTTTAACAACACCACCTCTAGTGCCACACTTTATTTTATTATATATATTCACACTAGTCAGGTTGTTGTGTTGGCTGCTTCATTATATGCTTTTGTAGGAGTTGGCGCAATTTTTTATATAATTTCATTTCCTTTATCTTGCATGGGTGCTTTAAATCAGAGAATCAGAGTCAATGGTTTGGTATTTTGGACAGCTATTTTATCTAAGAAAAATTCCCAAAACATGGCCTGTTGGGGGTACTTGAGGACAGGGTTGAGAACCACTGCTATACACCACTCTTGTTTAAATTAAGTTTCCCACGGCCCTCTCCTTAACTCTAGGTCCACCTCAAGCAGCTCTGTATCTAGATCCTCCAACAGCTGCATCCTCCTGCAATTTCTGCAGCCTGGCCCATAAAAATCTAGTGCAAGGCAGTATCCCATTCAAATCCAAAAGACTGAGGTGTCCATTTATGAAATAAAGAAAAGCCAAGATCCTGATGATCACAGCTAATCTCTTAGGTGTGTCAGTTTTTAAAGCTAAGATGAGGATTGGAGAACATGTTCTCCACTTCTCCTCACAGGACACTGAGGTCATTGAGATGTCTGGTTTATTAAGGTGAGATCTGAATATCTCACTGGCCACCTCTGTAAAATATCTCTGTCCCAGATTCTATAGTCCAAAGGTGGAGAATCTGGACGAGAAGCTGCTGAGATGTGAGGAAAAAGGCTTCTTTATTCCTAATATCAGCAACAGCTGATATAAATATTAACTATATATGTTTATGTGTGTATATATGTATACATGTGTTTTATATATACAGTGTGTATATATATATATATATATACCGTATTTATCGGCGTATAACACGCACTTTTTTCCCCTTAAAATCAGGGGAAAGTCGCAGGTGCGTGTTATACGCCGATCCCCTGCGATCCCGACCTGTCACATTTTCAAAATCGCCGATCGCGATTTGGAAATGGCGTCGCCGGCTCCGAAATACACAGAGCCGGTCCTCGGCTCTTTCCGGCGGCCGTCGTTCATTTTCGGCTCCACTCGTAGTCCCGAGCGGAGCTATCTGATCGGCGATTTTGAAGCCCAGAATGGCTGGGATCACTGGGGCAAGGCTGCACTGGGGAAGGCTGCACTGGGGAAAGCTGCACTGGGGAAGACTGCACTGGGGAAGGCTGCACTGGGTAAAGCTGCACTGGGGAAGTCTGCACTGGGGAAGTCTGCACTGACAAGACTGCACTGGGGAAGTCTGCACTGGGGAAGGCTGCACTGGGGAAGGCTGCATTGACAAGGCTGCACTGGGGAAGTCTGCACTGACAAGACTGCACTGACAAGGCTGCACTGACATGGCTGCACTGACATGGCTGCACTGACATGGCTGCACTGACAAGGCTGCACTGACAAGGCTGCACTGACAAGGCTGCACTGACAAGGCTGCACTGACAAGGCTGCAATGATGGGCGTTTAAATGTAAGTTTTTTTTTTCCCTTCAACTTCCCTCCTAAAAGTTTTTTTTTCCTTAAAATTCCCTCCTAAATTGGGGTGCGTGTTATACGCCGGTGCGTGTTATACGCCGATAAATACGGTATATATATATATATATATATATATATATATATATATATATATACTGTATATACAGTATACACACACAGTATACAAAAATATTATTATTATTATACAGGATTTATATAGCGCCAACAGCTTGCGCAGCGCTTTACAACATGAGGGCAGACAGTACACTTACAATATAAATCAATACAGGAGGGATCAGAGGGCCCTGCTCGTTAAAGCTTACAATCTAGAAGGGAGTGTCAAGTGGAAACAAAAGGTAATAACTGTGGGGGGTGAGCTGATATAGAAAATGAAAAAACAGTTGTTTTTAGGTGTAGGTAGGGTAGGCTTCTCTGAAGAGAAGGGTTTTCAGGGATCGTCTAAAAGCTAATAGAGTAGGAGATAAGCGGGAGATAAGCGGTATCTTAATGTATTGTAGAATGTATTGTCTTTTTGGACCTATTCACATCTAAGCAATGCAGAATTGTTGGCAGAATTGTGCAATTCTTGCCACGATTCCAAATTGCGCTAAAATTGTGTCAAAATATGCAATGTGCTTTTGGATGCCATTCACTGTTAATGGCACCCCAAATGCAATTAGCATACATGCATTTTGCCGCACATTTTGTCATTTGACAAATACGCTACCAGCATGTCAAAATGCACATTGAAAAAATGCACAACGCTCCATGCCCAAACAATTTTCAATTTGGCTTTTTGCCCTTTTTCATGCTCATTTTGGTACAGTTTTTTAACACACTTTTTGCCCTGTTTTTAAAATGAATTTTAGCACATTTTTATGTGCATTTTGGTGCTTTTTTATCATGTATTTTGGCTCATTTTTTACCTGCTTTTTTGTGTGCATTCCAGAAACACATACAAAATTCGTGTTATGCTTGCGGTGCCATTAATTGTTAATGGCACCCCAAAAGTATAAAGCAATTGTGCTGTTTGCCAAAATACGCATAAGAACCAAATTAAAATGCAAAATTAAAAAAGTGCCAAAATACAAGCTATAAGAAGCGGCAAAATGTGCATTACAAACCACACCAAAATGCCTATTAAAATACCCTGTCCCAAAATGTGCGTTAAAGCGAGAAGATGTGTGTTTAGAAAAGTGCCAAAATGCGCAATAAAAAAAAAACATGGCCAGATGTGCATTAAAAAAATATGGCATGTTAAAAAACTGGAAAATGCTCATAAATAATGTTAAAATGCTCAATAAAAAGGGCCCAAAATACCCATTTAAAGAATGTGCCAAAATGTGTGCAAAAAAACTGTGAGTTAAAAAAAAATGTCAGTGGTCAGTGCTTATTATTTTCATGTAATTACGTGGTCTTTTTAACTTTGGTTTCACTTTTTAAACTCAGCTGCTCGGTACTCTCAGCTGTTCTCAGAGGAAAAACTTCTCCTCTCTTCTCCTTCTGAGAACAAATGTTCTCCGCTTGATAAACAGAGTGCCAGAGGAGATGATTTTTCTCTGAGAACTGAAATTAGATTATCTCTGTTTAATTAAACGTACACCAAGAATGTGAAAGCATGGCAACCAGGCATTAGAATTTTAACAGCCAAAATGCAGATATTTTGGGAGGAAGTACAGAGCTGATGAAGGGGGAACACAATATATTGCTAGAGCTGGAGGAATAAACCTGTACATGTACTTTAACCACTTCAGCCCCAGGAAAATTTGGCTGATGAATGACCAGACCATTTTTTGCGATTCTGCACTGCGTCTCTTTAACTGACAATTGTGCGGTCGTGCGACGCTGCACCCAAACAAAATTGATGTCCTTTTTTTCCCACAAATAGAGCTTTCTTTTGGTGGTATTTGATCATCTCTGCGGTTTTAATTTTTTTGTGCTATAAACCAAAAAGAGCGACAATTTTGAAAAAACACAATATTTTGTACTTTTTACTATAATAAATAGCCCCATTTTTTTAAAAAGAAACCAAATTTTTTCTCAGTTTAGGCCGATATGTATTCTTCTACATATTTTTGGTAAAAAATTGCAATAAGCGTATATTGATTGGTTTGCGCAAAAGTTATAGTGTCTACAAAATAGGGGATAGATTTATAGCAATTTTATTATTATTATTATTTTTACTAGTAATAGCAGCGATCTGTGATTTTTATCGGGACTGCGACATTATGGCGGACACATTGGTCAGTTTTGACACATTTTTGGGATTATTGGCATTTATACAGTGATCAGTGCTATAAAAATGCACTGATTACTGTAAAAATGTCACTGGCAGGGAAGGGGTTAACCCCAGGGGTTGATCAAGGGGTTAAATGTGTTTCCCTGTGTGTGGGGTTAACTGTGTTTCCCTGTGTGTGTTTCTAACTGTAGGGGGAGGCGAATGACCTAGAGCAAATGACAGATCGTGGTTCCTAGCTATTAGAAACTCACAATCTGTCTCTCCTCACAGAACAGGGATGTCTGTGTTTACACACACACATCCCTGTTCTTCCTCTCGTTCCTGCAATTGCTCGTGGCTGGCAGTCATCGCGAACCATCGGCCACAAGCATTGGCACCCCCCGAGTGCAGCGCGCGTGCGCGCCCCTGCTATCCCGCTTAAAGGAGTCAATGTACAGCTACGACGGCTCGTGGGATCGTGCCGACCTGCCGCAGTATAATGACGGTGGCTGTTCCGCAAGCGGTTAAAGTCTGTTAGCATTACTTGCTAGTTACATACCTTTTCAAAACACATTTGTTTCAAGGTAGATATTTACACCCCTACAGCATATTGTAGATTATATTTACCTTTCATTGTGCAGCACTTTTTGCATGCAAGCATATTATAAAACAAAGGAATACAATATTATTAGAAATAATAATCATTTGAAAGACAAATGATCAAACCAGTTCTGATGAAGTTTTGCAGAAATCTGAAATGTTCTGAAATATTTTGCATATTCATTTAAAAAGCAAAAGAGCTGCAATGTGATAATAATGCAAAGGAACATATGCCTAGTGGATTGTGTTAGATTAAGACTCATTATTTTTCATTTGTGGTCAGAATAATATCTTTCTCCTTCTGCATGCATCACAGCCATCCCAATTAACGTCTCTTAGCAATGGCAACATTATCTGTGTGATATATTTGTTCATTTAAAAATGAAGTAGGTTAGAAATGTCGGCAGTTTTTAAATAAAACCTAATAATAAGCTTAAGATCTTATTACACTTCCATTAAGCTAAATAATGCTAGATTTAAGGCTGCCCACTGTAGCCCCTTTTTGTTACTTAGTTTGAATGAGAATCACCTTTCCTTTCATTGCATACCATTATATTTTAAGTGGAATAGATGGGCCAAGATCACAAATCCAAATATTGAGGACAAACTTTATTAATAGCATGATTTCAATCTCTGTACATTTCAGCAGTTGTCTCACTTTTTTCGGTGTCCTTTGCTATAGTCAGTTCAAATTTGAAGCAAAAAGTGAGGCTTATTTAACATAACCCCATGAATATGAGAGCTGGTCACTGCAGTGCAAGGGAAAATGAATAGGTTAACCGGTGCATTGATGTTATAAGAAGCTTCTTTTAACCACCCCAATACTGGGCACCTTCACCTCCTTCCTTCCCAGACCAATTTTCAGCTTTCAGTGCTCTCACAATTTGAATGACAATCACTCAGTCATGCTACACTGTACCCAAATGAAATTTTTATCATTTTGTTCACACAAATAGAGCTTTCTTTTGGTGGTATTTATTCACCACTTCATTTTTTATTTTTTGTGATATAAATGAAAAAAGAGCAAATATTTTGAAAAAAAAACACAAAATTTTCTACTTTCTGTTTTAAAAGAAACCAAAATAATCAAATTTTGTCGAAAATTTAAGCCAAAATGTATTCTGCTACATGTCTTTGGTAAAAAAAAATCCCGATAAGTGTATGATCATTGGTTTGTGTGAAAGTTAGAGTCTACAAGCTATGCTACACATTATTGAAAATGTATCAATCCTAATGTACTGATGGCCTATCTCAGTTCTTGAGGCCCTAAAATGTCAGGACAGTAAAAATACCCCCTAAATGACCCCTTTTTGGCAAGAAGACAGTCTGAGGTAATTATTAAGAGGCATAGTGAATTTTTTGAAGTTGCAATTTTTCCCCCACAATGCTTTGGAAAATTAAGAAATATATATATTTTTTTTTTCTTCACTAAATTGTCATATTTACAAGTTATTTCTCACACACGGTGCAGGCGTAATTGCAATTACACCCCAAAATACATTCTGTTATTCATCCTGAGTATGGCGATACTCCATGTGTGAGACTTTTCCAAAGCCTGGCCACATACAGAGCCCAACATCCATGTAGCACCATCAGGCGTTCGAAAGGCATAAATTACACATTTCATTTCCTGAGTACCTATCACATGTTTGAAGGCCCTGGAGCACCAGGACAATGGAATTACCCACAAAATGACCCCATTTTGGAAAGAAAACACCCCAATGTATATTCTATGAGGCATAATGAGTCTTTTGAACATGTAATTTCTTTCCAAAAGTTTTTGGAAAATGTTGAAAGAAAATTAAAACTTATTTTTTTTCTCACAAAGTTGTCATTTTGAAGATCTTTCTAACACATAGCATGTACATAGGCAAAATGACACCCCAAAATACATTCTGCTACTCGTCCTGAGTATGGCGATAACCCATATGTGAGACTTTTCCACAGCCTGGCCACATACAGAAGCCCAACATCCATGTAGCACCATCAGGCGTTCTAAAGGCATAAATAACACATTTCATTTCCTGAGTACTTATCACATTTTCGAAGGCCCTGGAGCACCAGGACAATGGAATTACCCACAAAATGATCCCATTTTGGAAAGAAAACAACCCAATGTATATTGTATGAGGCATAATTAGTCTTTTGAACCAAAATGACACCCCAAAATACATTCTGCTACTCGTCCTGAGTATGGCGATACCCCATGTGTGAAGCTTTTTCACAGACAATGGAATTACCCACAAAATGATCCCATTTTGGAAAGAAAACAAAACAATGTATATTCTATGAGGCACCTTCAGTCTTCTAACACATAGCATATACACACCAAGAATTACATTCCAAAATACATTCTGCTGAGCAAAGGGTAAAAAAAAAAAGGCTCACCTGTGGTTTTAGCAGGCAGAAATACCGTTCCAGAGCAGTCAAAGCATTTCAGGTAACAGGCAGAGGCATGGCCAGTTCAGGTGGCAGGCAAAGGCATGGCCAGTTCAGGTGGCAGGCAAAGGCATGGTCAGTTCAGGTGGCAGGCAAAGGCATGGCCAATTCAGGTGGCAGGCAAAGGCATGACTAGTTCAGGTGGCAGCAGGCAGCACTATAACACTGGGCCTTGGTCAGGTAAGACCTGAGGACAGGGGTAGAGGCTTCTTCCCACCCAAATCTCTATGAAGCCTCCGAGTCTCCAGACCCTAATCCTAGAAAACTAAAAACCTGGAGAAAAACGTTTTCTGGAGCCCCTCACATATGTGAGGCCCCTGTGCTGTACAGTGGCAGGGCAAATGATCAGTTCAGGAGGCAGGCAAAAAGCATGGTCATTTAAAAGGCCAAGGTCAATTTACATTGAGGGCAGAAACATGTTTGGCAGAGGCATAGTCGTTAACAGTCCAGGTCATTTACAGAAATGGCAGATAGTGGAAACTGGAAAAATGCTCACTGCCTGATCACCACCACACCAGTTCCAGTGTCCCTGATCACTGCTACATCACTCATCTTGTCCTTGACCACCGCTATATCACAACCACACTTGTCATTTTGTTCCTAATTACTGCCACACCAGTTACGCTGTCTGTGATCACTGCCACACCAGTTACAGAGTCCATCATCCTCGTCACACCAGTACCATTGTCCCTGATCACCACCACAGTGGCATGTTTACTGACCACATTTCTGCCTGCTGCTTGGACTGATCCTTTGCCTGCTTGCTGACCATGTCTCTGCTTGTGCCTGAATGGACCCATCTGCACATCCCTCTGACTATGCTCCTGTGAGACATCAGTCCCAGTCATCCCCTGTGGACAACTGAACTCCTAGAACCACATGACCTCTTTTGTTCTTCCTTTCTTCAGCCTTCTGTACTTCCTGGCCAGAGAACATTCAATTCCTGGGGGCAGCCACATACAAGAGGCCTGCTTAGCTTATAGGAACCATTAATTAAGATCTGTACTGAGTTGGCCCTGTCTGATGTCGCTGAGGGAGGTGATGACTATACACCCCCTTTTAGTGCAGCTCAGGTAGAATCTTTAGTTTGGCTGCTGGAGGATGACTCAGCATTTTTTTTGAACAATATTCAGCTTGTCCTCAGCAGGTGCTTGCAAAATGCATTGAATCAGTGCAGTCTCTGGTCAAACAAGCTAAGTGCAAACCTGATTCAGTGCAATCATTAATACAGGCCTGGTCAAGTCTGTTGCATTCAGCTTCTGTTAGCTCAGAATATACTTTTCTACCAATGAAATACCAGTACCCTGTTTCCTCCTGTTGCACCTACCCTGCCTTTAACTCCCCTGCCATTAATCATCTGCCTTCCCAAAAATCTATCTCCCTGTCGCCTATGGCAACCTCAGCTACAGCCCAGTTTAATCAGCCCCCTACCAAATACTACTACCCAGTCTCCAAGTGTCGCATCTATCCTGCCTTCAATGCACCTGTCTCTTCTCCTCCACCTGTAACAGTCCCACAAAACTCTCCTCCAGCTACAGTTCCTTGGTCTTCCTTCTGCCCATCTACTTTCTTTTCTTACAGCCCTGCACCCACTTACAAAACTGCAGGGGCTAAACCAAAAAAGAAACAAAAATTCTTCCCGACCCACACCATCTCGCCAGTAACCCAACCTGCTCCCACTTTCCAGTCTGATGTGCCTGCCTCCCAGCCTGATGTTCCGATGCCTGCTGTTGTGCCAGTACCTGCTGTTCAGCCTGTTGTGCCAGTACCTGCTGTTCTGCCTGATGTGCCAGCACCTGTGCCCACTGTCCAGGCTGAAGTTCCAGTACCAGCTGCCTGGTTTGAAGTTCAAGTACCTGCTATCCAGTCTGATGTACCTGCTGTTCAGCCTGTTGTGCCAGTACCTGCTGTTCTGCCTGATGTGCCAGCACCTGTGCCCACTGTCCAGTCTGAAGTTCCAGTACCAGCTGCCTGGTTTGAAGTTCCAGTACCTGCTATCCAGTCTGATGTACCTGCTGTTCAGTCTGTTGTGCCAGTACCTGCTATTCTGCCTGATGTGCCAGCACCTGTGCCCACTGTCCAGTCTGAAGTTCCAGTACCAGCTGCCCGGTTTGAAGTTCCAGTACCTGCTATTCAGTCCACTGCACCTGCTGTTCTGCCTGATGTGCCAGCACCTGTGCCCACTGTCCAGTCTGAAGTTCCAGTACCAGCTGCCTGGTTTGAAGTTCCAGTACCTGCTATCCAGTCTGATGTACCTGCTGTTCAGTCTGTTGTGCCAGTACCTGCTATTCTGCCTGATGTGCCAGCACCTGTGCCCACTGTCCAGTCTGAAGTTCCAGTACCAGCTGCCCGGTTTGAAGTTCCAGTACCTGCTATTCAGTCCACTGCACCTGCTGTTCTGCCTGATGTGCCAGCACCTGTGCCCACTGTCCAGTCTGAAGTTCCAGTACCAGCTGCCCGGTTTGAAGTTCCAGTACCTGCTATCCAGTCCGATGTACCTGCTGTTCAGCCTGTTGTGCCAGTACCTGCTGTTCTGCCTGATGTGCCAGCACCTGTGCCCACTGTCCAGTCTGAAGATCCAGTACCAGCTGCCCGGTTTGAAGTTCCAGTACCTGCTATCCAGTCCAATGTGCCTGTTGTGCCAGTACCCGCTGTTCTGCCTGATGTGCCAGCACCTGTGCCCACTGTCCAAGCTGAAGTTCCGGTACCGACTGACCGGTTTGAAGTTCCAGTACCTGCTATCCAGTCCGATGCACCTGCTGTTCTGCTTGATGTGCCAGTGTCTGTGCTTGCTGCCCAGCCTGAAGTTCCAGTACCAGCTGCCAGGTTTGAAGTTCCAGTACCTGCTATCCAGTCCAAGGCACCTGCTGTTCAGCCTGTTGTGCCAGCACCTGCTGTTTTGCCTGATGTGCCAGTGCCTGCTGCCCAGTCTAAAGTTCCAGTACCGGCTGCCTGGTTTGAAGTTCCAGTACCTGCTATCCAGTCCGATGTGCCTGCCCTCCAGCCTGATGTCTCGGTGCCTGCCCTCCAGCCTGATGTCTCGGTGCCTGCCCTCCAGCCTGATGTCTCGGTGCCAGCCCTCCAGCCTGATGTCTCGGTGCCAGCCCTCCAGCCTGATGTCTCGGTGCCAGCCCTCCAGCCTGATGTCTCGTGCCAGCCCTCCAGCCTGATGTCTTGGTGCCAGCCCTCCAGCCTGATGTCTCGGTGCCAGCCCTCCAGCCTGATGTCTCGGTGCCAGCCCTCCAGCCTGATGTCTCGGTGTCTGCCTTCCAGCCTAATGTCTCGGTGCCAGTGTTCCAGCCTGAGGTGCCAGTGTTCCAGCCGGAACTACCAGTGCCTGCTCTCCAGCTTGATGAGCCCGCTGCCCAGTTTAATGAGCCCGCTGCCCAGCTTGAAGTGCCCATGCCTGCTGCCCAGCTTGAAGTGCCCATGCCTCCTGCCCAGCTTGAAGTGCCCATGCCTCCTGCCCAGCTTGAAGTGCCCATGCCTGCTGCCCAGCTTGATGTGCCCTTGCCTGCTGCCCAGCTCGATGTGCCCTTGCCTGCTGCCCAGCTTGATGTGCCCTTGCCTGCTGCCCAGCTCGATGTGTTTTTGCCTGCTGCCCAGCTCGATGTGGATGTGCCACTGCCAAGCGTGATGTACCTCTGCTTTCTGCTCAGCCTGATGACATGGTGCCTGCCAAAACTGTTCCTGACTGATGGCCATCTTGCCGCTGGGTCAATCCTGTCTGTAGCCTGGCCTGAATGTAATGCTCCTGTGTGGTCTGCCTCCGATGGTTTCTTTCCCATTACCCTGCTAATTTTCATCTCCGGATCCAAACTTCCTGACCCGGGTGGTGGGGTGCGTGTCCTATTTTCAGACTCTGATGGCACGTCCCCCAGTGAACTAAAAGACTCTGGCCTTGGAAGTGCGAAGAAGTGCGCAGACTCAGTAGGGAAACATTTTAAGGTGTTTCTGCACCCACTCAGACTGTCGTACCCAGGGCTGAATGGAGTGTCCAGAGGCCACTCCTTTAGGAGGGGGAACTGTCAGGAATGGTGTCATCTCCAGTTTCTCCTGCTGGTGGCACTATTACATTCAGCACCAAAAGGGTGTAATTCCAGTGGCCACCAGCGGGTGTCTCCCTGCCTGGACTTCAGACTTGCCATCAGCACTGTGGGTTGAAGCCATAATGTACTAGTATGCACCACATACAAATACATGGGTATTTGTCATGGGTCTGCTGGACTATATAAACCTGCCCTGAACTAAGCCTCAGTGCTTCAGAATTCCTCTGCTAAGCCCTTGTCCCTGCCAGTACCTGCTCTTGTTCCAGCCTGTTCCTGTTTGTTCCTGGACCCAGTTTGTGTATCCTGTCCTTGAGCCCTGTTTCCTGTTCCCTGCTCCTTGGTCTGCTTCATTATTCCTGTTTTCTGTTCCCTTGTCGCTTTTTGCCCATGCCTTATTTTTTATTTCATGTTTGTTTCCTTGCTCGTGTATTATATTAGTTAGTTAGATAGATAGTTAGGTGGGTTTGGGGGTTTGCTGTGTTTTCACCATTTACTTGTTTTTGGTTTGCTGTCTTGATTTCACGTGTGTCTTTATCATTAACAATAAACATACCTTTTTATTCATTTACTCGTTTGTCCCTGATTCCTTGGTGCAGCCCAGCGATCTGATCACCTGCATTGGATGTTGTGTATAACATCCCCTGACAGATGCAATGAGGATGATTTACTAAAACTGGAGAGTGCAAAATCTGCTGCAGCTCTGCATGGAAACCAATTAACTTCCAGGTTTTTTTATCAAAGTTTAATTGAACAAGCTAAAGTTGGAAGCTGATTGGCTACCATGCACAGTTGCACCGTATTTTGCACTCTCCAGTTTTAGTCAACTCCAATGTCTGGTACATAATGAGTCCAGATACTAAAAAGGTCTCACACATGTGGTATCATCAAACTTAAGAGGAGTAGTAGAATGTGTTTTGGTGTGCAATTCTAAGGATGCCCGTGATGTGTTTGAGAAATATCATTATTAAATTGCCAACTTTGTGTAAAAAATGTGTTTTCATTTTCTTTCTACATTTTACAAAAACTTTTAGCAAAAAAAGTCTTCAAAAGACCCACCATGCCTTTTAAAAAAACACCTTGAGGTGTTTACTCTCCAAACTGTGGTCATTTTATGGGTGTTTCCACTGTCCTGGTGCTCCAGATAATGGATGGACCTCCCCTGTAATGTAACCTTAAATCGGTAGAAAAGTCTCTATGACAATATAAAATAATGAGCCCCCCCTGTGGGTTGAAGCCATAATGTACTAGTATGCACCACATACAAATACATTCTAACAAACTCACCTAAAAAGGGAGCCCTCTGGCAATGGGCTCTCCTCGGTCCCCAGCACTTCCATCTTCACCCGGTCTTTATTCCGGGTTTTGCATCTGCTTGATTGGCCATGTCTAACAGTGACGCCACATTGCTGTGGCGTGCAGAGCGGGCCGTAAATGTTATCTATGCTGTGCATGTGCGGCTCAGATTACGTAACCCAATGACAGGCAGGGGGGACATGTATGAAAGAAGAGACCTCTAGAGTCTCTTCTGTTCTAAAAAGCTTGCCTGTCAGCAGATTTGAAAGATTCTAAATTTACTACCACTTTAATGCTAATTGTGATTCTTATTCCTTAGTTGTCTCCTTACACTGTCTAGTTGGCCATCTATGTCTTTTTTGCTGATTATTCGCTGGATATGTATGCATTGTACCAAGTCATTTTGTATAATTTATGCTGTTTTCTTGCAATTGACTTTAATAAAAAAACACCTTTGTTGTTAAAAAAAAAAATAAGACTTGTTTCAGCAGTAGTAAACTGGAAAATTAAAGAAAAAAAAACTTTTCCTCTGCAAGGCAATATTATAATAGACAATGACAGGGCATCTTCGCCCGGTCTTCATTACGGGTTTGTGGGCTCCGGTCCTCTGAATAGCCAAGCCACGATGATGTCACACTCACGCATGTGTGCATGAGTCACAGTATAGGGCACTGAGTTCAGAAGGAATGGCACAGGTATGCCGTTCCTTCAGAGCGCCTGTGCTAGTGACACTACTGGCTGTTGCACACGTAAATATCTCCTAAACGGTGCACATTTAGGAGATATTTACAGTACCTACAGGCAAGTCTTATTATAGGCTTATCTGTAGGTAAAACATAAACAAATGAACTTCACTACCACTTTAAAACAATCGTTAGTGCTGGCATCTTAGCACAAGGGGGGGGGGTTCCTCTCTCTCTCTCTCTATTTGCACCTACAGCAGATAATGGCCTCCAATGCTGAATAGTATCACCTTACCAGTAATGCAGATGACAGATGAGTTTGTCAGTTAGCACAGCCCCAAGCCTTCTGAAATGTTAGTATGATTTTCCTACCCTAAAACAACTTGAGAATCAGGCCCCATACCACACTAACATAGGGTCTTCAAAAGACATTCTGATGTCACTGTCACTTATATCATAAGCACTGGGTGACAAAAAAAACCCATTATGATTAACAGTGTGAGAGGAGAACTGTCAGTTGTCATGCTGCTATGAAAGGCAAGCCGGTGATGTGACTGCATCCTAAGTGGGGCATTACTGGCCAGAAGGTTAGAGAGAGCGACCTGATGTGTTGATATCAAGTAGAAACTTACACTTAAAATCCTGTAGAGGGAATATTAATGTAGTTGAAATCAGCACAAAGCATTTAGTAGGCATAAGTTATTCATGTAAGACAAAATAAAATAGTGGAAGAGTCACTCAGATTATAATACTAATGAACAAACTTTTTTTAGACATGTAAATATTCTGCATTTGTCACACAGACAGACTTAACGGTCACCAGGAGTCGCAAAACAGGATACACAATTTCAAAATGTATTAAGCTCTGTCACGGTACTAAACCTACTACAGAAAGAAGCTTCATAAAGCAACAGCTAGTGTTTTAGATATACATTTCATTTACACTTGATAGGAGATTTCAGCTAAAAAAAAAAAAGCCAAGCCACAAAAAAGGTTAATAATATCTGAAAGCAGTTTGGGGTCCCCACTGGGATTCTCATTCTTGTCCCTATCCTTACTCCAGTTCTTTCAACAACAAAGTCCACCACAAGAACTAGGCATGCTGTATGCTGCCATACTCTCTCCTTTGATTCAAAGGAGCTATCAGATATGGCTGATTTCTGAAGACAGTTCTGTATGAGAAGGCTTCATTCGCCCCCAGTGACAACCATCATCAGGAGGTATTTCTGGAGCTGACACCAGAGCCCTAAAAAATTTCAGATACTGAACACAATGCCTTTGATTTGTCGACCAACTGCTGAGTGTTCACATTTTAAAAGGCATTGGATGAGCAGTCTGCAAAACACAAATGGACCTAGCGAAGTGCACTGAGCAAAGACCTTAGATTATAAATAAGCACCACAGGAATAAAATGCAGTCAGCATGAGAGAGTGTTACTGAATTGAGGATCACAGACAGAGGGAATTAGCTAAATTATGTAAACTAGACCGTTCCTAGTGCATAAATACATTACAAATAAAAAAAGTGATTGCACTGTAAGTATGTGCAGAGATGCTCTATTAACAGCAAGGAAAAAAATGACAAGGGGGAGATTTACTAAAACTTGTGCACACAGAAACATGTCCAGCTGTTTTAGTAAATTCCCCTGCAATTTCAGCAATATTTCAAAATGTTTGGTAAACGAAAAATGCAGAATTCTTTATTAATGGCAAACAAGGCTTGGCAACCTATGAAATATATTTTCTGGGGAAACAATTAGTCCCAGTACCAGCTAGCAAGACCTTCTAGAACTTGTAGATCATCAGTATTTCGGTGTACGTTTTTTAAACAGAGTTAATTTATCTCATTTCAGTTCTCAGCAGTTCTCAGGGAAAAATCTTCTCCTCTGGCACCCTGTTTATAAAGCGGAGAACATTTGTTCTCAGAAGGAGAAGAGAGGAGAAGTTTTTCTTCTGAGAACACCTGAGATCTTTGTAGAAGGAGGAGGGCTGCCTCTGATCTCCTGAGATACCTGTGTGATTACAGAGCGGCTAAGTTTTAAAAGTGAAACATAAAGTTAAAAAGACCGTGTTATTACATGAAAATGACCAGCACTGGTGCTTTTTTTAACTCAGTTTTTTTACACACATTTTGGCACATTTTTTAAATGTGTATTTTGGCTCTTTTCTTTTACTCATTATTCACGTGCATTTTGACGTTTTTTAACATGCCGTATTTTTTTTAACACACATCTGGCCATGGGTTTTTTTTATTGTGCATTTTGGGGCTTATTTAAACACACATTTTGGTCCTTTAGTGCACAATTTGGCACAGGTTATTTTATTTTGGTGTGGTTTGTAACGCACATTTTGGTGCTTCTTTTAGCATGTAGTTCGACACTTTTTTAACATGAATTTTGATTTGCTTTTTATATGTATTTTGGCAAACAGTACATTTGCTAGCCACTTTTGGGGTGCCTTTAACAATAATGGCACCACAAGCATATCATGCATTTTGCATGTGTTCCTGGAATGCACACAAAAACGCAGGTAAAAAATAAGCCAAAATACATGTTAAAAAAGCATCAAAAAGTGTATCAAAAATGCACACAAAAAAGGCTCAAAAAACTAAATTTAATTTTTTTTTTGCATTGGAGCAATGTACACTTTTTCCATGCGCATTTTGGCACGTTGGTAGTGTATTTGTCAAATGACAAAATGTGCGGCAAAATGCATGTCTGCTAAAATACATTATAACTATACTGTGTGTGTGTTTGTACTGTGTGTGTGTGTGTATATATATATATATATATATATATATATATATATATATATATATATATATAAAATTTATATACTATATTTATATACTAAATATGTATACAACTCATATATACACACATAAACATATGTAGTTATTATTTATATCAATCTTTGCTATTGCTGATATTAGGAAGAAAGAAGCCTCCTTCCTCACATCACAGTAGCTTCTCACCCACAGTAGCTTCTCACCTGCTTTTAACTGGAGAATCTGGGACGGAGATATTTTACAGAGATCGATAGTGAGATCTTCAGATCTCACCTTCATAAACTGGTCATCTGTGTAAAAGTGAATGACAGAAGGGTGTGTCCTGTGATGAGAAGTGAAGAACATGTTCTCCACTCCTCATCTCAGTTCAGCTTCATAAACTGGCACACCTGAGATATCGCTGTGATCATCAGGATCTCAGCTCTTCTATGTTTGCTTTTTTTTTTTTAAATATAAGTTAAAGCCAGTGGTGATCAAATACTACCATGAGAAAGCTCTATTTCTGATAAAAAAATTATATAAATTTAATTTGTGTACAGTGTTGCAAGACCATGCAATTGCCAGTAAAAATAGCGCAATGCTGAATGGCAAAAAATGGCCTTATCATAAAGGTGGTAAAATTTGCCTGAGCTGAAGTAGTAATGCATTCCTTGCACTAAGGTAAAAAAATGTCCTACTGGTTGTATTGCCCCCTCACCTCGCTTTATACTGTACATACCTATTCTCAACCCAATGCTGTACCCATTTGCATTGGTGCTGGTCTCACTCTTTCCTCACAGGCTCAGAGACACCAGCAGGAGCCATAGGCTCCTACTGCTGTCAATCAAATCCTGTGAGCAGAGAGAGGGAAATGGGGCTTAGCCGCTTTATGTGTCAATATATGCACACAGCCTGGCTCGGGAGCAAGCCTGCAGATGTGCCACCATAGGAAGCTGCTTCCTATGGTGGCACACAGAGAAGACGAGGAACCAAGAGCTCTGGTGGAGGACCCCTGAAGAGGAGGTTCCAGCCTGCTCTATGCAATACTTTTACACAGAGCAAGTAAGTATACCATGGGGGCACAGTGGCTAAGTGGTTAGCACTTCAGTTTACCAGCATTAGGGTCATTGGTTTGAATATCAACCAAAGCAGTACCTGCACGGAATTTGCATGTTCTCCCCATGCCTGCATACGTTTCCTCCATGTACTCTGGTTTCATCCCACCCTCCAAAGTCAAGCTGGTAGGTTAATTGGCCCAGGTCTAAATTGGCCCTAGTATGTGTATGTATGAATGTGAGTTAGGGAATGTACAATATATATGTAAAGTGCTGCATGAATTGATGGTGCTACATAAGGAAGTACCTGTAATGAATTTAAAAATACCCTTTAAAATTACTTATGTCCCACTATGTTTTTGGACAGTAAAGTGGTGGACATTTATTTCTACAATGCTATTTAAACGGCACTGCAGCAATCATCATCCAGTCAGTGTGCCTCTACTCTGTGTATGACCTTTATAGTTAATGCATCTACTGCACCATTACCAAAGTCCATGTTTTAATCCCCTCATTACAAACATGTTTCCCGATTTCCAAAAATTGTGTCAGAACATAAAATCACCTTCGGGTGTCTACACTCCAAAAAGGAACTGTTGATTGAAGGGGAGATGTACTGTCTTGGCTTTTTTATTTGACATGTTTCATAACAGAAAGTAAGAACAAAAATGTATTTACATATATAATTTGTTGGAGTACAGTGTAGCATAACTGAGTAATTGGCTGTTAAATTATCACAGCACTGAAAACTGAAAAAAATCACAGCACTGAAAACTGATAACGAAAGGGTATTACTGAAGTACTGAAGTGGCTGGGAAACTGGACTGCCAGGGATACTATTACACAAGCACACGGTTGCACAATGACACACAGAAAACTCTAGTTTGTTGAAATAAAAAATATATACAGTCTTATATTGAGTACTTTTTTTTATATACAGTTTTGGATAGCTGAGGCTGAACATTCTCAATGACAGTAGTGTAAAAGCATCTGTTGATATTCAACCTGATCTGTCTGAATGGCGGCAGTGTAAATGCAGGACAAAATGGACAGTTCTCTACTAACAGATGTTAGACTTTGCTTGACCTGATTCATGAAACTAAGTTAAAATAAATAAATAAAAACATGCACTGGATTTGACTTGCTTTGTGTTTAGCCATCTAGCTAGGTTTTTTGCCATGTTAAAAAAAAATATATTTTTACAGCTTTTGAACTATGCTATTGTGCTGAAACTGTTTTACTGTATTGAAAAAAATATTGTAGGTTTGCCATACAAACAGTGTAAAAACCTTAATGTTGTGTTGTCTACAAGGAAAATCACAGGAGTTAAATGATAGAGCTGTCCTGGCTATTTGTCTGTCACGAAGAGTTATAAATTGCTGCCTGTCTCCAGCATAGTGTTTAGACACATTTGAGATTAATGGTTTTGCATAAGCACTTTGGACTCTGAGTGGTTTTCATATGAACTCCATCAACAAGACCTTTCTAATCCAAGTTCAAATATATATTGTGCAACATTTCACTTCATATCATCTAGCTTTCCTCAGAATGTTCAGCCTGGCCTACCCAACACTGTAAAAAAAATATATTCTACATAAGGCTGTATTTTTTTTTTTTCATCAGCAAACTAGCTTTTCTCTATGCACATGTGTGCTAGTATGCAATGTAATAAACTCAAAGGATACTGTATACAGCAGGAATAAATGTATAATATTTGATCCTAAAGTGAAATTCAACTTGTGGGGATAACAATATAATACTATGCAGGCCGTTTAAATATACATATGTCATATTATTACTGGTATATACAGATTTATTCTGTTAATGTTTTCATTTTTTAGGGGTCGATTTAAAGCCCAACTCTGGGGTCATCCCCCTGCCTCCCAATCAACCCCCCTATAGATTTTTTCAATTAATAATTTATACGTACCTTTTCGAATTTATAACTTTTTATTGAGATTTATATAGCGCATTACAAAACAGGATGCACAGATATAAACATAAAAAAAAAGTAGCAAAAATTGTTACAGTGCCACACTATCATAATGAGTGATATACATACATCAATTAATTGATAAGTAGATGGTCATTAGAGAATCCAACTGTAAAAAAGAATACAGGGAAAGGTGTATGTCAGATTTACGCTTTACTGTCTAATAAAAAAACAGAAACCAACAAACAAACAAATTTGTTCAGGTAAGAAATGATAGTATCTATTAAGTCAATACATCCTAGGTGCATAAGTTATTCCATACATGCTGTTAAGGAGTATAAAGAGGAACTTTACTATGTAACCAAACATTCCAGTCTTTGTGGTTCTGTTTATGTCTCCCTGTGTAGTACCCCATGTGTTGTTCAAATTGGGAGATTAGGTCAAGTTGTTGCATAATGTCATATACCTTTTTTAAGATGTCTTCAGGCCAGCCATGTGATGCACAGTATCTTCCCTCTGCTGTGAGTGTTCCTGAATAATGCAGAGAACTGTGCAGATGTGATGATGCCAACCCCACTTCTATCATCATTATACTGTGAATGAAAGGTGGTGGGGACTCCACCTTAGGGATAGGCTCATGATGCCATAAATTCACAGTGTCTTTGGTTGAGTGACATTGAACATTATTCAAATTGGAAGACATCTTGTTGTAAAAAAGAAGTACTGCTAGGGACAGCTCTGGATTGAATTTAAATACTGCACCCAGAGCTACTTTCTCTTTTTTTAAACACAGGGGGTCTATCTCAATTTAAACCCAGAGTTGGAGTTTAAGAAAAGTCTGACAATTAAAACAGAAAGATAATAATTAATAATGTAATTTCAAATAACATTACACACAGTAGGTTTATGGTTTATATATCAAGCAAACATTATGATTTTTAACAAAATTTAAGTTTTTCTTGAAATTTCCATTAACATTTTCCAAGTCATGATAAATTATAATATTGATGATATGCATATGGTAATGGTTTTATTCATATATCACAAAAAACTGAAATCAGACATTGCCTATAAGCATGGCCACATACTGTATACAGCATTTGTCCAATACCTAATTTAAATGGATTTCTAAAACCTTCCCTTAAACCATTTAAAATTTGCTGTTTATATGTTACCATAATAATACTGGGGGGCTAAGTTGTAGGGAAATCAATGCCGGCAAAAATGCAAACTGTTGTGTATAGGTGAGATAGGAAAAAGGCCTACAGAGAGTCGGGTAAGACAAACTTGAAACCTAATTTGTAGCTTTCATATATTTCCATTTTTTTCTCTGCATAACCCTACAGCAACTTTCCTACGACCGGACCACCAGTGCCTCTTACACTGTGTGAAAATTGAAGATATGCCCCGTTCACATTGGTGGTCAGTGTAGAGCTCTCTTATTTTGATGGTAAGTGAAGAAGTGCATTGGAGATATGCCCCCTCACATTGGGGGTTAGTTTGAAAAGGCCCCATATGTATGGTGAACACTGAAAAAATATCCACTGACAGAAATTCTTAGTGTCAGTGGTTACTTACCACAAGGCTGGAATTGACCCATGACTTTGGCTCTAATGAGTGACACCACTGCTGGAACTATGCAAGCATCATCAGGCTTGTACTCAATCTGCCCACAAAGCCTACCTGCTTATAATGTTGCTGTCACTGCGCTAACATGCAGCAAACTGCACCTACCTCCCATACATGATGTACCACTGAGTATAATACAATTATATGATTACCTTTTAATAAAAATGGTTGTTTCCTTAATGTATATAGTAATGCTTATGACTGCTTCACGTTTCAATGACAGTTACATTATTTTTTGAAAAATAATTTTCACTTACATCAACTTTTCTAAAAAAAACAAATTGAATAAAAGCATTATTGTTATGCATGAAACATAAAGGAGAAATCACAAACAACCAGTGGACTCCTAACAGCACTTATGTGTGGAGTAGAGATTGACAGCTATAGGTTCCATCCACGGGGCTGTTACCCAAGAGAAAAATTATTCTTTATGAGGTTCTAAACTAATAGTGTTATCAAGCTGGTGTTTTGTTCACAGTGATTTAGCCCTTACGTGTGGGAACTTCAGAAGGATATTGATCTTCTCAAACTGGAACAAAACAATATTGTGCAGTTAATTTTTATATGACAGCTCCTCATTTTGAATGTTCATTCACTTGATGCTGTTGCGTATTACATTTATTGCACTAGTGCCCTTTTTACAAAATCCTATCAAATTGCACATTTATTGGCACAATCTTTAATTTGTGCATTGGCCTAAGATGTGTGCTGATGCATATTGCTATCTTTTTTAAGTAATAAATGACTCTACAGTTTTTGTCAATGCTGTTGCCTTATCAGTAAATGAAAAAGAAAGACGATGATCATGATCTTTGTATAAGTTGTCTGAAATCAATCTTAAGGAAGATAAAAAGGAATAGTGTCTGTGCTTATAAAGAATGAATGTCAGAAAATGGGAACAGTTTTACACTGTCATGTTTTGTCTTATGTTGAAACAAATGCATCAAATTGTCTGAAACAAGAATAAATTACACCATGTGAGATCATTTCAAATGCCGTTAAAGGCATAGGGTAAAGAATGTAGTGCAGTGGAACTCATGTTTACTGCAGTTATCCAATCATCAGTTGAAGGAGGTCATTTTTTTTCAAATCCACCTACACTATTGGATGTTTGAGGTGTACACAAGAACAAATCACCTCACTTTCTACTTTTGTAAACCATTCTCATAGCTACCAAGTTCCCCAATTTGCAGGAAATCAGGTTTATGAAGGTTTATCTTTGGAATGTTTACTCTTTAAAATGTATTCTAACCATCTTTTCTGTATTTTTGAATTTATACAAAAATAAATTGTTATTTTTTATTTCCAATCCACTGCTAAGTTACAGTTTTGCTCATAAGTTTACATACCCTGGCAGAATTTATGATTTCTTGGCCATTTTTCAGAGAATATGAATGATAACACAAACACTTTTCTTTCACTCATGGTTAGTGTTTGGCTGAAGCCATTTATTATCAATCAACTGTGTTTACTCTTTTTATACCATAATGACAACAGAAACTACCCAAATGACCCTGATCAAAAGTTTACATACCCCATTTCTTAATACCGTGTATTGCCCCCTTTAACATCAATGAAAGCTTGAAGTCTTTTGTGGTATTTGTGGATGAGACTCTTTATCTTCTCAGATGGTAAAGCTGCCCATTCCTCTTGGCAAAAAGCCTCGAGTTCCTGTAAATTATTGGGCTGTCTTGCATAAACTGCACGTTTGAGATCTCCTCAGAGTGGCTCAATGATATTGAGGTCAGGAGACTGAGATGACCACTCCAGAGCCTTTACTTTATTCTGCTGTAGCTAATGACAGGTCAACTTGGCCTTGAGTTTTGGATCATTGTCATGTGGGAATGTCCAACTACGTCCCATGCACTGCTTCCTGGAATGCTGTACCTTTCATCATAGGCTTTGTTGACTTATCTCCAAATGTAGCATTTATGGTTGTGGCCAAAAAGCTCAATCTTGGTCTCATCACTCTAAATGACTTTGTGCCAGAAGGTCTGAGGCTTGTCTCTGCATTGTTTGGCATATTGTAAGCAGTATACTTTGTGGCATTTGCGTAGTAATGGCTTTCTTCTGGCGACTCGACCATGCAGCCCATTTTTCTTCAAGTGCCTCCTTATTGTGCATCTTGAAACAGCCACACCACATGTTTTCAGAGAGTCATGTATTTCTCCTAAAGTTATTTGTGGGTTTTTCTTTGCATCCCGAACAATTTTCCAGGCAGTTGTGGCTGAAATTATAGTTGGTCTACCTGACTGTGGTTTGGTTTCAACAGAACCCCTCATTTTCCACTTCTTGATTAATTTGAACACTGCTGATTGGCATTCTCAATTCCTTGGATATCTTTTTTTTTTTTTTAACATAAAGTTTATTTATTTATCTCAAACAAACAGAATACATAGCAAGTTGCATTAGCTCAAGACAGATAATGTACAATGATCGTCCATACCATATCAAGTCAATAAGTACACTGTAGATCTTGGATATCTTTTTAGATCCCTTTCCTGTTTTATACAGTTCAACTACCTTTTGCCACAGATCCTTTTGACAATTCTTTTGCTTTCCCCATGACTCAGAATCCAGAAACGTCAGTGTTTTATACAGTTCAACTATCTTTTCCCACAGATGCTTTGACAATTCTTTTGCTTTCCCTATGACTCAGAATCCAGAAACATCAGTGCAGCACTGGATGAAAGATGCAAGGGTCTGTCAGGAGTACAGAAAGTCATTGACCTTTTATACACACACATTAATTACAAGCAAACAGATCACAGGTGAGGATGATTACCTTTAACCACTTGAGCCCCGGACCATTATGCTGCCTAAGGACCAGAGGTCTTTTTCCAATTTGGCACTGCGTCGCTTTAACTGCTAATTGCGCGGTCATGCAATGCTGTACCCAAACGAAATTTGCGTCCTTTTCTTCCCACAAATAGAGCTTTCTTTTGATGGTATTTGATCACCTCTGCGGTTTTTATTTTTTGCGCTATAAACGGAAAAAGACCGAAAATTTTGAAAAAAAATGATATTTTCTACTTTTTGTTATAAAAAAAATCCAATAAACTAAATTTTAGTCATACATTTAGGCCAAAATGTATTCGGCCACATGTCTTTGGTAAAAAAAATGTCAATAAGCGTATATTTATTGGTTTGCGCAAAAGTTATAGCGTCTACAAACTAGGGTACATTTTCTGGAATTTACACAGCTTTTAGTTTATGACTGCCTATGTCATTTCTTGAGGTGCTAAAATGGCAGGGCAGTACAAAACCCCCCCAAATGACCCCATTTTGGAAAGTAGACACCCCAAGGAAATTGCTGAGAGGCATGTTGAACCCATTGAATATTTATTTTTTTTGTCCCAAGTGATTGAAAAATGACAAAAAAAAAAAAAAAAAAATATTTACAAAAAGTCGTCACTAAATGATGTATTGCTCACACAGGCCATGGGCCTATGTGGAATTGCACCCCAAAATACATTTAGCTGCTTCTCCTGAGTATGGGGATACCACATGTGTGGGACTTTTTGGGAGCCTAGCCGCGTACGGGGCCCCGAAAACCAATCACCGCCTTCAGGATTTCTAAGGGTGTAAATTTTTGCTTTCACTCTTCACTGCCTATCACAGTTTCGGAGGCCATGGAATGCCCAGGTGGCACAAAACCCCCCAAAATGACCCCATTTTGGAAAGTAGACACCCCAAGCTATTTGCTGAGAGGCATATTGAGTCCATGGAATATTTTATATTTTGACACAAGTTGCGGGAAAGTGACACTTTTTTTTTTTTTTTTTTTTTTTTCATAAAGTTGTCACTAAATGATATATTGCTCACACAGGCCATGGGCATATGTGGAATTGCACCCCAAAATACATTTAGCTGCTTCTCCTGAGTATGGGGATACCACATGTGTGGGACTTTTTGGGAGCCTAGCCGCGTACTGGACCCCAAAAACCAATCACTGCCTTCAGGATTTCTAAGGGTGAAAATTTTTGATTTCACTCTTTACTGCCTATCACAGTTTCGGAGGCCATGGAATGCCCAGGTGGCACAAAACCCCCCCAAATGACCCCATTTTGGAAAGTAGACACCCCAAGCTATTTGCTGAAAGGCATGGTGAGTATTTTGCAGCTCTCATTTGTTTTTGAAAATGAAGAAAGACAAGAAAAAACATTTTTTTTTTTCTTTTTTCAATTTTCAAAACTTTGTGACAAAAAGTGAGGTCTGCAAAATACTCACTATACCTCTCAGCAAATAGCTTGGGGTGTCTACTTTCCAAAATGGGGTCATTTGGGGGGGTTTTGTGCCACCTGGGCATTCCATGGCCTCCGAAACTGTGATAGGCAGTGAAGAGTGAAATCAAAAATTCACGCCCTTAGAAAGCCTGAAGGCGGTGCTTGGTTTTCGGGGTCCCGTACGCGGCTAGGCTCCCAAAAAGTCTCACACATGTGGTATCCCCGTACTCAGGAGAAGCAGCAGAATGTATTTTGGGGTGTAATTTCATATATTTCCATGGCATGTTTGAGCAATATATCATTTAGTGACAACTTTGTGCAAAAAAAAAAAAAAAAAAAAAAAAATTTGTCTTTTTCCCGCAACTTGTGTCGCAATATAAAATATTCCATGGACTCGACATGCCTCTCAGCAAATAGCTTGGGGTGTCTACTTTCCAAAATGGGGTCATTTGGGGGGGTTTTGAACTGTCCTGGCATTTTATGCACAACATTTAGAAGCTTATGTCACACATCACCCACTCTTCTAACCACTTGAAGACAAAGCCCTTTCTGACACTTATTGTTTACATGAAAAAGTTTTTTTTTTTTGCAAAAAAATTACTTTGAACCCCCAAACATTATATATTTTTTTAAAGCAAATGCCCTACAGATTAAAATGGTGGGTGTTTCATTTTTTTTTTTCACACAGTAATTGCGCAGCGATTTTTCAAACGCATTTTTTGGGGAAAAAACACACTTTTTTTAATTTTAATGCACTAAAACACGCTATATTGCCCAAATGTTTGATGAAATAAAAAAGATGATCTCAGGCCGAGTACATGGATACCAAACATGACATGCTTTAAAATTGCGCACAAACGTGCAGTGGCAACAAAATAAATACATGTTTAAAAGCCTTCAAAAGCCTTTACAGGTTACCACTTTAGATTTACAGAGGAGGTCTACTGGAAAAATTACTGCACTCGATCTGGCCTTCGCGGTGATACCTCACATGCATGGTGCAATTGCTGTTTACGTTTGACGACAGACCGCCGCTTGCGTTCGCCTTAGCGCGAGAGCAGGGGGCGACAGGGGTGTTTTTTTTTTTTTTTTTTTTTTTCTTTATTATTTTTTTGCTTTTTTAATCTTACTTTTAAACTGTTCCTTTCATATTTTTTTTTTTAATCATTTTTATTGTTATCTCGGTGAATGTAAATATCCCCTATGATAGCAATAGGTAGTGACAGGTACTCTTTTTTGAAAAAATTGTGGCCTATTAGACCCTAGATCTCTCCTCTGCCCTCAAAGCAAATGACCACACCAAGATCGGTGTGATAAAATGCTTCCCCAATTTCCCAATGGCGCTATTTACATCCGGCGAAATCTAAGTCATGAAATACTCGTAGCTTCCGGTTTCTTAGGCCATAGAGATGTTTGGAGCCACTCTGGTCTCTGATCAGCTCTATGGTCAGCTGGCTGAATCACCGGCTGCATTCTCAGGTTCCCTGTTGAGACAGGAGAGCCAGAGAAAAACACGGAAGACGGTGGGGGGGGGGCATTCCCTCCCACGGCTTGTAAAAGCAGTCTAGAGGCTAATTAGCCGCTAGGATTGCTTTTACATGAAAGCCGACCGCTGGCTGAAAAGAATGATACCAAGATGATACCTAAACCTGCAGGCATCATTCTGGTATAACCACTCAAAGTCGTGAATGGCGTACCTGAAGACAAAAAAATGGTTAACAATGGTTAACAATAAAGCACAGTAAAGTGTAAATAATTACACACCTGAAAAACAAACATGATAAAACATAATAACAATAACAATAACAATAACAATAAAACATTGCAGAATAGAATACAGTAAAAAAGAGCAGAACAATAGAGAGAGAGAATAGAGAGAGAGAGAACAATAAAACAACAACTATTTTTTTTTATTTCATATTTTTTTTTTTTTTTACACTTTTTTTGTAACTAACTTTTATAACGGTAACCGGTTCCAGGTTCGGGTCTCTCAAAATGCGATGGCATCTTGGGAGACCCTGTGAAAGTGTGCCTAGTCTGTGCAATGCTGTACCCTACGCTAATACTCAACTAGTGAATGGTAGCGTTCAAAACATTCACCAATGCAAAGACCAGGATTGTCAGGACAGGAGGGACAATAATAGCGGGTGTCACGCCTATATCCTCGCTTGCTGCAGACACTACCTCTTTTTTGGGGGGTTCGTTGGGTAGGGGTACTCGGGAGGACATAAAAATGCCTCTCATGCAGCCGACTGCATTTGGTTGGGGATGTGAATGGGGGAAGTATGGGCACTGCAGAAGTGGTGGGTTCCCAATTAGGATTGGCGAATGCAGCAGGAAGGGCACTATGGGCATGACGGGCCTGTGTTTGTCTTTTTGGTGGTAGCGGGACACTACTTGTGCTTGCCACCTCACCAGCTTGAACTGCACTTATGGGACTCGCCACGTCACCAAGTGTTACTGCAGTGCTGGTTTGACTACGACCGGGGTGTACTAGGCCGCTGGCGCTTGCCAGTTCACCAAAACACTACCAAAAAAACTGTTAGCGATCGCAGGGATCAGGCCTGACTCTGCGAACGCTGCAGTTATGCGTTTAGTGTTTTGTAAGTGACAGTGATCGATCGATACCGCACTTGGGTGGGCTGGGGTGGGCTGGGCTGGGCCGGGCGGAGGGGCAAAACGCAGGTGCTAGCAGGTATCTGGGCTGATCCCGCTAACACTGCGTTTTTGGGAACCCTAAACTGCTGGGGACGCTAGTATAGATCTGATCAGATCAGATATTGATCCGATCAGATACTATACCACTAAGGGAGGCGTATGCTGCGTGCGTGGGTGTTAGCGGTACTGGCGCTAATCTGACGCTGCCTGGGGCTGGTGCTTGCCAGTTCACCAAAACGCTACAAAAAAAACTGTTAGCGATCGCAGGGATCCAGCCTGACTCTGCGAACGCTGCAGTTATGCGTTTAGTGTTTTGTAAGTGACAGTGATCGATCGATACTGCACTTGGGTGGGCTGGGCTGGGCCGGGCGGAGGGACAAAACGCAGGTGCTAGCAGGTATCTGGGCTGATCACGCTAACACTGCGTTTTTGGGAACCCTAAACTGCTGGGGACGCTAGTATAGATCTGATCGGATCAGATATTGATGCGATCAGATACTATACCACTAAGGGAGGTGTACAGTGCGTGCGTGGGTGTTAGCGGTACTGGCGCTAATCTGACGCTGCCTGGGGCTGGTGCTTGCCAGTTAACCAAAACGCTACAAAAAAAACTGTTAGCGATCGCAGGGATCAGGCCTGACTCTGCGAACGCTGCAGTTATGCGTTTAGTGTTTTGTAAGTGTCAGTGATCGATCGATACTGCACTTGGGTGGGCTGGGCTGGGCCGGGCGGAGGGGCAAAACGCAGGTGCTAGCAGGTATCTGGGCTGATTCCGCTAACACTGCGTTTTTGGGAACCCTAAACTGCTGGGGACGCTAGTATAGATCTGATCGGATCAGATATTGATCCGTTCAGATACTATACCACTAAGGGAGGTGTATGGTGCGTGCGTGGGTGTTAGCGGTACTGGCGCTAACCTGACGCCTGGGGCTGGTGCTTGCCAGTTCACCAAAATGCTACCAAAAAAACTGTTAGCGATCGCAGGGATCAGGCCTGACTCTGCGAACGCTGCAGTTATGCGTTTAGTGCCTTGTAAGTGACAGTGATCGATCGATACTGCACTTGGGTGGGCTGGGCGGAGGCACAAAACGCAGGTGCTAGCAGGTATCTGGGCTGATCCCGCTAACACTGCGTTTTTGGGAACCCTAAACTGCTGGGGACGCTAGTACAAATCTGATCGGATCAGATATTGATCCGTTCAGATACTATACCACTAAGGGAGGCGCATGCTGCGTGCGTGGGTGTTAGCGGTACTGGCGCTAATTTGACGCTGCCTGGGGCGACGCATATCACCGCCGGGCGATCGGGGGGCTAAACCTTTATTCGGTAATAAACGGCGGGTGCCCTGACACTATAAAAAATAAACGAACTAACCAGCGTCAACCGTAACGGTTATACGGTGATCAGTGGTGAAAGGGTTAACTAGGGGGCAATCAAGGGGTTAAAACATTTATTAGATAGTATATGGGGGTCCCTGACGCTATAAAACGCTGACGGCGAACCTAAATATTTACCTCACTAACTAGCGTCACCAGCGACACTAATACAGCGATCAGAAAAATGATCGCTTAGTGACACTGGTGACAGGGGGTGATCAAGGGGTTAAAACTTTATTAGGGGGGGTTAGGGGGGTACCCTAGACCTAAAGGGGGGTAATATACACTGTCCCAACACAGTAACTGTCACAAACTGACAACTAGCAGTAATCAGAAAAAAAAACAAAAAAAAAAAAAAAAAACTGCTGGTGTCAGTTTGTGACAGGGGGGGGGTGATTGGGGGGGGATCGGGGGGCGATCGGGGGGGGATCGGGGTGATTTGTGTGCCTGGCATGTTCTACTGTGTGTGTAGTGTTTGTGCACTCACATACTTGTCGTCTCTCCTCGGGCCGGAACGGAAAATACCGACCCGAGGGGAGATGACATCACTTCCTTTGCTGCTGTTTAGCATACAGCAGCAAAGGAGTGTTCTCATTGGCCGGCGGCGATCGCGAGGGGGGGGCCACGAACGGATGGTCTCCCCCTCATCACCGATCGCCGCTGGACAAACGACGACCGCCTCGGGCACCGGGGGGGGGTCCGAACGGACCCCCCACCCGCGGAAGGCAAATCACGTACCCTGTACGTGATTTTGCCTGTCCGTGCCACTTTGCCGACGTACAACGGCGTGAGGCGGTCGTCAAGTGGTTAATAGCCATTCAAACCCCTTTGTGTCAACTTGTGTACATGTTATCAGGCCAAAATCACCAGGGTATGTAAACTTTTGATCAGGGTCATTTGGGTAGTTTCTGTTGTCATTATGATTTAAAAAGAGTAAACACAGATGCTTGATAATAAATGGCTTCAACCAAACACTAACCATGAGTGAAAGAAAAGTTTTTGTGTTATCATTCATATTCTCTGAAAAATGGCCAAGAAATCATAAATTCTGCCAAGGTATGTAACTTATGAGTACAACTTCATATTAATATGTTTCCATGGTCCTCAAAGACAGTAGGTGCATACAAACTAAAGGACACCATATCAGTGTCAGTATCCCTGGAGATTACTGATGCTAATGACATTGGAGTTGATTTACTAAATAGTGCAAAAATATGGAGGGAGTGCAAAATATGGTGCAGCTGTGCATGGTAGCCAATCAGCTTCTAACTTCAGCTCAGCTTGTTCAATTAAGCTTTGACAATAAATCCTGGAATATGATTGGTTTCTATGCAGAGCTGCAGCAGATTTTGCACTCTCTAGTTGTAGTAAATCAACCCCATTGTTTCCTTTTTATTCTAGACAATAAAGGATTTTTGTTATACTTATAATGTAAAATTAGGAACAATGCCATTCTCTATTCCCAAACCGTTTTAGGAAAAATAAGTGTTTACCACTGATATCTATAATATTTATAGTTATATTTATGGTTATTATTGTTATATTGTTTTGGCACCTATCAAAGTAGAGGTGAAAGCACATCTCCGTGTCCCAGAAAATGGGGTACATATTACCTGATACATGTTATGATCCTGATACCAATAAGAAGGGCTAGTAAGTGTAAAGAGGAAAAGGTTGCCACTACTCCCAGTCCGCCCTGATGAATAAATGATAAGGAATGGTCACAGCCTACATGACTCCATCACACCACACACACTGATGCATTTCACCTCACCCACCTTAGCTTAGTCATAGGATCATAGACCTTAATATTTATTCATCTGAGCTGGCCGGGAGTAGCGGCCATTGTTTGGCGTATTGTAAGCAGTATACTTTGTGGCATTTGCGTAGTAATGGCTTTCTTCTGGCGACTTGACCATGCAGCCCATCTTTCTTCAAGTGCCTCCTTATTGTGCATCTTGAAACAGCCACACAACATGTTTTCAGAGAGTCCTGTATTTCACCTAAAGTTATTTGTGGGTTTTTCTTTGCATCCCGAACAATTTTCCAGGCAATTGTGGCTGAAATTATAGTTGGTCTACCTGACTGTGGTTTGGTTTCAACAGAACCCCTCATTTTCCACTTCTTGATTAGTTTGAACACTGCTGATTGGCATTCTCAATTCCTTGGATATCTTTTTAGATCCCTTTCCTGTTTTATACAGTTCAACTACCTTTTGCCACAGATCCATTGACAATTCTTTTGCTTTCCCCATGACTCAGAATCCAGAAACGTCAGTATTTTATACAGTTCAACTACCTTTTCCCACAGATCCTTTGACAATTCTTTTGCTTTCCCCATGACTCAGAATCCAGAAACATCAGTGCAGCACTGGATGAAAGATGCAAGGGTCTGTCAGGAGTCCAGAAACTCATTGACCTTTTATACACACACATTAATTACAAGCAAACAGATCACAGGTGAGGATGGTTACCTTTAATGGCCATTCAAACCCCTTTGTGTCAACTTGTGTACATGTTATCAGGCCAAAATCACCAGGGTATGTAAACTTTTAATCATGGTCATTTGGGTAGTTTCTGTTGTCATTATGATTTAAAAAGAGTAAACACAGATGCTTGATAATAAATGGCTTCAACCAAACACTAACCATGAGTGAAAGAAAAGTTTTTGTGTTATCATTCATATTCTCTGAAAAATGGCCAAGAAATCATAAATTCTGCCAGGGTATGTAACTTATGAGCACAACTGTATATTAAAATGTTTCCATGGTCCTCAAAGACAGTAGGTACAAACTAAAGGACACCATATCAGTTTCAGTATCCCTGGAGATTACTGATGCTAATGACATTGGAGTTGATTTACTAAATAGTGCAAAAATATGGAGGGAGTGCAAAATATGGTGCAGCTGTGCATGGTAGCCAATCAGCTTCTAACTTCAGCTTGTTCAATTAAGCTTTGACAATAAATCCTGGAATATGATTGGTTTCTATGCAGAGCTGCACAAGATTTTGCACTCTCTAGTTATAGTAAATCAACCCCATTGTTTCCTTTTTATTCTAGTCAATAATGGATTTTTGTTATACTTATATTGTAAAATTAGGAACAATGCCATTCTTTATTCCCAAACCGTTTTAAGAAAAAGAAGTGTTTACCACTGATATCTATAATATTTATAGTTATATTTATGGTTATGGTTATTATTGTTATATTGCTTTTGGCACCTATCAAAGTAGAGGTGAAAGCATATCTCCATGTCCCAGAAAATGGGGTACATATTACCTGATACATGTTATGATCCTGATACCAATAAGAAGGGCTAGTAAGTGTAAAGAGGAAAAGGTCGCCACTACTCCCAGTCTGCCCTGATGAATAAATGATAAGGAATGGTCACAGCCTACATGGATCCACCACACCACAAACACTGATGCATTTCACCTCACCTTCCTTAGCTTAGTCATAGGATCACAGACCTTATTTATTCATCTGGGCTGGCCGGGAGTAGCGGCCATCCTTTCCTCTTTACATCTATAGTATTTCTGTTTCTTTCATTTTGTTTGTTTCAGCCATCTTCAGTTCTATCCATACAGACCATTTAAGAAATTACATTAATCATCTGAAGACTAGCAGTGGTTGCTCTTTGCTGCAGTCCAGTACCAGGCACTGCTCAAGTTGGAGTCATGGGAAGGCATTGGAAACTAATGCTTTTCCTTATGCTAGGAAGCAAAGTTCCTTTCTTGTTCATTCACTTGTCATATGACCAACCATATGCCTAGAGAGACAGGAAGAAATTTGACTTCAATTTTCATTGTAATAGGCATGGGTTTGGGTGACACCTCTTTACAAAACCCCCTGCCATGTTCATAGCTCTCTCAAGTTTCCACCTGCCCTGTAAAATGCTTCCAACCTCCTGTCCCCCGCAGCCCTTACCAAATTATGAAAAAAAAAATATCTCTCTGCAAAGAAAATCATTAATACTTACTTGTCCCACTACCCACAGCACTTACCTTTACTCAATTGAACAGATATGATGGCTTAAAAACCTTAAGCATATTTCTAGGTGTGTCAAACATCTGGTCACCAATTGCACTTTATGGTTTCATCTACTAACCCCTACATTATTGCTGTATGTAGTCAGATGGAACTAGAGAGCATGAGAAGAGGACACTCCCCTGACACTCTTAAAAGTGTGTGAAATGCTGGAGATTGTTCGGCATATAGTGAGACCCATAAATAATAGCTTTTTTTTTTTTTTTGCAGGGAGACTTTTTATTCCTATTTTTTCATTGTATTTTTATTTTTAACTATAATTTTGCAAATAACCTATTTTTAGAATAGCTTCAGCTGAATAAGTCATTTGATGGCTTGGCCTAAGGTTTTGGTCCAAGGGGAACAGCTGGAAATTAGATAACTGTCTTTGTGTGTGACCCAGGACCCCCACCAAAATGTTTTTATGGATTGGTGCTTTTGAACGTAAATGTCTTAAATATCCATGTGATCATGTCAGGACAACTAACAGGGCAGTCATAGAGCATTTACAAGTCATTTGCTTCATATTATGAAATATCTTTATCTGGATTCTCATTAATAATTGATGCTTAGGTGCCATTGTGGACATCAAAATGTTATGTACCTATTAATATTGCCTTGTACTGGTCTAAACTAACTTGTACCAGTTTACACTGAAATGTCAAATACAGAAAAACAGAAATTGTGTAACCGGACATCGATACTGTCCAATTGTCTTCACACACTACTGACTGTCGTTTTTTGACACTCAGTCTAAAACAAGTTGCAGCTGTTGAAAGCATAGGAGATGTACCTATTCTTACCATCTTCATCAGCAACAGAGTTGTGAGAAAATTAGTTGATTGATTGTTATCACCAATCATTTTGGAGATGATAATTAAGGAAAACACTAGCTTTTCTACTTTTTTGTGAGTGTATGGTTTGCCTGTACAATTCATTCTAGTAGTAGATTTATTTCCAAGTTAAAACACATGATACATGTTAGTTGTAGAATCAAGTCACATTTTACAATAAATTATCAATATGTTTTTAACATTCACCTCCTGGATTTTCTTTTTGTGTACAATTTTTATTGGAAAAGACGGAAAAGAAATACTAAAGTGGACTGTGTACTTTCAAAGAATAACGCAGGCCCTTAACTATTATAAACAAGAAGAAGATTAACAACATTTGCTCATTTCTTCTCTACTTGTACACAAATGAAATAGCACAGCTAATATGGTCAAACGCCTAGGGCTCATTAGTGCAAAAACATTACAGAATTCCTTGCGCTTATTAGCTGTAATAACATTTTTATTGCAACAATAAAATGAAGTCCTTTTTGCATGCATTATCAAACAGTTTATGTTTTTTGTTCTTTAAGAAAAATATTGCAAAAAAAAATTATCTCATTTGTGTGTGAACGGAGAAGGGAGGGAAGAATTAATGACACCATATGACTCACACGGGAAAACGTTTCAGTAACATTTGCTGATTCATTTACTCTTATTTTAATAATACTGAATTAAGTTTAATGTACTACACTAATCCACAGGGTAATAGGTATTCGTGAAAAAAGTTTCACTGGGATGTATATATATTACAGTAATATACTTTACTCATAAAGTCACAGCAAAGTCTACAAAGCTGTGTAATGGCTAGAAAAATCTGACTGCCAACACACATTTTAAAGGAGAACTCCAGTGCTGATTAAAATCACTAAAAATGACTTAAAAATATCAGGTCACCTGTTTTCTCTATTCTTAACTGTCAGGTGCCTAACACTGAAGGTTATAATCTACAAACTAGCTCCCCGCTAAGGGTAGGTTTATAAATGTTAAAGCAGAAGGTTTGTTGCTGAATTAAGCTACTTTGTGGGCAGTGGTTAGTTTGTTGCCATGGATCTACAGATATAGGGCACCATCTAAGAAAAGCATCTGTTTCTTTCACAGGCCTAATGTCTATTTAGCATTATCTTTTCTTAAAATGAGTACATCTAAAAACAGAAAGAAAGCCCAGATATAAATTTATATATAGTTTTACATTTTATATGTTAATCAGATGTTTGCCTTTTTCATGGAGTTCCTAATGTAATCTGAGTTTGTGGTACCAAAGCATCCATAGTAAACACTGAGATATGAAAAATTAATGTACCATGGGAACAAGTCCTTTCTTGTTCATCTAAGGAGGAGCAAGAGACCATAAACAGAATAAGACTACAAACTACTGAACTGTATCACGCTGACTACAGGTGCCTGGAATAGCTATGCAGTGTGCATAGCTACTGGAAGCTCTCTCTCTCTCTCTCTCTCTCTCTCTCTCTCTCTCTCTCTCTCTCTCTCTCTCTCTCTCTCTCTCTTTTCTCTCTCTCTCTCTCTCTCTCTCTCTCTCTCTCTCTCTCTCTCTCTCTCTCTCTCTCTCTCTCTATATATATATATATATATATATATATATATAATGTGTGCAAGGCTACCAAGCTCTTTTAATTATCTAGCTAATCATAATAGGTGGCATACAGAACTGCTACATTAGCTTGGATGTCCTACCAGGGATGTGTCCTGTTCACTATGAGTTCAAAATATTGGGCAATATATTATTCACTGAGCTATCAGACATTGGACTGTAATATATTCAAAGGGGTTGATTTACTTAAGGCAAATTGACTATGCACTTTGCAGGTGCAGTTGCAATCATTTTTCCCAGAGCTTAGTGAATATGGTGAAGCTCTGCTGATTCCCATCATCCAGTAAACTGCAACTAAAAATGCTGTTTTTTATTTTCCTTGCACCTGATTGGGTATCATTTACAAAGTGAAGCTTCACCACATTCACTAAGTTCTGGGGGAAAATGAATGCAACTGCACTTACAAAGTGCACAGTTGATTTCTCTTTAGTAAACCAACCCCACAGTGTACTGGACTGTGTACCATCTAGAAAAACCTACCAGAAACTGACAAACAACTTACCACCTTGGGACATAATGTAGCAGTAAATTATATATATATATATATATATATATATATATATATATATATATATATATATATATACAGGCATACCCCACTTCTGCATAGAAACCAATGAGCTTCTAACCCCAGCTTGTTCAGTTAAGCTTTGGTAATAAAACATGGAAGCTCATTGATTTCTATGCAGAAGTGAGCCTGATTTTGCACTTTCCAGCTTTAGTAAATAAACCCCATTGTGTATTTAAAAGTGGGGTATGCCTATATATATATATATATATATATATATATACACTGAGCAAAATTATAAATGCAACACTTTTGTGTTTGCCCCTATTTATCATGAACTTAAAGATCTATGACTTTTCTATGTACACAAAAGGCCTATTTCTCTCAAATATTGTTACCAAATCTGTCTAAATCTGTGTTAGTGAGCACTTCTCCTTTGCTGAGATAATCCATGCACCTCACAGGTGTGGCATATCAAGATGCTGATTAGACAGCATGATTATTGCACAGGTGTGCCTTAGGCTGGTCACAATAAATGGCCACTCTAAAATGTGAAGCTTTACTGCATTGGGGGGTCAGAAAAACAGTCAGTATCTGGTGTGACCACCATTTGTCTCATGCAGTGTAGCACATCTCCTTCACATTGATCAGGTTGTTGATTGTGGCCTGTGGAATGTTGGACCATTCCTCTTCAATGGCTGTGCGAAGTTGCTGGATATTGGCAGGAACTGGAACAAGCTGTCGTATACGCCGATCCAGAGCATCTCAAACATGCTCAATGGGTGACATGTCCGGTGAGTATGCTGGCCATGCAAGAACCGGGATGTTTTCAGCTTCCAGGAATTGTGTACAGATCCTTACAACATGGGGCCATGCATTATCATGCTGCAACATGAGGTGATGGTCGTGGATGAATGGCACAACAATGGGCCCCAGGGTCTCTTCACTGTATCTCTGTGCATTCAAAATGCCATCAATAAAATGCCCCTGTGTTCGTTGTTCATAGCATATGCCTGCCCATACCATAACCCAACTGCTATCATGGGCCACTAGATCCACAATGTTGACTTCAGCAAACCACTCACCCACACAACACCATACATGCTGTCTTCCATCTGCCCTGTATAGTGAAAACCGGGATTCATCCATGAAGAAAACACGTCTCCAAAGTGCCAGACACCATAGAATGTGAGCATTTTCCCACTCAAGTCAGTTACGATGACGAACTGCAGTCAGGTCGAGACCCCGATGAGGATGACGAGCATGCAGATGAGCTTCCCTAAGATGGTTTCTGACAGTTTGTGCAGAAATTCTTTGGTTATGCAAACTGATTGTTGCAGCAGCTGTCCGGGTGGCTGGTCTCAGACAATCTTGGAAGTGAAGATGCTGGATGTGGAGGTCCTGGGTTGGTGTGGTTACATGTGGTCTGCGATTGTGAGGCCGCCTGGATGTACTGCCAAATTCTCTGAAATGCCTTTGGAGACAGCTTATGGTAGGGAAATGAACATTTAATTCAAGGGCAACAGCTCTGGTGGACATTCCTGCAGTCAGCATGCCAATTGCGCGCTCCCGCAAAACTTGTGACATCTGTGGCATTGTGCTGTGTGATAAAACTGCACATTTTAGAATGGCCTTTTATTGTGGCCAGCCTAAGGCACACCTGTGCAATAATCATGCTGTCTAATCAGCATCTTGATATGCCACACCTGTGAGGTGGATGGATTATCTCGGCAAAGGAGAAGTGCTCACTAACACAGATTTAGACAGACTTGTGAACAATATTTGAGAGAAATAGTCCTTTTGTGTACATAGAAAAAGTTATGGATCTTTGCGTTCAGCTCATGATAAATAGTGGCAAACACAAAAGTGTTGCATTTAAAATTTTTGCTCAGTGTATAAATATATATATTTCAGATGGACATTAATTAAATACTATAGATACTATGTATCACTTGTGGAGCTTGTTTGCATCGCCAATTAGTGATGTACAACATGTAGTTTTAGAATTTTGGCTAAATGATGTTGTGTTTTACTACTTCATCTACATGCTTCATGTAGGTAAGTGCAGGTGATGTAAGTTCATTTTGATAAAAGAACACTAGTTGCTGTATCACAAGGGTGCCTATAGTTGAGCCTGCTCTCTGTTTAGGCATTGCTGTGCATACCAATACCTGGGAACTCAGATAGTTTAGCAGCATAGTCAGAACTTATAATTGCCAGATTTGACAGTCAGTCACACAAAGAATGTAATTCTTTGCAGCTCAAACAGTTCCAGAAAATATTGAGGAAATTTAAAAACTGATGATACAGCAACTGCCATTCTTTGATCATCCCTATTGGTAAATTTGTTAAATGTTACTGGCAGCATAATCTGTCATTAAGTCACTATCTGTCATTAAACAGATTGGTAGGTTTAGAGCCTTTTTTAAGCATTGTAGAACAGGGGCAATAAATAATGTAGATGCAAACAACAAATCCACTATGCACCAATTTATTAGTACTTGTTTTGTTAGGGTTTGCTAAATCCAGGGCTTAGCGACTTTTTAAAAGTGTTCCTATTAATTTTATAACTTTTCATTTAATTAAAATATTAATGGTTTTTCAATAGTCTGAAAAAACACATTTCCAGTAATCTGTAGCATTTTCATGATGCTTGAATTCTGCTTAATATTTAAAAAACAAGACTTGTTTGCATGTTTATTTTAGCTTTCCAAAGCTATTTTGACATGTTCTATACATTTAAAATGTACAGCATATTACTTGGTAACCTCAGTGTGTGCATTGGGTCAGAAGGAATACATTTTCATTAACTATCCAGGCTATATAACTGAGCGCAGATGATGGGTAGTTTTGATGACATTTGTTGAGAGTTAGATAATTTGTGTGTGAATTACAAAGATGAAGGAGAGGGATAAATTAATAAAGTCAGCAAGGCAAACGTGTAATTTTCCTGTTGCTGTTCTCTGACCCAAATGTTACTTGTACAAATCAATATGTACTGTGAGACAAATAAAATCTCCAGAGGTCAGTGTATCAACTGACAGTAAATGCCACATGCCCTATACAATTTCCTGTCTGGGAATATATAAAGATTATATAAAGGCAATGTGTGAGAGGAATGCCAAATTTTCTCTTTCCCTGTATTTTTTACCAATTCACTTTTGCTCAGGACATGTATTTGGACTTAATTGCAAATGCATAACATATCCAAAACTTCTCTAGTCTTTTTCCCCTTCCATGAAACTCAGCTTTTTCTTTGATCAGATCATGCCCATGAAGGCACCTTCAAAATACTTATTTTCAGAAAAGCATATAGCTTTGATTCATTTCATCTTTCTTCAGCATTTGCTTTTTCTTTACTATTCCTTTCAATTCATATTTACCTAGAGCATGACATAATTCTTCCACTTCAGATTGTAGGGTAAGCTCCAATTACTTTTGTTTCATCGGTCTTCAGTATTTGCATATGTTAAATTATTGTCATTATTACAAATATCACATACCCATTTTGATCTCATTTTAAAATAGCAACTGGAAAAACTAGCAAAATGCAGTTGTTATGTCTAAGATACAAAGACTTAAAATATTACACAAATATATATAATATATTATTAAAATTAAACAGTACAGCACATAATATTTTAACCACTACATATGTTTTATTGCTGTTATTGCAGAAAGTTGCTAAAAAGTTCATAAGAGCTTCATCAAGTGGGAGGTGTTTCAAAAAAAAAGCTTGGTGGAGCATAGCAGTTGCCTTTTTAATGTACTTTTCCATGTGTAAATTCTTAATAAAGAAGCTGTAGAGGTTTTTTTAACCACTTAAATACAGGGCATTTATACACCCTTCCTGCCCAGACCAATTTTTAGCTTTCAGCGCTCTCACACTTTGAATGGAAATTACTCAGTCATGCAACACTGTACCTAAACAATTTTTTTTTTTTTTCATACAAATAGAGCTTTCTTTTGGTGGTATTTAATCACCACTGGGTTTTTTATTTTTTGCGACATAAGTGAAAAAAGAACAAAAATTTTGAAAAAAAAAAAAACATTTTTTTTTTAGTTTCTATGATAAAATTTTGCAAATGAGTAATTTTTGTTCATAAATTTGAGCCACAATTTTTACTGCTACATCTCTTTGTTAAAATAACCCAAATTAGTGGATATTATTTAGTCTCTGTGAAAGTTATAGAGTCTACAATCTATGGTGCAAATCACTGAAAATTGATCACACCTGATGCACTGATGGCCTATCTCATTTCTTGAGGCTCTGAAATGTCAGGAAAGTACAAATACCCCCCAAATGACCCCTTTTAAAAAGTAAACATTCAAAGGTATTTACTAAGAGGCATGGTGAGTTTTTTAAAGTTGTAATTTTTTCCCACAATTCTTGGGAAAATGAAGATTTTTTTTTTCAAAATTGTCATAATAACAAGTTATTTCTCACACACAGCATATGCGTACTTCCAATTACACCCCAAAATACATTCTGCTACTCCTCACGAGTATGGCGATACCACATGTGTGTGACTTTTACACAGCCTGGCCACACAGAGAGGTCCAACATACAGGGAGCACCATCAGGTGTTCTAGAAGCATAAATTACACCTTTAATTTTAACGACCTATTACAATTTTGAAGGCCCTGGAGCACAGGACAGTGGAATTACCCACAAAATGACCCCATTTTGGAAAACAAAAACCCCAAAGCATGTTCTATGGGGCATTATGAGTCTTTTGAATGGTTAATTTTTTTACACAAGTCTTCAGAAAACGTGGAAAGAAAATGAAATTATTTTTTTTTTTACACAAAGTTGTCAATTTATAAGATATTTCTAACACATAGCATGTATATAGCAAAAATTACACCCCAAAACACATTCTGATACTCCTCCTGGTATGGTGATACCACATGGGTGAGACTTTTACTCAGCCTGTCCAGGCCCAACATTGAAGTAGTACCTTCAGACGTTCTAGGAGCATAAATTACACATCTCTTTTCATTCCTACCTATCACACTTTTGAAGGTCCTTGAGCACCAGGACATTGGAATTACCCACAAAATGATCCCATTTTGGAAAGCTAATACCCCAACATATATTCTTTGAGGCATGGGCTGCAGATAGGTAGTCAAGTACTCTGATGGGCTGCAGATAGGTACTCGGGTACTCTGATGGGCTGGTGACAGGTACTTGGGTACTCTGATGGGCTACAGATAGGTACTTGGTTACTCTGATGGGCTGCAGACAGGTACTCGGTTACTATGATGGGCGTTGACAGGTACTCGATTACTCTGATGGGCTGGTGACAGGTACTCGGGTACTCTGATGGGCTGGTGACAGGTACTCGGTTACTCTGATGGGCCGGCGACAGGTACTCGGGTACTCTGATGGGCTGGTGACAGGTACTCGGGTAATCTGATGCCCTGGTGACAGGTACTCAGGTACTCTGATGGGCTACAGATAGGTACTCGGGTACTCTGATGGGCTGGTGACTGGTAGTCGGGGTACTCTGATGGGTGGTGACAGGTACTCAGATGGGCAGTGACAGGTACTCAGATGAACTGTGACAGGTACTCAGGTACTCAGATGAACTGTGATAGATACTCATATGGACTGTGACAGGTACTCAGGTACTCAGAAGGGCTGTGACAGGTACTCAGATGGGCTGTGACAGGTACTCAGGTACTTAGATGAACTGCGACAGATACTCAGATGGGCTGTGACAGGTGCTCAGGTACTCATGTACTCAGATGAACTGTGACAGGTACTCGGGTACTCAGATGAACTCACAGAAAATAATGGTTAGTTGCCTCGATCAACCTATGTGGAAAATTAGTAATATAGAAGATAATAGCAAGTGTGTGTAGACCTCCAAACGCATCATGTAGGATGCAGTTCTGGTAGCCCTATGAACATACAAGAAAAACTAAGAGAATAAAGTTCTCTTAAGAGGGCAAAACCGAACACTGTAGGGAATACAGATGGACTGTCTGTAACAGGTACTCAGGTACTTGGGTACTCAGATGAACTGTGTCAGGTACTCAGGTACTCAGGAACTCAGATGAACTGTGACAGGTACTCAGGTACTTTGGTACTCCGATGGACTGTGACAGGTACTTGGGTACTCGGGTACTCAGATGGACTGTGACAGGTACTCGGGTACTTGGGTACTCAGATGGGCTGTGACAGGTAATCAGGTACTTGGGTACTTTGATGACTGGTGACAAATACTTTGATGGCTGGTGATAGGTACTTTGATGGCTGATGACAGATCCTCTTTATTGGGGGGGCAATCAGTGTGTGTTGGTGTACACTGTAAGCGGTAACAAGATGTTACCGCAATCTCCTTCTCACACACGATCGCTGTGTGAGGAGGAGAACCCAGTAACTTGTTACCTCGGTTTGTTGACATTCTGTGACCGGCTGTGATTGGACACAGCCAGTCATGTGGTAAAGAGCCAGTGTCATTGGCTCTTTACTGCGATCAGGGTTGGGATGTGTCAGGATGACAAGCCTCATCCCAGATCACTGCTCTGCGCGTGCCCTAGGGGCGTGCATGAGCGCCGTGCACATGGACAGTACATGTGACCGGCTGTGATTAGACACAGCCAGTCATGTGGTAAAGAGACATTTTTTATTGGCTCTTTACATGGATCTGGGATGGGCTGTGTCTGAGGGACACACCTCACCTCCGTCCGCCACACTGTGGGCCCCTGGGGGCCCGCAGGAGCAGTGAGAAGCCGAGGATGTCATATGATGCCCACCCAGGATGGGAGATCCCATCTGTGCCCACCATATGACTTTTGAAGTGGTTAATTTTTTTGTAGCTCTTTTCATAAGCTGAGCTTAATAATTTTCAGCTATTGTTCACCCAGTGCAGGCTTTATATCTGCACAGTTTTTCAATCAGCCAAAATAGTTTTTTTATTTTGTTTTTTAATTGTATTTCAGAAAACAAGTGCAAGAGAAAAAACAATAAAACACTACCATTTACAATAACAGGCTGCAATCATTGTGTCTGCACATTATAAGAATAAAGTATCAAATTAAAAAAAAAACTTATCATCAAAGGGTACATCAGATTGGAAAGACTTTACTAAGTGGCATGGGGAGAGTTGAGGACCATATGTGGAGAGGATATCTACCTGCAACATATTTTAGTTTGGTTTGTTTTGGATGTCCCCTAAAGACATGTCATGAAAGGCTAGTGCTGCTTTCTTCATTGTCAACTGTAGTGCTCAAACAGAAACATGTGAATTGTCTTGGTTCAAAGGGAAGAAGGCACATAATGAATTTATTTGGGTAAAGGTGGCATGAGAGATTTGAATATGGGAAAAAAATAAAACAAGTAAAGTAACTCAGGCAAAAAAAGCATCTTGATGAAATTAGCTCTACCTATTAGATCTATTGACATGGTCCTTCGGGTCTTGATCTTATCATGCAAATAATGGTGATTAAATTATTTTCCAATTAATTTCAATTACAATTCACAAATGTTTTTTTTTTACCAAAAATATGTAGAAGAATACATATCGGCCTAAACTGAGAAAGAATTTATTTCTTTTTATGTTTTTTGGGGATATTTATTATAGCAAAAAGTAAAAAATATTTCTTTTCAAAATTGGCACTCTTTTTTTATTTTTATTTTTTTGCAAAAAATAAAAACCACAGAGGTGATGAAATACAACCAAAAGAAAACTCTATTTCTGGGGAAAAAAGGACATTGATTTTGTTTGGGTACAACGTCACACGAACGCGCAATTGTCAGCTAAAGCAACGCAGTGCCGAATCTCAAAAAATGCTCTGGTCAGGAAAGGGGTAAAATATTTCGGGGCTGAAGTGGTTAAATTCCTGAATGGTATTCATCATTTGTAAGAGAGTAAGACACATAAGTGAAGCCTCAGAGGACTGTTTGGAATCATGTTGTGCTATCCCAAGAATATTTTCAGCACAAAGGAGCACATCTGTAGTAGAACTAGATTGCTCACCTGATTGATTCAGTCCAGCATTGGTATCATGTGGAGGAGTTTCTATGTTGTGGCCTAGTGCTGGGGCATCAGCACCATCTTGGAGGTGGTGGGAATGAGAGAACTTCTCTGCCATTAGTTACGACTTGCCTTGTTCAAATGTCACCAGGTCAGGTCTTTGCGGTTACTCAATGCTTGCAAAGCATTACAGACAAGTATGAGGTAAGTTAAGTGACAGGATGACTGTCAGGATAAGAAGTGAATGCTAGAGCTATTCTGTTTAGTATCTCACCACCTTCCCAGCCAGGCCACAGCCCTTGTTGTTGTCTTTAAAATACAACCCAGATTGTTTTATTGTACACCAAGCATTCTTATGCCGCATACACATGATCGCACATTCCAACATCAAAATCCATGTTTTTTTTCCCGATGGATGTTGGCTCAAACTTGTCTTGCATACACACAATCACACAAATCTTGTTGGAAATTCCAAGAACGCGGTGACGTACAGCATGTATGATGAGCCGAGAAAAATGAAGTTCAATAGCAAGTGCGGCTCTTCTGCTTGATTCCGAGCATGCGTGGAACTTTGTGCGTCGGAATTATGTACACACGATCGTCATTTTCGACAACGAATTTTGTTGTCAGAAAATTTGAGATCCAGATCTCAAATTTTGTTTGTCAGAAATTCCAACAGAAAATGTCCGATGAAGCCTACACATGGTCGGAGTTTCCAAAACAAGCTCCCATCGAACATTTCCCGTCAGAAAATCCGACCTTGTGTACGCGGCATTACAGTTAAGAAATCATCATACATTTACACTTTTACACAAGTTCTTTTATAAAGAAATTTAAAATGAACATATTTCTACTATTTATATGTACAGTTAAGGTCCCAAAGATGTCAACTGTTTTGTGCTTACATTTTCTGAAATACATATCAATATATAAGATAGAGAGAGCCCAGTAGAATACCTAGAAAGTATTCAAACTAGCAACTTGCTGGAATTGGTTGAACACAGACTGAATTTAAACTTTTTTTCTTCAAAAACTCAGGTATGTATCAAGAACAGCTGTTTCATATAGATTCTTGAAAAAAAATAGAATAATTTGAATGGTTTGAATAGTATACACAATTTCCCACTTTACCCTGTTGTGACTGCTGTTTTTCTACAAAGAAAATTCCAGCTGTGTCTGTAAGTATTTGTTTGGTGAGCTATGGTCTATGTTGTTGATTAAAATGTCATTTTGAATCCTCTGTCCTTGTGAAAATTGTCTGCTTTCATATGGGTTAAAGAGAACCCGTTGCCAAACCATTAATTTTAACAACAATCTTCCTATAGGATATTATGTGAATTTAACTTATTTTAGGCATGTTATTTACGTGTAAAAGCTCCCCTTGTGGACACATCCAAAAGCCCTGAGACTGCTTGTTACTGCTATCTTGGTTGTGATGTCAGCAGCCCCAGCAGACTCATTGCTGTCACTCAAGTTGCACTCTGTTTATTCCCCTGCTCTCCTCTCCTAGCTGCTACATAAAAGGATATGAAGGGTGTTATAGAAGGGATGATGTTGCAGAGTAATCAGACAGTCCCAGAGAGGGCTATGACATGCAAGTGGAAAGAGAAGCTAGGTAACTGACTAGTCAAATTTTATAGCAAATTCAGATATACAATGCAAGGTAATAAAAATGATTTGGGGGGGTGGGGCATCCGAGCTCCAACATGGCCGCATAGCCAGCGAGCTCCGCCAGACAGCTGGGGGAATCCAACGACATCGGAGCCCAGAAGCGACCCAGCCGCCCGCATCCAGCTCAGCAGAGCCCAGACACCAGACAGGCATGCCACAGAGGAGAAAAGAGCTGCCACCACGGCTCCGTAAGCTGCCAGGCTTCTTCTCCAGCACAGTGCGGCCACAACAAAATGGCAGCAGAGCCTGAACAGGGAAGCAGAATGGGAAGGCCGCGGCCTCTCCCTCAGAACGTTGTGGGAACGGATCGGGGAATCCTCCCAGTGGATCCTCATCTGTGGCCTCCACTCCTACCACCAGAAGCCCTGCCAAATCCAGGCAACACACTGTGTCCCCACACGGAGGTCTCCAGCACCAGGACATGGAGGTGAGTGGGCCTAGATCATCACAGAGGACTAACAATTCTGGAAACATCGGTCTGGGTTCTCTACCACAGGTCAGCCTGTATCTGACACTGTGCTAAAAGATATGTTAATGTCCCTAATATCATCACTGCATAATGATATGCTCCACACAGTACAAAAGTGCCAAGAAGAAGTCCATATACTAGGAGAAAGGGTAAATCAGGTAGAGCAAGCTATGGGAGAATACACAAGATCCTTCAACACAATGGTGGATGCACACAGTGCACACAGCTATGAAATCTCCTGGATCAATGATAAAATAGCAGAGCCCGAGGATAGATCCAGAAGGAATAACCTAAATTTAAGAGGTATCCCTGAAACAGTGCCTACAGCACAGCTTCCACAATATGTCCATGATATGTTCTCCGCCATTACACCCACAATGTCGGCACTAGAACTCACAGTGGACAGAGTACACAGACTTCCAAAACCATCTTTCTTAGCAGATGATGTACCTAGAGATGTATTACTTAGAATGCACTTCTACCACACAAAAGAGAACATCTTAGATGCTTTTCGCAAAAACGCCCAGCCCAATACGCCTCCCTACAACTGCTCCTTGACCCCTCCAGGCACACTCACTCTTCAACATCGCTGCAATTTGGCTACCATTACTAAAGCCCTGTGCAACCATCATATCCTACACAAGTGGAAATACACGGCAACACTTTCCATTACTTACAACGGAACCACCACCCCCACCATATCCACCCTTGAAGAGGGACTGACAGCCCTTCGACAATGGGGAATCTTATTGGAAATACCTCCGGACCCCATACAAGTCGACAGAACCTCACACATCCAAACTGAATGGCAGGTTCTGTCCCAAAAAAAAGTCAGAGGAATACATATCCAAAGAGCAATCCTAAACATTCAACTGCAGATCAACTGCTACCTACTCCCGGTAATGTCATATATGGATATACTTCCACTTCCCCTCATTCTTAATGAACAGTGCATATTGTTCACAAATCCCCCTGAGGATTCTCTTTTTACCCTACCAACCATTTATATTTTCCTATTACAGTTTGTTCTGTCTTGTTTTACTATTTGTTTTTTCGTTACAACAACCAACATTAGAGACATCTTCACGCTCACCTCTGCTGAACCAACTCGAACCAGCAATCTACCAGATTCCACTTGCCTCGACTACCAAGTGAGCTCATTAAACTATTCATATTCTCCAGCGGAGTTCTGAGCAATTGTACCCTAATTACTGTTCAAGTTCTTTCTTTTCCTTTTGTCTCTAAGTTGATCCTTGTTTATTTTCCTTTTAGTCGAGAGCTATAAGCTTTGGGTGAATACCTGCTGAACCTATTACTTACTGATTGTTATAATAGGGATATGGGCCTGCAGGAGGTGCCTCTCCACCAAGTCATGGTAAGCTCCCAGTGGGGTTGCTGGAGGAGTGGGGAAACACCTCTTGCTCTATAAATTTCACCTGAAACCCATACAAATGTTAATATAGATGCACGACTTTGTTAGTTAAGGTTATCTGTGTCACCATCTGTCAGCACATGCTGATACATAACAAATGTTGTTCACCTTTTGTATATTGAGAAAACCGAATAAAATGTATTGAAAAAAAAAGGGGGATGGAAAAACACTGAAAGATAGTATTCCCAATAATTGATTTTTCTGAGCATTTACCTGCTATTTTTAAAGCGGCAAGAGGGTCTCTTTAAAGCTAGTGCTACTTTGTTTTGGCTAAACTTTGTGTACCTAGTTCCAATTGTTAACTAAGGAAGTATGAGCAAGAAACCAGGGGTTTCATTGTTAGTACTAATGTTACATGCCAAAGGAATCCTTGTTGATTGGTGACACAGTGGCGTAACTAAAACCTTCAGGGCCCCGATGCAAGAAATCATAAAGGGCCCCCCTGACCCCTGGACAGCGCTTTTCCTAGGGGGATGTCTGATAAGAGGAGGAGACGCGAGAGCCGCCGAGGGACCCCAGAAGTCGGTGTTCGGGGCCACTCTGTGCAAAACTAACTGCACAATGAAGGTATGACATGTTTGTTATTTAAAAAAAAAAAAACTTTACAATCACTTTAAGGGGTTAAAACAGGTGGTCAGGAGGCAACATATTGCCTCTTTACCGGCTGTAAAATGCCTCTAAAAAGTGATCTGAGCATGGATCGCTTTTCAGAGGAACAGCATTGTGTTGCTGGTACTTTGAACGAGCAAGAAAAAAAAATCAGTCCTGATTGTACACATATAGGGTGTCAGGATTAAACGTGCATACATAAAATGTGTATACATACATCTAAACAAGGGCGGCTGGTGCTCAAAATTTTTTTGGGGGCGCAAACATTTTTTGAAAAAAAAACATCAAATGCAGCCACTGTGCCCATCAAATGCAGCCACTGTGCCCATCAATTGCAGCCATTGTGCCACTTAAATGCTGCCATTGTGCCACTTAAATGCTGCCATTGTGCCACTTAAATGCTGCCAGTGTGCCCATCAAACGCTGCCAGTGTGCCCATCAAACGCTGCCACTGTGCCCATCAAACGCTGCCACTGTGCCCATCAAATGCTGCCACTGTGCCACTTAAATGCTGCCAGTGTGCCATCAAACGCAGCCACTGTGCCCATCAAATGCTGCCAGTGTGCCCATCAAATGCTGCCAGTGTGCCCATCAAATGCTGCCAGTGTTCCATCAAATGCTGCCACTGTGCCCATCAAACGCAGCCAGTGTGCCCATCAAACGCTGCCAGTGTGCCCATCAAACGCTGCCAGTGTGCCCATCAAACGCTGCCAGTGTGCCCATCAAACGCTGCCACTGTGCCCATCAAACGCTGCCACTGTGCCACTTAAATGCTGCCAGTGTGCCATCAAATGCAGCCACTGTGCCCATCAAATGCTGCCAGTGTGCCCATCAAATGCTGCCAGTGTGCCCATCAAATGCTGCCAGTGTTCCATCAAATGCTGCCACTGTGCCCAAACACAGCCAGTGTGCCCATCAAACGCTGCCAGTGTGCCCATCAAACGCTGCCACTGTGCCACTTAAATGCTGCCAGTGTGCCATCAAACGCAGCCACTGTGCCCATCAAATGCTGCCAGTGTGCCCATCAAATGCTGCCAGTGTGCCCATCAAATGCTGCCAGTGTTCCATCAAATGCTGCCACTGTGCCCATCAAACGCAGCCAGTGTGCCCATCAAACGCTGCCAGTGTGCCCATCAAACGCTGCCAGTGTGCCCATCAAACGCTGCCACTGTGCCCATCAAACGCTGCCACTGTGCCACTTAAATGCTGCCAGTGTGCCATCAAACGCAGCCACTGTGCCCATCAAATGCTGCCAGTGTGCCCATCAAATGCTGCCAGTGTGCCCATCAAATGCTGCCAGTGTTCCATCAAATGCTGCCACTGTGCCCAAACGCAGCCAGTGTGCCCATCAAACGCTGCCAGTGTGCCCATCAAACGCTGCCACTGTGCCCATCAAACGCTGCCACTGTGCCACTTAAATGCTGCCAGTGTGCCATCAAACGCAGCCACTGTGCCCATCAAATGCTGCCAGTGTGCCCATCAAATGCTGCCAGTGTGCTCATCAAATGCTGCCTGTGTTCCATCAAATGCTGCCACTGTGCCCATCAAACGCAGCCAGTGTGCCCATCAAACGCTGCCAGTGTGCCCATCAAACACAGCCAGTGTGCCCAAACGCTGCCAGTGTGCCCATCAAATGCTGCCAGTGTGCCCATTAAACGCTGCCAGTGTGCCATCAAACGCAGCCAGTGTGCCCATCAAATGCTGCCAGTGTGCCCATCAAATGCTGCCAGTGTTCCATCAAATGCTGCCACTGTGCCCATCAAACGCAACCAGTGTGCCCATCAAACGCTGCCAGTGTGCCCATCAAACGCAGCCAGTGTGCCCAAACGCTGCCAGTGTGCCCATCAAATGCTGCCAGTGTGCCCATTAAACGCTGCCAGTGTGCCATCAAATGCAGCCAGTGTGCCCATCAAATGCTGCCAGTGTGCCCATCAAATGCTGCCAGTGTTCCATCAAATGCTGCCACTGTACCCATCAAACGCAGCCAGTGTGCCCATCAAACGCTGCCAGTGTGCCCATCAAACGCAGCCAGTGTGCCCAAACGCTGCCAGTGTGCCCATCAAATGCTGCCAGTGTGCCCATTAAATGCTGCCAGTGTGCCAAACGCAGCCAGTGTGCCCATCAAATGCTGCCAGTGTGCCCATCAAATGCTGCCAGTGTGCCCATCAAATGCTGCCAGTGTTCCATCAAATGCTGCCACTGTGCCCATCAAACGCAGCCAGTGTGCCCATCAAATGCTGCCAGTGTGCCCATCAAACGCTGCCAGTGTGCCCATCAAACGCTGCCAGTGTGCCCATCAAATGCTGCCAGTGTGCCCATTAAATGCTGCCAGTGTGCCCTTCAATGCACCCAGTGTGACCCCCGACCGCTCACCGGCACTTACCCTGTCTTGGTGGGGCAGCAGGTGACTGCGACGAGTGGGGTCCTCCATGCGTCTCCTGCTGTCCACATCTCCCGTCCTCTCCCCGTGATAGGTGTCCAATAGCGGCGCCTGTCGTTTCAGCCAATCAGGTGACGGGTAAAAGACCCGAGCACCTGATTGGTGGAGAGGTAGTTTAGTGTTAGTAGAGCGAATAGTCATTCGCTTTTCTAACACAGCTGAGTGGCCTGCGAGATCACCTTTTTTGATGTCTATTAGAGCCTATGGCTCTAATCCGGTGCTTCAAAAACACCCCCCGCCGCTGTAATTCAGGTTCCCTGCGCCCAAAAAGGGGCTGGGTGCCTGAATAGGGGGTGGCAGCGGCGGCCATAGATAGATTCATGCAATGCATGAATCTATCTATTGGTGATAGAGGGGTGGCTGGAGAGAGGGGGAGGCTCCCGTGCCCCCCCAATGCAGTGGCCATCACTGCATCTAAACACACACACACACATAGATAAACACACACATAATATACACACACATATACTGTGTATATACACACATAAAAACATATACATATATAAATACACACATAAACACATATACATATATAAATACACACATAAACACATATACATATATAAATACACACATAAACACATGCAAACACATACACATACATGAACACACATATAAACATACATGAACACACATATACAGAAAGCCTTTTTAAAAAACGGCAGTGCTTTACCTTCCCTCTTCCTGCCGGGTACTGCACTGTAGGGGGAGACAAAGAGCACACACACACTGCTTTCACTTTAGATCAGTGTGACAAGCAGCTCCCCGCACAGTGCCGATTACAGTTCGGCCGACGATGGGGAGATCGTTCTCAGCCGCTCCTCCTATCAAAGTAAACAGGGGGGCCCTTGAGGGCCCCCTGCAGCATGGGGCCCAGTCGCCATGGCGACCTCAGCGACCCCTATACTTCCGCCACTGTGGTGACATATACTGTAGAGCTGGAAACATGGTGCAGGTAGTTTTTGACAAAAAAGCTTTCACTACTAACAGTAATGACTTACCTTAAACCTCCTTCAGGCTAACCCCCTCTTTTAACCCCAACACTAACTCCATAATTTTTCCCCTGTCACCTCTCTGAGACTGGATCCTCTGTACCAAAGACCAACCTTTCCAGTGTTGGAATCTACTTTCCCTGATTGGTGGCCTTTACAAAAAGATAAAATATAGTGACTGAGCCAGTCAGTCAACAATGTAACTGTTCCCACAGTTGATATCCGCATGTCATGCTGCTTACCTGGGCTAAGGCTAATGTCACACCTGTCTCATGTAACAGCATCACCAGCCTAAAGGGGATAAAAAAACCTTGCCAGCAACAAGATTGCTAAATTGTGCAGGTAAAACATTCACATGCTTGATTGTGTCACTCCTAAAAAGCTGGATAAGTGAAGCAATGTTTCTTTGCTGCCAAAAAAGTCATGAGAAAGAAACATGGCACTCATTCAACCAGTGGGGGATCAACATGTGCAAGCAGGTCAATGTTTCGCCTGCTGTGTGCTCCATATCAATCCAGGATCTCAAAAGTGACATTGGTCTAAGGCCTATTATATCCAGGGTGTCTAGAGTGTCTCAGGATTTTACTCCTAACAAGGCTTTTTATCACAGAAAACTAATGGAATAACAAATATGGTGATGGTTGAAGTACTCCAATTTCCTAATACCCGTTCTCTTAGTAACTCAAATAGTGCATTAAAAAACAAGTACAAAACATAGGCTGGAGTATTCATACAGTTCTGGGCAGAATATCAGGCTTTACCACAGTTCGACAATGCTATTTGTTATGTAATTCCTTGGGGGCTAGAAAAGGAAGGTCACAACAGTGAAGTTATTAAAGCTATAAGGTTGAGTAATAGGTCTTGTACAATCAGACAAGTATTTATGGAGAGTTTAAAGCTTGGAGACTCTGTGACTGAAGCTGGAGGAAAGGGGTTGCAGAAAATATGTGCAGTAAAGGAAGACATACAGTTTTCATGGCTGGAAAAAATGTTAAGAAAATATTTCACATGCTATGTGCAAGTTTTGTCCAGAGCAACTATGTGACTTGAAGGAGGAAAAATGCAAATAAGTAATTTTGTTTGAGGCTTTGTAGGTTAAGCTAAAATATTAAATTATGTTTAACAAACACACAAGCAAAAAGACTACAAGAAAGAATGTGAACTATGTAAAATGGTAAAGTAAATGTATCAAAGTAAATACTGCATAACAGATGAGAATTAAGTTTATATTAAACAATAATCTTAATTTGCAAATGCAAACAAGTTTTTTCATTTGTTATGTATGTTAACCAAACTGTAGATCTACCCAATTCTAGTGTTTTTGATGTAGAATATTGCATTATAAATCATCGGAATGCTTACATTTTTAAGCCACCAGCATCAGCCTTTATAACCTTAAAACAAACAAAACTCAAACAGTTTTTTTTTATTTTTTAAAAAAGGCACAATTTGCTCTTTCTGTAATGCTTTCTGTACAACCAAGAGAGATTAAGGGTCTATTCACACTTGTATGTTGTGGAAATGCATGCTAAAACACAACATGACAATGTATTGTGACATTCTACTGTAAAATGGCATCAAAGCACATTGTACAGTAGATACCAAAGCACAACGCATTGCAGATCACTGCAACGTACAGTATATACTGTGCATTCTGGTGCGTTGTGTTTTGGTATATTGGCAGCCAATTTATAATTAATGGGCTGCCTTATCACAACACATGTTAATGTGTACAATTTCACTGTTGATATTTATATGTATGTACATTTGTAATTAGCTTTATTATTACATTTTTTTTAGTGAGCTTTTTATTGATATTTAAAGGAGAAATAGGAGACCTTTAGTGCATTTATGCAGACTAATTTTATCGTTGAATGAAACCAGGTCAAAGGAAGTTCACGCTAATATTATTTGTTTTTTACACATTGATGTGTGCCCATTAATAAGCTGCAATAGAATATTTAAGTGTGAATGTACCCTGAACATTTGGAGAATATTCTCTACAAACACTTCTTTCTTGTCTTCTAACACTTCTTTACAAATCACTTTTGAAGCTGGAGATTAAAGCTGCTGATACAGATGAAAGAGTTAATATTTATAGTTGTATCAACTCTCAGAGTTCTGACAAGCTACCCTGAACGCCCAAAATGCCACAGAGCCTATTCTCGTGTAGCCTTTGTTGTAAAGTACTTTCTAATGTAATCAATCTGACACCACTTTTGTAAGTCAAAGGTATTTTATAATAAATCCACAAAATTATTCTAAAAATGTCAGTGCCTCTATTGCTTAATACATTATTGCAGGTTCTATTTTTATCAGCAGTGCCTGGAACATGTAATTGTGATCTAAAGCGGAAGCATTTTTGATATATGGTTATTACATCCAACCTTCCAACCTATTTTGTTTTATTGCTTAATTAAAACACGCCTGAAATAGAATAAGTTTTGGTGCTGATGTGTCAGGACAATGTAAATATTGTAATAACCTTGTATGCTCATTTGACACTTAGGTTGTATGATTAGATAACATGCAAATTAGTTACTCCATATAACTATTCATATGATATGATACAAACCTGATATTTCTTTTTCAATTGCAATAAGCTTTTTTAGTTTTATAAAATCAATATGACATATAAAGTATATATATATATATTCATATATATATACACACAAATAGAACCACAAAGAATAGCTCACACATACAAAAATACAAGAGGACTAACTTTTAATTCTTACAAGGCTGCTTAAAAGCACATAATCTTAATGAGTATCAGGAGTATCAGGATTATTTGTTAAATATTGAGTCCTGACCAGACTCGTTGGGGTGGAGCACCCCACCCTCCCACACCAGTATTTCAGTGTCAGTGTTCATTAGTTAGTTGCTCCAGGAAAAGTCTCTTCATAGTGCGTTTAAGCAGTGTAGCCTGCAGCTAGCACACATCTCTCATGGTTAGATCTTTATAGCAGCACCAACTTTATATATTCAGGTTTAGGGTGTGCCGTGCCCCCCAACCCTTTCTTTGTTTATGTTATATATATATATATATATATATATATATATATATATATATATATATATATATATATATATATATACTGTGCTCTTCCTGGATAATTAAAGACCAGCTGACTGGGCTCCAGTGGACCCGAACATCCGAACCAGAACCCAGCCTGCCACCAGAGGCTGGAAAAACCGGGCCGGATTCTGGTTCAGTCCCTTACAATGGAACGAATGCGAGGTGAAATGTAACTATTATCATGTATCTCACCTTGCATACCGTCACTATATATATATATAGAGAGAGAGAGAGAGAGAGAGAGAGAGAGAGAGAGAGAGAGAGAGAGAGAGAGAGATGTATACAGTTGTGCTCGTAAGTTTACATACCCTGCCAGAATTTATGATTTCTTGGCCATTTTTCAGAGAATATGAATGATAACACAAACACATTTCTTTCACTCATGGTTAGGGTTTGGCTGAAGCCATGTATTATCAATCAGCTGTGTTTACTCTTTTTAAATCATAATGACAACAGAAACTAACCAAATGACCCTGATCAAAAGTTTACATACCCCAGTTCTTAATACCATGTATTGCCCCCTTTAACATCAATGACAGCTTGAAGGCTCTTTATCTTCTCAGATGGTAAAGCCTGCCCATTCCTCTTGGCAAAAAGCCTCCAGTTCCTGTAAATTCTTGGGCTGTCTTGCATGAACTCCACGTTTGAGATCTTTCCAGAGTGGCTCAATGATATTGAGGTCAGGAGACTGTGATGGCCACTCCAGAACCTTCACTTTATTCTGCTGTAGCCAATGACAGGTCAACTTGCAAATGTTCCAATACAAATGTTCCTCCAGTATTTTTGATAACATACTGCAATCATCTTGCCATCAATTTTGACCAAATTTCCTGTGCCTTTGTAGCTCACACATCCCTAAAACATCAGTGATCCACCTCCGTGTTTCACAGTAGAAATTGTGTACTTTTCCTCATAGGCCTTGTTGACTCCTCTCCAAATGTAGTGTTTATGGTTGTGGCCAAAAAGCTAAATTTTTGTCTCATCACTCCAAATGACTTTGTGCCAGAAGGTTTGAGGCTTGTCTCTGTGCTGATTGGCGTATTGTAAGTGGGATTAGACATGTGCATTTGTTTTTGTCCAAATGCATTTTCGTCCGAATTTCAACAGAACCCCTCATTTTCCACTTCTTGATTAGAATTTGAACACTGCTGATTGCCATTCTCAATTCCTTGGATATCTTTTTATATCCCCTTTCCTGTTTCTTACAGTTCAACTACCTTTTCCCACAGATCCTTTGACAATTCTTTTGCTTTCCCCATGACTCAGAATCCAGAAACGTCAGTGCAGCACTGGATGAAAGATGCAAGGGTCTGTCAGGAGTCCAGAAACTCATTGACCTTTTATACACACACACTAATTACAAGCAAACAGATCACAGGTGAGGATGTATATATTTAATAGCCATTCAAACCCCTTTGTGTCAACTTGTGTGCATTTTATCAGGCCAAAATCACCAGGGTATGTAAACTTTTGATCAGGGTAATTTGGGTAGTTTCTGTTGTGATTGTGATTTAAAAAGAGTAAACACAATTGATTGATAATAAGTGGCTTCAGCCAAACACTAACCATGAGTGAAAGAAAAGTTTTTGTGTTATCATTCATATTCTCTGAAAAATGGCCAAGAAATCATAAATTCTGCCAGGGTATGTAAACTTATGAGCACAACTGTATATATCTATATAGATATATATATATATATCTATATAGATATAGATATAGATATAAATATATATATATTTTTATTTTTTTTAATAGTTTTTAACCTCTTTGCGCATGTGCTATAGCCGAAAGACGGCTACAGTGCAGAGACCAATTGCCGGGAGGGCGTCCCTCGACGTCCTCCTGTTTACTTCCGTGATGCACGCTCCCGCGGGCGTGCATCAGGGAACTTCTGTGCTGGCCATGTCCCTTGGACACAGCCAGTCACAGATCGCTATAAATGGCTAATCACAGCGGTCGTTTACATCGCAATCGGAACTTCCAATGAGAAATGATCTCATATGTAAACATATGAGATCATCTCTAATCGCCGGCTCTCCCTCCTCACACCGAGACAGAGTGTGAGGAGGGAGAGCTATCGGCTGCAGCGTGTGTCAGAAAAAAAAACGGGAAAAAAATCAGACACCTGTCAGTGTCACGTGCCATCTGTTATCAGTGTCATGTGTCATCAGTGCCATCTGTGATCAGTGTCATGTGTCATCAGTGCCACGCATCAGTGCCATCTGTCATCAGTGTCATGTGTCATCAGTGCCATGTATTAGTGCCATCTGTAATCAGTGCCACGTATTAGTGCCATCTGTTATCAGTGTCACGTGTCATCAGTGCCACATATTAGTGCCATCTGTCATCAGTGTCACGTGTCATCAGTGCCACGTATTAGTGCCATCTGTCATCAGTGCCACATCAGTGTCATCAGTGCCACGTATCAGTGCCATCTGTCATCAGTGCCACATCAGTGTCTTCAGTGCCATGTATCAGTGCCATCTGTCATCAGTGCCACGTCAGTGTCACGTGTCATTATCCTGATGCTCCAGGGCCTTCAAAAATGTAATAGGTAGTCAACACGTTAGATGTGTAATTTATGCTCCTTGAACACCTGATGGTGCTCCCTGCATGTTGGGCCTTCCTATGTGGCCAGGCTGTGAAAAAGTCCCACACATGTGATATCGTAATACTCAGGAGGAGTAGCAGAATGTATTTTGGGGTGTCATTTGTGGTATACACATGCTATGTGAGAGAAATAACCTATTACAATGACAATTTTGTGGGAAAAAAATTCTTCATTTTGCAAAGAATTGTGGGAAAAATAACACAATAACATGTACCTTTGTCAAAGTAATATTGCAGTTGGGGATGCATTGATGTGAAGGGTCACCATTGAATTCAATATGATTTCTATTGTCGTGCGATTCTGTGCAACCTAATTTACATCTGAAATCGCAGTAGTGTGAACTAGGTTTTAAGGAAGCTGGAATTAAACTAAGTATGCGTAAGTAAAGTTTATTAATACAAACAGCACACATTCAGCACCAACATACTGTAAACAAAGCAAAAGTGAAAAATTAAAGTGACAGCAAAACAAGTAACCAAACAATTATTCTAACTATGGTACACTATGTACAAAGGAAGAAAGCTAATATAAACAGGGTACAACCAGGATTGAGACTGGGAATAAAGGAAAAGAGAAAGGGTAACAGAATGCATGATACAGGATACTGGTTACAGGACATAGGACACAGAATCAAGCAGAAATGTGGATCACAGGCAGAACACTAAGGCACTAATGAAAGTTAAGGGAGGGCTTATATACCTTCCCAGCAGCGAGTATCAGGTCAAGCCTAATTCCTGGGATCTGCTGGCTGCTGGAAGACACCCACTGGTGGCCACTAGAAGTTTGCCATTCAGCTTTGAGAACCACAGTGCCACCAGCAGGTGATCCAGGTCCTGACAGTTTCCCCTCTTATGTAACAAATTCTGGACATTCCACTTGGCCGTGAACATAAAAGTCTGTGTGAGTGACGTTTGTGATAGATAAGTCAAGAAGAAGATATCCCATCTTCAGTGTCTGAATACTGATTTACTTAGACCACAGTCTATCAACCCACAGGATAACCCACTGACAGCGTCTAGCAACTGGCTAGGTGCCCCACTGCCAGGTTTTGGAATTTGGCTAGGTGCCCCGCAGATGAGATCCTTTATGAGGTGCAACATTTTGAACTTGCAGTTCCTTAAGGGAGCAGATATCTCAATGCTGGAATCTCATGAGCCATCTGAAGACTTAGCACTGGAATCCTCAACCCATATAAGTAGTCAGTATTCTGGTTGCTAGAATGCTTTGCATTTTGACAGCCACACAGTTTTTTTCCAAGGCACTGGTTACCCAACTAGGGTTTCCTAACACACCTGGAGTTGCAGAGATTACATCTGGATCAGGGAAAAGTTCCAATTGAACAATGCCATTCCCCAGAAGATCTCTAATACTGGAACTGTTATAGTGAGTGCAGTTATAAAGTGCAAAATAAACACAGGCAAGGTGGCTGCAGAAATCTCAAACCACAAAATTAACCCATGCCAGACATACAACAAGCATGGAAACTCAGAGGTATCAGACTCAATAGTTGGTGAGAGCTAAGCCTTAGTACCAGAGACTAGCTAGGCAGTGGGCACTGTATTAGCAGGGGCAGGCTGGGAATCAGACACTGGATCAACAGATGCATGCTGGGCAGCAGGCACATGATTAGCAGAGGCAGGATGGGTACCAGGCACAGGATTAGTAGCGGCTGGATGGGCAGCAGGCACAGAATCAGCAAAGGCAGGATGGGCAACAAGCACAGGACCAGCAGAGAAAGGCTGGACAGCAGGCACAGGATCTTGATTCTTGATTATGAACACTGTCCAGGAACCAATGAACAAATAATTAATTTTTTAGTTCCTGTTTACTTATCTTTCTCCATTGAAAGAGAAAGGGGGAGGCTTTATATGTAAGCATACACTTTTTACGTCATGTGATCACTTTGTTTGGTCTTCCTAGGACCAATCACAATGATGTGAAGGTACAGAGCCACTCATATCCAAGTATGGCTCGGTTCACAGACATTAATGGTGAAATACCACTTGACCGTGCTTTATCCAGTGTTGTTTATAAATAGTACTGGCTAAATAATAGTCCACTGCTTCTAAATGTAGAGCAATATAAAAGTGGTTAACCACCTCCCGCCCACGCTATAGCCAAAAGATAGCTACAGTGCGGGCCTTAATTGCTGGGAGGGTGTCACCCTCTGTGCCACCAGAGCCACACCAGTGCAAACAGAGCCACACCAGTGCCACTACAGTGCACACCAGTGCCACACCAGTTTCACCTGTGCCCATCAGTGCCACCTATGGCCATCGGTGCTCATCTGCGCCACATCAGCCTCACCAGCCACCAGTATGCCAAGCTTCTGCCTAACGCTAAACTGTACCTACCTCTGCCTTCTCCGGAACTGACCCTGGCCTGTTATACGACCAAGCTTCTGCCTAATGATAAACATACCTCTGCCTTCTCCGGAACCGACCCTGGCCTTTTATACAACCAAATTTCTGCCTAATGCTAAATTGTACCTACCTCTGCCTGCTCTGGAACTGACCCTGGACTGTTTGACCACATTTTTTGCCTGCCTCTTGGACTGATCATTTACCCTGCTATGCTAGTGGGAACAAAGGGGTCTCACATATGTAAGGGGCTCCAGAAATGTTTTTCTGGATGAAGAAAACTAATTTTTTAGTTTTCTCATTCCCAGATTTAGGGTCTGGAGACTAGGAGGCTTCAAAGAGATTTGGGTGGGAGAAGCCTCTACCCCTGCTCCCATTCTTTCCTGGCCTGCTACTTGGACCATGTTTCTGCTTACTACCAGGACCAATATGCACTGCTGGCAATGTCTCTACTTGCACTGACCCTGGACTGTAAATGGACAGTATCCCTGCCTGTACTGACTATAGACAATATTCCTGCCTGCTGCCTGGACAATTTCATTCACTGTCACTGTCCATTCCCTGCCTGCTGCGTGGATCAGAGCTCTCCTCCTGTGGACAACTGCACTACTAAAACCACAGGTAATCTTTTTACCCTTTGCTCAGCAGAATGTATTTTAGGGTGTAATTCTTGGTATGTTCATGCTATGTGTTAGAAATATGAAGTGCCTTCAAAAATGTGATAGATTGTAAGGAAATTAGATGTGTAATTTATGCTCCGAAAATGCCCGTGCTACTTTAATGTTGGGCCTCTGTATGTGGCCAGGCTGTCTAAAAGTCTCACACATGTGGTATTGCCATACTCAGGAGGAGTAGTAGAATATATTTTGGGGTGTCATTTTTGCTATATACATGCTATTTGTTGGAAATATCTTAGAAATGGACAACTTTGTGTAAAAAATGCATTTTCATTTTTTTTCCACATTTTCCAAAAACTTCTGGAAAAAATCAACCGTTCAAAAGACTCAGTATGCCTCATGGATTATACGTTGGGGTGTTTGCTTTCCAAAATGGGGTCACTTTCCATTGTCCTGGTGCTCCAGGGCCTTCAAAAATGTAATAGGTGGTTGAGAGATTAGATGTGTAATTTATGCTCCAAAAATGCCTGAATGTGCTAATTCAATGTTGGGCCTCTGTATGTGGCCAGGCTGTGTAACAGTCTCACATATGTGGTATCGCCATATTCAGGAGGAGTAGCAGAATATATTTTGGGGTGTCATTTTTGCAATGTACATGCTATGTGTTGGAAATATCTTAGAAATGGACAACTTTGTGTAAAAAAAAATGCGTTTTCATTTTTTTCCCCACAGTTTCCAAAAACTTCTGGAAAAAATGAACTGTTCAAAAGATTCATTATGCCTCATAGATTATACGTTGGAGTGTTTGCTTTCCAGAATGGGGTCACTTTGTGGACATTTCCGTTGTCCTGGTGCTCCAGGGCCTTCAAAATTGTAATAGGTGGTTGAGAGATTAGAGATTAGCAGAATATATTTTTGGGTGTCATTTGTGGAATGTACATGCCATGTGAGAGAAATAACCTGTTATAATGACAATTTGGTGTGAAAAAAATAAAAATACAAAAATATTCATTTTGCAAAGAATTGTGGGAAAAAATAACAACTTAAAAAAACTCACCATGCCTCTTACTAAATACCTTGGAATGTCTACTTCCCAAGTAGGTCATTTTGTGGGTATTTGTATTTTCCTGGCTTGTTAGGGTCTCAAGAAATGAGATAGGCCTCAGTACATCAGGTGTGATCAGATGTGATCAATTTTCAGTGATTGGCACCATAGCTTGTAGGCCCCATAACTTTCACACAAACTAAATAATATCCACTAATTTGGGTTATTTTTACCAAAGATATGTAGCAGTATAAATTAATCCCAAATTTATGAAGAAAAATTACTTATTTGCAAAATTTTATAATAGAAATGAAGAAAAAATCATTTTTTTACAAAATTTTCTGTCTTTTTTCATTTAGAGCACAGAAAATAAAAAACCCAGAGGTGATCAAATACAACCAAAAGAAAGCTCTATTTGTGTGAAAAAAAGGACGAAAATTTCATATGGGTACAGTGTTGCATTGTCATTTAAAATGTGAGAGCACCGAAAGCTGAAAATTGGTCTGGTTAGGAAGTTGGTTAAAGTGCCCAATGGTCAAGTGGTTAAATACCACCAAAAAAACTCTATTTGTGTGAAAAAAATGATAAAAGCTTAATTTGAGTACAGTGTCGTATGACCATGCAATTGTCATTCAAAGAGTGACAGCTCTGAAAGCTGAAAATTGGCATGGGCAGGAAGGGGGTTTATGTGCCCAGTAAGCAAGTGGGTAAAGCGGAACACAGTAATATGGAACAATATGATTTTCACAGACAATCTCATCGACAGTGTATAATGGGAGTTCATATTTGGCTGTGAAGTTGTTTTTTTTTTAACATTTAAGATGACTTACATACAGCAGCACCCCAATGTAATTCAGCACAGCTTAATTGTATTTAAAAAAGAAGGTGTGGGGTTTAGACTTTTATTCAGACATGCAGCCTGGGTGGCAAGAAAAAGGAAGGCAGTGCACATGCAGCACCCCCTTCCTGTACCAGACCAGGTCACATGCCTTTTCCCGGTTTGGATATTTTGGTTAGTGACATCACTTGTGATTCCTAGATGTCAATTTTGGATGAATCTCTGAATGGCAATAGTAACTAATGTCAATAAATCTGAAAAAAAAAGTTGTATGAAACTAACAAATGCAGTTGTTTCATTCATTTCAATTTGATGCTGTCACATGATGTGATTGTCAGTCAGTCAATAGTGTCCATTCAGCTCATGCCATTTCTCTTTGTGGGTTGGACAAGCATCCGAAAATATTGACTCTTTCCGATTCAATTCTGTCCGGTTCAATAACATTTTAAATATATAGCAAATCCACCCGGATCAATGAGTATACACAATGAATGCCAAAGATACGAAATTCATTTCGAAAATGAATCAGTTCAAAGTAACGAATAGAACGAAACAAAATTCTAAATGCATCTAAAATTAAACAAAACAAAAACATTTCTGGTGTGCACATGTCTAATCAGCAGGATTACATTTTTAATGAGAGAGATTTGGATTAAATGTACTAGAAACAAAGAGTACTGGCAGGTGTTTTACAAGAAGAATTAAAAGACCTCAGATAGCATAGCAGTGTAAAATTGGCATGCAGCAGGATGATTTTAAATAGTAATTTTAGGCCCTAATTCTCTAGAGACAAAAAGCATATGTAGAGGTTTTACTACAGTTGTGCTCAAAAGTTTAAAATACCGTGGCAGAAATTGCGAAATGTTGGCATTGACATTGAAAATATGACTGATCATGCCAAAAAACTTTTATTTTCACTTTTATTTAGGGATGTGATCACATTTATTATCATATAGTTGTTTGGCTCCTTTTTAAAATCATTATGATAACAGAAATCACCAAGATGTCCCTGATCAAAAGTTTGCACACCCTGGAATGTTTGGCCTTGGTACAGACACACAAGATGACATACACAGATTAAAATGGCAATTAAAGGTTAAAGGGGTTGTAAACCCTTGCTTTTTTTAAATAGAAAATAACAAACATGCCTATACTTACCTGCTTTGTGCAATCGTTTTGCAAAGAGTAGCCCCGATCCTCTTCTTTTGGGCTGCCCCACCAGTGCTCCAGACCCCTCCCCTTCATTGGGTACCCCATGGAAAGGCTCGCTCCTGAGTCCGGTTGCTGAGTCCATTGACACAGATAGCGGGACTTGGCCCAGCCCCCGCCCCTGTGTCACAAAATTTAATTAACAGCAGAGGGAGCCATATCTGTTCAATGAGGGAAACAGTGTCTGGAAACGCTGTGCTCATGCACATTTCTGGAATGGATTGGGCTCAGGTAAGAAAAAGGGGAGGTCTGCTGGAAGCTGCAGCACAGAAGGTTTTTCACCTTAATGCATTGAATGCATTAAGGTGAAAAAACTTGAGGCTTTACAACCACTTTAATTTCCCATATCTGTGTTTTTTTTAATTGCAGTTAGTGTCTGTGTATAATACAGTAAATTAGTTTGTTAGCTCTCATGTGGATGCAATGAGCAGGCTAGATACCTAGCCATGGGGGAGCAGCAAATAACTGTCAAAAGACCTGCGTAACAAGGTATTGGAACTAAGGACAAAGATAAAAAAAGATATCCAAAGACTTGAATATGGCAGTCAGTACTGCTCAATCACTTATTAAGAAGTGGAATATTTGGGAATTTCTTGATCCCAAGCCAAGGTCAGATAAACCAAGAAAGATTGTAGCCACAAATGCAGGAGGAATATAATACATATTCAGATATATAATCTATATATTTAATAAAGGCATTATCAATATAAAATAAAGATGTGTTTTATAATGTAGAGGCAGGCACACGGCAAAACCCCATTATTAGCCCTTCTAAGTTCAAAGCAGTGCATTATGGTTATAAAGCAATAGGCACGGAGAAAACCTACATTAGTTTGTTGGGCCCGCACACTGGCAGAACCAAACCCAAATCTCAAACCTATTACAGACCAGATGGCAACCTACTAGTTTTATCAACAGTAATCAAATAAGCACTTGCTTGGAAGTCAGGCTGTCTAAAAAAATTGATCATGCTAGGAATGAATTACAGATGGAAAGAGATGAGGTTGAATATCCTTTTCTTCTGGACCTCTCTGCGTCATCTGATGCTGTGGACCATAGAATACTAAAATAAACACTATGGGGGTTGTTTACGAAAGGTACATCAACTTTGCACTACAAGTGCACTGCAAGATCGCTGTAGATCTGTGGGGAAGCTCTAAAATTAGGGAACGTTTTGCTGATTTTATCATCCAATCATGTGCAAGCAAAAATTCTGTTTTTTATTTTCCTTGCATGTCCCCCTCAAATATACAGTGACTGCATTTGAAAGCGCACTTGTAGTGCAAAGTGGATTTGCCTTTCGTAAATCACCCCCTATGTTCACAATGTGGTTTATTGGATCCAATCCTTAATCCTGGCAATGGATTTGTTTATGAAACCATTGTTCTAGACTAGGACCCCTTTTCTATGGTGTATTACATTGGCTATTATTGGCATTTCTGCCAATTTACTTTGTGCAATCTAAACAGTATGCTATAATGTGGCATAATAGTCCACTGCCATAAACTCAGCTACCACTATTCTACAGGCAATACATACAGTATATGTATTTATCTGATATTTTTTGCCTACATTACATCATTGTTCTCTGCACTTCAGTGCTCACTATGCCTTGTATATTGAAAATTTTGATTTCAGCTTTGAAATAGCAATGTGTTAGTCACATGCAGGAAAATATAGAGAATAATGTTACAAAGACTGAAGCATCTCTTACAGCAACCTCTGAGTGCATGTATAATTGATTATTACAAATGAAATTTTCGGAACAACAAAAACCTTGTTGAAAACATCTTGCATAGTGCTGGAAAGATTTTACTGTTCAAATGCTAGAGACCAGTGCAATATTGCATCTAAAGAGCAATTAACCAAATTGCTGAAAGGGTCATTTTCTTTTGCAGACATTTAACAATCTTATAAGAAAAAAAAAAATAAAGGCTTCAAAGTCCAGTTGAGAAAAATGAATGTAGAGATGGTCAGATACTTTAAAATTTCTCTGGGTATTCAGTAAATAATCAATGCAAAAAAGTAAAATTTTTAAAGAAGTCTAAAAAAGAACTTTCATGGGTATTGCTGAACATTACTTTGTTTAAGTGGTTAACCCACTAGCTTTGCTGTTTTGGGTTTAGTTTTGATCAAAACTATACCCTTCATGGAGTTTGTATACATGTGTTGGTATGTGTTTTGAGATCTTTTCTTGTCAATTTTGTTTATTAGGTTTTTGATCATTACAAACATAGGTATAATTAACAAACATAGATACAATCAATGGTAGCAGTAGTAGATATCACATACTAGAAAAACAGTATTGAACTTGAGTTCCAATAATAATTTTAACTTAACCTATGTAGATAAAGATCTGGTAACTCACTAAATGATGCTTTGTCTTGAGAATGAATGGATACAAACCAGATAGAACATTTATATATAATATGATCATAAGGGATGAGAGAGAAAAAAAAAGAAAAATATAGATCATAGTTATTTATTTGCATATATCATTGGAATAGAATGCATTAGAGATTAAAGAATGGTTTTGTGTGAAATCAATAGGTTTGTATTCATGTTCATTGGAACTATATTTCTATTGTATAATGATAGTTTAGGAAATTAGGAAGTAGAAATTCCGCTACCAGTATTGTGTAAGAGAGTAAGTAGAAGAGGGGAAAACAGACTAAAGAGGAGATTTAGAAAAGAGAAAAAGAAAATTTTTGATGTAATTATTCTGTCTGTTGCTGTTGAGAGGTGGCACTGTATTCACAGTCTGTGTCATAGTTTTCCTGAGGTGTATGCAGCTGCTTGTCAGTGCGAGATGTCAGCGCGAGATGTGATTGTGTGAGGAGAGTGAGACAGTGCCGTTTTACAGGAGCCTCTGGGCAGATTATCTTTGTGTTTTTTTATTTTGCTTGTTTTATTTTGCTTTTTCTGTGGGTGGCTCCCAAAACCATCTCTAAATAGTCCCAGGGCACTAAGGAGGATTGTTTTATTTACCCTGCCATTCGGGTGTCCTTTTTGGCCGCAAAGTCCTGAGAAAAGCGGAGCTTCAGCAGGACATGTCCGCCACCGTCAGCTCTTCGCATGCACTCCCTGTTTTGAGATCTTTTCATCAAAGTTCCTGGATTTTCCTCCAAAACAGCAACAGTAGACTCAATCCTCCTAACTCAAAAAAAAAAAGAAAAAAAAATACACAAAGCAATGGTCCTTGCATGTGGATGGAGATGACATTGAAAGTGTAAAATTCTCAGTACCAAGTGTCCACAACATTGGTGGGTGACTAAATCTTAACCTATCAAGATACACATTCAATTATGTTATTAAAACACTTCTTTTGGTCATTTATAAAATTGCATTAATAAATTAATTGCAGTTATAAAATTGAAATAATAATGCACATAATTAAGTATAACAGACTTTATTTTTGCCAGTAGTGTATGCTTTGTATCTGCATGTTAACAATGGGCGTTCAAAGTAAATGAAAACATTGTATGTGATAGTCATCTGCTTTCACATAAACACAAATCTACTAAACCAGGTCAGAAGCAATAATTACTGCTGCTAAAAGATGCTAAAAATAAATAGCTACTTCAGCAGTTGTGCTTCTGGCATAAAGATTTAACATATAAAATAGCTAGATCATTTTCATTCTTTTCAACCTCCCCAAGTCATCATTTGTATTAAAAGCAATAGCTTGGGAAAGCTTCATAGTCACCTCTATAGCATAGCAGTACTAACCTGAAAACATATTAGTAGATTTAGCTGTGCTGCTGTTTTCATATAAATACTGTATGTTATACTGCTTCTTTAACTGTTATTATTTTCCATATCCCTTTCAGCATTTTATTATTATGTTTATTTTGCAACTTAAAAGGGTTTGCTAAAAAGGGATATAATAGACTTGCACTGAGATGTCAAATGCCTACTTTATTATGGCCAGAGACTGACAGTCAATTTAGATTAAAATTTATTGAGAACATTAAGAGCTGGAAGGACTTCGGCTAATCACTGTAATGTCCCCAACAAATGGTAAATGAAAGCATAAGGAAATTGAGTTAACACGAGCTAAAAGTTCACATACTCACCAAATGATATTATAAGACCTACAAATTAATTAAATTACCTAAATCTACTCATTTCAAAGATGTTACATCATATCAAAAAGTATTCTTTGCACTCTTAAAGTAGAACTGTTATTTAACTCTGTTAAATTACTAGAGTGGTGCCTGTTTATCTAGTCACTCAGTACTAGGATGTGAGCTTGTTCTGTCTCCAAGAAAACATAATACACTATAATGTATTTAAAAAAAATAATTATTATTTCTAGTTTTGCCAGTGTAATTTCCTAAAACTCATTTTTATATGTAATTGCAATAGGCCAACTGAAAGTTAAAATCAGGCTTGCAGTATTAATACCTAACGTGTGAAATAATTGTATTGAAGAAACGTGGAAGCTTATTACTGTTGTCATCGATGTGGTAATATCCACCTGTTCTCCACAGAACAGACAGGATTCTAGACATAGGAACTCTTAAACATGGAGGACTTTGAGAAATTTTGTCACCATCCTCCTATAAGGCCTTGAATCACAACAGGGCTAAGTGGATTACAAAATATTAGTGACAGGGCTTCACTAGGTCATAAGGAAAAATGGTCATTGGTGTTCAGGTGTAAAGAGGAATTGGTGTCACCAAGGGTTTTCACCCATGCAGGTTGAGGGGATCCAGGATGTTGCTTATAAGTGGAGAAAACTAGCTTGGCAGTTTTGTCTATGTTTGGTAAAGATTTTTCAAGTCCCTGGAGCCTGAAGACTTTGTATACACATGGAAGTGAAAAAGTATCCAGTCTTGGGTCCAAATTTTGGAGGTTTCCAGCACCTGATGATTGTGCAGCTGTGCAAAACCCTTATGATGGGGTACTGACTAGTGGTCAGTGCTCCAACCTCCACAGGAGTCCATAAGGCTGCAAAGGATCAGCTGGAGCTATGCAGGTGTGTGCACAGTGCTTGAGTAGTCTGTGGAGGAACAGATAAAAGCCCCAAAGCCAACCATAGATGGTTTGAAATTCAGTCAGTTCAGCAGGGACGGGACAAATTTCAATGGCTGTTCCCATTCAACGGAATTCAATCTAATGGCTGATCAAAAAAACAAATCATTCAGCCTAAGCCTGAGGGCCAGGGCAGTGGTGCTAAAAGACTAATCAAAGAGGCAGGATAATTTGAAATCTGCAATGCATTTAGAAAATCAATTGTAAGTTAATAATTTTAAGGGTAAAATTATAGAAAAATTCTCCCCACTGACTTTCCTCACATGTCACACCTTTTTGACCTAAATGCTCTCTTAATGACCTAAATGCATCTTTTTTTACCTAAATTTAAATCTAGAAAGGTATGCCAATGAAAATATTATGATGGAAAGCATGTTTTGGATTGGAAATCGGGATAAACTTTCTTCAAGGCATTGTAAACATTCTTACCTGCATGTTTTTCACCTTCATAAGTTGTGGATTGATCATGTAGTTTCGTGGTGAAATTTGTTTCCCTGCATGCACAGTCTATAGCAAGGTACAGCTACATTTGCACAGGCCACAGTTGCCAGTGCTAATGACAGTGGCAGGAATCTGCTGAATTCTGCCGCAGTTTCAGCCACCTGTGAGAAGCTAGCTGTGGCCGATGAGCCCTGTACAAATTTTGTGTTATATCAGAACGATAATAGAGGGGAAATCTTCCAATTGGGACACCAATTCTGGTGACCCTGCTGACACCCTGGTATTCTCTCACTTTGGGGATTTCCTATCACTTCCTGTTTTGGCTATGGGACAGGAAGTGAGAAGAAGTCTCCCCAATGGGACACAGATGGCAAAAAAGAAAATGACAGGAGTTATAACCATCTCTTACTGTATCCAAAATGGAAAAAAAATAAAGTTTTGCCTTTAGCTTTACTTTAAAATAATGAAAACATTTGAAAGTGTACAACACCTTTAATAAACATCATCAGTGTACTACCATGTTAGAACATGCAAAGGTAAAAATCTACTTCATTTAGTGGGTGTACAAAAAAATTAGTAGATTTGAACTTTTGGACCAGGAAGGTGGCTGTAAAGAAAACTTTTTTTTTTTTTTTTACAGTAGCAATACTCCAAAGCACCACAGTCTTTAAACTGTGTAGGACTGACAATCTTGTTAGGAGCAGAGAGGACAATGAGGTATATGTAACTACATGCATTCAAGATTATGCTACTGCTATCACACACAACACTGATGACAATAAAAACAAATATAATTTTCTTCTTCAAAGCATCATCAAAGCATTATTAACTATTAGTTGTCTGCCCGTCACAGGAGACTTCTCAAATCTCTTCTAGCAGGAGAAGTTCCCCATGATTGACAGGCAGCTAATATTGTATTAATCCACAAGAATGGCATTAAGGAAGGAACTGGAAACTACAGGCCATTGAGTTTATCATCTGCAGTAGTAAAATTAATAGAAAGGATCGTTATCTTTTAAAAACACATAACCAAATAACTCCTGACCCCAAAATGGCTCTTCTGAGAATTATTCCAGATGATTAACTGCTTCTTGCACATATAATTTTAATCACACATTTTTTATTTCTTGCCTGTAAATTAATAACACAACACTGGCCTTTACCTAACCCACCTATCATTGCACAATGGTGTAATGCAGTAAACACTATACTGCAAGGGGGAAAATTAACCTACCAACATAGGGCTGCCAGAAAAAATGTCAAAACATTTGGTCCCCCGACTATCTTCTCCAGGATTGCCTACTTCCACTTTTGCTCCTCCCAACTGATCTGGATGATAATATTATAGATAATAGATTTACCAGTCCAACTTCTTGGGCAATTGACCAAGGAGGAATTACAAGAAATGCATAAAGGAAGAATCTGTTTAGTTTTGTATATATTTGGTATGTTCCTAATTTAGTTTTGTTATTCATTTAGTGTGGTTTCAAAATTCATAAAATTTTGTTGTTTTCATAAAATTTTGTTTTGTTTATTAATTTTCGAACAAATTCCCAATTTTTAGAATGATTCGAATTCGGATCGAAAAATTATTTACTGTGTGAAGAATAGCTGGTTGTTAAGCAGCAGGCCGGGAACCGACCTCAGCATCCTCAACAACCAATAAATCATGAGCTGTCAGCTGGTTTAGCCACTGACAGCTAAAATGTAAAAAAAAAAAAAAAAAAAATGTGGACAATAGAAAATTCTAAAAAAAAAAAAAACATACAACATGGGGTCCCCCCCAATCAGTACCAGGCCCTTTGAGTATGGTGTGAATTCTAAGGGGAACTATATGCCAAACTTTTTTTAACAAATCAGTGTGGGCCCCCGAAAACCATGCAGCCCGGCAGGCCAGGAAAGGGGGGATGAGTAAGAGCCCCCCTCCTGAGCCATACCAGGCCACATGACCTCAACCTGGGTGGTGCTTTGGGGCAGGGGGCTCTCCCCCCCCGCCTCATAGCTCCTTGTCCTCATGTTGATGGTGACAAGGGCTTCATCCCCACAACCCTGGCAGGTTATCGGAATCTGGAAGCCCCCTTTAACAAGGGGGTCCCCAGATCCTGCCCTCCCATGTGAATGAGTATAGGGTACATAGTACCCCTAATCATTCACTAAAAATGTGTAAAAAGTGAATAAAAACAGTAAACAAGTTTTTGACAATTCCTTTATTAAAAACTAAAAACAATGTTCCCTGATGTAGATTTATCTAATTCCACTCGTGGCACCGCCAAACCCGAAAAAAAACCTCCGGCCTCGTCTATCTGACATTTCTTAAATAGCTAAGGGGTGGGGTCACCCAATGATGTCTGTGGGTGACCCCGCCTCTTATGACGTCACTAACCCAGACATGTTGGGTGGATGACATCGCAAGGGCCGGGGTCACCAGGTGATGTAACCAGGTGACCCCGCCCCTTACCTATATAAGAAATATCAGACGGAGGAGCAGGCAGTCCACAGGAAACGTTTGGCAAGGCCGGAGTTTTTTTTCTTCTTTTGGGTTCGGCGGAGGGCAGGTGGCGTGAGATGGATCTACATCGGGGGGACATTGTCAAAAACTCCCCCACCTATTAAGCAATTCTGCTGTTTTTAATCAGTTGATTGGCCTATTGCTGATTGGGTGGGTGGAGATCCCCATATTATATATGGAATGTATCTTTTGTAACTTTTGTGCAGTGACCAAGGTTGTTTAGCCAAAATGCTTCTGCTTTCTGTATTTCCTATATGTGCCAATAAATCATTTTATATGGATTGGAGCTCACCGTCCACATCGCACATAGGCTAAGTGGGAGTGTAAACATCCAGGCCGGTCGCCCAGCAACGACGTGTGCGTGCTCCGAGGACAGCCCCCAGCGTTCACATCACGTGTCAGTCAACATAGGTGATTGGGCCGGTCGCTATGGTAACAGACAAGCCGCACCAAGCTCGGCCGCAAATCGGAGATGGATGCAAAATTACTGCATTGTAATAATGTGAAATAATGCTAATATGATACTAGAGGGATGTGAGGGCTGACCAAACAAACATAGGGATACCCCAAACCGAGCAGAGCACTAAGCATTGGGAGAAACATTAAAAAGGTCACCCCCATCCCATCTAGAGCAGTAGGTCCTAAGGCAACATTCACCCACTTCCTGGTAGTAAGTGTAAAGTGGAAACACATATAATTCCCACCGAGTTGTCACTAAACAGAAACTGAATATAAATGGAACTGCCCACTGATAAAATAACCAATCCATATGATTCCACGGTACAATGCCATGTTACATATGCGTAGGATTTAAAGTATAAAATTAAGAAAAATATATCTTAGAAATGAAAAATATTTTTAAAAAATATTTAAAAAAAGAGACATCAGTACAACCACCTCATCTGTATGCAGATAAAATAAAGTAAAATATGTAAATATGCATATATCTCAAAGCCAATGAGTAAATAAACAGGGAACAAACAGACTAGGTACCCACATGTTACTAACGGTCTGAAATGAAACAATTGAGGTCGAACTCAACGTTCAACCCCAAAGGGACCCCGACCTTTGTCTCAAATACCCAGAATGATTCCCGTCGACTAAGCTGCCGTATGAAAATCCCACCTCTCTAGTGTTTATTTACCTTCTCTATTCCCCAGAACTTCAGCCCTGCAGGGCTGCGATTATGGAAAAGTCGGAAGTGCATATGTGTGCGGAGACCCCGTTTGATGTTGTTAACATGTTCTCCAATTCTTACATGGAGGGGCCTTGAGGTCCTCCCCACATATTGGAGACCACACTCAGTTTGCAGCATATACACCACACCGACCGTATTACAAATAATCAATTCCTTGATTGCATAGCTTTTTCCCGTGGCAAACGCCACAAATTCTTTCCTTTTGTTAACATTATTTTTTGCCTGTCTACACGCAGGACAGTGTCCACACGCATAGAACCCGTTAAGGAACCCAAGCATCCTATTCGCAGGGTAGATTGGGGGATCTATGACCCCTGGAGCCAACTTAGCCCTGACAGAAGGTGCTCTTTTGTAGATGAACAGAGGGCGGTCTGGAAGGACCGGCCCCAAAGACCTATCTAATTTAAGAATGGGCCAATGTTTCTGTACAATCTTTTCAAATTGCTTATGTTGAATGTTGAAATCTAAGATCATCCTGATCTGCTTAGGCCCTCCCTGGACTACCTTAGGGGCATTGGAAATCAGTCCATTCCTATTCATAGTGCCAACATTTTCCATTTCTTTAATAAGACTGCTTTTGTCATAACCCTTTTCCGCGAATCTAGAAACCAGGGTCTGCGATTGGGATAAAAAATCACCTACATCAGTACAGTTACACTTAAGGCGAATGAACTGCCCTCTAGGTATATTACACAACCACTTACTGTGGTGGCAACTTTCAACAGGGATAAAGGCATTTCGGTCAGTGGCCTTGAAGTGGGTGATCATATTGATTTGATCACCCTTTTTGTCAACTACAGATCCAGAAATACTGCCCTATCCGTACTAATATTCCAAGATAGGACAATATTTTTATTGTTATCATTAAGTCTGGATACAAACGCATCCAAACTCTCTTTATCCCCATCCCAGATCATAATGAGGTTGTCAATGTACCTCTGGTAGCATATTAGTTCTGGGGGTTTGTTCTTATAAACAGCCTTCTCCTCCCAGTGAGCCATGAACAGATTGGCAACACTGAGAGCGAAGCGTGCCACCATAGCTACCCCTCTGGTTTGAAGATAAAACTGCTTGTCATACCAGAAATAGTTTTTTGACAAGCAGAAAGTCAGACTATCAATCAGAAAATTCTGATGCCTTCTCGACAGATCGGAGGACCCCAGGGCCCACTGTACTGAGGTTAAGGCGTCCTCGTGACTGATGATAGTATATAAAAAGCCCACATCTGCCGTAATGAGAAAACAGGAGGGTGTAATGGTCAAAGACTCTAAAATCTGTATGATGTGTTTTGTATCCTTTAGGAATGCATTCGTTTTAGTAACAAGTGGTTGAAGAAAGGTGTCAATATATTGACCCATTCCAGAAGAGACTGAGTCAATCCCAATAATTATGGGTCTCCCTGGTGGATTAACACTATTCTTGTGGATCTTGGAAAGGAAATAAATGATTGGTGTCCGGCAAAACAGGGGGTCCAAGTACTGGGCCTCCTTGGTGTTGAGTAATCCTATGTGGTTCCCTTTTTCAACAAGAAAGTGAAGTTCGCCCTTAAACTCCAACATTGGATCCTTGGTCAGGATACTGTACATGTTATAGGGCGTACACACGGTCGGACTTTGTTCGGACATTCCGACAACAAAATCCATGGATTTTTTCCAACGGATGTTGGCTCAAACTTGTCTTGCATACACACAGTCACACAAAGTTGTTGGAAAATCCGATTGTTCTGAACACGGTGACGTAAAACACGTACATCGGGACTATAAACGGGGCAGTGGCCAATAGCTTTCATCTCTTTATTTATTCTGAGCATGCGTGGCACTTTGTCCGTCAGATTTGTGTACACACGATCGGAATTTCCGACAACGGATTTTGTTGTTGGAAAATTTTATCTCCTGCTCTCCAACTTTGTGTGTCGGAAAATCCGATGGAAAATGTCCGATGGAGCCCACACACGGTCGGAATTTCCGACAACACGCTCTGATCGGACATTTTCCATCGGAAAATCCGACCGTGTGTACGGGCCATTACTATCACTTAACAAATTGTCCATTTCATTCCTATAATAGGTTTTACTCAACAGGACCAGCCCCCCCACCTTGTCAGTGGGACATATAACCAAATCGTTCCTTTCTGACAGGGCCTTAATACCTCTGCTGATGTGTAAAGGGTCGTTCGCTTTCCGAACCTTCAACGCATCCAAATCCCTCACCACCATATTCCTGAACACTTTCAAGTGCTCAGCATCGGTGGCACCAGGATTGAACACTGATTTATTCCGTAAATTAGAATGGTGACCCCCTGAATAATGGTATTGGTAGTTCTCACTGACAGGGCATTCAAAAAGTATTTTTTGATGTTCAATGTGCGTATGAACTTCTGTAAGTTGACATATGTTTGAAACTTTTTTAAGTTACGGGTGGGAGCATATTTCAAACCCTTATCAAGTACTTTCATTTCCTCTTCACTTAAGGGTGTCCCGCTCAGGTTATATATCCCCGCACCTAATGGGGCTTTGTTCTTTTGAGTTCTGACACCTCCTCTCCTTCCTCTCTTGGTTTTCTTTTTCGCAGGAGAGTGCTTCCCTGTCCAGATTCCTGAATCTGCATGTCTCGTCTCCCCCTGGATTCGGGGGGATAAACGGAAGGCCCCTCCCTCGACCTCCCCGGGCTCCATGAAAATCCCCATTCCCACGTGACTCCGGGTTGGCAAAAGGTGAAAAACGTTTATGTGTGGCCAGATGGTTACCATACTGTGGCTGCACTCTACCTCTAGTAGAATAATTAGATGGTGCAGCGTAAGTATAATTGTCAGTCGGGTGACTATCTCTGTAGGTAAAGGGACCACTTTGAAGATATGATGGTGAATAATTAGATTGTTGCTGTTGATAACCACCATATAAATCATTGGCTCCCACCGGTGCATGAGAAAAATGTCTGTATGGGGAATGGTGATAACTTCCCCGTTTCCATCTGCCCCTTTTATTTTTGCCTCTCTTAATGGTGGTGTCCTGGAAATGACCCCCAGTTGTAGGTTTCCCCATAGTGGGAAAGTCAAAATCCTTATAGACATAGACCTCATTATTCCTTGAGTCAACTCGTGGAGTATTAGTCATGTCATCATAGTTAGTGTCTACAAGAGGAATTTGAGTTGTGACAGGGGAAGTGGCTTGCCATTTGAAAACATTGTTTTTACTGAAATCTTCCAAATTCCTAATGTATTTCTTCTTTTTCTTATTTTGGGTCTCAAAAAGTCCTCGGACTCCTTAAAGGGTTCAAGAGTGGCTTTGAGATCCCTAATTTGAGTTTCCAGCTGTATCATCTTATGACGTTTACGTAGTAATAAAAATTCAATAAGTTCTAAGCCTTTATCTATAAAAAATTTACTCCACTCTATTATAGCCTCACTGTCCATAAGACCGTCATTAGGTGGGACATCCCACCTAAGGCGTCTCGAGATAAGTTTGGCTTCCAGGTATTGTTCGAAAGAAGTGATATCCCACCATGTCTTGACCTTTTTTTCGAAGATGTGCCCTAATCACCGAAAAGTATGGGTGATCTCACTCCCTTCTCCCACAGTTTGTTTTCTGGAAAAGATATCACAAATCTTAACCTCTCTCTTTTCTAAGTATTGAAATACTTCCATAGTAGTGCTGCTAGACTGAAATATATTGAATAGGTGAACACAAAATGAAAAAACAGACAGCGCAAAACCAAACTAATATGCACCCAGAAGCTGAACACTGAAGGCCAATATAGAAAACCTTAAAAATGATGCACAAAATATAGCAGTGCAGCGCTTAGTAAAATATGTAAAACAAATACACATAAAGATGAAACATATGAGGCAAAGTCCAAAATGTCCGGGGAGATGAATGACTGTCCACTTGCAGAAAAGAAATTCCTCAGATGGTAAGAAAAGGGTGCAGTGATAAGATAAACTTTAACATTCGTGTATCGACACCACTGTGTTCCACCACCAAAAGTCTAGGCTGCTCACCTCATCGAGTGGACCCTCTGCGTTAACAGAAAGGTCACTCAAGCTTTCCCGTCCACAGGGTTGTTAGGAGGGTGAAGGTCCACTTGCAGTGTCCAAAAGTCAATCTCATCGGCAGGTGTATATCATGTTAAAAACAAAATAACAGGACATAGTGCTCTCCATACGAAAAGTGTAAAATTTATTGAATAAAAGAATATTACTCACAAGGGTAGCACTGTTTCCCAGTGCAGGAGTACAAAGCATATACAAATAGAACCAGATGGGTGGCTGCACTGACGTCACGAAGCCCCTAGCACGCGTATCATCCGTATGGACTTCCTCAGCTAATCTGATTAGGGGCCCATGCGTCAGCTCTTATATATGGTACTGGTTCATCAAACAATAAATCAGGGAGATAAACCCAGCCCCTCCTCCAATGGAACCTCAATGAGTGTGCATACCTTATTGGTGGTGGGGACTAGGGGCTTCAACATACTGAAGGATCTGATAGGGCACAGGTAACTAAACATCTCCAATAGCTTCCTGATTATATAATGGTTAACAGCTGTCATGCCTCCCATCGTTCAAATGCTATCGCCTCCGGCGATAGATCTGGGATGGGGATAAAGAGAGTTTGGATGCGTTTGTATCCAGACTTAATGATAACAATAAAAATATTGTCCTATCTTGGAATATTAGTACGGATAGGACAGTATTTTTGGATCTGGAGTTGACAAAAAGGGGTGATCGAATCAATATGATCACCCACTTCAAGGCCACTGACCGAAATGCCTTTATCCCTGTTGAAAGTTGCCACCACAGTAAGTGGTTGTGTAATATACCTAGAGGGCAGTTCATTCGCCTTAAGCGTAACTGTACTGATGTAGGTGATTTTTTATCCCAATCGCAGACCCTGGTTTCTAGATTTGCGGAAAAGGGTTATGACAAAAGCAGTCTTATTAAAGAAATGGAAAATGTTGGCACTATGGATAGGAATGGACTGATTTCCAATGCCCCTAAGGTAGTCCAGGGAGGGCCTAAGCAGATCAGGATGATCTTAGATTTCAACATTCAACATAAGCAATTTGAAAAGATTGTACAGAAACATTGGCCCATTCTTAAATTAGATAGGTCTTTGGGGCCGGTCCTTTCAGACCGCCCTCTGTTCATCTACAAAAGAGCATCTTCTCTCAGGGATAAGTTGGCTCCAGGGTTCATAGATCCCCCAATCTACCCTGCGAATAGGATGCTTGGGTTCCTTAATGGGTTCTATGCGTGTGGACACTGTCCTGCGTGTAGACAGGCAAAAAATAATGTTAAAAAAAGGAAAGAATCTGTGGCGTTTGCCACGGGTAAAAGCTATGCAATCAAGGAATTGATTACTTGTAATACGGTCGGTGTGGTGTATATGCTGCAATGTGAGTGTGGTCTCCAATGCACTTCCGACTTTTCCATAATTGCAGCCTTGCAGAGCTGAAGTTCTGGGGAATAGAGAAGGTAAATAAGCACTGAAGAGGTGGGAATTTTATACGGCAGCTTAGTCGACGGGAATCATTCTGGGTATTTGAGACAAAGGTCGGGGTCCCTTTGGGGTTGAACATTGAGTTTGACCTCAATTGTTTCATTTCAGACCGTTAGTAACATGTGGGTACCTAGTCTGTTTATTCCCTGTTCATTTACTCATTTGCTTTGAGATATATGCATATTTACATATTTTAGTTTATTTTATCTGCATACAGACGAGGTGGTTGTACTGATGTCTCTTTTTTAAATATTTGTAAAATATTTTTCATTTCTAAGATATTTTTTTCTTAATTTTATACTTTAAATCCTACGCATATGTAACATTGCATTGTACCGTGGAATCATATGGATTGGTTATTTTATCAGTTGACAGTTCCATTTATATTCAGTTTCTGTTTAGTGACAACTCGGTGGGAATTATATGTGTTTCCACTTTACACTTACTACCAGGAAGTGGGGGAATGTTGCCTTAGGACCTACTGCTCTAGATGGGATGGGGGTGACCTTTTTAATGTTTCTCCCAATGCTTAGTGCTCTGCTCGGTTTGGGGTATCCCTATGTTTGTTTGGTCAGCCTTCACATGCCTCTAGTATCATACTAGCATTATTTCACATTATTACAATGCAGTAGTTCTGCATCCATCTCTGATTTGCGGCCGTGTTTGGTGCGGCTTGTCTGTCACCATAGCGACTGGCCCAATCATCTATGTTGACTGACACGTGATGTGATGCTGGGGGCGGTCCTCGGAGCACGCACACGCCGTTGCTGGGTGACCGGCATGGATGTTTACACTCCCACTTAGCCTATGTGCGACGTGGCAGGTGAGGGCGGATTGCTTATTACGATCGTACCTCCCGCCTCCGTCTCCGGGGGAACGGCCTAACAAGGGGCGGGTTCGCACCTAGGATGCATCAGCGCCGGCTGTCATTGGTAGTTGCTGACCTACCTCTACCCGGAGGCGATAGAATTTGAACGATGGGAGGCATGACAGCTGTTAACCATTACATAATCAGGAAGCTATTGGAGGTGTTTAGTTACCTGTGCCCTATCAGATGCTTTGGTATGTTGAAGCCCCTAGTCCCCACCACCAATAAGGTATGCGCACTCATTGAGGTTCCATTGGAGGAGGGGCTGGGTTTATCTCCCTGATTAATTGTTTGATGAACCAGTACCATATATAAGAGCTGACGCATGGGCCCCTAATCAGATTCGCTGAGGAAGTCCATACGGACGATACGCGTGCAAGGGGCTTCGTGACGTCAGTGCAGCCACCCATCTGGTTCTATTTGTATATGCTTTGTACTCCTGCACTGGGAAACAGTGCTAAACTTGTGAGTACGGTAATATTCTTTTATTCAATAAATTTTACACTTTTCGTATGGAGAGTACTATGTCCTGTTATTTTGTTTTTAACATGATATACACCTGCTGATGAGATTGACTTTTGGACACTGCAAGTGGACCTTCATCCTCCTAACAACCCTGTGGAAGGGAAAGCTTGAGTGACCTTTCTGTTAACGCAGAGGGTCCACTCGATGAGATGAGCGGCCTAGACTCTTGGTGGTGGAACAAAGTGGTGTTGATACACGAATGTTAAAGTTTATCTTATCACTGCACCCATTTCTTACCATCTGAGGAATTTCTTTTCTGCAAGTGGGCAGTCATTCATCTCCCTGGACATTTTGGACTTTGCCTCATATGTTTCAACCTTTATGTGTAATTGTCAAAAACTCGTTTACTGTCTTTACTGCCTTTTTACACATTTTTGGTGAATGGGTATACTTATCCACATGGGGAAGGGCCAGGATCTGGGGGCCCCCTTGTTAAACGTCATTTTTGCTGCTGCATATTCTATGCATACCACAGATGCGCCACTTTACAGGCAGACCAAGAGGACCCCCCAGGTGATATAACCAGGTGGCCCGTCCCTTACCTATATAAGAAATGTCAGAGGAGCAGGCAGTCTGTGAGGAGCATTTGACAAAGCCAAAAGTTTTTTCTTTTTTTGGGTTTGGTGGTGTGTCAGGTTGCATGAGATGGATCTACACACCAGGCACTATATTTAAAGGCATTTTTAATTTTTATCATGTCATTTAAGTGGGGTTTCTATGGAGGAGTGGAAGAGGACTCCAGTGGCAACAATAATGGTGGCCACACAAAATATTGGCTCAATTTTGACATTTTCACTCAGGGGTGTACTCACTTTTTTGCCAGCAGTTTGGACATTAAAGGCTGTGTGCTGAGTTTTTTGAGGGGACAGCACATTTACACCTATATACAAGCTGTACACTTTACATTGTAGCAAAGTGTAATTTCTACAGTGTTGTCACATGAAGACATAATAAAATATGTTAGGAGTGTACTCACTTTTGTGAGATACTGTGTATATACATATATATATATAATATACTGTGTGTGTACAGCTTGTTTAATAGTGTTGATTTGCTGTCCCCTCAAGATAACTCAACACACAGCCATTAATGGCTAAACCGCTGGCAACAAAAGTGAGTACATTCCTAAGTGAAAATGTCCAAATTGGGCCCAACGTGTCAGAATTTTGTGTGGCCACCATTATTTTCTAGCACTGCCTTAACCCTCTTGGGCATGGAGTTCACCAGAGATTCACAGGCTGCCACTGGAGTCCTCTTCCACTCCTCCATGACGAGCTGGTGAATGTTAGAGACCTTGCACTCCTCCACCTTCCGTTTGGGGATACATCACGGATGCTCAAAAGGGTTTAGGTCTGGAGACATGATTGGCCAGTCCATCACCTTTATCCTTAGCTTCTTTAGCAGTGGCAGTGGTCGTCTTGGAGGTGTGTATGCTTCAGTATGTCATAGTACATGTTGGCATTCATGGCTCCCTCAATGAACTGTAGTTCCCCAGTGCCAGCAGTACTCATGCAGCCCCAGACCATGACACTCCCACCACCATGCTTGACTGTAGGCAAGACACACTTGTCTTTGTACTGCTCACCTGGTTGCCGCCACACACGCTTGACACTATCTGAACCAAATAAGTTTATCTTGGTCTCATCAGACCATAGGATATGGTTCCAGTAATCCTATTCCTTAGTTTGTCTTCAGAAAACTGTTTGCAGGCTTTCTTGTGCAGCATCTTTAGAAGAGGCTTCTTTCTGGAACGACAGCCATGCAGACCAATTTGATGCAGTGTACGGAATATGGTCTAAGCATTGACAGGTTGACCCCCCACCCCTTCAACCTCTGCAACAATGCTGGCAGCACTCATATGTCTATTTCCCAAAGACAACCTCTGGATATGATGCTAAGCACATGTACTCAACTTCTCTTGTTGACTATGGCGAGGCCTGTTCTGAGTGGAACCTGTCCTGGTAAACCTCTGTATTGTCTTGGTCACTGTGTTGAAGCTCATTTTTAGGGTCTAGGCAATCTTCTTATAGCCTATGCCATCTTTATGTAGAGCAACAATTCTTTTTTTCAGATCCTCAGAGTTCTTTGCCATGAGGTGCCATGTTGAACTTCCAGTGACCAGTATAAGAGAGTGAAAGCGATAACACCAAATTGAACACACTTGCTCCCCATTCACACCTGAGACTTTGTAACACTAACAAGTTACATGACACTGGGGAGGGAAAATGGCTAATTTGGACATTTTCACTTAGAGGTGTACTCACTTTTGCTGCCAGCGATTTAGAAATTAATGGCTGTGCGTTGAGTTATTTTGAGGGGACAGCAAATTGACACTGTTATACAAGCTGTACACTCACTACTTTACATTGTAGCAAAGTGTCATTTCTTCAGTGTTGTCACACCTTGTAGGTGTACTTTTGAAATTAGTTCCACTTTAAATCAAGGAAAGAAACTGGCACAGGACAAGATAATACACATTACATTAGATTGCATATTAGTAACACATCACATGTTCCTTAATCCAAAATTATTCTAAAGTCACCAATAGAGCCTCAAGGTTTACAGCAGTATCCATCTCGTCTCCCTCCTTGTTGGTTCCAAGTCACTAGTAGCCTTTTGTGTCTCGGAAGGGCTTCCATTTTTTCTGATACACATTACAACACACTTCCAACACTTTCTAAAGCTCCTCAAAAAATATCTATAAAGCAACATGTTTACCACTAAGAGTACAGAAATAACATTTAAACATGTAATAATACCAAACAGTAGAACATTGTTAGACTTCTTAATAGCATTTATCTGAAAGACAGCTTATATTGTGAAAAGTGAATGTTATGTACCCTTAAGAATATGTCTGGATTGATGCTTTAGAAGCCTTATTTTAAAATCTGCATTGTTTCATATTGATCTGAAACCATTTGTAAACGTGACAACACATTTTAAATGATTGTACAATTGCTGGATCAAAGAAGTCCATGCTTACTAAACTTACATCCTGACAACCAGTCTTTAACTCTGTATTGAATTGCTTAGTATAGTGATAGAGGGATAGATATGTAGATAGATAGATAGATAGATAGATAGATAGATAGATAGATAGATAGATAGATAGATAGATAGATAGATAGATAGATAGATAGATAGATAGATAGATAGATGCTGTTATGGTGATTCCCAATATATTGTGCTCTGGCAATAGAATCCTTGACTTACTGTATAAACCGGAACCATCAAGATAAAATGCTTTCAATTTATACAGTAGCTTGCAATAAAATTCAACATATATAAGAGTGCAGGTATGGCTGCATAATGGAGGAAGAAAACGCTGAATGTTTACTCACGCTATAGCTGTTATAATCACTGCCTCTTTTTAAATATCTTTTTTAAGCTATAATGTTTCACATCCTATACTCCATGGTAAAAAGCAGCAAATATCACTTTAGTGCATGACTTGTGAACCTGTTGTGAGGCCCTTGGACCCCTTTCTATAGTATAGTAAGGATTGGGAGCATTGATTTGTAAAGGAAAAAGAGCAGTAATCTCAGCTACCCTCATGTAACATTTTCTAAATCATTCACTGTCTTCTGCAGCGTGTTCATATTTGCCAACCTAACCTGCTGTATTTCCACCAGACCATCATCTTCTTCAATATGTCTTCTATCTCTGACAGTCTTCTCTAACCTTACATATACTGAACATTATGTGCAGCCCTTTGGGGGTGCCAGGGGCTACAGTAAACACTCCCTGTGCCGAGTAAGTTGACAGCCTGCTGTTAGAATGCCAACCTAATCTGCAGTATTTCCCCAGTCTCTGACCATCATCTTCTTTGACATGTCTGCTATCTCTGACCATCTTGTCTAGCATTACATATACTGAACATTATGTGCAGCCCTTTGGGAGTGTCAGGAGGCACAGTTAAGAGTCACTGTGCCCCATAAGTTGAAAGCCACTGGGCTAGTGACTTTCTGTATGGTCCTGTTATTAGAATGTGCAATCAACCACTCAGAGGATGGGATAATACAGTACATTTTCTGCTTGACACTAGCTGGATATGTCTTTGCAAAGGAGAAGAAGAGGTACAGAATAGCAGGGGGGGGCTAAGATACTGTTGTGGAAAGAATTAAAGAGCTAATAGGGTGTGGTCCTGTAGTTGGGGGTTCATTGCTGCTGTGATAGTGATCATTTTGGGGTGTTAAATTGATGCTAAGGGATACATATGTGCATTAAAGTGTCACTAAACACACATCATAAAAAAACTATCAATAAATGGGGTATTGCACACTGTTAATACTCAGATCCTGCTGTTCTCTATCTCCCCCTTCTGTCCAAGTCCCCAATTCAGCTAGGGATTTTTCAGAACAGTGTTGGTAGCTCTGCACATGCTCAGTTTTCAGTGAGTTTCTATGCTAAGCATTTCTTTCCTATCACATCTGAGCAGCATTTGGGTGTATACACAATGGTAAATGACAGCCCACCCCCCCCCCTTCATGCCCACTAACCAGCTAAACACAATAGAGGCAGGATATTACATGTAGATTAATGGAGGCTTCACCTTCCTCTTATTCTAAGACACAGGCTTGAGGGGCGTGAAAAAGTCTGTGAGTGACAAAAATCCGTGCACATCATGTTATTGCCAAAAATAATAAAGATTTGATTTTACATATACTGTATATTTGTTTAACAATGTAAACCAGTTTATAGATATTATTTTTTTTACTCTGTATTCAGTTTTTATTTTATTTTTTTTACATGTGACCAGCAACAGAGGACTAGAAGCTCTTCCTGCTTATGTTTCCCTGCAGACAGGCTGGGAAAGATCTGGATCAAGTGACAGCTGTTTATCGATTAGGAAAAAGGTACTTAGATTTTTTTTATTAAAATAATTACAGTGCCATCATCCACGTACAGAAATAGAAGGACAATGTAAATTAAACAGTGTGTGCTTAGTTTCACTTTAAAACATGTGTCATTTGTTAATGTAAGCAATTAATTCCTTGTGGATGAATGGTGAATTGTTGCAAGGTGTGTGAAGAGATGCTGTAAAGTGAATTGCTGGGTTGATCATTTGCTGCTGGGGTATGATGGTATGATGCTTGGGTAAATGGTTGTTGTTGCTGTTGTAAAAGGGGGGTGAGTAAAGTGATGCTGGGGTGATTAGTCGTGGCTGGGAGGAGAGTTGGTTGATGTAATATAAGTGTATTGCTGCTAGGTTGTTACAGTATATGATCACCAAGCCATTACACAAGTAGAAACTCAAGAAAACAGAACACAAAAAAAGGAAAATTGTAAAATATAGATGGGTTAGAAGCTTTATCAGATTTTTTTTGTTATGTTTTATGGAGAGAATCTCCTCATTTCTTACTGTGTCATCAGGATAAGAGATGAGAAAATAATCCACCCAAAATGTAGAAAAAGATAGCAATAGAATCCTAATAGAGACTCTAGAGAATCTTTTGCCACGCTTCCCAAAACAACAACATAAAAAAAATAAGTAAAGCTGGTTATACAACAAGCTAATTTCAGCTGCTTCATGAATAATTGGTCAAAGTTTGCTCCATGGGTGGTATTGTCTGACAGGTGAAAAATTGCTTTCTGAACAGTGCTTACATCTAATCAGATGCAGGCACTGTTCAGGTATTTCGAGAGCCAAGCTGGTATACGACAATTGCCACAGTGAAAGATTTGTCCTTCTGGGCTTTTCAGTATAGATGAGAGAATCTGTTAGAAAACCTGTGTGTATGGCCAACTTTGCACTTTGGAAAGCAGTATTACAAAGATATTCTGCAATAACAATTTTCACCAGCTGGGGGTGTTGCAGGTAACATATAAAATTATGTTTTCTGTTATCCAAAAACTGTGGAACTGGGAACTGAAAATAATACAGATGGTTCATACAATCACCTACAGGGTAGTCATGATTTTTAATTTTGACATTTGCTTAAGCACTTATATTTTATACTAAAAAAAGCTTAAACATTCTATAATCTGCATTAATGAAATGTCCAGATATGTATAATGTAAAAAGCAGAAGTCATTTTTTTTATTTGTAACCATGTCTGTTTGATATTATTACTCTTTATTATTGTTAATGTTATGAATTCTATGACTTTGTGGGTTGCTTTCTCTTCTCTATGACCAACATGAGAATTTGTCAAAAACCTAACAGTGTTTACAGAGCTTTTGGGGAATAACATGTCACCTCTAGTACACTATACATACAGAAAAAACGTGAGCATTTCAAAAGAGCTGCAAAGAGCCCTGTAGCATCTAAGAAAATCTTTTATTATTGCGCTCAATAGTATTACAATCCATGACGAATGTATTGTTCCTCGGAATCTCTGTAAGAATTTCCCTATAATGTTATTCATTTGCAGTGTCTATGTTGTGTTTCACAAGAGATTGGAGTTACAGAGTCCTGTAGAAATTGTATAGTTTTCACATGAAGAATATTTTTATGAACAATGTTTCAAATACAGGCCATATGACCACGTGTTGCCCATAGCACAAGTATTGCAAAGTAATAAAGAACTGCATCAAAAATAATTTATTTAATTTACCATGCATGTCTCTGAATATTCATCAGTGTGAAATTTCCCCCACTGACTACTGCTTCATGTTTATAGGGAACATAAAGGGGTCTATTTATAAAAAGTTGGTTGTGCAAATGTTTCAAGCATGTCATTGATAATATTTTATCTAACATGTTTATTTCCTATAATCTTCTGCTCCATCTAGTGGCAACAATGCAATATTTTATTAAAATACCATATTTATCGACGTATAACACGCGCCGGCGTATAACATGCACCTCAAGTTTAGGAGGGAATTTTAAGGAAAAAAACTTTTAGGAGTAAAGTTTAAGGAAGAAAAACTTACATTAGAATGCCCATCAATGCAGCGTTATTGGTGTCCATCTGCAGCCTTGCCAGTGTCAGTGCAGCTTTGCCCCAGTGTCCATTGCAGCCTTGTCAGTGCAGCTTTGCCCCAGTGCAGCCTTGTCAGTGCAGCCATGTCGGTGCAGCTTTGCCCCAGTGCAGCCTTGTCAGTGCAGCCTTGTCAGTGCAGCTTTGCCCCATTGCAGCCTTGTCAGTGCAGCCTTGTCAGTGCAGCTTTGCCCCAGTGCAACCTTGTCAGTGCAGCCTTGTCAGTGCAGCTTTGCCCCATTGCAGCCTTGTCAGTGCAGCCTTGCCCCAGTGCAGCCTTGTCAGTGCAGCCTTGCCCCAGTGCAGCCTTGTGTGATCGCCGCCGGCATACACAGCTGTGTGTAAATTCAAATATGGCGCCGAGACTGCAGGGACTCGTCGGAGCCGAGATACACATACCCGAGAGTCCTCGGCTTTTATCGGCGTCGCTCACAGTCACGACAAGTCCCGCCCTATGATGGACATAACACAGGTGCAATTGCCACGATCGCTCCGATCAAACAAAATTGGCGGGGATCGGCCTATAACACGCACCCACGATTTTCCCCTGATTTTAAGGGGAAAAAAGTGCGTGTTATATGCCGATAAATACGGTACCTCACTGTAGTCACTAGATAGAGCTGAAAATCATTGGAAATAAAAGCATTAGGCTAAATATGGGATTATTTCTGACAGCTGAGTAAATGCTTGAGACATTTTACAATGTTTTGAATTATTGTTTACAGTCATTTTAACATTATACCAGGATTCCACCCTTTAGAAGTGATGGACCCTGTCACTCTAGTTGTGTTTTGTGTTAGATATCTGTTTAAATTTTGTTATTTTTTTAGGTACTGTATTAAATTTAGAGAGTAACAAATAGAATTAGGATGTATTAGATATTACAATTATTCCTACCTGCTTAAAGCAACAGTGTAACAAAGCAGAACGTGCAAAAAAGATGCTTTTTAATCAACTACCCCGCAATCAATTCCTCTAATCTTTGCACTGGTTAAGGCTCGGTTCAGACTAGCCCAACTCCAATGTCATGCGACTTTCAGTGCAACTTTAGAGTCCGACTTTGATATAACTTTGATGTGACTTTTTACACTCTGTGGCATTGAAGTCGTATCAAAGTCGGACCAAAGTAGTGCAGGAAACTTCTCTAAAATCAGACAGACTCGTGTAGGTTCAGTTACCTACAAGCAGTGGCGTCGCTAGGGGGTGGCTTCTGAGGCTATAGCCCTGAATCTTGGGTCCATAGGCCCGAGTCTCTTACCGGGTGCAGCAGTGCGCTCTAGGAATTTTTTTTTTACTAGCAGCGGATGGCGCCGCCCACTCCATTAGAACTGGTGCCTGGTGGAGTGATATGCTTTGGAGTGCATCGCCCACACTCAGGGGGCGTGGCTATCCAGTGCGGGCAAACTGAAGGCTGAAGGAGTGAACTAATCCCTGCCTGCAGCCGCTGCTGAGCCTTACACAGATGCACTGTGCTTCACCAGCTGCAGTAAGTAGCTAGTAAAATAAATGAGGCATGCTTCTCTCTCTCTCCACATTCCATGATCTCCTGTACCATGTCCACAGCCCAAGATCTTCTGTACCATGTCCACAACCCATGATCTCCTGTACCATGTCCACAGCCCATGATCTCCTGTACCATGGTGGCATCCCATGATCTCCTTTACCATGTCCGCAGCCCATGATCTTCTGTACCATGTTTGCTGCCATGTCATCTCCTGTACCATGTCTGCAGCCCATGTCATCTCCTGTACCATGTCCACAGCCCGTGATCTCCTGTACCATGTCCACAGCCCATGATGTGTTCAAGGTACTGGAGACCCTGATGTAAGGGGGGCTCTCTGGGGACCCTGATGTAAAGAGGGGGGCTCTTTGGATCCTGATGTAAGAGGGGGGCTCTCTGGGGACCCTAATGTAACAAGGAGGGCTCTGGGGACTCAATCAATAATAACAAACCATGGGATCTGCACTCAGAAATGTAACAATATTTTATATATATAATATATATACACACACACACATATATTATATACATGTGTATGCCCGTCCAAGCGTATGACTTTCTTTACTTTGCTGCTATAGGCTCTAGCCCCAGATCTTTTGTCGACCTAGCAATGCCCCTGCCTACAAGGTTTACAAAGTCAGACACCCACTTCAAACTATTGGGCCTATAATTTATCTGCTTGGGATTGACTACATGCTTTGGAGTTAGCTGCAGATGGAGTAATCCTCTTCCCATGATATAACAAGTGTATTAGCCAAACATGAGAGTGTGAGGCAAATCTATCTGGTGAGTGTTTACACCTAATGGGGAAGTGGTGACACGTTTTTTTCACTTGGTTTGTTATGAAGACTGCATGACATCATGTATCTTGATTCTTTTGAAATTACATAATTGGAGAGACAGCGAGATTTGAACTATCTATGAACTCTCCAATGGACTGATTTATTACATCACCTTTTCACAGAGGGTGTTATAGAGCTCCCTTTATGTTATTCACTTTTACACTTTTATCACATATATAATACAGTATATATATATATATATATATATATATATATATATATATATATATATATATATATATATATATATATATATTCTTTGCACTGGATAAGTTCTTTGCACTGGAATATTTGTTAACTGTAATTGGGCTTAACTTCATGATTGTATGTTAGTGTGCCGCTATCCACCATGTATTCATTTTGGTTAATGTATTGATTTTTTTTTTATTTGTTTAAAATGGCAGCAGTTTGATCATTATTTTGCATTCACTAGACTCACCTATTTCTAGTCAGTTTTAGTTTTCCTCTAGTTACAAGCATCCAACTTACAAACAACTCATATTTACAAATGGAGGGAGACAACAGGAAGTGAAAGGAAATCTACCCCTAGGAAGGAAAATTCACTCCTGTAAGTGTTATTATGGGAAAAAGGTACCTCCACTGATTCTTTATCATCAAGGCTTGTTTCCACAACAACCCAAAATTTTCAAAATCCAATTGTCATTGGGACAGAAAGTGAGGTAAAATCTTCTGAACAGGGGCACAGACAGCAAAACAAACATGACAGCGGTATTAACCCTTCCCTATGCTATCCAAAAAGCTTAAAAATAGTTTTTTTTGGCTGGAGCTACGCTTAAAAAATGTTCCGACTTGCAAACAGATTCAATTTAAGAACAAACCTACAGACCCTATCTTGTTTGTAACCCGGGGGCCGCTTGTATAGTTTTTTTGTGTGGCACATAGGTAGGATTGATGATTTATCCTTTATAGGTCACTTTATCTTGATAATATGTGAGTGCATGATGGAGGTCAGGAAATCTTGCCTCACCCCTGCTTGGAATCCCAACATATATAACATAGACAGAGGCTCCAAAATGCAAATGTAGCCACCTCAAAGACACATGCTAATGTACTTCTTGCATTGGTGTGCAGACAAAACTGTTTCTTTATAGATATTATGTTGAAAGTCCGCGCTCAGGAGAGAAACAGAAGGGCTGCAGCCTCCCCCTAATTAATTTCCACTGGGAGTTAATTGGCATATATGAAAAAGAAATTGGGGAAATTGGTGCTACCCTATTGACAATGTTAAATGATTGGAAATTAAAAGTGATAATAGAAGTATGTAAACGCACTAAAAGTGATCGTGGAATTTCTATGCGAAATGCAAACAAAAATGTGGCCAGATACCAAAAACATGCATGGAGGTGAATTAGGCTTACAATTTGTGCCCTAGATAAACAGACCCTTACAGATGTGTAAAGGTAGAACTAGAGAACAAATAAATTAGATAAATACCATAAAAGATAAATATATATATATAAACCTCTGAAAATAAACGTACAAGTCCTCTGTTATCTATAAATGTTATGGTAAGTCTCCTGTGTTACAAACAGTGAAATAAATTTGCAATGTATATATAAAACTCTAAAAATATTGTTTTAAACAACTTTTATAATTTCAATAAACTGGACATACTTCACTACGGAAGCCCCCTGTTTATTTCTTTATAAGCGGAGGATAAGCAGAGCGGAGGTGGGGAGTTGTGGAGGAGCCCAGCCCTGGATCATTAGGTGGGGACCCCTGAATCGGATCACTGGAGCGATTCCACGGAGCAGCGGAGCACAAGCGGACGTCTACAAGAGACAGCCATCCCAAGACACCCACTCCTTTGCATAGTACCCCTGTGGGGGTGACTGAGTCTGGTGAGTGGGGGAGCACGGGGGGGAGCACTTGGAGTCACCAGCCTGTATGAGCACGGAAGTCACTATTTCTTACCCTTTGGCATTTTAACTGCATACTGACCGAGCCTTGGCTTCTACAGAACTCCTGTTTCTCCATAGAGACATTCATTTTTGCCTGGTTTTCCCATAGAGACTTTATATATATATTTCTTATGTAGTTCAAATTAGTTTATCTTAGCAATCATTTAATCGTACATATATTTGCCTGTATGGATTTTATCTAAATATCACTTGAGTCCCATTGGGGCTTAGCATATGGTAACACAGAGTCGCAGGAATTTATGGTTTATTTATTTGACATAGCGCACACACTAGTTACCACACATGTTGTTGATATGTTTTAATTCATTTTCTTCTTTCCACTGTTGATGTTAGCCCCATAATAAAGGGGGTGTTACACTATCATAAACATATAGTGGTTGTAAGTTGGGGGGTTGCAAATTTATTTTCAGATCACAGAGGATTTGCACGTTTATTTTCAGAGGTTTATATATACATTGCAAATTTATTTCACTTTTTGTAACACAGGAGACCTACCATAACACTTATAGATCACAGAGGACTTGTACATTTATTTTCAGAGGTTTATATATATAGTTTTATCTTTTATGGTATTTATCTAATTTATTTGTTCTCTAGTTCTACCTTTACACATCTGTAAGGGTCTGTTTATCTAGGGCACAAATTGTAAGCCTAATTCACCTTCATGCATGTTTTTGGTATCTGGCCACATTTTTGTTTGCATTTCGCATAGAAATTCCACGATCACTTTTAGTGCGTTTACATACTTCTATTATCATTTTTGATTTCCAATCATTTAACATTGTCAATAGGGTAGCGCCAGTTTCCCCAATTTCTTTTTCATACAAAACTATTTCTTTACCTAAACTGACATTTTCATCTGTTATGTGACATTTTTTGCTATTTCACACAGACTGTTTCCTGCGAACCTTGGCACCCCAGATGTTTTGGAACTACATTTCCCATGATGCTCATGCACTCTGCAGTGTAGTTGAGCATCATGGGAAATGTAGTTCCAAAACATCTGGGGTGCCAAGGTTCGCCATCACTGCTATAGACTTTAGATTCAAAATGGCCACCACAATTTAACTCTATGAGATTACTACAGAAGAGGGATATACAGTGCCTTGCACAAGTATTCACCCCCCCTGGTATTTTTTGTGTTTGGAATTGGAATTAACATGGATTGTTTGAGGATTTGCATCATTTAATTTACAGAACATGCCTCACTTTGAAGATGTTTTTTTTTTATTGTGAAGCAAACAAATAGCACAAAATAACAGAAAAAGTCAATGTGCATAACTATTCACCCCCCTAAAATCAACACTTTGTAGAGCCACCTTTTGCGGATATCACAGCTCCAAGTCGCTTTGTATAAGTCTCTATGAGCTTGCCACATCTTACCACTGGGATTTTTGCCCATTCCTCCTTCCAAAACTGCTCCCGCTCCTTAAAGTTGGATGGTTTGTGCTTGTGAACAGCAATCTCAAGTCTGACCACAAATTTTCTATTGGATTGAGGTCTGGGCTTTGACTGGACTTGACTATTTACATATATTTCCCCTAAAACCACTCAAGTGTTGCTTTAGCAGTGTGTTTGGGGTCATTGTCCTGCTGGAAGGTAAACCTCCATCCTAGCTTTAAATCACACACAGAGTGGTACAGTTTTTGCTCAAGAATATCTCTGTATTTGGCACCATCCATCTTTCCCTTAACTCTAACCAATATCCCAGTCCCAACTGCTGAAAAACACCCCCACAGCATGATGCTGCCACCACCATGTTTCACTGTGGGGATGGTGTTCTTTGGGTGATGTGATGTGTTGGGTTTGCGCCAGACATAGCGTTTTCTTTGATGGCCAAAAATTTCAATTTTAGTCTCATCAAACCAGAGCACCTTCCTCCATACATTTTGGGAGTCTCCCACATGCCTTTTCACAAACTCAAAACGTGCCATTTTGTTTTTTGCTGAAAGTAATGGCTTTCCTCTGGCCACTCTGCAATAAAGCCCAACTCTATGGAGCGTACGGCTTATTATCGTCCTATGTACAGATACTCCAGTCTCTGCTGTGGAACTCTGTAGCTCCTCCAGGGTTACCTCAGGTCTCTGTGCTGCTTCTCTGATTAATACCCTCCTTGTCCTGTCCATGAGTTTTGGTGTGTAGCTGTCTCTCGGCAGGTTTGCTGTTGTACCATATTCTTTCCATTTGGTTATGATAGATTTGATGGTGCTCCCAGGAAATATGAAATATTTGGATATTTTTTTTATAACCTAACCCTGACTTGTACTTCTCAACAACATTGTCCCTTACTTGTTTGGAGAGTTCCTTGGTCCTTCATGGCAGTGTTTGGTTAGTGGTGCCTCTTTCTTAGGTGTTGCAGCCTCTTGGTCCTTTCAAAAAGGTGTGTATATGTAATGACAGATCATGTGACACTTAGATTGTACACAGGTGGACATCATTTCACTAATTATGTGACTTCTGAAGGTAATTGGTTGCACCAGAGCTTTTTATGGGCTTCATAACAAAAGCGGTGAATACATACACACATGCCAATTATCAGGTTTTTATTTCTGAAAAATTGTTTTATGTATATATGTTTCTAATTTTACTTCACCAAGTTAGACTAGTGTGCTCTGATCCATCACATATAAATCAGATTAAAAAAACATTGAACTAAATGCTATAATGTAACAAAATAGGTAAAAATCCAAGGGGGTGAATACTTTTGAAAGGCACTGTACATGTGCAAGCCTGCAGAGTCTTGTAATGTTCTGCAGGGGGTCTGGAAAGAAAAATTGGCAAGAGAATTTTCTGGAAGATGTTACCTGAAAAAGACTGCAAGAGACATCCTGTGAATTCCTCAGCCAGGTTCCTGATATTCAGGGCCTAGAGGAGAGCACAAAAAACCTGGAGCAGATTTCATTCATTTCTTCTGTCTGCCTTAGAGGTCTGAGCAGAACTGACTGCTGCATTGTAAGTGCCACAAGGTCTCTGCAAAGACACTCCTTGTGCTACAGTAACTGTATCCTAGATTTTTAAAAACAATTTTTTGCTGCCATACATAAATGTTACATCTTCAGCTACTGTACCTGTTTATCTCATCAGAAGATGGTGTGATAAACTGTATTGCATGTTCAAGGAGAGAGAAGAGACTGTTCAGCTACATACAGAGGATATATACAGGCAATAGCTTTGGAGTCATGTCTCCTAGATAAAGTAAACTGTTTTGGAAGAGGCTTTATTCAAGGAGAATCATCAGCCATACATGGAGCAAATGGAGCATACACGGAGCAAATGTCTTTCCTTTCCTTGATGCAGAAATCCTTCCTGCCGGGCCATTGTCTTCGCGGGGGTGATTGAAGGTGAGGGCAGGCATCCCTGCCAGGAGAACATAGAATAATTGCTAGTGGCTATAGCAGATTTCACAAGTAAAACCCGGCAAGCTGGTTTTACCCAAGTTGATCAACTGATCAACTTGGTACCTTCAGCCTGCTCATACACGGTTCGAATCTTGGCTGGTTCCTGCTGAACCAGCTGAGATTTGAACCGTGTATGGCCTGCCAAAAGGAACTGCACACATGTATTTTTGTTCAGTATCTTAAAAAGACAATACATTGGATACTATTTTCTTGCTTTGGAAAGGATTTTATTTACTTCACAGTTATTCAGGACCCCAATGTAGACCTGTGATCTCACCAGCGAACAAGGTTGGGACTTACATTAAAGTAGCTTAGCTAGATAGAAGACAGAGAACTGCAAATCTGCTTTTTAATGACAAATGACACACATGTTCTAATGCCAAAACTATGATTTCACTTTTAATTATTAAACTTGTTACTCTGTTAGCATTAACCATTTTTACCTTTTAAAATACTAAACACAAATTGCATATTATTTACCACTGTCTGTCCCACTGTGTCATGGGTTCACCAATGGTTTCATAAGTTTGGGGTAGGAGCTGTATCTGACACTTACTGTATAAGTGCACTACACAAAATTAAAAAGTATGGGATTGTAGAGAATCATAATTATGTAAAATTAGGAGAGTACCGATGATTGTGAGTTATAATGTGTACAAGTTCTAACAGCCTGCATAACTACTCATAACTTACTGCATAGCCGGGATGTCCCAAAGCTTCTTGACATCAACAGAATGGCATTTTCTTTAGAATGTCAGAGAAAATATATTTTTCTTAAAGAAAAAGAAAAAAAATACCATAGAAAAACAGTACTGCAAAGCATCCACACATCTTAAAAAAAAACAGCTTACAGTGTGTCAAATAAAGGCCACAGAAACCCAGAGTAGCCGCTGTTCACATTAACCCATAGGATGGCCTTAAGATATTCCCTGAACAAAACAAGACCTAGAAAACACCCAACAGTCCTGACATTCTATGAATATCACACACCAGTGTGCTCTTTCTCCTGGAGAGAAATGCAACTGTGAGTGATTATTATCTCAAATTGTACTGTAAAGCTCTCATGAAACCTAAAAGAAAAAACATACACAGGCCCTTTCACACTTTTTGTATTGTAGATAGATAGATAGATAGATAGATAGATAGATAGATAGATAGATAGATAGATAGATAGATAGATAGATAGATAGATAGATAGATAGATAGATAGATAGATAGATAGATAAAATGATAGATAGATAGATAGATAGATAGATAGATGTACAAATAAATACAGTCAGAATATGCATGTGGTATATCAGTGTTTATCTACATATATATGTATTTCAATATTGTCACTGCTGTTGTTATCATTAGTATTATCTTCTTTATATAGTTTGACAATTCTCAAAATTGGGTATGTTCCATGTGATGTTTTATTTTAAGGCTGTTTTCTTTTGATTAGCTCGAAGCTTGGGGGGAAAAAAAAATGTTGTTTGCTACAAAGAAGTACGGTATCCTGCAGTCTTGCTTCAAGCAGCTTGCTGCAACGAAAATTTATATATAAATAAAAAAAGAAAAACTCTTCAGAGTTGAAATTCTTATGTGAAATGAAAGGTCCTGTCCGATCCTATTTCATGGTCGCTTTGATTACTTGACTGAAAAGAAGCAAAGGGTGTTATTCCATTGTTCACTGTCGAAGTAACTATAAACCACAAAGCTGAAATTATTTTTAATAATCACTGAAGTCACATCATTTTGTCTCAAGCCACCGCTTACCAAGTGTTCATTCGGATAATAAAGCACAGATAGCCTGTCAAATTAGTGCCACACGTTCTCAGTTTCACCTTGATTTCTTCTTCTTGCATAAAGTGGGATTAAAATTGTCAAGGAATATATTTCAATTTGTATACCATACAGTGAAACAAAATGAATTCATACAAGCAGCAATTGTATTGATCGTAAATCCCTTTGGAAACCATGTATATTTCACGAGACAGGACCTTACATTGATGGGGCAATTTCAGCTTGATACATCTGCTATTGAGAGCCGCATGCTTGAAAATACTGCAGATTATTAAATTAAAGAAAATACTTTGTCCATAAAAAAGTATTATGTGTAAAATGAGTCCTCTGTGTAAACGACAACAGCAGGTAAAAAATTGTCCTGCTTGGTCCATAGCTCACATGGCTTAAGTAAGCAATGCTAGCTGTAGTATGGGAACTACTGATTAGTTCCTACTGCCCATTTAGGGCTTAAATATGGTGGTATTTAACATACACAGGTTCCTGGATGGGATGCTGATTCACAGAGGGAGGAGAGGTTGGGAGGGGGGAAGGAGGGATTTTTATGGGGCGGTACGGTGCCGCGTGTCTTAGAACCGGACCTCAGGTTTTTCTGTTGTGTATGTATTGTGTATGTTTTCATACTCTTGTTGGTTTTTGTTTTGATTTAGCTATTTTTGTGAATTTTTGGTTTTGTTATGGTGATGTGATCTTGTTATACCGTTTATATATATTAAAAAAAAATTGTCCTAAAATGAAAAAGTTGTCTGAGATGAAAGAGGCAACTTTTCAACATCTGTGTCATACTGTTGAGATGCAGTAAAACAGCTGAGCACAAAAGGTATTATCATTTCAGATACCTAGAATCCAAATACATGACAAGACCAGATGGGTGCAAGCACAGCCAGTACAGTCTGTAGCACACTTGTGATATAAGAAGAACACTTACAACCATTCCTTAATCTATGTTGTTTGGTTGGCAAAACATTAGGTTTCTATGGGAGTTAAAGTGTTGTTAAACCCACAGTAGTAAAATCAGTCTGTCTATGTAGTAAAGCAGGGGTGCTAAACCTGTGGCCTTCGGAGCACTCTGATGTGGCCTTCAACCTCAAACCAAGGAAGGGCATGCCCATGCTTTGGGATGGTAAGTTTGCAAGCTCAGATCCTGATCAACAGTTTGCCAACCTGCCATCCCAGAGCATCAGAGTGCATGGAGCAGACACCAACAGTGGAGAAAGCAGGCAGCTGTGGAGGGAGTAGTAGCAGTAGTGATGGCTACTGTCTCAGGCAGAGTGATACCAAGTGCACTTCGCTGGGACCTTTCTAGCAGCCCAGAGAGCGATGCCAGCAGAATCAGGAAGAGGGAAAGGTTAGTGTATTAAATATCACATACACTGCACTTTTGCAATGGGCATATTAGCACTTACAAAAAGGTTTTCACAGTGATCTGTGGCTATCTGCACTGAGCCATAGGTTAGCTGCACTGAGAGGTCTAGTATATCCTGCAGGTTTGGAGCTCTTTCTGAAAGCAGTTCACCCACAGGAATTCTGATATTGAGAATCAGTATGTACAACAGAATTGTTGCAGCATTCCGCAGCTACTCTAAAATATATTATTTTGTGATAAAATAATCTAAATATAATGCCCTGTGTGTAAAGTTAAGATACAGAATAGTATATATATCACATAAGAGAAATTGAAATCAGCAAAGCAGACTTCTCATTAGTAAATTCTAATAATGTCTAACACAAAAATGTCTATTAATAGTTTGTCTTTAAATTCACATTTACAAGAAAAATACAGTGCAGAATGTAAGTATCATTTGCGAGTTAGCCAACACATCCATCAATGAGAAAGCTGAGAAATTTAGCTTACTTAATCTACTCTAAACAACTGATTTTTTTTCTTTCTTCTAGCATATAGGTCTTTATTACATTCCACAGTATTACAACAATGGTCACACATACGTATTGCAACAACAGTCACACATCAATGCATATACAGAGAACTGAGATCAGATACAACTGTCATGGACATTGATAACTTAAAATCATTACAAAGCTTCATAATTATCTGCACTAACTGAAATGGTACTGCAAAGTTTAAGTGAGTATTATTATTATTATTATTATTATTATTATTATACGAGATTTATATAGCGCCAACAGTTTACTCAGCGCTTTACAATGTATAAGGGGGACAACACAATTACAGTACAGTTCAATACAAAAGGCACAGGAGGGCCCTGCTTGTAGAGCTTACATTCTAAAGGGAGGGGAGTATAATGGTAACAAGAAAACAAGATGATATCAGTTATACAACTGATGAAATATTGGAAAAGAAAACTAGAATTTATCAACATCTTACAGATTTGCCTAGTAAGATATGTACAAGGTTCAGGTCCCATGCCTACTAACCCAAGTGACAACTGGGCAAGCCTTTGAGAAGGTCTCAGATCAGGTTATAGAATATCTAACTTATCCAGTGTGCTCTTGAGTTTTTCTGTTTTGTACCAGATGGTGTACTGAAGGATGAAAAATACTATCCTTTAATTGTTCATAGATTTTAAATGTAATATAATTTCTCCATGTTTTGAAAATTCTTTATATGTTTGGTCTGTAGCTTGCCTATTATTATAAGCTGGGATAGTATAGTTTTCAGGTCAGCCACAGTAGGATCTTGTGGGTGTACCTATTTGTACAGAATTACTTTTTTATTCTAATAGGCAGTCTAGATAATTCAGATTTGTTAATAGCCTCCCCAGGCATGGTATTGTGAAAGACAAACTTGAGGGTGTAGGGTGTTGGAACCTTCCATAATCTTGTTCAAATATCAAACTATTGCTAAAAATGGTTGATGTGTAGACATGACCACATGAGGTGTTTTAGTTTAGGTAGTGCTGTATAGCATTTTGGCAAGCGATTAACCAATCATGGATTGGAGATCTGACAGGGATGGTGAAAGCTTGGAAATTGAATTTCTCTCCAAGTTTTTCCTGTTGGTATAACATACAATCACACCAAGCCAGTCCCTGATGTGTCCGCTTGCCAGGTCATGTAATCTAATGTTAGGCAGGTTGACTCCTAAGTAAGAGTTAGGCAGTTGTAGTTCTATTAATGCTATTGTGGATTTTCTGCTCTTCTTTTTCTGCATGTTCTTTTATTTAAACAGCATAGGAAAGGTGTGCATAGGGTATAATAGGCATTTAAAACGAATCATGCATATGAAATAGCATCTATCTAGCAATAAGAACGGATCTTTCCTGGCCTGTAATTTCTGAGGGTTTTTAATAATAACAGGGGTAGCCCATAGAGGTCCAAGGGATTTTGGGGATTAGAAATTCCAGATATGTAATGTGATTAGACTTCACCATTGCCCAAGAAATTGCCCAAAAAATGTGGAATTTGGGATCATAATAGGATTATGTAATTTATGAACTTTGCAGATTTGATTTCATTCTGACCTATATTAAGACCTGTAAAGAGTATTAGAAGAAGAACATGCTTGCGATGACAAAGGGAAACTCTGTTGGGTTCCTTTCTAGTGTATGAGTGGTGTTGCTGTTGAGGATATTTGATGTCTAAGGTATAGTGTAGAAATAAATTCTAGAAATAATACCTCAAAGCCCGTCCTTTGGAAAGGTAAGCTCTAGACAACACAATATGGTTAGCTAGGTATATGGGTGGGATGGTTGTGTCTTCCATTACAAATTCTATGTCATGGGGTGGTTTTAAATAATGCCTGTTACCTCTTTCAGGCTAATATTTGTGCTGAATGTATCTAGAACCCTTTCCATAACAAGTGTTAGGTGTATAGTATTTAGAAAATTGTCATTACCTTGGTGGTCAGCAAATAAAAATTCTTATTAAAAAAAAAAAAATGTCCATTATGTTTGTTATAACTTTTGACTCACTTTACAATGGATTGCAAATCTTTCAGTTGGTTGACATGGAAGGTGGACATTGCCCATATTGACCAGGTGTCTGCTTAAGGTATTGCAGAATATGAAGAACTCTACTGTTGATAGAAAAATTATGTACTGGTCGTTGAGATATTCAATGATCACAAAACTGTTCGGCTTTAGTCCTAGCTTTCCCATTCTCTGCAGTTATGTTTTGTTTATTTGCAAAACACTCTAAACAGGCAATTATTCTCTTAAATGATTTGTGCAATTGTATTAGCCTAATATGCCCTCACTGGCCATAAAAAAAATCCTTGGTTTCCAGACCAGAGCTTTATTGCCCCAGAAACCTACTAATCGTGTCAAAAAGAGTTCAGTTTATTGCTGTATATCTGCCTGTGCCTCTTGTAAAGAATATCAATCTGTCAATCTACCTGTTTAGCGCAAGCACTACTGGGAAGGCAGAGGGCATATAGAGGGAGATGTACTAAAACTGGAGCACTTAGAATCTGGTGTAGCTGTGCACAGTAGCTATTCAGCAGCTAACTGCAGTTTGTTCAGCTTTGGCAATAAAACCTGGAAGCTATGCAGAGCTGCACCAGATTTTGTAGTTTTAGTAAATAATAAAAATTTGAATATTACACAAAACCAATTAAAAAAAAATTTCAACACTGAAAAGTATAGTATAGTATGCACTCAATACTTGGTCGGGGCTCCTTTTGCATAAATTACTGCATCAATGCAGTGTGGCATGGAGGCAATCAGCCTATGGCACTGCTGTGGTGTTATGGAACCCTAGGTGGCCTTCAGCTCATCTGCATTGTTGGGTCTAGTGTCTCTCATCTTCCTCTTGACAATAACCCACATATTCTCTATGGGGTTTGGGTCAGGAGAGTTTGCTGGCCAATCAAGTACAGTGATACCATGATCATTAAACCAGGTATTTGTACCTTTTGGCAGTGTGGGCAGACGACAAGTCCTGCTGGAAAATTAAATCAGCATCTCCATGAAGCTGAGCAGCAGAGGGAAGCATAAAGTGCTCTAGAATTTCTCTGGTAGAGGGCTGCGCTGACTTGATAAAACACAGTGGACCAACACCAGCAGATGACTTGGCTCCCCAAATCATCACTGAATGTGGAAACTTCACACTGGACCTCATACAACTTGGATTTTGTGCCTCTCCACTCTTCCTCCAGACTTTGGGCCCTTGATTTCCAAATTAAATGCAACATTTTCCACAGTTTCCATTTTTAGCTTTCTTTCTCCTACTTTCATCTGGTAATACAGCCAGCATGTCCGTTGTATTTCACTGCACAAACTCTCCAGCAGAATGTATCAGTTTACATGGATGAGACAAACCACTTAACAGTGTGAGGGATGATTAAAATGATCAGCTTTTATTTATTCACTCAAAACATGTATCCCAAAAAAACAAAAACTGTTTGGTGTAACTTGTTATAAAGTGTGAGCAGGAGTTTGCCTTCAATTTGTTAGTAGTTCTTAATATGCTAATACATTTAATTTTGCCCTCCCCCTCCCCCCAGACAGGCAATGCCACTGTCTGCTGTGCCTCCTATTCTCATTTCTCCAGAGTTCTGTCTCACTAATGGAGGTGTGTTACTGGCCAGATGCTCCGGTGTAAAGAGAGGGAAAAAAGCCAAAGAAAAAAAAACTGATGCAGCCAACACACATATTGATTGGTAAGCTGCAATATAATACAGTTTTAGTTTTGAGATTAATACTGCTTTAAGGTTATCTGAATTCTTATGTACTAAATGTGTGGAAGTAGCACAAAGAGACATTATATAATAATTACATTGACAAGGATGTTATTGTCAGGCTAAAAGGAATCCACACGTAGTACTGTATTCATAAGAAAGGAGTAGAAAGCAATCAAGCTAGCAAAGACACTGGTGATCTAATAATTCAAGTAGCCAGTGATGCAGGGCAATGATTTCTGCATGAATAAGGGCAGAACCAGTGTTATGGTGCCTTCTGTCAAGAATAGTAAGTTTGTGTAGCAGATTATCTACTTCTTTGGTATGTGGTTTTTAAGACACGAGCCATGAGAGATAAATAGCCTATGAAGAATTAACTTTAAGGCTTCCCACTCCATTGGAGGAGAGGTATAATTGGAAGAATAAGCAAGGCAAAAGTCCCTAATCACCTTTTTAATCCCAGGCATACAAACCTCATCATGTAGTAGGCTATCATTCAATCTCCACAAAAAAGACTATCAGAATCAAAATCAAGGAATGGTCTGACCATACTTTAGGTTCAATACTGGCCTTTGGGTGTGCATCTAGGAGTCTTTGCTTCACAAATGTGTAATCGATTCTGCTATGGACATCGTGGCCCATTGAATAATAGGTGTAAGTCAAGTGACCGTTTACACTTAAGCGTTAGGAGGTCTTTAAGTTATAGGCTAGATCTCCTAGAGGACAGATGTTGTGTTGGGTCTAAGAGGAGGTTGAAATCTCTGCTTAAGATTATATGGCCTTCTGCAAAATATTCAACTGCAGTGAGTTACTGGATACAATGTGTCACCTGAGATGTATTGGGTAGGTAAATATTTGCAATTGTAAAAACGATATCTAGCACTGAGCATTTCAGAAACAAACATCTGCCCAGTGGATCAATCTTTGTGTCTATAATTTTCACCTGCAGTGATTTATGGAAAGCGATTCAAGACTATTTTGTTTTACCATCCGTATTGGTACAGTGAAACCACGGCGTATAATAGCAATTGCTACAGCTGAGGAAATTGCCCCTGAAATAAAATAGTTTCTTGTAACAAGGCAATTTTTTCTTTCTGTTTATGTAAATAATTAAACAATTAAGACTTCTTGGTGGGTTTGTTGAGGCTCCACATGCCATACAATAAAAGGATGCAATCAGAAAGCAGAGAAAAAGAAAACCAGAGGAAAGCATTAAAATTGCTTTGCGGGGGGCAGCCAGGTGTAGAATAAGAGAAAGGGGAAAATAAATAGTGAAGCTTGAGAAGGAGAGAGGAGAGAAGGAGAGAAAATACTAAGGAGGAAATTCCAGGGCATGCAGAACATCCTGGTGAAATAAACTACTAAAGGAGTTGTGCACAAAGTGTTTACACAAAATGTGTGAAACCCAGGTGGGAGGCAGGCAAATCTAGAGAACACCATTCTAAGTGTCACCACAGCTTCAAATATATACTACAGTATGAAACCAAACAGTGAGTAATAATATAAAGCTGTCACACTTTCCAAATGTCCATTACAGGCAGTATTATTTGTAATATGAATTGAATGGAATTATTCTACAGATACTGCATTAGAAAGGTAGTAAAATTCAATAGACAGCATTCTTAAGGTCCCCTAACAACACTGCACAATGATGTTAGGGACAAGCACTGACCTGACAAAATAATAAGAGTATAAAGCAATAAACACCTTAAAAAATAAAAGGCAAGGTTAAATCAAAGAACTTATTCAAAAACTTTTACAGGCACTATAGCAGATCAACAGAGGTAGATAACATCCCATCTAACATTTTGGGTCTTGACTCTGACCTTTGCAAGTTTAGCCCTAAATTCAGAGAAAAGATTATCCAGGCCAGGGTGGGCATGAAACCGCATATTAAATGTAAAAAGGACAGCTCTTGATTCCAAGTACCATCAGAGGTGAATATCCCAAAGCATGGGTCAACACCAGAATATCTTGTTCCAAGGCAGGGACTCCCACCAATCCAAAGAACATAGCCTGTTAATGTAATATGATGGTTAAACACTAAATTAGGCAGTCTAGCAAACAAAAGGAACCTTTAGGTCAGAAAAGAGTCAATACAAGGACCCCAAACTTTATGTTCATAAGCTGTAGATGAAGTACATCCCATTTATTGAGATAAGAAGTTTAAGGACAATTTTTCAGATATACTCCACAGTAAAGACAACATACTTCTGTTCAATGAAAATAGTTTCCAGTGTAATAAACAAAGATAAGGGAAACAGAAGACAAACAGAAATATGAGCATTATAATGCTCCACACAGTAGCTCAATTCTTGCTGAGTGGAGTGTCATATTTATTTACATTCACTTAAAGGAAGGGAACAGGATTGGCAAAGAGTACCTACTCCAGTTGCATCTGGTGTGTTTTCCTAGTTAGGCATGGGGGTTGTACTTTTCATGACCCAGGGGGAGTAACACCTGGCAAAACCGTGGACATGGCCAGTCTGGTAACTGCACCTGTGGAAGTTGGAAGTCTTTTAACAAATTAGGGAGATCACTACATGAATTAAACATAGCAGATTTGCCATCTTTGTCTGGAAGGAGAAACCCCAGCAATAGGTTATTTGACATTCCCACAGCAGATCCAAAAGCGGTTTTAGGGATCTTCTCAGGTGGAGGGTCCACCTAGACAAGCCCAGTAGGAGGTAAATCACCTTTCCACTAAACTGGATCTCAGCAGTGTCCCAAGCTGCTTGCACTATTGCTTCCTTCACTTTAGTAATACACCATGCAGATGATGTCCCTGTGGCAATTTGGATCAGCACTTTTAGGACCCAATGCTCTGTGAGCTCTGTCGATTTCCAACAGATCACTTTAGGATATTCCAAAAGTGTATTAAAGATGAACCACAATAACGTGGACAGGACAGGTGTTTCTACATTCTGTGGGACTCCATGCATCCTTATATTGTTACTACGCCTGCTATTCTCCTGATCATCGATATGCAGAATTAGATTTGCATGGTATGATAGGAGATTGCTTTGCAGTATTCTTCTATTTTAGACTGTATGCTCTCCAACATTTTTCAGCTTCCTCAACCCTGTTGCCAATGTGAAGTATACCTTGCTTGATTGCCTGTAATCTGCCTTATGAGAGTGGACTATTCCTTATGAGAATCCACTATTCTGGTGACATAACTCTCCAAGTCTGCAAGATCTTATATATTTGTCCTGGGGAGTCACAGGCTGCAGCCTGTGCTTTTTCCAGCGGCATGGTAGAGCATATGGCTGGCGCTGACTGAAGCTAGGTGCACGCTAGATTTTTTTTTTTATTCACACCAGTGGGCTGAATGAAAAAATGGAGAAGTCGCCATATTAACTATGCAATGTTAGTACAGCAATCTCCCCTGATGTGCCTTTGTGTTCTGACAGGGGGGCTGACCCCCACCACCACCAGAACACAACTGATCAGTGCTCGCAGCCATTGGTTGACAGTGTGGATCAGATGCTGGTTTCCCAGCATCCACCTTTGACAGAAGCCGGTCCACAGACTGACTTCTGTTGGACAGGTTGCTGTACACACTGGCAGAATATAAGCAGGTTTCTGTTGAACTTACCAATTTTCGGCCCTTGTGAACCAGCCTTGAGCCCGTAACAGTGGGAAGCACTCTTGTAGCTAGCTGCCCTGCCTTTAATCTGCCTGAAGCAGGGGAAATGGGTTTTGGGTTCTTCTTATGACCCATTTTCTGCTGTATAGGTCTAGTACAAAAGAATGTTAAACAGTGGCAACCCTAGAGGAGAATGATGTTGAAGCGCTCCTCAGTCCGCCATAGGCATATCTGTCCCTGAGAAGGATTAATCTATTATTTAAATTCTCCAGGCTAAAGGTGGGTGGATGGTTAAAGTGCCACTAACCACTAATGTTGTGGTATTGTTTAGGGGGGATTGTAAGTGCCAATAACCAGTGGTTTGGGCTAGGGGCAGGTCATTTTAAATTGCTACTATTCACCACTGATTAAAGGAGGCATGTTTCTTCATTTGTAAAATATTATGGCAAAAAATAAGGTCACCTTGGGTTCACTTTCCATAAAATGGGTAATTTTTGGGTGGCTTTTTATTAGATAGAGTATGTTTTATAACAGAAAGCAAAGTAGACTTTTTATATTTTTCCTTTATATAGTGAAAGATTAAAAACCAAGTGAACAAAGAATGATTATACAGTGAACATTTTAAAACTTATTTTTTTTTTTTTCAGACAATAAAACATTACAAGGATTGTCAAATAGTATTGCACATAAGGCACAACAGTAATAAATATCCATAAGACCGACAATAAAGCCAATATCTTATGTACAGGAGAGAAACCTTACTTGTATCTCACCCTCGCCAACACCATACTAGACACTTGAGCTCTCAAGATCTGACATATTAATTTTTCCCCTTTTTTATTTTTATTTTTTATTATTGGGAGAATCAGGTGCCTCATATGTCATGCAGTAGAGTGGAAGGTCAGCATTGACTACTTTCTTCCACATCCCCAGCGTCAGGTTCTCAGTATATATCCACCTCCTTCCTATGAGTTTACGGACACCAAAGAAAAGTAGTCTAGGGAACAGTTTCATAGCCAAATTCATCTCCTCATCTTCAACTCACTGTTTTATAATTGTTCTCTTGGCTCGTAACATTGAGTGAGCCTTTATGTGCTATTGTAAAAATACATTTCCAATTTTCCTCAGATAGTTTTACTTGTAGCTCCCTTTCCTAGGTCTGGCATGCTTCACCGGATTTAGGGGAGACGGATGCATAGAGCATGGTATGGATGTTAGAAATCATGTGTTGCTGTGGTGTGAATTGGGTGCAGAGATTTTTGAATCGTGAATCGCGATTTTCGAGTTGCGATTCATTGTTTAAGCAAGTGGTGGATCTGGAAGTAGGTCCAGTAAGGAAAGGGGTTGTTGTTTGAATTTTTTGGGAGCGAGTTACGATCTAGAAGGGTACCATCTCGAATGAAGTGGTGAGCTAATTTCATTGTGTTTGGGTGGACATCCCAGGAGTAAAGGCCGGATTGAATTGTATGGGTGTAAAAGGCCCTGGATTAGTATCTTCTAATATCTTCTAATCTAACCTAAAAGTACATAACTTACCTTCCAGGTATATGTGTTGGAGATATTTAATACCAAACTGGGCCATAAGAAGCCATCCTCCAGGAGTAAAGGCTGGATTCAATTGTATGGGTGTAAAAAGCACTGGACTTGAGAAAAGTTGAAACTTCTTGCATACTCTCTAAAGCAGCTCAGGGAAGAGTCAATAAGAGGGTGTTCTTTTAAGGCCTGGGGGATGTGACAGGGGAGGATCCAAGGAATAGATTGTATTGGCAGGGGTAAGGAATAATCTTCTAAGCTAACCGAATGGTACATAACTTATCTTCCAGGAATATGTGGTGGAGATATTTAATACCACCCAGAATAAATCCCGAACTCCTGGATCAGGGCAAATGTGGCAGATAGGGAGGGACCCGGCTTCTGTAAGTACAGAATAATGTCATCTGCATAAAATGACACACATTCTCCCAACTGACCCAACCGAAGGCCCGAAAAGGAGTCACTCAAACACATTTTGGCAGCCAGAGGCTCTATAGCCAGGGCGAACAACAGGAGTGACAATGGGCACCCCTGCCTAGTACCCCTAAATATGGGAAAGGGCTCTGATATAATGCCATTCACACATAGCCTTACCAGCGGGTCAATGTATAATAATCATACCCAGGACAATGGGTCCAAAACCATAGGACTCTAACAGATAAAATAAATAAGGCCACTCTACCGAGTAAAAGGCCTTCTTGGTGTCCAATGAGGCTACTACCCTTGCCCCGGAGTTATCATGTAGCACCTGAAGATTTACAAAAAGTCTCCTAATATTCATCTGGGCACATCTGCCGGGTATGAACCCAGTTTAATCTGCATTAATGAGTTTCAGGATTACCGTCTGAAGTATACTTGCCAAAATTTTGAAACAATAATAAGAAGAGCCGGCAAGACTGTAATCCTTGAAGTGTCATTTATTGGTACATCAGAGTGACAATAAAACAATAATGCTAATGCATTTCAGCAATAGCCTTAGTCATAGCTAGTTTGAAACAGATATGGCAAGATATATATATACTCATATACAAGCTCCACTTCTACATAATTGGCCTATCAGGTTAGTGTCACAGAAAATGAACATATTTAATTTAAATAAATTATATGAGCCATTAACACTGAGCCACATTTTGGGAATAGTACTGGTTTTATGTAGACTGGGTGACAAAGAGTTACCTAAAGTTGGAGCACAAGGACAAGAAAAATTGCACCCTTTGGAAAGCACATCTATTAGGTCCTTGTCACCACAGAGGATGGGAAGATGTTTGTTAATGATCTTTTTACCTGATTAAACTCTCTGGAAAAAGTGGTGACAAAGGTAAGGGAACCTTTGTCCTTGTTCTTTTGATTTATATGTTTTGTATGTTTTAAAGAGTAAGGGGATTTCTCTTTGTGATATATGTTAAAATTTTGGCAAGGATCTTTGTGTCAACATTCACTAGTGAGATTGGGCGGTAGGGGCCACACTCCTTAGGATTCTTCCCACTTTTAGGGATCAAGACCACAAGGGCCCTCTCATAGAAGGCAGTAAGCTCCCGTCCTCTCTTGCCAAAATAAAAACCTACCTCAGACGGGGAGCCAGAAGTTCACTGAATGTACCATACCAATCTGAGTGGAGACCATCCAAGCTAGGAGACTTTGAGGATAGAAGGAGGAAAAAGTCCCCTTAATCTCCTCTCCTAACAAGCATGTTTCTGTCCTTATTTGATAGTACAGGAAGGTCTGTTTCAGTTAAATAATCAGACACTGCGTCTCGACCCACAGATGTACGGGACATATACAGCTCCTTATAGAAGTGAGTAAACACCTGCAGAATCTCAACTGAGTCATTGACCTCTGCTCTATGAAAGGTATAAATGGTACTTATATGAACAGGTACATAGTCAGGTCGCGCCAAGTATGCCAGCAACCGATTGTTTTTATCATCAAACTCAAATATGCGCCTCCTCTGAGCCAGCATATTCTTGGTAATCTGACCAGTTAAAACAAAACGGTAATTACGGGTCACCTCCTGACCCTCTGCCAACTTACTCTGGGTGGGTTCCCGGACATACGCAGCCTCAGCCAAAGATACAGTCGCCTCCCTCTCTTTAACTGTGGAAGACAGCTGCTGCTTGAAGCTGTGTACCTCTGTCATGAACACCTCCCTCAAAGTTGCCTTAAAGGCCTCCCATTGAAGCAGGCGAGACCCACCTGCCCTGTTGTCAACCCAAAAATTATGAATAGCTTGCATGCATTTAATCTTGACATATTCCTCCTGCAACCAATTAGCCTCCATACGCCAGTGACGGATACCCTGTCGAGCACCCAAGTTGAGACTAAGGAACATAGGGGAATGGTCAGAAAGTGCTCTAGGCAAATATTCAATTGAAAATAAAATCAAGGTAGTGCTGCGCTGTAAAATAAGTAATGTGCAAATAAAGTACAAAAGTTCTCAGTTGTGGATGCACTTAAAAGAGGCAATTCTTGTGGTAATGTATAAAAACATAAAAGGTATCCTTGGACGAATAAATATAATAAACGTATCACATGCTAATCTTATTCCTCTTTAAATGAAAATAGTGATAAAATATTGTGATAAAATATCCATATAAATATAAGCAAAAAAGAAATCCTTTTCATAGGTGAAGATATAAATAGACTGAATGTGTCCGTGGAAAGTCTTTAAAAAGTAAAGTGGTGACTGTATAATAAAATCAGTAAACGAGAATAAAGTCCTGGTGCTGGTGGCCACTCTCTGAAATGGAGTGCTGGTGGTGGTGACTTGCTGTCTTTTGTGCAGCGTGATATGTGGATGTCCCCTTACCTTACCGATGTAAGGTAACAGCGTGTGAGTATGTCTTTCTTATGGAACCAGTATGTCCCCTGGCAAGCGTCCCAGTCTGGCGTCTCCGGCTCTGCTGGTATGTTCTTATCTGGAATCAGAGTCCCCTTTGTGTCCCTGGTGTGTCTGGATCAGGTATGCCTCATAGTAGGGCATGGGGGATGTAAGGAACAGAAGGGATTCTTGATAGTGTATTCATTTGTGATATTTATTTGATAACAGCAAAGTAAAAACAGGTACTCACATTGAGATGTATCAAACAGGCAAATTAAAAAACAAGCAGCGAGCTCGGAAACGCCACTTCTGGGAACACGAGACACCGGAAGTGACATGGGCGAGCTCGCTGCTCATTTTTTTTAATTAGTCAAAAATCAAGGAATGCTTAAATTTTGAGTTGAGACCCCAGACATTCCAGACACCATACAGAGATTCACCTCCATCACTGGTGGCAGAAGAACAGAAAGTAAAGGATCTGCTGATCTCCACCACCAAGAGAGGCGAACAAGGAGGGCTCCAGGAATCTACAGAGAGCATGGACACACATACACATCAGGGAAGATGTAACAGTACATAGACAAAATCTTAGGTATAGTAAACACATTGCGAAAAGAGAACAAAAAAAAAGTCCACAAAAAAACAGTCCAAACAAACAAAGTCCCAACACCCCCCTCCCTGCACACAGCCCCAACTTGCCAAGTACTTGCTAGCCAGAACCAAAAACATGTGTGTGGGGAACAGAGATGAGACCCACTAAGAGCCTCACAGGCCCCTAGAGTCTAAAACTGTCACTTCCAAAGATCCCAACCAAAAAATAAAGAAAAATAGGGACCTCCACAGATCAACAGAGTCTTAGAAAAGAACAGTAGTCTGAGCAAAGGTCTGCAAGTCTCCAAGCATCTGCAAGTAAACAGGAGCAGATCATAATCAGAGTAGGACTGATGAACAGAAGAATCATGGACATGTGAGAAAAAGAATCATGGACATGTGAGAAAAAGAAACAAAAGAACCACCCTCGTCCCACCAGCGATCCAGCAGACCATCAGCATCCTCAAGGGGGTCGCGGAGAACTACCACCTTTGGGGCTTCCCGGACATCCAGCCACCTAGAGGCTTCAGTAGGGGTTGTGAAAAAAATAGCTTTCCCCCTTATCCACCATTCGCAATTTAGCTGGGTAGAGCATGCTGTATACCAAATTAAGATCTCTGAGATGTTTCCTCACTGGCTTATAACTGGCCTGCTGCTTCTGAGTAGCAACAGAAAAATCAGGTTAAATGGAGATACGATTACCATTAAATTCCAGCTCCGAACCATTTCTCACCGCTCACAGGATATATTCTCCCCGTCACAAAAATAAAGAATCTTCCCTACATTATTGTAATATTATTTACTTTTTATATTTTTCCTATATATAGTGAAGAATGAAAAACCCAAGGTTTATTAAAAACCACCAAAAGAAATCTCTATCTACAGTCAAATCCATAAATATTGGGACATCAACACAATTCTAATCTTTTTGGCTCTATACACCATCACAATGGATTTGAAATGAAACAAACAAGATGTGCTTTAACTGCAGACTTTCATCTTTAATTTGAGAGTATTTACATCCAAATCAGGTGAATGGTGTAAGAATTACAACAGTTTGTATATGTGCCTCCCACTTTTTAAGCGACCAAAAGTAATGGGACAGATTAACAATCATCCATCAAACTTTCACTTTTTAATACTTGGTTGTTAATCCTTTGCAGTCAATTACAGCCTGAAGTCTGGAACGCATAGACATCACCAGGCGCTGGGTTTCATCCCTGGTGATGCTCTGCCAGGCCTCTACTGCAATTGTCTTCAGTTCCTGCTTGTTCTTGGGGCATTTTCCCTTCCGTTTTGTATTCAGTAAGTGCAATGCATGCTCAATCGGATTCAGGTCAGATGATTCCACTTCTTTCCCTTAAAAAACTCTTTGGTTGCTTTCACAGTATGCTTCGAGTCATTGTCCATCTGCACTGTGAAGCGCCGTCCAATGAGTTCTGAAGCATTTTGCTGAATATGAGCAGATAATATTGCCCGAAACACTTCAGAATTCATCCTGCTGCTTTTGTCAGCAGTCACATCATCAATAAATACAAGAGAACCAGTTCCATTGGCAGCCATACATGCCCACGCCATGACACTACCACCACCATGCTTCGCTGATGAGGTGGTGTGCTTTGGATCATGAGCAGTTTCTTTCCTTCACCATACTCTTCTCTTCCCATCACTCTGGTACAAGTTGATCTTGGTCTCATCTGTCCATAGGATGTTGTTCCAGAACTGTGAAGGCTTTTTTAGATGTTGTTTGGCAAACTCTAATCTGGCCTTCCTGTTTGTGAGGCTCACCAATGGTTTACTTCTTGTGGTGAACCCTCTGTATTCACTCTGGTGAATTCTCCTCTTCATTTTTGACTTTGACACACATACACCTACCTCCTGGAGAGTGTTCTTGATTTGGCCAACTGTTGTGAAGGGTGATTTCTTCACCAGGGAAAGAATTCTTTGGTCCTCAACCACAGTTGTTTTCTGTGGTCTTTCTTTCTTTTTAAGGATGTTCCAAACAGTTGATTTGGCCACACCTAATGTTTTTGTTATGTCTCTGATGGGTTTGTTTTGTTTTTTCAGCCTAATGATGGCTTGCTTCACTGATAGGGACAGCTCTTTGGATCTCATATTGAGAGTTGACAGCAACAGATTCCAAATGCAAATAGCATACTTGAAATGAACTCTGGACCTTTTATCTGCTCCTTGTAAACGGGATAATGAGGAAATAACACACACCTGGCCATGGAACAGCTGAGCAGCCAATTGTCCCATTACTTTTCGTCCCTTAAAAAGTGGGAATCACATATATCAACTGTTGTAATTCCTACATCGTTCACCTGATTTGGATGTAAATACCCTCTAATTAAAGCTGAAAGTCTGCAGTTAAAGCACATCTTGTTCGTTTCATTTCAAATCAATTGTGCTGGTGTATGGAGCCAAAAAGATTAGAATTGTGTTGATGTCCCAATATTTATGGACCTGACTGTATCTTATAACAATTGTAATTTTAGTTTGAGAATAGTGTTGTATGATCAAGTAATTAGTCAGCACAGAAAACTGAAAATGCCCTGGAAAGGAAGGGGCATAACATGCTGGTATTTAGGTGGTTAAACAATTTGGGCAAACTCGAAACCTAAACCTAGTATCTGGCGGTTCACCTAGGTAGAACAATAGATTGGAACCAACATGGCCAAAACAAGCTGTGGATACAATTATAGCAAGCCCAGTCCATGGTTCCACTGAAGGGAGCGGTTTGGTGCTTTGACCAGTTACCTCCAGCATTGAAGTCACACCCTGTAATAGCACGAATACATGTTTACATAGTCTTATTACCAACAAAAAAGAGAAATGTGTTATATAACCATGCATCAATAAGCAAAACACTGAAAAGACAAAATATGTTCATGAACATTTGTCATCTTGTACCTTGTCCCCGTCAGGGGTAAGCCTGCGGGTTGAAGGGTATAGGAAAGTAGCAGAAAATGTAGATAGAGAAAGGAGGTAGAAAAGAGCTGACATAATTTTTTAGAAAAAGAAAGAGAGGGGAGAAACAGAGAGGAAAGGGTGAGAGGAGAGGGAAGATGGGGGGAGGGGGGAGAAAATGTAGATAGAGAAAGGGGGTAGAAAAGAGCTGACATAATTTTTTAGAAAAAGAAAGGCAGGGGAGAAACAGAGATGAAAGGGTGAGAGGAGAGGGAAGATGGGGGGAGTCCGCGGGGTGGGGGGCCTGAAAACTCGCTACAGGGAGAGTAGCGCCAAATCGAATCTGGAGGGGTGGGCATAGCTTACAAATGGTTGCCATGTCCAAAGAAATTTGTCATGTGTGTCTGATAATACTGCTGTCAGTTTTTCATTAACCATGATATCATTAATGCAGTTTCTAACTGCTTCAAAACTAAGGGCCGGGGTTTTCCATGCTTTTGCAATAGTTAATTTAGTTGCAGTAAATATATGAGATGCCAACTGACGTTCTGGTCGCAACAGTTCAATGATTGGTTTCCCCAAAAGAGCCTCAAAGGGATCCCTTTTTATAGTAGTGTTGAGGAGGTTTCGGAGAAGTGCATAAACTCTGACCCACAGTCTGCATACCTTAGGGCACTTCCACCAAATGTGTGTCATCGTGCCTTCTTGTGAACACCCACTGAAGCATAAAGGGGAATATGATGGGATGAAACTCGCTAATCTGGCTGGGGTATAGTACCATCTATAAAGTATTTTGTAAGCATTTTCCAAGAAGAGAACATTAATGAAATAGTCATAACCTGCCAGTCCTCTGGGTCTAGCTTTTTACCCAATTCTGCCTCCCAGTGGTGGTGATATGCTTTTACAGGCGGTTTTGTGTAGCCAATAATGGCAGCGTAAATTAAAGAAATCAATTCTGGGGACTGGGGTCATGATCTACAAAGATGTTCAAAGGGAGTTAATGTATAAGGAGTAGCTTGGAATTTTATAAGGGATAGGAGGAAATGTCGTATTTGTATATATCTAAAATGTTCCCTGAGGGGGATGTCATGTGAGGAGCGTAAAGCTGCAAATGTTGTGATCCTGGTTGGGGAAAGCATAGAGTGGACATCCACAAAGCCGTGTTCGGTCCACCACCGGAATTGCTGCGGATTATCGTGCCCCGGCAGGAACAATGGACAGTGAAGAAGGGAAAGTAGAGGAAGGTGTGGAGAGATTAGGCCTGCAGAGTACTTGACTGAGTCCCATAACCGTAGTGAATGGGCCAAACATGGGCCCATTACACTTGGACGGTAATCTTGAGGGAGCCATGGAAGAGAGGCTAAGGGTATTGGATGAGAGTCTACCATATCCATAGTGGCCCATAACGGCATCTGAGTTTTCTCATGGAGATGGGATAATGGAGCTATGGCTGCCGCTGTGTAATAAACTTGTAGATTGGGTACTGACAGACCTCCATTAATCTTACGAGCAAAAAGCACCTGCTTCTTAATCCTAGGTCTCTTGGAACCCCAAATGAACTGCATGATTTTGCGTTGGTGAATACAGAGGATATGGGAGGGGACCTGGACCGGCAGAACCCTGAAATAGTAAAGCAGCTTTGGGAGGTAGGACATGCGAATGGTAGCAATCCTATCAAACCAGGACCACGAGGAGAGCATTTCTGTGAGTTTTCTAAATAATGGGGGAAAATTAGCTTGAAATAAACCTGAATACTTTGGGGTAAGTCGGATACCGAGGTAAGGTAAGGAGTTTAACCATTGGAAAGAAAAGTGTGACTGTAGGGTTTCTAATTCAGATGGTGAGAGATTTATCGACATTGCTTTGGATTTAGCGGAATTAACAGAAAGGCCCGAAAAGGTGGCAAAGGTATCCAGAAGAGATAGCAGATTAGGCAGGGTGATTCTCGGTTTAGTAATAGTCAATAAGATGTCATCCGCAAACATGGACAATTTATGCGGGGTACCTGCTATTTCCATATTTTATATCTGGATGTGATCTAATGGCTTCCGCCAGGGGTTCTAGTGCTAAAATAAATAACAATGGAGAAAGTGGGCATCCCTGGTGAGTACCCCTTCTAATAGGAAAGGTATATGATTCAAACCCATAATACTTCACTTTGGCTTGAGGGGAGTTATAGATGGCTGAGACCCAGCCCATGAAAGAGGTGCCAAAGTGTTTTAGTGTTTGTATCAAGTATGGCCAGGACAGTGTATCAAAGGCTTTGTTGATGTTCAATGATAAAAACATAGTTTCTAGGGATATGTTATGAACAATGTGTTGTATTTGAAGAAGGCGTCTTATTGCGTCACCTGCCTGTCTCCTTGGGACAAATCCCACTTGCTCTTTTTTTATTAAGCGTGGAAGAAAGAAATTGAGGCGAGTGGCCAGGAGCTTTGTTAAAATTTTCATATCAATATTGATTAGGGATATGGGCCAGAAGTTAGCCCAAGATGAATGGTCTTTATCTGGCTTAGGTATCATGACAATATTGGCAGTCAATTGATTGGGTGTAAAGGGACAACCTTCCTTGACTGAATTGTACATCTTAGTCAAATATGGAGCAATGACGTCTGCCATTTTCCGGTAATAAAGTGCCGTGAAGCCGTCTGGACCAGGTCTCTTGCCCACCTACAGCTCCTTAATACATTGGAGGACTTCTGAGACCTGTATATCTCGGTCCATCAGGGATGTATGGGTTTCAGACAAGGAAGGTAATGATAGGTTTGCGAGAAAGGTATCCAGACCCTGAGTTGAAAGATGATCCGGCTCTGAATAAAGTTTAGTGAGGCGATGCCTAAATTCCTCCAGAACTCGCTGGGGATTACCGGTTAGGGAGTTGTGGCGCGTGCGAAGAGTAATAGGAGTAAATTTCGGGGTGAAGGTGCGTAATCTGTTACCTAGCATTGCATTAGGTTTATTCGATTTTATATACCACTTCTGCCGGGCTCAGCGTAGGGTCCTTTCTGCTTCATCAGTTAGACACAAGTCTAATTCTGTGCGGGCTCTATCTAAGAGTTTACGATTAGTGGGAGTGGGTGCTTGTTTGAAGACCCTGGTCGCAGCCTCTAATTTTAATTTGAGATTGCGTTGAGCCTTTGCTCTCTCTTTTTTGCGTCTAGACGCTATACGGATAACATGACCTCTGAGGACAGCTTTATATGCTTCCCAAAGTGTAACTGGAGATGATACTGTTCCAGTATTAATTCTAAAATATTCAACTGAAGCGTCATGAATGTCAGCAAGAATCTCTTCGTAGGATAGAAGAGAGTTATTCATCACCCATGGAGAAAGTTTTGGTTTGCTCAAAAGAGAATGACAAACCGTTAGGATGGGGTCATGATCTGACCATGGAGCGGCAAGGATAGAAATTGATTCTATTAAGGGAAGGTGTTTGCGAAGGACAAACATATGGTCGATCTTAGAATGAGAATGGTGAGGATGGGAGTAGTGGGTATAATCCCTACTCAGGGGATGGAGTTCCTGCCATATATCTATCAGATCACAATTTTGTAGGGACTGTGAAAAAGATTTGTCGGCCGTGGAAGGAGGTTTATGGTCCGGTGGGTATTTGTCAAGAGAGGGATTCAAAGTTACATTAAAGTCCCCTGCCAACAGGAGGGTACCTCTTTGGTGGGACCGTAACAGGGAGCAGACATGGGTAAGAAAGGGCCCTGGGTTTTTATTTGGGGCATAATAGGTCATGATTGTCACTTCATTATCTTGAAAAGTGCCTTGCAAAATTAGATATCTGCCATTTGGGTCTGCTATTTGTTTACTGCAAATTTAAAGGAACCGTTTTACTTATGGCAATCAGGACACCCCTGTGTTTAGTGGATGCATTGGCCAGAAATACCTGTGGGTAATGTGCCGCAAAATATTTGGGGCAAGAGGTAGAAGAAAAATGGGTTTCTTGCAAACAGGCTATATCTATTTTTTGTTGTTTTAGATATTTAAAAATCTTGACCCTTTTCTGAGGGGAGTTCATACCCTGAACATTCAGGGAGAGCCAGTTAAGAGTCATGGGAACAGGGGAATTCTCCTATATAAGTTCCCAGCAAGGCACCCCGCGGACCAAGGGGGAGGGGAAGGAAAAAAAGGGACAAGAAAAGAGCAGGAGAGAAAGAGTGAGGCATGTAAGGTAGATGTAGTGAGAGAATCTCGAAATTGAGTAAGCAACAATACCTTAATTGCTTTAGTTTGTGGGTTATAAGACCCACATTCGAGTAAGACGTTGACCGAGACAGCCGTCTCAGCCAAGTGCTGACTCATCGGGGAAAGCATTGGTGCGTCGGGACCACCGACCTATTGCATATTAACAGTAACTTTTAAATACATTTTGAGCGCAGAAACTAAGAGCATTTGAAAACAAGATTGGTAAAACTGAATTAAAACAGCAGAACTAAACAAATATTGGTGTAGCATAAAAAGGCATGAAGGTGCAACCAAACTTATTTCCAGATGGCCCGGACACGAGAGCCCGAAGGTCCCTAGTCCCAGGCCACCAAGGGAACTGACCCAACCCCTCCGCGCCCCCCCCCACCCCACCCCTAACGGAGGCGGCGGAGCAGGGCGCGGAAACCACTGCCCGCACCGCAGTGGAACACCATTAGAGGCTGTTCCTGCAGCAGCGGCTTCACCCTCCCCCCACCACGTCGAACCCGAGAAGGAACAAAGATGTTAGAGTAGTATTCCTGTAATGAGTAGAAAAAATTATAGTGAAGACAACAATTAAAGAAAAAAAAAACAGGAGAAAAAAAAAGAAAAAGTCCTTCTTTAAATGTGGATTAGAGAGTGTCCTCCACTATCCATGTCCACATGCCAAACCTAAATAAAGCTTCTTGCACCCCACACCGCCATCTCACAAATGGGGCGGACCATAGCGGGGTGTCCGTTTAAGTTGCCAAGGCAGAGGCCCAAGCTGAGTGTACTGGGGACCAGAGGCACATTACCCAGCACTCCCAAAAGTTCCAGGTGTATATACCAGAAAATGAATCGGATGGGATGACCGTGGCCCGGGTCGGGCAACAAAAGGGGGTTAGATGTCATCAAAATGCAAATAAAGTAAAGTACCTTCATCTGTTGTTGGATTTATGGAATCTCTGGGACTGCAGATCTCGTAGAGCTTGGGATCCGGGTTAAGAACACTGGGAATTTTGTGGAGGGGGCCTGGAGAGTCCTGGTCTGGAGGAGGAGGAGGACGCCGCATCTGTCTGGGAGGAAGGGAGGTCCAGCTGCAGATCTTGAAAGTGACGCCTCAGATCCACTGGGGATGTAGCCTGGAATTGACGGCCCGAATGAGAGAAGGATAGTTTGAAGGGGAATTCCCATCTGATCCCCTGAGTTTGCAGGATTTGCAAGTATGGTTTGAAGCCCCGCCGTCTGGCAATTGTGACCGGTGAGAGATCAGCAAATAGCTGAAGGCAATTTCCCTGAAATGAGAGAGTTTGTTGTTCTCTTGCAGCCTGCAAAAGCTTCTCTTTGGTACGATAATAGTGAAACTTTATGATAACGTCTCTCGGGGGGCCATCTGTGGGTTTAGGGGCCAGGGATCTATGTATGCAATCGAACTCAAGCCTGTCCACAGGGATCTCCGGGTCAATTCTTGAAAGAAAGCAGTCGCTGTGCCCTGCAAGTTGATCACCGCCTCTGGGATACCGCGGATGCGTAAGTTATCCCTGCGGGCCCTATTTTCTGCATCCTCTAACTTGTCTTTCAGGGTCTCGAGCTGTTAGCTTGTCTACTTCCTCTTCATGACCCTCCAGCACTGTTGTGGCCAAATCCATACGCTGTTCTAATTGATTAGTGCGGTGGCCTATCTCTTTAAGACCCTGCACCAAATTAGAGGAAAGCCTGTGAGATGCCACAGTGATTTCATCCCTGACAATACTGCGGAATTTTGCCAGGAGATTGTCAGGGTCCAGGGAGAGAGGGCTTACCAAATCTGTGGGGAATTGCTGTAAGCTGTCTGTTGGAGACTCTGGATTCTCGTCTGAGAGGTGAGCAGCGTCCTCTGGCACCGGAGGTTTATGCGCCATGTTGGATTTACCCTTGCCAGGAACTGAGGAGGGCTTATGAGGCTGCCGGGCTTTAGGCTTCTGCTTTCCGGACCGGAGCATTACCGGCAGGATCCAGAGATGTTCCGGAGTCCGCGGAGGTAAGTGTGCTGCGTCCCCACTTGATCTGTGCTTTATCTGGCCAGTTTAATGGTCTCGTCGGCACGGAGCGGAGATTTCAGGCGCCCATCTCCTTCACTCGCGCGCATGCGCCGGGCCTCACATTTCTTAGTAGAAAATCAATGGCTGTTCAACCTCTGTTCAATCTCTAACTGATGACAGTGGTCAATTCCAACTGCCATTATGGAAAGCAATACGACTACACCACTTTCTATACTCGATCCCCAACCCAGCACATTTTAACCGTGACCTGACGACTTTTGAAGATTATTGTGGAAACGAGGGAGTCTTACCTTAAGTACTATCTAAAACATATGAGTTATTCAACTCCCCAGTGGAACAACCTGACCTGACATTCATAGAGAAATAGGAAACAGACCTAAAATGCAAGTTTACCAACACCCAAATTCAAACGATTATCAGATTCTACTTAAAAAAAAACATCCATCTGCACAAAGATACAGGAACTTTACTATAAGATCCTGACCGGATGGTACTATACACCTCAAAGGCTACACAAGTATTTCCCTGCCACCACAGACAAATGTTGGAGGTGTCAGACGGACAAAGGGACTCTCCTTCATATCTTCTGGTCTTGCCTTCTGCTTCAGCATTTCTGGACGACAGTCCGGATGATTACTCAAAAATTCACGGATAAGTGATGATCCTGCTTTCATCCTGCTCCATGCCACTATAATCCCGGCACGGAGCTACAAAAAGTCAATAATATGACACCTATTGAATGCAGCTAAATCTTGCATCCCACTTATGTGGAAGAAAAGCTCACCACCGACTATTGGGTTGTAGCTACGCAAAGTGGAGGAGATCAGGAAATTGGAGAATTTAGTCCTGACAGCACAAAATAAACAAGAACAACACTCCAAAGCATGAATGCTCTGGAATCTGTTTATATTCTCCGATGAAAGAGTGGCTATGCTTGCCACATGAATAATAAAACACTACAGACCTGAATATATTATGCCATCCTCACCCGGGCCAATCCCCCCCCTTACCTCCCCCCCCTCTCCCCCCTCTTCCCTCCATGACTCTCTTCTCCAGTCTCTCTGGAACCTTTATGTCCCCTTCTTCCTAGTTTCTGTGTTTTTTCTCTCTCTCTTTTCTGGTTTTATTCAGGGATTGGGCAGTACAATCAGACCTACAAATACGAAGACGTGGTGAGATTCCTTACCCATTGCACTTTGGTTTTTTTTAATAGTAGATGGGAAGTACGGGTGATGAATCTCCCACCACAGTTATTGATATTACTGTTATTAATGTTCCATGTATTTACTTGTGAACATCAGTTGTTATGGCTGGCATTGTACTGTACTTTGTTTTTTCTTTGTCCTCCTCCTTTTTTCTGGAAAAACAATAGCATTTATATTTGAAAAAAAAACAATATGGAATATATATATATATATATATATATAATTAAAAATATGTGTTAAGCTGGCAAACTCTGAAGGAGGACAGATGGTAGAGCAAGTAATAGGGAGATGAATTTTGCCTCTGTCCCTTTTCAATTCAGAATTTGTAAATGAAAATTATTCCCCTCAACCAGAAAGTACTTAGTTCATTTCATAAAGAGCGTTTCAAGAAATAAATTTAATGTCATCATAGTAGAATAACTTGCTTCAAACCTTAGCATGGAATAGAATTCATTTTATTCCATAATGTAATTAATGTGGTGTTAAATAAGTTTCTCTTTATATATTGACCATAAATAATGGTAGGAAATCTATTATACTAACAGCTAGAAGGTAGAATGTGAGTTTATAAACAGGCTGTGAGTTTTACTTAAAGGTGATTCCCAACTATAATGCCCTGTTTCTTACCCTACCATATAGGAATGCAGACATCTGCACTTCACACCTACTGGAAAGAAAGCTCCACAGAAGAGCTTATGTGTTAAAAAAATGTGCTAGCATGAGTGTTTCTTTCAGCTCATAGCTGCATACTGTATAAAAAACCTTGGTGTCATTTCCAAGCCATGAAATATAAAAATTTAAGTTGGGTGCTCATTGGTTGATAGTAAAAAAAATTAAAATAAAATAAAATCTTAGTGTATTTTTCAAACATAAAACACATATAGGTTTTACCTACAGTTTATGCTAGTAAAATCAGGTGTCACAACCCTGTATTTCATTGGTCAGACAATACTTTGGACTGCTAAGTCTGCCAGGCATTGATTGCAATAGTGGCATGGGGGTCCCACTTTTTTGTACTAGCAGTGGGGTCCTGTTTATTTTATTTTGAAGAGGAGCCCAATTAAAGAGGTTGTTTCTGTTTTTTTTTAAGAAATCCTTTACTAGGGCAAAACACTAAAACAGACAGCTATAATAATCAATCAACCAGGCAACACAGTGACTTATGCCGTGTACACATGACCGGACTTTTCGCCGGACTGAACTCTGAAGGACTTTTCTATGGAGTTCCGACGGAGTTCCAACGAAACGGACTTGCCTACACACGATCACACCAAAGTCCGATCGTTTCGAATGTGATGACGTACGACCGGACTAGAGTAAGGAAGTTCATAGCCAGTAGCCAATAGCTGCCCTTGCATCCTTTTTTGTCCATCGGCCTAGCATACAGACGAACAGACTCGGACTCGAGTCTGTCGGAAAGAATTGAAACATGTTCTATTTCTAAAGTCTGACAGATTTTCAGACAAAACAGCTCCATAATAGCCTCCTCTCCTGGTCTGTAGGGATCAGTTAGCTCACAGCAACTAGCAGCGTGATAAAGTATTTCAGTAGGCATAGACCGCCTGCACAGACCGCCTGCTTCCTTGTAACACACACCACCCAAAGCACTCGCATGGACCAGCCGGTGCTGCCTGGCGTCACTCGTGGCCAGGGAGGGGATGCACAGTGATGCAGCTGAATACTCTCGTAAGCTTCATGCAATTGCTAGGACAACATGTTTCGGAGGCGTGGCCTCCTTCTTCAGGTAATGTCCTCATCTCCTCTAGTGATAATATATGCTCAAACTCCCCGCCCCTCCTATCTATGAACCAATGGCATCATAACAGACCAGGAGCACGGAGTACACAGCAAGAGTCTACAAGACGGAGGGGGTTATATAGCAACAGCATCCTAAAATGGTGTTTAGTACAAATAAACAGAGAATTAGCACTATCTTTAATGTAAATCTAAATAAAAATAATTCTTGTCATATGTAATTAAAACTTATTTAAAAAGTACTTATGTGAACAGTACTATAAAATATATTATAAAATATACACTATATATTAGTTAATATCATCAACAACAGAAAATCACGCTGCGAGGGCATAATCATACGTATCAAAATACATGAATAAATTATATATAATATATACATAATACAACATCATATCGATAAAGATGCAAGACGTCATGGCATATCCAATGTAGAAATTAATTGTATTATATTATATGGTTTTTAGGTGGTGAAGAAATAAAGTTATATTAAGCTATAAAGTATATGGTGGGGTTCCATACTAAAATGGACCCCATCTGATAAAAATTATAGATAGTTGGACACTAGGGATGAGCTTCGTCTTCAAGTCGAACCCATGTTCGACTCGAACATTGGCTGTTCGCTCGTTCGCCAAATTACAAACGATATGGGCCATTCGCGCCAAATTCGTGTGGTGCGTCACAGCCCATAATTCACTGTGGCATCGCAGTGCATTGCTGGCTGATGATTGGCCAAGCATGCACTATGACCCGCATGCTTGGCCAATCACAGCACCATCGGTAGAGAGAGCTGTAATTGGCCAAAGCCAGGGTGGCTTTGGCCAATTATGGCTCAGGGGGTTTAGAACACGCCCCACACTATATAAGGCCGCCTGCACGGCGGCCCTGTGTAGTGTGTTCCGGCGTGCTTAGATAGAGAGAGAAAGTGCGTCCTGCTCACAGTGTTCAGCTAAAACTACAAGTTAGTGTAGTGAGACCTCTGCACAGTGTTCAGATAAAGCTACAAGTTAGTGTAGTGCCTCCTGCTCACAGTGTTCAGCTAAAACTACAAGTTAGTGTAGTGAGACCTCTGCACAGTGTTCAGCTAAAGCTACAAGTTAGTGTAGTGCGTCCTGCTCACAGTGTTCAGCTAAAGCTACAAGTTAGTGTAGTGCGTCCTGCTCACAGTGTTCAGCTAAAACTACCAGTTAGTGTAGTGAGACCTCTGCACAGTGTTCAGCTAAAGCTACAAGTTAGTGTAGTGCGTCCTGCTCACAGTGTTCAGCTAAACCTACAAGTTAGTGTAGTGAGACTTCTGCACAGTGTTCAGCTAAAGCTACAAGTTAGTGTAGTGCCTCCTGCTCACAGTGTTCAGCTAAAACTACAAGTTAGTGTAGTGAGACCTCTGCACAGTGTTCAGCTAAAGCTACAAGTTAGTGTAGTGCGTCCTGCTCACAGTGTTCAGCTAAAGCTACAAGTTAGTGTAGTGCGTCCTGCTCACAGTGTTCAGCTAAAACTACCAGTTAGTGTAGTGAGACCTCTGCACAGTGTTCAGCTAAAGCTACAAGTTAGTGTAGTGCGTCCTGCTCACAGTGTTCAGCTAAACCTACAAGTTAGTGTAGTGAGACTTCTGCACAGTGTTCAGCTAAAGCTACAAGTTAGTGTAGTGCGTCCTGCTCACAGTGTTCAGCTAAAACTACAAGTTAGTGTAGTGAGACCTCTGCACAGTGTTCAGCTAAAGCTACCTGTAGAAGGTTGGTGGTTTTTTCCTGATCCTATCACTACCGCAGGCAGCTAAATAAGCTACAAGTTATTTTTTTGCAAGCTCAGCACGGTGTTCAGCTAAAGCTACCTGTAGAAGGTTGGTGGTGTTCTCATACTACAGGCAGGCAGTTGATTTTGCTAGCTGCAGTATCAGTACATATATATATATATATATATATATATATATATATATATATATATATATATATATATATATATATCCCAGCTTAGTGCAGTTACAGGCCATTAGTATGTCTGGAAGGCCAACAAGGAGAGGAAGACAGTCAAAAGCCAATGAAAGAGAGAAAGCAGGCTCTGTGTCTAGAGGCAACAGTGCTGGTCATGGAGACGACCAGCACATCCACGACCAGTGGATGACCAAGCCGTCCTCATCCTCCTCATCCTCTCTCACCCATGCTCAGGGTACTTTGTCTGGCAAAGCAGCGGCCTCTTCCCTTGGCTCAATGTCATCAGTGACTCCTTCCCTAGCCCCACCATGTCCTCCTGAGGAGTCCCTCGAACTGTTTGACCACAGTGTTGGGTACATGCTCCAGGAAGATGCCCAGCGTTTGGAAGACTCCGATGATGATACTGAGCTAGATGAAGGCAGTAACGTGAGCACAGACAGAGGGGGTGCCCAAGAAGGACAGCAATCTGGCAGTCATGCTCCCCCTGCTGCAGCACACTGCCAGGTTTGCTCCAGTGATGAGGAGGGAGGGGATGATGAGGTCACTGACTCAACGTGGGTGTCTGATAGGAGAGAGGAGGAGGAGGCAGCACATCACCAATGAGGCAGGATGCCCTCCAGGGGCCAGCCTAAGGGCAGCACACTGACTGCATCACACCCCAAAGCTCCGCATGTGCAGGGCGCTGCAGTCTCTGCACGTTATTCAAAAAGTTCTTTGGTGTGGGCCTTTTTTGAGACGAGTGCATCAGATTGCACCGCTGCTATTTGCAACATATGTCTCAAGTGAATCTCGCATGGCCAAAACATCTCCTGCTTGGGCACCACATGCTTGACCAGACATATGTTGACCTGCCATGTAGTTCATTGGAAAGGATATTTAAAAGTCCCACACCAAAGAACAAAGAGGACCTCTCCTTGCTCCTCATCAGCTGAGATCTCCAACCCCACTATACCTTCAGTCCTCTCTGAGACCTGCACTGAGAGGAATGAAGGTGTAGAATTAAGTGTGTCACAGCCAAGTACTTGTGGGCAATCTGCTTTCGGTACACCGACGTCAGATTGTACCAGGCAAATTTCCCTGCCCCATCTCCTGCACCGCTGAAAGAAGTTCGCTCCCAGCTATCCACATGCCCAGCAGTTGAATGCTAGCTTGGCAAAATTGCTAGCAATTCAACTGCTGCCTTTTCAGTTTGTAGACTTTGCCCCCTTCCGTGAGTTTGTGGAATATGCGGTTCCTCAGTGGCAGGTACCCAAACACCACTTTTTCTCACAGAAGGTGATTCCGGCTCTCTACTGGAATGTGGAAGGCAATGTCTTGGCCTCGTTGGACAGGGCGGTCAGTGGTAAGGTGCATATTACCGCTGACCCATGGTCCAGCAGGCATGGACAGGGACGTTACCTAAGTTTCACCGCGCATTGGGTGACTCTGCTGGCAGCTGGGAAGGATGCAGGACAAGGTGCAGTAGTGTTGGAGGTTGTTCCACCACCACGCCTCCAAAATGCCACTATTAATGATTGTGACACACCTCTCTCCTCCACCCCCTCCTCTTCTTCTTCCTCCATGGCCTCTTCCTGTGCTTTGTCCTAGGAACCAGCTGTGCTCCGTAGCCGTTTAAGGGGCTACGCAAGTATGCAGGCCAAAAGATGCCATGCGGTGCTTGAGCTGGTGTGCTCTGGGACAGAAGCCACTGGCAAAGGTTCTGTCAGCTCTGCAGGGGCAGGTTCAGAGGTGGTTGACGCCACGCCAACTTAAGGCAGGAATGGTGGTTTGCGACAATGGCACCAACCTCCTCTCTGCCCTCCGACAGGGACAAATGACCCATGTGCCCTGTTTGGCTCACATCCTTAACTTGGTGGTGCAGCGGTTCTTGGGCAGGCTTACAGGATGTCCTGAGGCAGGCCAGGAAAGTCTGTGTGCATTTCCGCCAGTCATATAATGCCAGTGCTCGGCTGGCAGACCTCCAAAAGGAGTTTAACCTGCCATGCAGCGGCTGCACACGCAGCAGAGGGCCATCAATGAGTACCTGTGCGACTATGGCACCAGGACAGGGTCAGGGAAGCTTGTTTTTTTTTTCCCCACGCCAGTGGGCCATGATCAGGGATGCATGCACTGTCTTGTCACCATTTGAGGAGGCCACGAGGATGGTGAGCAGTGACAGTGCATGCATCAGTGACACTGTCCCCCTTGTCCACCTGTTGGAGCACACGCTGCGTGGAATAATGGACAGGGCACTTGAGGCAGAACAGAGGCAGGAAGAGGAGGACTTCCTTAGCTCTCATGGCCCTCTTTATCCAGACAGTGTTCCTCCATGCCCACCGATCACACAGAAAGAGGACGAGGACAAGGAGGAGGAGGATTGTGTCAGTATGGACTTGTACGTGGCTGGGAGGAGGTCGCTGCGGACCATGTCGTCCTTAGTGACCCAGAGGACCGAATGCCTCAGCATACCTACGCTGCATGGCCTCCCTGATCCTGCAAAGCCTGCGTAAGGATCCTCGTATTCGTGGTATCAAGGAGAAGGACCAATACTGGCTGGCAACCCTCCTTGATCCACGTTACAAGGGTAAGGTTGCGGACCTTATCTTGCCATCACAGAGGGAGCAGAGGATGAAACATCTTCGGGAGGCCTTGCAGAAAGGTCTGTGCAATGCGTTCCCAGAGACTGGGAGGTTACAAACTACTGTTTCTGGACAACGTGTTGCTGAGGCTTCGGTCAGTCAAAGAAGGAGCGGTGGAGAAGGTGGCCATCTGACCGATGCGTTCAGACAATTTTTTGGTCCGCAGCCCCAAGGTATGATCAGTTCCAGCAACCATCACCAGCGTCTGTTTTACATGGTGCAGGAATAACTAGGGGCAAGATCTGACTTGGACACCTTTCCCACCTAAAATCCTCTGGGTTACTGGGTCTTGAGGATGGATCACTGGCCAGAGCTTGCACAGTATGCAATTGAGCTACTGGCCTGTCCTGCATCCAGCGTTCTTTCAGAACGCACATTCAGTGCTGCTGGAGGCTTTGTAACCGATCACAGGGTGCGTCTGTCCACCGACTCGGTCAATCGACTGACCTTCATAAAAATGAATCAGTCTTGGATCACCACCAGCTACCAAGCACCTGATGCTGATGTATCCGAATAATTTTTTTTGAAATCTCAGATCCCTTCAAAGACTGCCTATGCTGATGATGAGTGACTATCAATGAGTAATTATCCTCTTCCTCCTCAATGATCACGCTGATAGCTTGTAAGAACATTTTTGGTTCTGGGCGCCACCACCAGTGCCTAAGGCCCAATTTTTCAACCCCTGTTTAACAGGGGGCGTGTAATTACAATTTTTGATGCAATACTTTGCAGCAGGGCTCGTTTCTGCGTTCCAACTAGAGTATCTGTGAGGGGTTGCAGTATTGTGGCACCAGCACCAGTGCCTAAGGCCTAATTACAATTCTTGATCTAATATTTCACAGCAGGGCCCGTTTCTGCGCCCACCAAGAGCAAGTGAGGACTTACAGTGTTGTGGCACTAGCACCACCACCACCAAGGCCCAATTTTTCTGCCCCTGTTCAACAGGGGCATGTAATTACAATTCTTGATCTAATATTTCACAGCAGGGCCCTGTGAGGGCTTACAGTGTTGTGGCCACAACCACACCTAAGGCCTAAATTTCTGCTGAGTATATAGGGCAGGCCCCTACTTTCAAACATCCAACTTACAAACAACTCCTACTTGCAAACAGAAGGAGACAACAGGAAGTGAGATGAAATCTACCCCTAGGAAGGGAAATTCTCTCCTGTAAGAGTTAATATGGGAAAAACGTTTCTCCTTTCCACTGATGCTTTATCACCAATCCTTGTTTCACAAAAAACCCCAAATTTTCAAAAAACATTTGTCATTGGGACAAAAAATGAGGTGAAATCTTCTGAAGCTGAGCACAGACAGCAAAACAAATGTCACAGGGGTGATAACCCTTCCCTATGTTTTTCAGAAAGCTTAAAATAGATTTTTTGGCTGCAGCTAAACACGTTAAAAATGTACCAGTTCAAAATTACAAACAGATTCTACTTTACAACAAACCTACAGTCCCTGTCTTGTTTGCACCGCCTGTATACTGCTGTTCAGAGTATATAGGGCCTGGTGGCCCCACGCCTTTCCTTTTTTTAATTTAGGTGCAGGGTTCCCCTTAATATCCATACAAGACCCAAAGGGCCTGGTAATGGACTGGGGGGTACCCATGCTGTTTGTCTCACTGATTTTCATCCATATTGCCAGGACCCGACATTACATTAAAGCCGCAAGCAGTTTTAAATGACTTTTTATCCTTTAAAAATGACATTTTGTGCAGGGACTGTTCTAAGCATGGGAAACATGCGCCACTTTACAGGCATACTATAGACACCCCCCAGGTATGATATTTAAATATTTCACTTTTTTTTTTAACTTTAAGCATCATTAAAATCACTGCTCCCGAAAAAATGGCCATTTTTAAAAGTTTTTTTTGCATTGATACATGTCCCCTGGGGCAGGACCCAGGTCCCCAAACCCTTTTTAGGACAATACCATGAAAATTAGCCTTTAAAATGAGCACTTTTGATTTCAAACGTTCGAAAGAACAACATTCTTTTCATTACAACATTCAACAATCAGCACTGGGCTATAAAAAGAGCTGTCCAAAAGCACTGGCCAATTTTGGGGCAGGACAATACACTTGGAAAAATCCTCCCCAGAAAACCTCGGGTAGTATTCCGACGTGTGAAAAATGTGAAAAGTTTAATTGCCCCCAGTCGCCTTAAAGACAAACAAAGCTTGAAAATGCAAAACATCCCTCAATTCTTTAACATTACTGGATGTTATAGATGTAAAGGCATTAAGTGCAAAGCGTGTAAATTTATCTCTCATGGCCAGAAGTCATTTACATTAAACAATTTATATGTTGCAATACCCAGTTTGTTATCTATGGGTTGAGGTGCCCATGTGGGTACCTCTATGTAGGTAGAACGGTGCGTGCGATGAGGACCCGCTTTGGTGAACACCGTAGTTTCATAGAAAAAAAGGTTGAGAAACATAGTGTGCCACATCACTTTAAGCATAAACATGATGGCAGCACTACAGGGTTGGAACTTTTTGGTATAGAATCCATACCTATGTCCATCCCGGAAGGTGAACGTTTTGCTCGTTTATGCAAACATGAATCCTATTGGATTTTCACTCTAAACAGTATGGCACCGGAAGGGTTAAACGAAGAACTTGAAATAGGTACTCTCATATGAAATTACCCAATGTATAAGATAATCTATTTGACATTGTTTGGCCTTTCATTCGGGTGGTGTTGTGAATGGGAATTGAACCGGTGACCCTTTGTGCTGCCAGTTGAGAGTGCTACCCACTACACCACTGTGCTGCCCTGAATACTTATTCAATTTATAAATCCTCCATATTCATTATTTTAGTTTTAGACTTTCGTTTTGTATGAATCAGATTATAATTTTATCAGATAGGGGTCCATTTTAATATAATATAATACAATTAATTTCTACATTGGATATGCCATGACGTCTTGCATCTTTATTGATATGATGTTGTATTATGTATATATTATTTATAATTTATTCATGTATTTTGATATGTATGATTATGCCCTCGCAACGTGATTTTCTGTTGTTGATGATATTAACTAATATATTGTGTATATTTTATAGTATATTTTATAGTACTGTTCACATAAGTACTTTTTAAATAAGTTTTAATTACATATGACAAGAATTATTTTTATTTAGATTTACATTAAAGATAGTGCTAATTCTCTATGTTTATTTGTACTAAACACCATTTTAGGATGCTGTTGCTATATAACCTCCTCCGTCTTGTAGATACCTCTTGCTGTGTACTCCGTGCCCACAGGGCAGGAGCACTTGCCCGCTTTTGTCACTGTGTCTTTGGGTTTCTCTGGGCCTCATGGCATGCACTGGGGAAGAGCAAGCTGGGTGCCATATTAGGACTCTAGGGCTGCAGCTTCCTCCTTATTTTTATGGGTTATCTTTGGGGCCAGGAGGTGCCCAGGGACATAGTGGCAGGTAGGTACAGAGGAGAATATCATCAGTGACAGGATTGGTGAGAGAATCAGAAGCTAGAACTCAATGAGTTGGGTCTGCTCACATGCCTTGTCTGGTCATGCCCCCTAGCAAACATTTAAATACAAAATTGAAATATGTTTCAGCTGTTTTATCTGGCAAATATTTTATATTCTGTCTGCTGCCTTCTCCCTCTGCTATCCTCTGTCTGTTGCCCTTATATTCTGTCTGCTGCCCTCTTCCTCTGCCATGAGTCATCCCTGACAAGTTTTCCTGACACCAAGAGGTAAAAACGTGACAGGGGATGGAAGCTCAGGCTATGATTGGTAGCCTCAAATCTGTTCCTGTGTGCTGTGTGAAAGGCTTTATGTCCCTTCCCTCCAATCAGCTCTCACTGAGCTCCGCAGAGTATAACTTCAGATCCTTCCTGTCTGCTTTCTAAAAGTTCAGGCAAGCTGTATAATTTCTGGACTTTGAAAGGATGTAGAGAAAGAGAGAGCTGCAGATAAACAGGCAAAAGGTATGTAGGATGGTTTGTTTCATCTCTGTGTATCACCTGAGGATAGTCACTTCACTGGGTGTATGTAAAGGTTTACAACCACTTTAAGCATTAGAGCTTGGTCATCTCCCTACCCTATCCCATCCTGGTGAGCTTATTTCTCTGCTCACCTCCTCTTGTTAGCTTTGGCTCTTGGTCCTGCTTCTTCCTCTCCCAGACTTTTCTACTATACAGAGAGACTGATACCAAGTCAAAATCAGACATTTAAACCAATTTAAAAAATTAAATGTAATATATTTAATGAATACATAACTGCATTATTTTTTGTTTTCTATCATTGGAGCTCAACTTTAAAGTGGTTGTATAGTCATTTTTTTTACTTTTACCTACAGGTAAGCCTATAATAAGGGTTACCTGTAGGTAAAAAAAATATCTCCTAAACCTTTACGGTTTAGGAGATATTCCCCTTGCGATGAGCCGCTGACTGCAGCGGCGCATGCGCACAGGGGATTCTCAGCTGAAGGCCGGCAACTGCCGGACCTTGCCGAGTAAGAAATCTCCCGCGCGCATGCGCGGGAGTGACGACCGCGGTTTCAGCCACTCACAGCGCTGGAACCGCGATACCCGGAAGACGCGCTGAGGCAACATGACAGCTCCCTCGGCGTGGACCAGGTAAGATACCGACGCCTCGTTCTAAGGTAAGTATTTCATAATGAGCTAGTATGCGGTGCATACTAGCTCATTATGCCTTTTGCTTTACAGGGGTAGAAAAAAAAAATATTTTTTTTGCGGGTATACAACCGCTTTAAGGAATGCAATTCTGACAACTGCTCTAAAGTCTAGTAACATTTCTGCATAGTATGAGTGATATGTAAATATCTACTAGTTCTGTATACCTGTAAAAGTCTGTGTCCTCCTACATCTGGCTATTCTCTGCTTGTTGTTAGTTTGCCACTATCACCCCTCTATTATATTAGAAAACAACATGACACCAGCTTCTCTAGTAGTGATTTTTGAATACCTACCTGCCCTCTTTCCCTCATTGTGCTGCTTCTGTATTTGAGGTGTTGGAGCCACCCACTCTTTTATGTTGGAAAACTGCCAGATCTGAAACACAAAACAGAGTAACCATAAAATCTACTGTGTATCTGGCATGATGCACATAACAAATGCCCTAATTAGCAGTACTCAAGATCAATCATGCCACCAGCTCCTCATTTTTAAACATTTTTTGTTTACATTTTTTTTAAAGTTTCTTCTGGGGGGGGGGTGGTCTGTTTTGTATATACATACTGTATATAGCACATTAAAAATCCTTAGTAAGTCATTTTTATTTTATTTTTTTTACTGAAATTTTATTAAAGTTTTTTTAGTATAACAAGATAAATAAAGCAATACAAAAGCTAAATGTGCACTGAAAATAGCAGTACACATTGTGCAAATGTTGCTCCCCAAGCACAAAGTAAGAATGACAACAGTCTGATATTGTAATAGAATATAGGAAATACAAAACTTACAGAACACCAATTTATAAGAGTGAGTTTGTTAACTAAGGCTTTAGGATCATGTTTGCACAAAAGGATGCCAAAGAAGGAACAACATCCAGACTATCAAGGAAATATTGTGTAGTCAAAACCAGAGATGTCTCCACAGTTCCATGACACAAATGAGAGATATGGGTGGGTGCTCTGGCCTACCCTATACAACTGGAGCCTACATGAGTAATGAGAGAGGGAAGCACATAGATGCAAGCTGCAAAGAAGACAGGAAAATAAAGAGAGAGCAGGAGGGGGAAGGGAAGAAAAGGGAAATGAATACCCCAGGGTTTTTTTTTTTTATCACATGGAAACTTTGCAGGTATAAGAGACTGGGAGGTCAATTGAGAGGGCGGGAAGTGGTCTATCCAGGGCTGCCAAATCCATTGGAATTTGTCATACCTGTCCTTAATCTTTCATTGGCGAGCGCAAAATGCACCCGGTTCTTAACCTCTTTAAAGCTAAGGAGCCGTGTCTTCCATAATGGCGCTATAGTTTGCTTCGTCGCCATAAGAATATAAGCAAGTATAAGCATAAATATAAGTAAGTAAGTTAGTATAATTTTTGCACTTGAAGTTGTTTTTAAAGCTATAAACCTACCAAAAATCTTTCCTTATGAAAGATAAAATAATATCACAAGTTTAGGTCAAACTGTCACAAACACAAATTAGCATTCATTCTTCAGTCATATCCACGAGTGTACATATGTCAAAGAGCTATGGGATTTGTTACCATTTTAGTAGATTCTATTACATCCTAGTCATCCGAGTCAGAAAGTGCTTGTGTAAATATAATTTAATCAGATATGTGTTAGGCAAAGAGATAATTAATATGCCATTGCTCATTGGCTCTATTTGCATAAGAATTTATTGATAGCGACAATAATTGTGTGATTATTTTTCCCATGACATTGAAGTAATATTGTAACATTTTACTTCAGATACATCAGGAGTTGAAGTACCTGCTTCACATGTCAGTCATTGTCACACTGTGTGTCTAAGACAGCTGCAAGAGGGGTTTGAAATGTTGTAGCGTGTCAAGCAACTGCTCATTAAATTAATAATGTTTCATCACACTGACATTTGTATACATGAGACATAAACTCGCCCAGACAGGCCTGTCTACAGAAACAGTTTGAGACCCAGACAGGCAGTTTTATGAGGGGCTGGGAACTTTAAAAAAAAAAAATCAATCTGCATCTCATGTAAAGATAGGCAAATTTAGCTTGGCTTGGTCTGCATTTGCACATCATAAACCAATTGAAAGTAAGACATTTTGTCTGAATATTAATATAAACCTTTATCAGTTATGTATCTTCTGAAGGGCAGCCATAGACTGGTAGCCTGACCACTGAAAATTATGGGCAGTAATGCCGCGTACATACGACAGGACTTTCCATCAGAATAGACTCCGATGGTCTTTCTGACGGAGTTCCGCTGAAACGGACTTGCCTACACACGATCACACCAAATTCCGATTGTTTAGAATGCAAAGACGTACGTTGGGACTGGAAAAAGGAAGTTCAATAGCCAGTAGCCAATAGCTGCCCTTGCGTTGTTTTTGGTCCAATAGCATACAGACGAGCGTTTTTCCCGATAGGATCTTATTCCATCGGAAAGATTTGAAACATGTTCTATTTCTAGGTTCGTCAGAATTTTAGAAAGAAAAAGTCAGATGAAGCCCACACACGATCGGAATGTCCGACGGAATGATTCCGTCTGACCTTTTCTGCTGGAAAGTTCAGACGTGTGTACGCGGCATGAGACATTTGAGCATGCTTGCTGGATTTAGACCTTGCTAGAACCCTTTTACTTGAGCAGGCCAGTATATGGATTGATGTGAGCTATTGATGAGCTGAAATGCTGGTTCCATTTTCAGAGATATGTGAACTGAACTTCTGTGGTTACAAAGATACTATGGTTCCAATCAAGTTTTGCAAGTGTCTGGACAGAGCATAGTGGAAATAAGTTGACCAACAACTGAATCTTCCATACACAAAATTAAAATGTACTATAAAAACAATCAGCTTTTTAGACCACATATTCCTTGTTCTAAAGAGAAACAATATTTGGCAGCATAGATTAGCATAAAGATATAATTTACATAGTTACAAGTAAAACAAAAAATCATTAGCACACAGGTTTAGATGAATGGCCTCGTAGTGTGATTTCCTAATATTGTGAAGTGCCAACTGTGCTCCCAATCAGTAGTATTCAGAAACAAAATAAAGGCATTTTAGTAATGTTACAGTACTCAAAGGAATGGTGTTTCTATTGCATTTATATTATGAAGCAGGTGCACATACAATAACATTTATTCAATTGCCAGCTTTCGGATTGCTATTGCAAAATACCTGAAAATGTGGGCATTTGCTTGTGTATTTTTATGGAGGTCATGTAGTGATACAGAGAACTCTGTGGTATTTGATGAACATAAGGTTGCAAGTTCAAACAGAGGTGGCAGCCAAGACCTAATTTGCATCTGTACATGCATTTGTGTATAGTATTCTGGGGTGAAACTCTAATGCCCCGTACACACGGTCGGATTTTCCGATGGAAAATGTCCGATCGGAGCGTGTTGTCGGAAATTCCGACCGTATGTGGGCTCCATCAGAAATTTTCCATCGGATTTTCCGACACACAAAGTTGGAGAGCAGGAGATAAAATTTTCCGACAACAAAATCCGATTGCGTCAATTCCGACCGTGTGTGGCCTGTTCCGACTCACAAAGTGCCATGCATGCTCAGAAGAAATTCCGACACAGAACAGCTCGTTCTGGTAAACTTAGCGTTCGCAATGGATACAGCACTTTCGTCACGCTGCAATGTTAAAAATGGTTTAATATAGCGCACTCTCTTCTTCTTTATAATGTGACAAGAATATAGTAGTTTTGCTGCTCATATTCACACAGACTTCTCACAAACTTATTTTGTTACTATTTATCGGGATTCCCTCAATATATTTTGATTTCTCACATCTGACAACATATTTTTGTTGTACTTTTTTTTTTTTTGGCTTTAATGTAGATTCTTTTTTTGTGTTGGTATTTTTTTGAAGGGTATTATTTATTTTTTGGGATTTTTATTTGTACTCCCGAAAATGTTTGTGTGTGTTTTTTGTGACAAGTTCCCACAACACCATTGGTATGTTGTTCTATTTAATCTGTAGGAGATTGTTTGGTGTTGTTGTCCCTTGTTAATTTCACATTTTATGTTAGAAATGTACCTGAATCGTCACCAACAAACTGTCCTTTTTGGATTAAAACACACACAGGAGTATAATTTCCCCAAAAAAATTTTATTAAGGGCTCACAACTAAACAAAGAGGGAGGCAACGCTGGAGAAACTGCAGAAGTGGGTGAAGCCTTGTACCCCCAGGGCACACATCAATCATTTTTAATCAAAATTGGTGGACTGAGGAGTCCTTATCTAAGGGAGGGCAGTCTGCTCCAGAAGTCCTAGAGATCCGGAAAGCAGCAGATGACATCTATGTCCCCAGGCTGTGGTCATACGAGAGACTGCAGCTTCTGTCAGACCAGACTGAACCCAGGGCAATCACTCTCTGGTCTTCCTTCCACGCTTCCTTCCACACGGTGCCTCTGGTGGTGGAGTTGTGGCAGCAGGAGGAGGAGGAGGATGGTCCAACTCAATGACGTCGGTCTTAGGTGTTAGTTCCCCACTCACCCCCTTACGTAGGACTTTATACAGAAGGTCTTCACAGAGCCTGCGTTGACCCTCCTGCATGCCCTGCAGTTTGGTGGCAGCCATGCAGGCAAAGGCCTCTTCAGGTGTGGGTAAGGCTCGTAGGGACGCCGAAGCCTCCTGAATTAGCCTGAACGCTGAATCCTGCACGGGACTCGGAGTCGTCTTCCTCACTCTTTTATATGGAAGGCGGAGGGGAGGAACCTGAGATTCAGTCAGGCTGAGACTAGTCCCAGGCTTCTCTTGGCTGACACTTAGCCCCGCCTCCTCCTGGCTGCCACTAATCCCAGCCTCCTCCTGGCTGCCACATTCCACAACCTCCTCCTGGCTGAGGTCTTCCTGTGTATGAAAAAGGGACATAGTTTTAGTATTGTTTTTATCAATCACACACAATTTTCACCTCCTGTCTGCTGCAAATTCAATGTTAACAAATATAACAGACTATCCTTCTGAGCCCAGCATTTTGCATTCTTGTCCCAATTTTGGGTGCCCACTACTGTCTATTGATATGTAAAACACTTTTTTCAATCAGCAATTAGTGATCAATAATAACATCTAGTAAACATAATTTATTTATTGCCCAGAAATCTGTAGAAGAATGCTATACCTGGCTCAAGCTGGGCTCCTCCACTTCTTCCTGGCTGGAAGGCCCAGGTTGGACATCGGAAGCCTCAGCTGGGGTGGAAGGAAGCGTGGAAGGAAGAGTACAGAGGGATTCCCTGACTTCAGTGTGGTCTGACAGAAATCGCAGTCTCTCATAGTACCACAGTCTGGGGACATAAACATCATCTGCTGCAGCTCTGGACCTCTGGGAATCTGTGACCTTCTTGCGCTCCCTAAGATAAGTGCTCCTCAGGCCACCAATTTTGGTTTTTAAATAGGGGATGGTTGCTGTGGGGACCACCGGCTTCACCAACTCCAGCAGTTTCTTCAGCGCTGCCTGCCTCTTTTGTTTATTATTATAGTGAGGATGTCTCACTTGCCACAGACAGGGTAGCTCCCTGTACTTGTCTATGAACAGGGGGAGGAAATTGTGGTCATTGAACCCATCCATTTTCTCTGCAAGACACAACACAAGGCAAACCCTAATATCAGGCCAAACTCCCCTAATCTTTTTACAATATAGGCTTCCATTTCGAAGCAGTATAGGCCCAAGTTTAGATCCTACCTTCATTATCACGATCGGCACCTCCGATGCTCCTTCGTCCGCTCACAGATCATACGTAAGATGCACGCGTGTTACGCTTTATACACACTGCGCATGCGTGTAACTCCACCCACCCCTGACGTTCTTTCTAGTCTATTCCCCGCCCCTTTTCGTTCGGCGCAGTGGGGGAAGAGCACATGGCGGAGACACAGCAGGATCGTGCTAATTGTAGCAACGAGGAGGAGGAGGAGGAAAGCCCGGATCCGGACACGTCCCGATCCAGAAGGAGATTAAGGACTCAAATATGTCCTTTGGGGAGATGTTGGAGATGGTGGACATCCTGAAGAAGGCCGACTATGATGGAAAGTATGGGCCTTACCACAACCCCAATATCAGAAAGGCCAAGATCATGGCGAAAGTGGTCAGGAGTCTGCACCGGAATTTTGGGGTACGACGATCGAAAGATCAGCTCAGGAAGCGGTGGTCGGACCTCAAATTAAGAGAACATGAGCAGTACAGAAAGATCCGGAGAGTGCTGCAAAAAAGTAAGTAGTTGTGCTGTGTTCCTATTCTTTTGATGTTTATTATGTTCGTGCTGCTCCATGTGCTTTTAGGAACTGTTGTACAGTTTAAAATGGCAACTTTCATGTTCATGGGCACATTATTCGTTCGTATCAAACATTTTTCTTTCGGACTATAAAATACTATTGTTTAGGCCATATGCATTTGGCCACCATTTTTATGCCCTATACTTGTCTTAAAAGAATTGGGTTGTGTAGATGGCTTTGTTACTAGAATGAAATGCAAACTAGATTCTGTGTAAGGACACTGAGCAGCTGTTTTCACATCTGGACACTGGAGCACTAGTGTGGGACCCCAGAACACCATTTTTATTAGGGGGCCCCACACAGGTGCTCCAGTGTATACTATAGGGGGGTCTCCATCTGTGAAGCTTGTACCAAACAGGTAAAGTATTGCAGCTTGACAAAGGACACTGAAAAAAATACATTTTGGAACTCTGCTAAAATTGCCAATTGTACCCCACTTCCAAGCAATGTTTACTATTTCTAGTTCTGCCATCAAATATCTGTGTGCTAATTATACCTTTTTGTTTTACATAGGGGAGAAAAGACTCGGAGGACACCCCTCATCCGAGGAGACCAGAGCCCCCCCCTCTGGAAGAAGGGGAAATACCCCCAACACAAGCTGAGCAGGAGGAGGAAGATGTGGTGGAACTAGTCACCACAACAGGTGAGTGTCTGCGACCACAGGCTCAGGTAAGAGATGGATGGCGGCATATTTTTGAGACCTAATTTTTTTTGGGGTTCCTCTCTTTTTAGGTGATCGTGATGTTGTGGATCCAGATCCTTTCACATCCAAAAGTGCCCAGATCCTGATCGGGAAGATCATGGGGTGTAATTTACAATTGGAAAACATCAAGAAAAACATCATTGATGTTATTCCAAAAAATAAAAACATCATTGATGTTTTGGGGCGAGTTTAAAGCCCCTCCAAAACCCTTTGTTTTTTGGTGTGCTACAATGTGCAAAATGTTTTTGTGATTTTTCACAAAGCCAAATTTGGAGGATGCACACAGTGTGTCAACATGTGCTATCTGCCATCACGGGAGATCAATGGACGCGTTTTGGGGGTGCAACCCTTCATCAATAATAAAGTAGATGAGAGGAAGGGGTTTCTCCCCCAAAACACGTCCCTTGATCCCCCGTGATGACAGGTCACACATGTTGAAATTTGTAAATTGCTGTGCATCTTCCAAATTTGGCTTTTCCTGGGGTGACTTCACCCCATCTGAACGCAATATCAAACACAGTTCCTAAATACTCATGTCTGATATTGCCTTCAAGTTCTACCAAATGTGACGTTTGTAAGTTCAAGATTTGTGTCTTTCTTGTTGGTTTTACACGTGCCTGTTTTATCTTAAATGCACATTTCTATTTTTGATAATGCTACCCCAAAAATTGTTATACAACAAACATGTTGGTTTGTTTGAAAAACCTTTGGTAAATGCACATGTGATTGTGCAGGTATATAAAATTTTGTTAAGCAAGAATGTGTGGATTATTGTCTCAACGCTACAACACTTTTGGGGTGATGTCATTGCTGTTTTCAGAGAAAATGGGGGTTATTTACTAAGGGCAAATCCTCTTGGCACTACAAGTGCAGTTTCAGTGCAGTTGCAACTGCACTTGTAGTGAAATGTGTCTTTGCATTTAGTAAATAACAGCCAACAGTGCTTTGTATAAGGTTACACAATCACGCCATTTTCTGGACTCCACACATTTCTGTCAGGGTTAGCTAAAACAAACACAAGCAGTAAATGTCCACAAAGAATGTCTTTTTTTTTATTATAAAAAGGCTTCACATATTTGCTGGCATATTGATGGCCCCCCTACCCGCAAAGAACTCCAGGTAGCGTAACCGGACATCACGGGCACTCAGGGAGGGCAAGCCAGGACGGCCGCTTTCAAGCGCCATCAGTGTGGTTTTATGTATCATTCCGGCCTCAGGCCCAACTGAGCCAGCATAGTTGGACGAATGTTTCCTTAAAAAGTTATGGAGAATACAGCACGCCAGTATAATATGGTTCAGTTTATACTCCGCCATATGGATGGGTGTCAGAAATAAGCGGAACCGGCTGGCCAGGATTCCAAATGTGTTCTCCACCACTCTTCGGGCTCTGGCCAGCCGGTAATTAAAAACCCCCTGTTCCGGGGTTAGGGTCCTCATCGGGAATGGCCGCATCAGGTGGTCCCCCAGTGCAAACGCTTCATCAGCAATGAACACGAATGGGAGTCCTTCCAGATTGTCCTCTGGAGCTGGCAAGTCCAAGCTGCCATTCTGGAGACGCCTGTAGAACTCCGTCTGGGCGATGACTCCACCATCGGACATCCAGCCATTCTTCCCCACGTCCACATACAGGAAGTCGTAAGTAGCCGACACCACCGCCAACATCACTATACTATTGAACCCCTTATAGTTGAAATAGTACGACCCCGAGTTGGGTGGTGGGACGATGTGGACGTGTTTCCCATCAATAGCCCCTCTGCAGTTAGGAAAGTCTCACCGCTGGGCAAAGTGGGAGGCCACAGTCTGCCATTCCTGTGGCGTGGAAGGAAACTGTTGAGGAAAAAAAATAATAATTATTATTTTTGCTCAGAAACATGGCAAGCAGATTAGGCACAAACATTATGGGGCAACCTCCAGATAGCATTTATTAAGGGGAATTTAACAATGCCAAAGTATAAGGTACACCTATCATATCCCCCCCCCCCCCTCTCACGGGCCATTTCTAACATTATGGGGTGTGTTAAAATCTTGGACAGGTAACGCTCTTCACTTCATTGAGAGATGAATGCCTAAATACAGGGTATTACTTGGAACAGCCCCTATTTAGTTACACTATTGGCAGCCCACTGGACAGGTAAGAAGTGTCATAATACAAAGATAAATACACATTGTACACATTTAAGGACATTTGGACATTCTGCTATTACCTGTCAAGATAATAATAGGATACAAAAATGTTAAACAGTACCATTTGAAAGTATACAGGCAGGCCCTTGCACTACATGCTTTGGGGAATTCATCCATACATCAGAGCACAAAACAGATGGGTATAGTGTGTATGGGTTTGGCAAAGTCAGCAGATAGATGATTGAGGATAGATAGAGAATTGGGATCAGTTGACTTAGAAGTTGGGGGAGGGAGGGTTACTAAAAATGATTTGGGGACACCACAAAAAAAAAGCCTATGGCACTCTGCCTGAATTTAAATAAAAAATTACATTTCCAAACATTTTAGGGGGTGTTTGGGGTAAAGCACTACTATGGAGCTGATAAAATACATTGTTAAGTGACTACATGAGGTGAATATAGGCCAAGAGAGACCATGCTGGGCAGGTTATTGAAGGGCAATCTGTATGAAGGACCTAAAATAATAATTACATAAAAATCCAGCATGCATAAGAACAAAGGGGACATTCACAGCATATTACAATCATGGTAATTAGGGAATGAGGAAAGAAATACAATATATTATCAAACATTAAATACAATAAAATGTGATATTAAAGGATAAAAATCTTACCTTCATATACTCCATCTGCAGGACCTGGATGATGGCAGAACAGGTCTCTGGGATTATGATCCCTAAAGCCTGGGGGGAGATGCCTGTCGAGAACTTCAAGTCCTGCAGACTTCTCCCTGTCGCCAAGTACCTCAGGGTAGCGACCAACCTCTGCTCCGGAGTTATGGATTGCCTCATGCAGGTATCCTGCCTGCTAATATAAGGGGTCAGCGAAGCCTACAGATGGTGAAACACGGGGTCCGTCATCCTGAGAAAGCAACCAATTCTTGGTCCATGAACTCCTACCCACCCTGTTCATGGACTGGACTTGTGTCAAGGTCAGGACCCCAAGGACCCCAACACCAAGCCCCCGCACAGCACGAACTCTACGAGGAGTACGTATACGAAACATGGCTAGAAAAGGGTCGGCTGCTCAGAACGAAGTAACAGAACGCGCTGAAGAACAGCAAGGCCTGTGAAGAGCAACCTGAAAAACAGTAACGAACGAACAAGAATACAATGACTAATTAAAGTCACGCGGAACTTGCTTGCACGCACTGAAGAGCAGATACAAACCCACAAGCACAAACTGAACGGCAGAAAACGATCTGAAAGTCACGAGTCTGAAAAAGCGCGAATCGTCTCTCACCAAACTTTTACTAACACGAGATTAGCAAAAGGAGCCCAAAGGGTGCCGCGCTTGGTTCTGAACTGGCCTTTTCTAGTCTCGTCGTACGTGGTGTACGTGACCGCGTGGTTGGCGATCGGAAATTCCGACAACTTTGTGCGACCGTGTGTACGCAAAACAAGTTTGAGCCAACATCCGTCAGAAAAAATCCTAGGATCTTGTTGTCGGAATGTCCGAACAAAGTCCGACCGTGTGTACGGGGCATAAAAGGTCTATTATAATGTTATGAGTGGTATTCTTTAGCAGATTAGGTTACCTGGTCAGATGCTTACTTTTACTTCTTTACTGCTTTAGGAAGGCTCAAAACAGCTTCATTACTATGATTGCATGTCATTGTTAGAGGCATGGAAAGCTCAAATACAGTAAATTGAATTTAAAAAAATAGATTTATTATTTATTTTTTTACAAAAATGATTGCTTTACCACTTCAGCCCTGGGAGGATTTACCCCCTTCCTGACCAAGCCCTTTTTTGCGATACAGCACTGTGTTGCTTTAACTGACAATTGCGTAGTCATGCAACATTGTACCCAAACAAAATTGACGTCCTTTTTTTCCCACGGATAGAGCTTTCTTTTGGGGGTATTTGATTACCTCTGCGGTTTTTATTTTTTGCACTATAAACAAAAAAAGAGCGACAATTTTGAAAAAAAAGCATTATTTTCTACTTTTTGCTATAATAAATATCCTAAAAAAAAACATACAAAAAAATAAATTTCTTCCACAGTTTAGGCCAATATGCATTCTTGTACATATTTTTGGTAAAAAAAAACCTGCAATAAGCGAATATTGATTGGTTTGTGGAAAAGTTATTGCATCTACAAAATAGGGGATATATTTATAGCATTTTTATTATAATTTTTTTTTCTATTAGTAATGGCGGCGATCTTCGATTTTTATCTTGACTGCGACATTGCGCGGACAGATAGGACACTTTGACACTATTTTGGGACCATTGGCATTTATACAGCGATCAGTGCTATAAAAATGCACTGATTACTGTGTAAATGTCACTGGCTGGGAAGGCGTTAAACACTAGGGGGCGATCAAGGGGTTAACTGTGTTCCCTCAGCATATTCTAACTGTACTGGGGATGGGCTCACTAGAACATGACAAAGATCACTGCTCCCTGATTCCTGTCATGTTGCTATGCAGAACAGGGAAATGCCTTGTTTACACGATGGCCCAGGATTGCGGGCCGCCAGCGGACATGGAGTTTGCGGGACCTGCGGGCACTCTCCCACGGCATGCGCGCCAGCTAGCCGCAGATGAAGCAGCTATGCATGGGTACATTGTTTTCCGCAACCTGTGCCACTTTGCCGATGTATATGGGCATGGGCCAGTCGGCAAGTGGTTAATTCTATAGTGCTTAGTTGTGTAATACCTTAAGAGGCATCCCATACGTGAGTATTTTTTTTTCAATGAACCAGCAGGTTGAATGAAAACAAAATAACTCAATTTCTTCATTGACACATTTGAGGTGGATGGGGAAATGCTCCCCGCTGAGCTCAATGCTCCCTGAGAATACACTGATGAGGAAAATCCGATAGGGCAGTTGTACAAAAGTTGATCAGTATTATTTTCGATTCATGTATAGCTTAAGTCACTTAAACAATGTTATTATTTTTATTTTTTTAACTTATCCAATAATAAAATGCCACGAATATCCATTTTTCCAAAATGCAGTTAACCCATAGAATCCAGGCAATAAATTATTGCTGATTGGCTTCTCTATGTTACAGCACTTTGTAAATCATACATTTGCCTTGTTGAACACTGAAGCATCCAAGAAAAACAATGAGCTACTAATTATTTACAGCAAACACAGTAGCTGTGCTTGAAGTGTATATATACTGTAGGCAAAGTAAAAATAAAACAAAAAAAATCGTTATATTTCTGCACATTTCTCCATATGTAATCTTTTTAAATTGCTCTGTGTAATGTGTATTGAACTGCTGCGCTACAGCAATGCCTGGATGAAAAACCAAAGTAGTGAACAACTTGGCTGTGTTCTTGTTTTCCTAACGTTCAATGTCCACTTGTGACCGTAATGTACCTTGTCCTTACATTTAACTGAACAAAACCTTAGCCCCCACCAGTGGCGACTGGTGCTCAATTTTTTTTTTGGGGGGGGGGGAGCGCAAACAAATTGAAAAATTCTGAAAAATACCATTAATTGCAACCTCACTGTGCCCATCAAATTCAGCCACTTTGCCCATCAAATGCAGCCACTGTACCATCAATTGCAGCCACTGTGTCCATCAAATGCAGCCACTGTGCCCATCAAATGCAGCCACTGTGCCATCAGTTGCAGCCACTGTGCCCATCAAATAAAGCCACTGTGCCCATCATGTGCAGCCAGGCGTGTTCCCTGAAAAATACCATTATTTGCAACCTCACTGTGCCCATCAAATACAGCCACTGTGCCCATCATATGCAGCCACTGTGCCCACCAAATAAAGCCACTGAAAGGGGCTGGGCCCATGAATAGTGAGGGCGGTGGAGGTGTCAGGGGGGGCAGCGCCCATGCGCCCACAATGCATGGCTGCCACTGACCCCCACTCTTCAGTTGTTTTCTCAGTAATTCTAAGGATAAATAGCTTATCTCTTTTTCAGGAACACTGCCTTGCAGACTTCAGAGCCAAAGTCTCTTGCTTAAACTGTACTACTTGATCTAGTCCCTATATTTTAAAGCTGTGCATACATTTTGGGGTGGATTTACTAAAGGCAAATAAAATGTACAGTTGCACTAATTTTCTTCAGAGCCTACTAAATGTGATATAGCTCTGCTGATTTTCATTATCCAATCATGTGCAAACAAAAATGTTTTTTTTTTTTGTATCTTCCTTGCACTTGATTGGGTAGTCTTTACAAAGGGAAGCTTTACCACATTTACTAAGGAAAAATAGTGCAACTGCACTTTCAAAGTGCACAGTGTGTTTACCTTGAGTAAATTAACCCCTTTGAGTTTTTTTTTCTGGTTCAACCAGCAGGTTAAACAAAAAAATCCTCCCAAATTACTGCATGCACACAAACAATGTGGTTGCAGGGATCTCTTCCACTGCGCTAGTGTATTTTGACAAAGGAACCCCCCCTAACCCTTCCCATCAAAATACACTGATCAACACTGCAGCTATTGGCTATCATTGATAATTAAATGCTGTTTAAAAGAAGCCGGTCTAATGATAAGCTTCTGTTGAACAGAAAGGGGTACAGATAGAGCAAAACTTAATAAATGTATACCCAGCTTTATTTTCACACATATGCACTACACATAAAGTGATGGAGCCTGTATCACCAACTACAAGCTTTTACTGAGTATGGCCACTTGTCAAACACCTAACTGGGAATGTACGTCATTATTTTGACATTAAATACCGTTGTTATGGCAGCAATTAGTTTTCATAACCCCGGTATTGTTTTTTTTCCTTAGGCGACCGGATTCCTTATAAAAGTGTTCCCAGCGGTGGGTCAGCCACAAGATCACTTTTATAAGCGATGGGCGCCCTCCGGTGTTTCCTGATCAATTAGGAGCTTACCAGAGCCATCGGTAAGCTCCAAACCGATCCGATGCTGCTGATGGCTATGCAGGAAGCTGAGTGAGGGCAAGATAGCCCCCACTCGGCTCTATGCCCTTGGAGAGCTGGAATGACCTACGACGTCACTTCCGGTCCTCGGGCAGATAGACAGGATTTTTTTTTCTTAAGGTCAACATGACTTTTTTTTTGCTTTTAAAGGTTAATGAGAGATCTGGGGTCTTTTTGACTCCCAATCTCTTAATAAAGAGGACCTGTCATGCTTATTTCTATTACAAGGGATGGTTACATTACTTGTAATAGGAATAAAAGTGATCAAAAAAAATTAAAGGGACAGTGTAAAAATAAAAAATAAAAAGTAAAATAAATAAGAAATAGCGAGAGAAATAATTCTAGCGCAAGACCTCTTCTGTAACTATAAACAGGTAACTTGTAAAAAATGTTAAAGCGTCGGCTATGGAGATTTTTAAGTACCGTAGTTTGTCACCATTCCACAAACGTGCACAATTATAAAGCAAGACATGTTAGTTACCTATTTTTTTGGGCGTAACATCATCTTTAACATTATCAAAAAAAAATAAAAATTTAAATTGGACTAACTTTACTTCATCATATGCAGATGAATTAATTAAACAGAACTTTGCTTTTCACATGATTGGTTATTTATTAAATACCTTAAGTCCAAGTGTATCTACATAGAAGATTTTATCTTTAGCATTAATACGCACGACCTGGAGAGTGGGGACAACTAAAAGTAAATATTTTAAGGAACATTTTTTATACAAAATCTTTGTTTTGGAGACAAGCTGGATGTTTGCTTTCCTTTAAGAAATATTTGAAGGTGTTCTTTTTGTGCCCAGGCTGATTTCTTAATGGCTGGGCACAGATAATGAGAAAACATGGCTGGCCTTTTTCAAACACTGACTGATGCAGGAATGACCTTTCTCAATTGAAATGGTGGTTATTGCACAGTATGTATTATTTACCCCAGTGAGACTGGCAGGGCTGAAACGCAAGGTGTTCTCATTACAATTTTCATGTCTCCAAAGCTAGAATGCATTTCTTTTAATATCATACACTGCATCTGATGGGGGTGATGTGTTCATCAAGTTCAAGGCCCATTCTCAACAGATCATTAGTCAGTGATGTTTACATCCCATCAACTGGTGTATAATGAATATTTCCATTGCAGGGATGATATTTAAGGCAGAAAAGTGTATGCATCTTATTATAATACTACATCAATTAACTCCCCCGATACTACTATAAATACTAGCAAAATCACTTGCAGACAAGCAATATGCTAAATCATCTGTACTTGATGTAAATTATATGTCTGTGATATGGTGATGCTTAGAACAGTGAAACTGTTTATCTGTCTGAATTTTACATAAGGCTAATGTTCTTCCTCATTTTTCTTGTTTATTATTTTAGTTTTTAGTTTTTGCTTTTGTTCATTATTTTTCTTCATCTTTCTCTGAATGTCTCTTACTTAAATACACTCTATTAATATTTGTATGTATCCCTCAAGGTGTATGGCTGTCAAAGCCATCCTGAATAATAATGCCAGGACTGAAGAAGTATTTATGAAACAGAAATAGCCTTTTTCAATTCAAAGGGCTTATTCCTAATGTGACTTAGTCTCAGTTCACTAAAGAAAATCTCACGAGGTAATTGAATCACATGACACATTTTTTTTCAATTATCTCATGCGATGCTGAAAATGTTAATTTACTATCACCTTATTAGATTTTTACCTCAAAAAGCAAAAACACTTGATAAATACATCATAAAATGGCGTTAAAGTCAATAAAGGAAATAAATAAATAAATATATGAGTTAAATAAGGAGTGGTCCAGGCATGAGGTATTTAAGAAATGTAAACACAAATTTGGGGTAGTCTCTACCTTTTTGGATCAGTTTCTTAACAGTAATGCATAGAAACCTAAATATGGAAAAACACAGCTTCATTGGGGTTGATATACTTAAAGTATGACTAAAGGTAAAAGTTTTAAGTTTTGGATAGTGTGGAGATGGATTAGAGCCCCTATTGGGTTTTTATTGTTGTCTGTGCCCCTGATGGGGAGATTTACCCTCTCTATTTGTCCTGTTTGCTGTTATCATTGAAAGTCAAAGTGAAAGAAAAACACAAATTTTAGTTTGTCCCCAGAAAAGTAATAGAGGATAAATCTTTCCATGGGGACACTGGTTCTGGGGCCTGAGGGTCCCCAATGGATTATTTTAATTTGTAGGGATTTCCTCTCACTTCCTGTTTTGGCTATGGGACAGGAATAAAGAACTTACAAAGTAAGAGATAACATTGGCAACAATATACCTCCATTACAGTAAAGGATGGGATTAAGCATGAGAGGGCAGGTGTAAGTTTGAATAAGCAGAAGGCCCAATACATAGTCAAAACATTCATATCAGTAACAGGACACATTGCGATTTATACCAGTCCATCCATATTTGCCACAACCTGAGAAAGGTATTACTAGTTGAAGAATTATTGGAAAGTATGTACTCATAGGTGGGATTCTGTTGTACTAAAGCAGTTACAACAAAATGGTTAGGAGCCAACGACTTCCAATTTTTAAGTATAACAGTACTCATCACTAATAGAATGTATGTGATAACAGAGCAGAACGTAGATGGGTATTTGTCAATACCTATGTTAAGGTGATCCAAAGCTGGATGGGAAGAAGTTAGAATCCCTGTTACAGTGGATAACATCTGAAAAATACACCTCCAGAAACTGGTGAGGTTAGGGCAGTCCCATAGAATATGCTATAAATGGCCTATTTGTCCACAGTCCCACCAACACACTGGGGAGCTGGAGAAGAAGAATCTAGACAAAAGGTATAGGGTATAGTACCACTGGCCAGTGATCTTATATGCTAATTCCCATTGGTTGACACAGTGTGTTGCTCTATACACAGAGCAGAAGGCAGTCTGCCATTAGAGAGGAGTGAATGACGTTTTGAGGTTCTTCTCCCATTTTAGCATTACGGTTGTTTTACTAAAAGCAAGTTTGTCTTGTAGGAGATTATAGAAAAGGTTACCTTTTTTCATGGGTTTGACTGAGGTATAAAAGTGCCTTTAGGATGTAATGTAATCAGTGGGATAAGATGTTAATCCAGAAAATGCAAGATATGGACACAAGTGAAGTGCACTGCTCTTGGGAAATGAAAGTCCTCCCCCAGCTGCTCCAGGCATTTGGGCCTGGACCCACACATGAGATCCTCTAGATCTAACAGACAATAACAAATCAGGAGCTCTATAGAGGAATAATCGAATCAAGGGCTGTGAGAGGGATTTGTACGTCTCTGTTGAATAAATCATATACCTTTTCGCTATTAAGTGCTCTTCAAGCTAACAATGAAGCCTGAGTTGTCAGAGGGAGAGACCAAGAGACCCATGGTTTCCAAAGATCAACCATAAGCATTGTGTGTAAATCAGAGGTAGGGTTTAAAGCAGACTAAACCTCTAACCATAACGCTCCTTCTGTATTTATAACTAGTACATAAGTTGGTCCATGTAGATCACCAAGTAGTAATCTCTAATGACCACCAGTCCCACACCTTTAACCATTCTATGTTTAATCAGTTGGGAGTGTGAACATCTCGGTCTTTTGGCCTTCCAGATCTTTGAAGTAGGGCTGACAAGGATATTGTATAAAAGTTTGGTAAGGGGAGATGGGGAGTACCTTGAAAATATATATAGGTTGAGACAGAATTGTCATCTAAATGATGTCAGTCTGCCAGACCAGGAGAGGTCAAATTGTGACAGATGCTTGAGTTCTGATTGCACTTTGGCTATAAGGGGCTTGAAGTTAGAGGCTACAAGAGAGGCCATTGTGGGTGTAAGAGTGAAGAGTGCCTAGGTATGTTATAACTTGCCTACTCCATGTGTACAGCAGTTTCTGTACTATTCTATTCTTAGTGGTAAAGCCAACACCAAGGTCAGAAATTAAAGACTTTGTGAAATTTACCTTATAGTAGGATACATGGATAAATTGAGTCAAAATCTGGAGAACTTGTGGTAAAGAGACCGTAGGGCTGGTCCAAAAAAGGGATTACATTGTCTGCGAACATATTAATTCTATGGGTCTGTCACAAAACTGGAATCCAGTAATGATCTCTGACCACCTCCAATAGGGATTCAATCATGAGGTTGAATATAGTGGAGGGGAAGGGACATCCTTGCCATGTGCTATTTGAAATTGGGAAATGCTTGGATAGAAGGCTGGAGGTGTAGACTTGAGCAGATGGGTTGAAGTATATCGCTAATATGGCAGAGAAAATATTGTCCTGGAATCCAAATTTGGAGAGAGCCCTAAACGTATAGGTCCAATGAACTCTGTCGAACACCTTCTCTGCATCAATGTAAAGAAGCAGAGAAGGTGTCTGATTCCTCTCTGCATAATGTATGATATTCAAAATTCTCGGGGTAGCATTGAAGGTCTGCCTCCCTTTAATAAAGCCCATTTGATTATGTTGTATCCAAAAAAGTCATAATGTCTATCAGGCATCTGGCCAGTGTCTTTATGTAGATTTTTATGTCCGTATTCAAAAGTGAAATTGGACGAGTTTGGCAGGTGTCATAGGGTCTTTACCATGCTTTTGGAGGATGACAATATATGCTCTCAGCATCTCTGGGGGAAAAGAAGCTTTAGAGGCTGACTAACATCTATTATATCAGGTGATAGGATCGATTTGAATATTTTATAATAAAAGCTGCCAGGGCCCAGGGACTTGCCATTAGGCAGGGATTCTATGGTTTTAGTTATTCCTAAAGCCGAAAATAGGTTCCTTAAATTTAAGTTTCTCCAGAGATGGGTTAGGAAGGTGGTTAGAAAGGTGCAAGGTGGATAGAAAGTTTTCAATGTCAGAGTCAAATGCTGGCACCTCCAAACATCATTCATTTCTTCTGTGTGAAACAGATGTCTTAAAGAAATAGAACAACCTTTGGTTGGGGAACTATAATCTGGGTGGGGGTCCACCGTGAGATTAAAGTCTCCACACCTAGGAAAATGACCATAATTAACAGATGCCACAACTTTAAACACTTGGAAGCGAAGCAAAGTTGGTGTTCACATAGAGAAGCATTTTTCAGGGTGGTTAGGTCTCTGGCATTTAAAGACAAAAACTTGAGCGTCACTGCACAGTATAATCATGATGAAAAGCAATAGTATGGAAGGGACGTTTGTGGGACCCAATGGGGTCAGGGGGATCCAACCAGTAGGCAGGAGGCATCTCGTTGAGCATAAGGCACTGCATTGCTAGTGTATGGCATGCAGGATCATCATAACACACGCTATGGTATTTCTTAAGGAACAGAAGAACAGGGCCATAGAGGTAGCATCTATTGTGGAGGCAGAAACAGTATGAGAAAAAAACTAAACAAAATAAAAAAGGCAACACGCAATACAGAGGAGAACAGCAACTCAGGAGGGGGAAACAGAGGGGGAAACAAAGGAAGATGGTCATCACTCTTTAGAGCCAGGGAGTAGAATGGATGGTTTAGGAATGGGGAAAGAGTTCAGGAGCCTCCAGTAGTGTGTTTTTTGGAGGAACGCTTATGGGATACTACTTGCCAGTCTGCATTCGGAGCAGATGGGTGCATGGAGGGTTGTGGAGAAGGTGGAGAAGAAGAGGATTCAGGAAGAATTCCCCATTGGCAGAGAGCCCCTAGACCTTCACCGTTGGTAGACACTGAGGTGGTGACAGCATTGTAGGTGATGGGGAGCGTAGCAGGATATATCCACCTGTGCGCAATGTTGTGGTTCCTCAATGATTAAGTAATCATAACAAGGTTCCGCTGCCACTGCAGGTTATGCTGAAACAGGTCCGGAAGTAGCTGTAGCATGGAAAACTGTTCTGATGATGAAACATGGCTTTTCCTTCACGTCGTAAAAATGCACTCTCAAAAGAACATCCCTAGGGACGTCCGAGGGTAGAAAGGAAGGCTTTGGCATGCGATGTACCCTGTCAACAGTGAGCTCGTAAGCAGAGCTCATGGACATATTGCTGCAGTTGGGATGCCTGTTCAGACTTAGGTATGCCTCTTATCTTAAAGTGGTTGTTAAGCCACTATCTTTAGTTCACACTATCCTCTCTGTTTAATAATGTAAGGTGTCCCAGTGTCTGTGCTTTGTAAAAAAATATGCAGCTATATACCTGATTTCAGAGCGCCGCTCGGCGCTCATGTGACTGGCTGCCTCTCTCCTCTCCTCTCTTAACCTGACAGAGGCAGTGGGCAGGGCCGAGAATCCCCTGCTGACGTCAGGAACAGCCAGGTATTTCAGGCGATACAGGGGACCAAATTATACAGCACAAGCACTGTGCTGTTATGCATGCTTTAAGGAAACAGGATTATTTTTTTTTTTTAGGGTAACAAACACTTTATTGTTATTCCTTCTGGATCTGCCCTCCAAGTCTGCAACTTGAGCTTTAAGGCATGATATATCTTCCATCTGTGCAGTGTAGGCATCCACCAGGGTATTGAAAGATGAGGCATAGTCACCTATTGTGTTTTCCACATGGTCTAGTCTGTCTCCCAGATGTTGTACTTCAGCTTTAAATTGGTTTATGCATGAAACTATATCAGAGTGCAACAAGGCCCTCATGGACACAAGCATCTCTTTCAGCATTGTATCTGATACAGATTGCCCCAGTGTAGAAAAATGCAGCAAAGGGTTTTGAGTAAGAGGCAGAGGCAGGGCCTCCATCAGGATCAGGACCCACCTCCATGTCAGATTGCTAATCCAAGCCATTCTGGGAGTCCTGGCAGGGTTTAGACTTCACTGGGCTTGTGGTAGAGGGAGTAAATGTGCCAGAGAAGGGTCTGCTGCTTGAGGTGGAGCTCAGATCTCAAGCGGCCATATTAGAGTGCAGTCCCCAGGCCCACATATGTGTGTGATTTTTTCATACTATTTTCATTCAATATTTGACATTTAAAAAGATATTTTGCATTTACTAAATTTAACTTAGTTGTTTTTGATATGCCATGTGTGTCATGTGAAAGCAGCGTCCCTTTGACTGATATTCCAGTCACCTTTTTTCTTTTGTATTAATACATATGCTGCAAGGGCTGCACTGACTTAGTGAGTTGGCATATTTCTACAGCGTAAACCATTTTACCTCTTTATTTGCAATAAAACTGACAGTGGTTCTAATTCTTCTCCACTGTATCTATTCCATTGAATATCACGTCATAAAAAAAATACCAAATGTTTTCATGAGATAAATATCTCACACTTTGAAGAAATAGCTCATGCTTTATTTTTTCAGCTATTGCAAGAAAATTTTAAGCTATTTTATTTCAGATTTTAAAGAGCAAAATACAGTATCCAGCCCCATGTAGCTTAAAAAAAAAGAAGTAAAAAAAAAAAAAAAGCATGGGCACCTAAAGGTGAACATATATACAGTATCTCACAAAAGTGAGTACACCCCTCACATTTTTGTAAATAATTTATTATATCTTTCCATGTGTCAACACTGAAGAAATGACACTTTGCTACAATGTAAAGTAGTGAGTGTACAGCTTGTATAACTGTAAATTTGCTGTACCCTCAAAATAACTCAACACACAGCCATTAATGTCTAAACCGCTGGCAACAAAAGTGAGTACACCCCTGTCCAAATTGGGCCCAAAGTGTCAATATTTTGTGGGACTAAAAAGTGTCCTTCACGCTGGTGGATAATAAATAGTGATGGTAGCTAGGTAATTATACAAATAAATATTACTTAACGAAAAAGTGATAATATTGCAGCAAAATGAGGGTGTTCACACCAACACTTAGTACAGTAAATATTTGAGTAAATTTCGCGCAATATTAATAAACAACATAAGTGAGTGTAGAAAATTGTGTGCATAGGTAAAAGGAAAAGATTATACAGATAGTAGTTGCTGTGGCTATTATTGCTAGGATCAAAGATCTCTATATTACATTATGTAGCTCCCCAGATGAAGACATGTGACGGTGTCGTAACGCGTAGGGATTGGCTGGCGCGGTACATACTATCTGAAGCACAAGTGAGAGGGAGCTGAGAACGCCAGACCGTTTTTTCATTTACTCTGCCTGTTTTTAATATATCAAATGTAAGAGCAATACCTAAATAAATACTCCCCCCTCTGATTTTAAAACTTTAATACACTAGTGGAGCCTCTTTTCTCCCCCTTTCCCACTCTATTTATCTCCCCCATTGCTGAGTATACTAGAGCGGAACCACATAGAAGAAATAATGGAGAAATAATGATAAAGAAAGAGAGGTTCCCAGAGACTACTCCCACATCTTAAAGCTACAATCACTGAATGCCTGAGTACTACAAACTGAAGGTGAGGGTTCTGTGAGACCGCACTAGGAGACATCACCAGCAGAGAAAATATATCCATTGCACTCCATGAATGCCCTGTGTGTTGTGATTGGTCGTGTGGGTGGTGCTGGGCTCTCCTCCTTGCGGGAGCCGCGATGCGCCAATGGGTCCTCCCCTTCTCCTCACCTACTTTGTGATCGGGGGATCGGGTGGACGCCCCTTTGCGCATCGGCGCCACGCCCCCTGCGTCGTGCGCATGATGTCAGCCCCTGACGTCACTGCACCGACGTTCAGTGTTTTCCATCTCGGTGTCCCTAGGTAGGAGCTTTTCCACGCCGACGGCCGATTGTCACTCGGTTCAGGTGCGGCGGCTCCTCCTCTGCGTCACCCACGTGGCGTTGGCGGCATACTTATAATCCCCATTTGGAGCTGGCTGTTCACACGGCCAGTCTCTTTCTGGGGTCTTTGCAGACCAGCCCCACGTTTACGTTTGGCTGGTGGTGCCTTCTGATGCTGCATTTGGGTAGGTTTGATCCCCCCCTTTCTTCTCCTCCTCCCTCTGCTTTGTTTTTTCTTGTTCCTTGTTTATGTGTCTATCTCTATGGTGATTCTGCCTTAGTCCCACTCATCAGTCTCTTCTCACTTCCAATCTCTCCCGCACTTTCTGCTGTTATGCTTTTACCCCTTTTGGTCACTTCCACTCCTACTCTTATGTCACTCACCTGTAAGCACAGATCCCCATATACTCATACTATTTACACCATCACTTTTCTTGGAACTCTCTGGGTATTTTATCTACTCCTCAATTAATATTACTCATATAACATAAATTTTAAACCAGATATACACCTAATGGAATTTAATATTCTGTTCCCAGAATTGTTTGTCCCTACGACAGTATATTTTCACCTGTGGATACATCTTGCCCCATTCTATTTCTTTCTTCCTGCCCGATGTCGCATCTATAATTATGCCGCCTCGGCTCCCGTGGAGAGGCAATGTCCCTGGCCCACCCTGCTCCCACCACAGCACACTGCACTTGTTGCTTGAGTCGGTGAGTGCGTTTGGTAAAAACAGTTATAGATACTTAATGCTCATTTCATTATTTTCTACTTTTTTACATGGACTCTATGGTTCATTATACTTTTATATATATCCTTTAGGAAACTCAATCTCATCAGCTCCTGATGAGTGGGGACACCCACGAAACGCGTCGAGCTTTGTATTAACGATGCCCCAGCTACATCTTACATGGAACCATAGTTTTCTATACCATATGTTTTCCTTAATTACATCAATTCTTTCCTACTCAAGAAATGCACATTTACCATATGGGTGCTTGTGTCGGTATCAGGCTTGCTGTTGCTAGCAACACTATGCTATATTACTGTTTTATTTACATTGGATCATGTGCTGCTATACGTATATACAATTTTTATTATGTTTATGTTATGTGTACATCTCCTATGACCATTAATGAATTATTTACTGTATATGAAATGAATACTCTTTTATTGTTTGATATTATTTACAAATAATAAACATTTCTTAATGCATTTTTTACTATGGTCTACTCTACCTCCACTACCCAAGCGCTTCATTTAAAGTCCCAACTTCCCTCTTTAATGTACCATTATTTTCCAGCACCGCTTTAACCCTTTTGGGAATGGAGTTCACCAGAGCTTCACAGGTTGCCACTGGAGTCCACTTCCACTCCTTCATGACAACATCACGGAGCTGGTGGAGACCTTGCGCTCCTCTACCTTCCATTTGAGGATGCCCCACAGATGCTTAATAGGGTTAAGGTCTGAAGACATGCTTGGCCAGTCCATCACCTTTACCCTCAGCTTCTTTAGCAAGGCATTGGTCATCTTGGAAGTGTGTTTGGGGTCATTATCATTTTGGAATACTGCTCTGCGGACCAGTCTCCGAAGGGAGGGGATCATGCTCTGCTTCAGTATCACGGTACATGTTGGCATTCATGGTTGCCTCAAGGAACTGTAGCTCCCCAGTGCCAGCAGCACTTATGCAGCCCCAGACCATGACACTCCCACCACCATGCTTGACTGTAGGCAAGACACACTTGTCTTTGTACTCCTCACCTGGTTGCTGCCACACACGCTTGACATCATCTGAACCAAATAAGTTTATCTTGGTCTAATCGGACCACAGGACATGGTTCCAGTAATCTATGTCCTTAGTCTGCTTGTCTTCAGCAAACTGTTTTTAGGCTTTCTTGTGCATCATCTTGAGAAGAGGCTTCCTTCTGGGATGAAAGTCATGCAGACCAATTTGATGCAGTGTGTGGCGTATGGTCTAAACACTGACAGGCTAACCCCCCACCCCTTCAACCTCTGCAGCAATGCTGGCAGAACTCATACATTTATTTCCCAAAGACAACCTCTGGATATGACGCTGAGCATGTGCACTGAACTTCTTTGGTCGACCATGGTGAGGCCTATTCTGAGTGGAACCTGTCCTGTTAAATCGCTGTATGGTCTTTGCCACCATGCTGCAGCTCAGTTTCAGGGTCTTGGCAATCTTCTTATAGCCTAGGCCATCTTTATGTAGAGCAACAATTATTTTTTTCAGATCCTCAGAGAGTTCTTTGCCATGAAAAGCAATGTTGAACTTCCATTGACCAGTATGAGAGAGTAAGAGCGATAACACCAAATTTAACACACCTGCTCCCCATTCACACCTGAGACCTTGTAACACTAATGAGTCACATGACACCGGGGAGAGAAAATTACTAATTGGGTCCAATTTTGACATTTTCACTTAGGGTGTACTCACTCTCGTTGCCAGCGGTTTAGACATTAATGGCTGTGTGTTGAGTTATTTTGAGGGGACAGCAAATTTACACTGTTATACAAGCTGTACACTCACTACTTTGCATTGTAGCAAAGTGTCATTTCTTCAGTGTTGTCACATGAAAAGATATAATAAAATATTTACAAAAATGTGAGGGGTGCACTTACTTTTGTGAGATACTGTACACCAGCTTTCCTTGTCCCAATAGGCAACTTTCTGCCACTTCCTGTTAGTGACAGAAATTGCCTGTTCTCTCCTATTGCAAACGCATTCCCATTGGCTAACGCAGCAGACCATCATAGTGATGAGTCAGTTGCAGTAGGGGTAAAAGGTAAATTATGAAATTGGAAATGTCCCAGCATGCAGACTTAGAATGGGCAATATAAGCTCCTGTAGGTATGTGCAGTATATACATTTAAATGATCTCAGAAGCTTCTTAAACTGATGTCAAACTGATGCCATCAACACAAGTCCAAAGTCTGTTGACACTGGCAAATTATTTCCTCTTAATCTTTGAAAAAAGTGTCTGTATTACAAAAAGCAACAGCGCAGCCACATGCTTTTAGTTTTTCATATAGTCTGGTCATACACAGCGAGAGTTAAAGTGGTTGTAAACTCAAAGGTGCCAAATTGTTTTAGCATCCATGTCTTTGCTCTTTTAGCTGTGCAGTGTGGTTATTTTTTTATTGTAAACACCTTTTTTTGTAGTTTGCAATAGCGTTCACATGTCCTCTCTCCTCTCCTTATCCCGAGCCAAGAGAGCCAAGTAGGAGGGGCCCAGATTTCCTTCTGACATATGTAAGATACATCAGAAGAGGAATCTGTGCTCTCTGACCCTGTGTCCATATGCCGGTTGGTGCTGCGCCGGTTACATGATTAGAAAAAATAAAACATTTTAGTCAATGAAGGCTGAAGGAGAGGGGAAGGATGGGGAGTGGAGGAGATCGTGTTCTCAATGCTGACTATGGAACTGACAGGAAGAGGGAGGGGAGGAGGGGGAAGATGCAGAGACACACAGGGGTGAGCTTCAATGACGGAGGCACGTAAACTGACCACGTTTTCATGGCTCAGCAGCCATGATAAACGTGGTCAGCTCTCAGAGAGGAAGTCAGGAGCAGGCATGATCAACCATGTACTGTAGAAGATAGAAAGGGGCAATTGAAAAAGGAAAAGCACTATGCTACAGCTTGTACCTTAAAGGGACATGAGCATATTTTTTAGGGGGTAACAATCACTTTAAAGCAACAAAAAAAATCTGCAAAATTGTACAAAATCCTTGAAAGACTGCATTGCAGGCTGATGGTATTTTAGCGGGAAGGGGATCTGGCTGGCTAGAAAATCATATCCAATATTCTTTCATGAGCCTTATGCAATATGCACCAACCTGTAAATGTGCTTGTAGGGTGAAGTGATATTCTGCTTGAGGACAAAATGATTAAGGCCTCTGATGTAAATACTCTATTTTTATCTAATAATAATATTTTTACAAATTGTAAATTAAATTGTATAATTCAGGAACAAAATATTGCATAGGCATGGAAGTGTTCCTTGTTGCAAAGCATGCAATCATTCCCTGACTATTATCTAACAATAGCTTTAGAATATTTCTTATAAGTTAATTTTTTAGGTGAAACACTATTCTGTCTCCTCTACTGTCCTCATAAACACTAGCCTATACTTACCTATTCTGTAGCCACTCCGGTCTGGTCACATGATTGTGTCTCAGCACAGGCTTCAGTGTAGAGGAGAGACAGCGACAATGGCTGTCCCTCCCCTACACTGAAGCTGACACTGGAGCCTGATCACGTGACTGGACTGGAGTGACTACAGAGTAAGTAAAACCTTGGATTGAAAGCATTGCAAGCATAGTTTGTTTCAGAAACATGCTTGTAATCCAAAGCACTTTTATATCAAAGCACATTTCCCCATAAGAAATAATGGAAACTCAGAAGATTTGTTCCACAACCATTTATTCATAAGTCCTTCAGTTTATAGTCCATATAAAAAGATTATAGCATTGTGACCAGCTTGTGTAACCATGAAATGTCCATCCACAATGGAAGCCTCCACAAGGGGGTTAGAAGCAAAATCCAGCAGGAGCTTTAGAGTTTAAAAGAGAACAGAGGCACCTCTAAGTGTAGAAATATGGTGACATTTAATAAAGGTCCAACATTTAGCAACTCTCATGGTTGATGATTAAAACAGGCACATCTAAGTATGCAAGCATCTGGGGTAAAGCTGTCCACATAGACCATTCTCCTCACCGCTGGCTTTTACTTCTGTCAGTCTGCAATCGTGACCGGGAAGACTACCCTGCAGTAGAGCGATCTGAAAGTGAGGCTTGAAGCGATCATGGAGTGCAGTGTTGAAGGGATGATGTCAATGACGGTATAGAGGACTATGTGGACAGCTTTACCCCGGATGCTTGCATACTTAGATGTGCCTGTTTTACTCATCGACCATGTGAGTTACTAAATGTTGTACCTTCATTAAATGTAATCATATTGCTACACTTAGAAGCACCTCTCTTCTCTTTTATACTAGTTGTGACGCTACTTGCATATCAAGACATCACTCATTTATCAAGTAAAAATTTATAAAAAAAATGTAGCTTGTCTTGCTACACTCTCAGACCAAGTTACTCTCAAACAAAGGTTTTACTGTATAGGCATCCTTTCTTTCACAGGGTAGACATAATAGTCTTAGAATGGTGGTGAAAATAGGTTTACCCGGTAAGTCACACTCCCCATCCTCCACCCTTCTAACAGGGGTTTGACTGGCTTCCACTGCTGTGAGACCAGGACGTGGAGAAGTGATGCTGCAGCTGAGACAGCTCTAGATTGTTTTGAGAGGAGCCAGTTAAATGTTTAGGGGTGAGAAGAACAGATAATGGAGTGTTTTTTTACCTTAATGCATAAAAAAACTTTTAGACTTAGAACCACTTTAAACCCTTACTGCCTGTTGCAGAGTTCTAATATTAAATGTGATACCATGGCAAACACATGCAAACATAACATAAATGCACCTCAAAAGTCCTTGTGCACAAAGTCTCATAAAACCAGAGCCACTATTTTCCCTCTGAACTTGGGGCTCGGAAAACATGGAGTACCCTGTTTTATCACATATATTATGTTAACGGATATATATTTGGTTGCTGTAGTATTTGAAAATGTTTTCCTTCTATTTTACATTGTACCTATGTTTACCTACTTTTAACGGACACAAATGACAAAAATATGATTTACCAAAATTAAAGACGACTTTTTAATTACAAAAATCACAAAAATTACAAAATCATCTAAGCAGCTGTGTTATCTAAACAAATGCCTGACATGTTTATGTGAATATTCCAATGCCATCAGTAGACAGCCATAGGATCAGCAACATTTCCATAATACACAGGATGCTTCAGTAGGCTTTTACAAGCATAATGAAAGATAATTAATAACAATTGTAAACTTATTTCTCTGCTCTCATTTTCAGTAACCAATGTGTCAAAAATATAGAGAATTGAGGAGCTACATTTTAACCACCACTCTCATTTTAATAACTGTGTTAGAAGGCTCTAATTTTACTGTCATTTGTAGGATCTTCATAGGTCTTTTATCATGTCTGTGCACTAATCAGCTAGGGCATTCCATTGTGAAACCACAATGTGTGCCTATTTACATATTTACTTTTTAAGTTTTTGTAAACTGAACCCATAACTGTTAGGCATATGTATAAATATGAATATTCTGTTTTTATTCAATCTGGTGTATAAAATATTTAGATTTCCACCTTTTGTTAGCTATACTTTTTTTGGTTGAACTTCTGCGGTGGGTTGTCAGCAGAGGCAGAAGTCACCTTAAAGAGGACCTCTCACTGTCGGTCTAGAGCAAAATTTAAACTTTACCTGAACTGATCTTCAATGTGCAAAGTTACCTGTGATTTGCTACTTTTTTATAGCTTTACTTACTAGCCACCTGAAGTCTGCTAGTAGCTGATGTGCCAAATGTCTGACCTTACACATTGTGTATTTAAAAGACGTGAGACATTGATTACATTTGGGCTGTTGATAGGTCAGCAGTTGTCAACTTACATTGGTCCAGCTTGGTTACATCTAAACCTTCATAGCCAGGGGGCTGTTGAGGACGCAGAAATTCAATGGTCTCCTTTGGGTGCTGCTCAAGCAACTTGCTCAGCACCTCTACCATACAGATGACACCTTTTTTTTTTAAATGAAGGTGTTCTCTAACTGGCCAAGACAGAGATCATGACATCACCTACCTCTCCTCTCCACCCTGTCTAAAATACAAGACAATCTTAGAATGGCAAAGGTGCCAAACAGGCAACCACCTTTGTTCAATATACAGAAGGCAAGTCGCTCAAGCAGCATCCGGAAGAGACCAGTGCTTCCTGTGTGTAGTTTAGAAAAACCAAAAATACTGCACTTGTGTCAATATCAAAACAAACTAAAGCTGCATCACAGAATTGAGATATTTATCACAAAAAAATGAAATAAAAAATTAAAAGTGTTGCGCTAAACGTATAATAAAATGGTGGAAGTGTTAAAATTAGTCCAAGTACCAAACTATAACAGAATACAAAGTCCCATAAGGGTGATGAGAAAAAGTGGACTATCTTGAATTCAGGAATCAGAGATTAGACTAATTAAACTCCCTCCAATGTACAGGTCCACCACCACCAAGGATAGGATGTATTCTTACCAAAAAAACAGGATCTCCCGTTAGGAAGATCCAACAGGCTTTGGGAAAAATCCTGTTATGCAGGATTTTAGTAGCTTTTAGAAGTTTTTAGGAGCATTTAAGAGAATTAGCATTTTACAGTACAAGAAGAAAAAAATTGATTTTTAAAACAGCTTACCTGTAAAATCCTTTTCTTGGAGTTCATCACGGGACACAGAGCACCATAATAATGACTATCTGGGTTATATGCTACCTTTGGGTGATTGGACACTGGCAACCAATAGTAAGAAGGTTCCTCCCATATAACCCCTCCTATACAGGAAGTACCTTTAGTTTTGTAGCAAGCAATGAAGATCCGAGAAAAAGAGGGGAGGGACCTCTGTGTCCCGTGATGTACTCCAAGAAAAGGATTGTACAGGTAAGCTGTTTTAAAGATCCATTTTTCTTTATCGTACATCACAGGACACAGAGCACCATAATAATGACTAGCTGGGATGTCCTAAAGCAATGCATTTGAGGGGAGGGAACATAGTATTCCTAGACCCCTTTTAGGCCCAAGACTTATAAAGCTGCTTGCAGCACGCTGTGGCCAAAAACAGTCTCCCTTTGAGACCTAACGTCCAGTTGGTAAAACCTGGTGAATGTATGAACCGAAGACCAAGCGGCCGCTTTGCAAACCTGAGCCATAGACACCTGTTGGCGCACTGACCATGATGCACTAACTCCTCTAGTAGAGTGAGCTTTGAGATATCGAGGTGGAGCCTTGTGTTTCAACTCATAAGCCTGGATAATGACTAGTTGAACTAGTTGCTGCCTGTCCCTTCTTAGGACCTTCTGGCAGAATGAAAAGAGAGTCAGTCTTCCAAAAAGGAGCTGCCATCTCTAAGTAAACCTTGACTGCTCTCACCACATCCAGTGAGTGAAGCGACCTTTTCTTCTTAGGCCTAGGGTTGGGAAAGAAGGAAGGTAAAATGATATCCTGATTCAAGTGAAAACTGGAAACCACTTTACCACTTTAGTCGCATCACCACCTTGTCATGATGTACAAACAAAAAGGGTTTTTCACAAGAAAGGGCGGCCAATTCTGACACCCTTCTAGCCAAGGTTATGGCCACCAAAAAGACAAATTTCCTAGTTAATAGGATCAAAGGAATATGCCTAATAGGTTCAAAGAATTTACTCTGTAGCGCTGATAGCACCAACTTCAAGTCCCAGAGGTATAAGGGCGGTTTAACCGGCGGCCTTAAGTGCAGCACCCCCTTGACGAAGGCTCGTACTAAGGAATGAGATGTGATTGGCCTCTAGAAAAAAAACGATAAGGCCAAAATTTGTCCCTTAATGGTCCCTAGAGATAGGTTTAAATCAATTCCTGTTTGAAGAAATGCAAGGACCCTCCCAATCCTATACTTGCGAGGGTGCCATCTTCTCCTCTGGCAACAGGAAATATACGATTTCCAGACCCTATGTTAAATACTTCTAGAAACTGGCTTTCTAGCATTTATCAGAGTAGACAGCACAGATCCCCTGATACCACGGTCTTTCAGTACCCTGGTTTCGATAGCCACGCCATCAAATTCAGCGACCGTAAAGAAGGAGGGTATATGGGACCTTGGGACAACAGGACTGGACGGTATGGGAGGCACAATGGGTCCCCCACCACTATTCTCACAATCTCTGAGTACCAGGACCTCCTGTTTTCTGTTCCTCCTGTATCCTGCGTAACAGGTGCAGCAGCATCTGGATTGGAGGAAAAGCGTAAATTAGGGAATACCAATCCCAGGGAATCACCAATGTATCCGTCCCTTCGGTAAGTGGATCCCTGGTCCTGGATACAAAGCTGTCCACCTTGGCATTGAACCTGGATGCCAAGAGATTCACATCTGGCATCCCCCAATGCTGGCAGATTTGAAGGAAAACTTCGGGGTGAAGGGACCACTCCCCCGGAAACAATTGCTGATGACTTAGGTAGTCTGCCCCCCAATTGTCCACACCTGGAATAAAGACTGCTGACAGAAACGGCATGTGCCTCTCTGCCCAAGTTAATATATGATTTACTTCCCTTTCGGGGCTGCCCGGCTCTGGGTGCCCCCTTGGTGGTTGATGTATGCCACAACCGTGGAGTTGTCGGACTGAACTCTGACCAGAAACCCCCGCAATCTGGATGTCCAGAACAGGAGAGCCAAGCGAGCTGCCCGGATTTCCAGCAGATTAATGGGCAAGGTCTTCTCTACTTGGGACCATCTTCCTTGTATGGAAGCCTCTTCCAGGACCACTCCCCAGCCGAGACCTGACCAGCTCCACTATGGAGCTGACCTTTAAGGGAGGTAAAATGACCCTTTCCTGGGTTGTATCTAGGATTAGGCCTAGATACGTCAAGACTTGAACTGGACGAAGGGCCGATTTGTCCGTATTCAGAATCCAGCCTAGGAACTTCAGGAAACGAATGGTAGTTGTAACGTTTTCTACTAAGGTGGAGTAAGACTGGTCCCTTAATAGAAGGTCATCGAGATATCCTACCACCGAGATCTTTTGGGACCTTAGAAAAGCCAACACTGGAGCCAAAACCTTTGTGAAGACTCGAGGAGCCATGGCTAGACCGAACGGAAGTGCCACAAACTGGAAATGACACCCCTCTACTGTGAAGCGCAGAAATCGTTGATGTGGACCGAAAATCGGCACATGCAGGTACGCATCCTTGATGTCTATGGATGCTAAAAAATCCCCTTATCTTAAGGATGCGATTATTGAACGAACTGACTCCATGTGGAAGGTTCAGACGTTTAGAAAAGTATTGAGAGACTTGAGGTCCATTTGGCTTTGGCACTGAAAATCGGTTCGAAATAGGTTCGAAAAAATCTTTTTCTCTGGGTCCGATGGGACTCTGGATACCAGAAACCGATTTGGGGGAAAATCCTGGAACTCTATTTTGTAACCTTGTGTTATAGTGGAAATTACCCACCTGTCCTGAACCAATTTTACCCAAGCATCTACGAACCGCCGCAGTCTGCCCCCCACTCATAAGAGTGGGGGTGCCCCTTCACAAAGAGGACTTGGATATGGTTTTGGCTGGTTTCTGAGACCAAGGTCTTTTTTGACCCTGAGGTTTCTTAAAGGCAGGTGGTTGAGGCAGTCGATACCTCTTGGGAGAAGAGGCGCTTGGCCCAGGAGCGTTGGGAATTTTAAAAGAGGGCTGCTTATTTCTTCTTTTAATTGGAAGCAAGGAGCTCTTTCCTCCTGAGATCTTTTGGGTATACTTATCCAGATCTTCTCCAAACAAACACTTACCGTGAAAAGGAAAAGCCGCAAGTAGCCTTTTGCATGGCATCTCGGCTGAACAGTTCTTTAGCCACAAGACCCTGTGCATATGTATTGAGAGTAGCGCAAAACGAGACATCTGCTGGATTGAGTCCTTTAATGCGTCTACTGCAAAACATAAAGCGCAAGGAAGTTCTGACGATTCACCAGAATATTCCTCCTGAACATTCAGGTTCCTGACCAATCTTTTAAATCGGTTCTTCAAGGATTGACAAATACCAATAGCCGCAACTGCCAGTTGCACTGCTGACCCAGCCACCGCAAAGGAGGCTTTTAGTAAGGATTCCAGCTTTTTATCCGCTGGGTCTTTAAACCCTTGGGCATTATCCACTGGACAGGTTAAGCTTTTATTCACTGATGAAATAGCAGCATCAACCAAAGGTTGAATTTTTCCTCCATAGGGTATAAAAAAGAAAACCTCTTTGGAGGCAAGTATATCCTGTCCGGGTGGTCCCAGTCAGCATAAATCAGCTGCTCCAATAATGGATGCACAGGGAACGCCTGGGAACCTTGCTGAGGTCGCAAGGATCCCAATGTAGAACAGGAAAGTCCCGGTCCCTGCACATGGGGTAACTTAAATGCTGTTCTCACCATCTCAGCCAAAGACTGAATAAACAATTGTTGGGATTGTGAAGCCAATAATGGCTCCTCAGAACCTGCCACTGAGGACTCTTCAGTCTCTGCTTCCTCCTTTTCCCTTACAGCCACCTCCTCAAAATCCTTTGCCCATTCAGGATCCAAATCACCAGGACCCAACTGACTAAAGGAGTCCTGGTGCTCAAGTGACTCTGCACTGGGACCAGGCTCAGGAGAGGGAGATCTATGCCATATCTTCCCTCCCTGTGTTACTGAGGCAATCATACCCGCTATTTTGCCTTCAAGGCCAGCCAGGGCTGATGTTAAGTCATCCTTAGTAACATAGGCCAATGCAGGGATATTAGTGGTGGCCACTACACCTGACAAATGCAATGGCTCAGCCAGGCCAAAAGCCACAGGTCTTTCAGGAGAGATTGATGCTGCAGTAGCCTGAGGTTGATTTCCTGTTTTTGAAGGAGTCACTTTAACCCCTGGACTTGCCCTACTCCTAGTACCTCGTTTTCTGGAAGACATTGCTTACAAGGTTTTGAAGAAAAAATACTCTCTCTGTGCTATATGACTGAGATCAGCGTATAGCAATTGCCACGGCCTTAACCTTCAACTTGTTGCAAATGCCCGACTCATGTGCCCAGATTCTGTGTCCCACCGCAACAGGCTCCTGGCTCTTACGAGCCTAAACTGACAAGCAGCATTGACACACGCAGGCGCTGACTTCCCTCTATATGCGTGCGCCGTCACGTGACGTACGCACGCCCAGGAATCTTACTGCGCATGCGCACACCCGCGGGGGATATGCGCGCCCATACAGGCACCCCGTGATGCACGTGGCAACCGCCACCCGCAAGCGCCATAGTGCACACCGGTGGATGCGGGCATGCAGCGCACTTACCCGACACACGTGCACGCTCCTTGCACACGCACGCGCCCAGCACACGTGGTCCCCCTGCAGGAGACACCCGCACAAGTGTATCTTTGTGGCATTGTCTGAGCCCATCTACAGTGGGAACATAAGGCACGAAAATCTGGCAATAAACATCTTATGTAAATTAGCAACAAAAGTAATATTATATAGGCATCTAGATGGAGCACTCACCGATCCTCGCAGCAGGGCCTGAGACAGGCCCAATCTTCCCCCATTACCGCGGGTAGCGCTACTCAGGACCTTCAAGGACCCGGTCCCTCTTTGTTCGGGGTCCACACCCTTGGACCTGTAAAGCACCCTTTAGGATTCCTTGGGCAAGTGAAAAGACCAGGAATACCATATAACAAGGGTCCAGCGCCATAAAGAATACATTACAAGCAAAACCTTGTTCTTGAACCAAGGCGCGGGTACTATCCACTTTAGCATAATATGCCATCCGAATGGATACGATTATAACATCCTCACTGGGATATTATTTGAAGAAGTTGAAGAGCTTCCACAGCCATGACCATCACCTTCAAGACACTGGCAAAAAACTAAAGGTACTTCCTGTATAGGAAGGGTTATATGGGAAGAACCTTCTTACTATTGGTTGCCAGTGTCCAATCACCTAAAGGTAGCATATAACCCAGATAGTCATTATTATGGTGCTCTGTGTCCCGTGATGTACGTTAAAGAAAAAATGCTCAAAAAAATCTGTTAGGAGCGGTTAGTGTTTTTTTCTGCCTGGAAAACGCTAACAAAAACTCTATAAAAAAACAGAGACCAGTAAAGTACACTACAAGATCCAGCCCAACAGACAACAGTCTATGGTATTAGCATGGTGAGATAAAAGGTTCAAGGGTCAAGCAGTTTGCCAGGTGAAGATCCTGGAAGATCCAGGGAGCTCAAGCAACAAAGAAAAAAAAAAAAGAAGAAAAGGCAGCGTGAAATCCTCATTAGAATGATAAAGTAATTTATTCAATAAAAACAAATAGTACACTTACATGTTGAAATCTTGGTATTCAGCATAGGTGACAGATGAAAAACACGACTGGGTTGTCCGCAGTGTGATGGATGAAGAAACTGCAAGGCTGCCACTGTATGAGCCTGTCCTATCCCTCTAGCCGAAAAGAGTGAGATAAGATCATGACAGCTGTCAGAAAACCTGCCAATCCTCAACATTCTGCACAAGAGTAATCTACTCCGTGGCAACCCCTTTGTGTCTGTGAGAAGTGGGGAATGGTGCTGGGGGGGTCTTATGTGTTTCAGAAGTCCATTACTCCTTTGTCAAAAACCTATTTTTGACAAACGAGGAATGAACCCCTGAAACGCAGGGAAAAGTCTGCCCACAGCACCATCCCCCACTTCTCACAGACACAAAGGGGTTGCCACGAGGTAGACTACTCTTGTGCAGAATGCTGAAGAAGGGCAGGCTTTCTGACAGCTTTCATGATCTTTTCTCCCTGATGCTAAGGGCATAGGACAGGCTCAAATATTGACAGCCTTGCAGTTTCTTCATCCATCAAACTACGGACAACCCTGTGGTATTTTTCATCTGCCACTTATGCTGAATACCAAGATTTTAGAACGTACTGTTTTTATGGAATAAATCACGTTATCATTCTAATGAGGATCTCGCACTGCCATTTCTTTGTTGTTCAAAAATGCTCCTAAATGCTGAAGCTTGAAAAATGCTTTAGCATAAAATAGTGAGCATGGTCATATAGGATAACACGATTAGCTTCTAGGAGCAGAAAAGAAAATATTCATAATAGCTTCTAGGAGCTTAAAATAATGTTAGTGTACACAGAGCCTTAATCTAGATCAGGCACCCTGTAAAATGCAGCGTGGAATAGTTCAAACTGTTTCCTTTTTCATTCAGAAGAAATAAAGTGAGACACTCTTTACTAATAAATAGAACACGTTTTCCATTTAATTATGTTGTTTGTTATAGCCATGGTTGCTTGCCCACACATTCTCCTAATTTCCAGGCATTTTAGGCACATATACTTTCTCATCACTGATGTTTTGATTAGAACGGTTGGTATTTCTAGATACAGCTATTGGCTGGGCATTGTTTTGTGATGATTCACGTTCTTTAGAAGCTGATATTTCATGAAATTGGCCATCTGGTCCCATGACATTTTCATTAGAGCTTTTAGAAACACTATTTTTAGTGTTTCTAAAAGCTTGTCCCATGTTCACATGGATACTTGGATTGTATTTGCTATCAGGTCAGATTTTCTTTGTTTCTTGTTGCACACATTGCTATATCATTAACCTGTGTTCATTATGAACAAATGTCTAAATGAAGAGGTAGAGGAATGTACATTTTATAATCAGGTCAACAAAGAGTTTGACCCAAAATCTAACTGTTCAATGTTCACCGAATGGGTGAGCTGGATGGCCAGATTTGGCCTTTTCTCCCACTTGAACCTCTGGCGCTACTGAAGCTAAAAGTGATTAATTTATCACATATTAAATAAGCCAGCCAGGAGATTCCAGATGAAGTCAGTGAACAAACATAGTTAATGTCGAACAGCATCACTAGGCTGCAAGCTGTCATTCACATTGACATCAATTCACATCGTGCATGGGTCCTCATGTTTTTGTCAGCAGGGCATAGTTTATTGTATCTGACAATGGATCTACATCTCCAGAAAATGTGATTGATAATGGATTTACCTTGGATGTGTTTTATAGCAGAAAGTAAAAAATTATTGTTTTTTTTTTTTTTTTTTGTCAGTCTTTTTTGTTTATAGCGCAAAGAAAAAAAACGCAGTGATGATCAAATACCACCAAAAGAAAGCTCTATTTTTGCGGGGAAAAAAATGGCATAAATTTTATCTGGATACAGTGTTGCATGACCGCGCAATTGTCACTTAAATTACTGTAGTGCCTTATAGCAAAAAATTACCATTAACCACTTGCCGACCAGCCACCGTCATTATACTGTGGCAGGTTGGCTCATTCCCATGAATCACCGTAGCTGTACGTCAGTCCGTTTTACAGCTATAGCAGGCACGTGTGCGCCGCTGCACAGCAGGGGAGCTAATGCGCGTGGCCGGCGGCCACAATGTCCGCCGGCCACCCGAGATCGCTCCACAGAGAGCCAGAACAGGGATGCGTCAATGTAAACAAACAGATCCCCATTCTGACAGGGAAGTACAGAGTGATCATCTGTTCCCAGTGATTAGGAACAGCGATCTCTCTGTACTCCTAGTCAGTCCCCCCCCACAAATAGAAATACTTCCCAGGTATTTGATCACCACTAGTGTTAACCCCTTCCCTGCTAGTGTCAATAATACAGTAATCAGTGCATTTTTATAGCACTGATCGCTGTATAAATGTCACTGGTCCCAAAAAAGTGTCAAAAGTGTCCAATCTGTCTGCCTCAATGTCGCAGTCCTGCTAAAAATCGCTGATAACCGCCATTACTAGTAAAACAAATAAAATTATATTGAAAAAGTAATAAATCTTTCCTCTATTTTGTGGATTCTATAACTTTTACGCAAACCAATCAATATACGCTTATTGCAATTTTATTTTACCAAAAATATATAGAAGAATACATATTGGCCTAAACTGATGAAGAAATTTGTTTTTATTAATTTTTTGGGATATTTTTTTATAGAAAAGGTATTTTTTTGTTTATAGCGCAAAAAATAAAATCCACAGAGGTGATCAAATACCACCAAAAGAAAGCTCTATTTGTGGGAAAAAAAGGATATCAATTTTGTTTGGATACATTATCGCATGACCGCGCAATTGTCAGTTAAAGCGATGCAGTGCCGTATCGCAAAAAATGGCCTGGTCATTAAGGGGGAAAATCTTCTGGTCCTTAAGTAGTAATGGGGGGTAAATATTTCAGAGGTCAAATGGTTAACCACTTACAGACCGGAAGATTTGGCTGCTTGAGATACGTCGCTGCGTCACTTTAACTGACAATTGCGCGGTCGTGCGATGCTGTACCCAAACAAATTTGATGTATTTTTTTTTTCCACAAATAGAGCTTTCTTTTGGTGGTATTTGATCACCTCTGCGGTTTTTACTTTTTCTCTTTAAACAAAAAAAGTGCGACAATTTTGAAAAAAAAAAAAACAATATTTTTTACATTTTGCCATAATAAATAACCCCAAAAATGTTTTTAAAAAACAAATTTCTTCCTCAGTTTAGGCCAATATATATTCTTCTACATATGTTTGGTAAAAAAAAATCGCAATAAGCGTATATTGATTGCGCAAAAGTTATAGCGTCAACAAACTATGGGAAAGATTTATGGCATTTTTATGGCATTTTCATTATTATTTTTTTTACTAGTAATGTCGGTGATCTGCAATTTTTAACAGTACTGCAATATTGCAATCCAATCCGGAGTGCGGCTGTCCAGATTTTTCCATCACACACATACCATTGGAATAGCAATTGCTGGCACCTGGGGCTCTCACAATCATCCATACAGCGGAGGACGGGAAGCTTGAACCCGGTCACCTAGAGCGGTGGTAACTATCTTGTTCATGCTGCTATTGAAGATGATGTTATAAAAATGTGAACAATCAGGTGCAATTTATCCGCTTTGTAATGAATAGGCTGCTTTAATGCATCAGACTGCAAAAGGAAGATACTATATACCTACCTTTTTAGCAGCCTGTTTGTTAAAACTTTGCTGTGTTGCTGATTCATACACTATGGTTCATCCAGCTGTCTTGTACATCCTGTGGTGGTCTGTACAAGGTAACAGGAGGAACCACAGTGGGCAGTGGGAGGAGCAGGTGTTCACATACCAAGAAAAGTTGAATACCTGTAGCAGCCAGAGACTGGCAATGAAGCAATATTTAAACACAGGGGCTGCTGGAAAAATAAGTAATATGTAGCATCTTTGTTTAAAGGAGGACTTTATTTTACTTTTAATCCTATAGTCCCGTCATTTTAAATGCTAGGGAAAGTAGAAATCAAAGCTGAAATGAATTACATTTGTACAAACTGCAGAATGAAAAGGGAAGAAAGAATGCGGAAGAGTGCAAGATATAATAAAGTAAAAATATTGCTAAAAATGTCCCTTTTACCTGCTCATTCCAGAAGTCTACAACATGTATATTTTGTTCATGTGTCTCCCCCAACTCCTCCAAAACACACCATATGACTAGACCCCTTGCTTTCAAGTCTTTGTGAAACTACATGTTCCAGCCTGCCTTTCCAACTTATTATAGAGGAAATTGGAAATTACAGATTCACTAAGGGATACAAAATTATAAGTCTAACAAGTGTGTTTTTGGGTTTGTAGAATTATCAATCTAAGATGGTTTAGGGAACACAAAGTTGATTTTGTTAGTACTCAACCCTGACACCAGTAAGGCCCCTTTCACACTGCCGCGACTTGAAAGTGCGATTTTGTGGCTGCAATTTGCATGCGATTTCAAGCGATTTTGCCACAATTTCAGGGAATGCCTGTGTAAACTTGAGGTCTATGGACCTCAACTCGCATCAAAGTCAGACCAAAGTAGTACAAGGGAGTACTTTGAAGTCAGCGAGACTTGAATTTGCACATATATGAATGGTTATTATTGGGAATCATGGGGTACGATTTGTCATGCGACTCTGATGTCCAAAGTTTCAGTAAAAGTCGCACAAGTGTGAAAGGGGCTTAACAACAAAGGTTCTTGGATTATCAGAATTTCTTGACAAAGGCAGATAATGTTTGCAGCATCTCAGTCAGAGACACAATTGTAATTTTTTAGTAGCACGAGTGAAGACTGATTTGTTTCATCGGAAATACAATTAAATTAGAATGCTGCAAATAAGGCAAATAAGTGGCTAATTTATTAAAGGCAAATAGGCTGTTGAACTTTATAAGAGAATTTTCCATAGAACTTACAGAAAACTTGCAAAGAATATCCAACCACGTGCAAGGTAGTTAAAAAAAGAATTTTTGATGCACATGACTGGATGATAGAAGTCAGCATGGCTTCACTTAAAGTGATTGCAAATGATCAGCTTGTAAAACAATTCAGTTTAAAATTGAAATGAACAGCAAACATTTGTGTATAGATATATATAAAAAAAAATTATAAATACCTTTTTTCCTCTTTTTTTTATAAGTGATCACATTCCCTCTGTTCTCAGCTGCATAAGAGCTGGGGGGAGGAGAAGCAGCAGCACACTGATCTTGCCAGTGAAAGGCTGTGCAAAGGGGGTGTGTCAGGACTAGGGATGAGCTTCGAGTTGGAGTCGAACACATGTTCGACTCGAACATTGGCTGTTAGCAAGTTCGCCGAACAGCGAACAATTTGGGGTGTTCGCGGCAAATTTGAATGCCGCGGAACACCCTTTAAAAGTCTATGGGAGAAATCAAAAGAGCTAATTTTAAAGGCTTATATGCAAGTTATTGTCATAAAAAGTGTTTGGGGACCAGGGTCCTGCCCCAGGGGACATGGATCAATGCAAAAAAAGTTTTAAAAACAGCCGTTTTTTCAGGAGCAGTGATTTTAATAATGCTTAAAGTCAAACAATAAAAGTGTAATATCCCTTTAAATTTCGTAGCTGGGGGGTGTCTATAGTATGCCTGTAAAGGGGCGCATGTTTCCCGTGTTTAGAACAGTCTGACAGCAAAATGACATTTCCTTGTCAAAAGAAGTTTATTGAGTATACAATATTATAAAGATACATAAAGTAAGTTTACAAGGATCTTATAAAGTAAGCTCATTGTTTTACAGTAGGGTTTATATAGGTAAATATCATGAAATTTCAAATATTAAACATTGGGTTCATGTAAACCTAAATTAAAGATATATATCATTTCCTTAGTTACTTTTGTAGGTATTTAAATGATTTATACCTACTATACATATTGTTTACAAGTAGAGTGTATATAGGTCAAATAAATTCTGATAATGAGCTTTAATCGTAAGGTGGAGAAAAGGAAAGAGAAAGAATAAAAAGGGTTGAAAGGTAGAGGTATGGTCCACAAGGTTGTCCCGCTCGTCAGGTTATTATTCTTTTTAGTTCTCTTTGAAGCCTTAGAATGGGTGTCTCTGTAAGTCATTTAATCTGTTACCATGGCAACAGGACAGAGTCATTGAAGTTTGACAGGAACTGTTGTTTTATCCAAGGATGCCAAAGTTTTTCAAATTTTGGAATTTGATTTTGATCGATGGCTACCATCTTAGCATGGGACATTGTATTATTCATTCTGTGAATTGTTTCTGCTAGTACCAATGTAGGAGATTTCCATGCCTTGGCCACTGTTTGTTTTGCAGCCGTTATTAGTTGGATCATAAGTTTGAATTGAGAGAGTGTTAACCATTCCGGTTTTAGATTAAGTAAAGTTAAATATGGATCTGGTTGTATTATTTTTTTAAATATTTTAGATGCAATCACGAAGACTTCCTTCCAGAAGGTTTGGATTACTGGGCACGTCCACCATATGTGTAAATATGTGCCTATTTCTGGGCATCCTCGAAAACAAAGAGCTGAGGTATTAGGTGAATATTTTGCCACTCTAGCGGGTACAAGGTACCAGCGAGTTAGGACTTTATAATTTGTCTCCAGTGCTAAGATGTTGGGTGAGGATGACTTAGATGTGAGCCATATGTTAGACCAGTCCGTGTCTTCTAAAGTTCGTCCCAGGTCCTCCTCCCACCTCTGAACATAAGAGGGTCTATTAAGATTTGCTACTCCATATAATTGATTATAAAGTGATGAAATTGTACCTTTAGCAAATGGATCTTTTGTACAGATTGATTCAAAAATGGATAATTGGGATAATGGTGTATCCCCCTTTAGGAATGGTGTATAGAAATTTTTGATTTGGAGATATCTAAATATCTCAGAGTTTGGTAGATCATATTTTTCTCTAAGCGATGGGAATGAAAGGAATGATTTAGATGCTATGAAGTCATTTAGTGTCTGAATGCCTGATGTTGTCCAAGCTTTAAAAGAATTTGGGTAGATCCATGCCGGATAAAAGGCCGGATTTCTGATAAAAGAAAGGAGAGGATTGTGTGGAGATTGTAACTGATATTTGGTTTTTAGTTTATCCCAGAGAGATAAGAAGTGTTTAGTTATGGGATTATGAATTTTAAAGCGGTCTTTAGGATCAAGCCATAATAAATTTGATATTAATAGAGGGTCATTTTCCGAAGCCTCTATAAATACCCATAATGGGATTTCCTGTTTTGCATGGTATTTGGACAGACTGGCCAAATGTGCTGCTCTGTAGTAGTTAGTAAAATTAGGGTATCCCAGGCCTCCTTTATTTTTGGGAAGATGTAGTGTGTGTATAGGTATACGTGGTTTAGAAGAGCCCCATATAAACGAAGTTGCTCTTTTTTGTACTATTCTCAAAAAATAGGAAGGAATTGGAATAGGGAGGACTCTGAATAGATAAAGCAATTTGGGTAGAATAGTCATTTTGATTGCATTAATCTTCCCTATCCAGGATAAATGAAGTTGCGATAATTTTTTTATTAGATTTGTGATCTGTCTTAATACCGGAGGATAATTGGTTGAGAATAAGTCAGAATGAGATGCTGTTAAATGAATTCCAAGATATGGGATTGATTTTCCTGCCCATGTGAATGGGAGTGCAGCCCTAGCCGGGATCAATTCCATGTTTGTGAGTGAAATATTAAGCACTAGGCATTTCTTAGGATTAATCATAAGGCCGGATAGGGCTGCAAATCCATCAAGAGCTGGTATTAAGTTAGGACCAGAGACCTGTGGTGATGATAGAAAAAGTAATATATCGTCTGCAAATATACATAATTTGTGTGTAATACCTCCTACTTCAATGCCAGTTATAGTTTGGTTTGTTCTGATGTATTGGGCCATGGGTTCGAGTATAAGGGCAAATAATAAGGGAGATAATGGGCAACCCTGTCGGGTACCTCTTTCGATATTAAAGGCTTCAGATTTGTATCCAGCATATTTTATATAGGCTTTGGGTTTATTATATAATGCTTTGATCCATGTTAAAAAGTGGGGTCCAAAACCCCATTTTTGTAATGAGTATTGCATATATTGCCAGGATACTGTGTCAAATGCCCTCTTAATATCGAGAGATAGAAAACATAAAGGGATTTTCCGTTTTTTAGCAATATGTGCCAATAACACTGCCCTGCGTATATTATCGCCTGCCTGTCTATTTGGCATGAAGCCTACTTGATCTCTATGTATTAATTTTCCTATAATGCTATTGAGGCGTTTTGCTATTATTTTTGCTAATAATTTAATATCGAGGTTTAACAGAGAGATAGGCCGATAATTCACACAGGAAGTATCATCAGAAAGGGGTTTTAGGATCATACAAACAATTGCCATTAGTGTTTCTTGCCGAAAAGAATGTCCATCTAGAAGTTTGTTAAAAGTTTCAGTGAGAATGGGAGAGAGTATTTCTGAGAATGTTTTATAGTATAAAGCCAAGTAGCCGTCTGGGCCTGGTCTTTTGTTAAGTTTTAGGTCTTTTATGGCGTTAGCAACTTCATCTATAGTTATAGGCTCATCCAAACTGCTTTTTTGATTCTGAGATAACTCAGGTAAGGTTATTTTTGAGAAGAAGGATTCAGCCTCTGTAGGATTAAATTCATTGTTTGTCTTGTATAAAGTTGCGAGATGTGAGTGAAATTTATGGACTATTTTAACTGGATTACAAGTGTAAACATTTTTTGATAGTTTCAAATGTATTGGTTTGAAAGATTTGTTAGTTGAATTTAATGCCCGAGCCAAATATGTACCTGGTTTGTTTGTATTTATGTAGAAATTGTGTTTGGAGCGTTTGAGGGATTTCTCAACTGACTCAGTGAGAAATAGATCGTATTCCAATCTAGATTTTTCCAGATGAGATTTTGTACTCTGAGATGGATTATCTTGAAATGATATGTAGGCTGCATTAAAATTGAGTTCTAGTTTTTTTGCTAGATTTTTGCGTTCCCGTTTAAATAGTGCCATTTGTCTTTGTATTGTACCACGCAAGACAGGCTTATGAGCTTCCCACAGTGTTATTTAAGCTTGTTCAATGGCCATCTGATGTAGTGGGTGTTTGAGCATTATGTCCGGTAAGTACCACGTTGGGTCATGCGCTTTTGGTATGGCTGAGGCTATAGTAGTGTATACTGCATTATGGTCAGACCACGGAATCGGAATTATATCTGATGCAATAATTTCTGGTATCATTCCTATTGTTAGAAAAATATGATCTATTCTGGTGAAGGTTTGATGAGGGTGCGAGAAATAAGTGAATTTCTTTTTCATTGGGTTACTTTCTCTCCACGAATCTACCAGATTGTATTTGGAAAGAAGTTGAGAAAAAGGTAATCTAGAGGTTATTTTGGATGGTGTAAAAGGTGATTTATCTAGAAATGGGAGGAGGACCTGGTTCGAATCCCCACACATTATCACTGTTCCTATTTTGTGTGTATTAATCACTTGTAATATATGTGAGAGGAATGGTGTAGGTTGTTTGTTAGGAGCGTAGTAGGAAATCACCGTGATTGCTGTATCCAATATATAACCCATGAGTATCAGGTATCTACCTTCTGGGTCTTTAATTTCTGATGATAAGGTGAATGGTGTGGATCGGTGAAATGCAATTAGAGTTCCCCTTTGCTTGGCACAGGCAGAAGCTGTGTAAATTTGTTGATAAAAAGGAGAAATATATTTTGGAGTAGAATCTTTGGTGAAGTGTGTTTCTTGGAGGCATACAATGTGAGCCTTCTTGTTATGAAAAGTACGGAGGGCTTTGGTCCTTTTTTGAGGGACATTTATTCCCTGAACATTCAGGGAAAGTATATTCAGTGGTGCCATGGCAACAGATCAAATAGTTTTGACTTACTTTTTGTTATGCAGAGCTGACTGCGCAGATCAACCTGTGTGGACTGAAGAGATGAATAGATAGAAAAGAAACCAGTGAATTCTGGAGTAAAGAGTAAACAAAAAACATATGAGATTAGATGCATGGGGGGGAGATCGCCCTGGGACTTTGAATGAGGTGGAAGAGATTAGGCACACATACGTAGCAGTGTAATAAAATAATTTTATTATTTACAGACTGCTGCAACCAATGGGAATAGCAATAAGTGTGCATTACCCGGCATAGTGGCCAAGTTATCAGCAATAGCAAAAGACAAAACATCAATCATTACACATAGTGCATATCTAAAAAACAAGAGTACAATACATAATGAATAGCTGCATCAGTTGGGAGGCATACAGAGTAACAAATGGGTGAATTGTTTCATACATGGATAAGGTAATATGTGAATGATATACCCACAACATAACAACCCAACAGTAAAAGGCATGTAAAGAGCATCGATGGTGCCCTACGCGTTTCGCGAGTCCCAGCTCGCTCTTCAGGGGCAGATGCGTCAATATAATATCTGAAACAAGACATGATAAGGTAAATGGGTATATAGGGGGATGGATGAGAGGGTAGAAATAGGGGGAGTATGGTAGTTGGTGGAAGAGGTCAGGGAAGTAGGAGACCTCCTACTTACCACTCCACTGGGTTGGGTCACCGAGCGTTGATGCCAAAATGGTGATGAAAGGAAGTCCAGCTCGGGAGCTGAGGGGGCTCAGCGAACGGAAACCACAAGTGGGGGAAACCAGACGCATGGCAGCGGCTGCTTGGGACATATGATGAGGGATGTACAGTGTAGCCCAAAAGCGTATCTACAAAATATATATGTAATGAAATGTATATAGAGATACATAAGTCTCAAACATATACAAATAGTAAGTATGTTCAAAAAAAGTGAACTGGTCTGCACTATAACATAATGACCCAAGGGGATGGCCAAGGGTGTAGGTAGGGAGGCTGTGGGGTAAAATAAAAAATAAAAAATAAAAAAATAGTGAAAGAAAAAAAAAAATTTGAAAAAAATATGTATGTATAATGCATATTACAAATAAGGATGAGCTGAAAATGATAAAGGAAAAAAAAAAAAAATAAATAAAATAATGTAGATGTAGAAAAGGTAATGGGAATAGAATAGACAATCTCTATGTAGTATGGAAGATAAATGTCACACATGTAGTGAGTGTGAAAAATAGAGAATACCTGATGGAAATTGAAGCAACCCCGAACTGGACAGTGCACTCCCAAGTCTAATGACTGTAGCGTCAAACCAGTATAAAATCAAATGTGACTAATGTGGCCCGAAAGCATATCTAAAAAACGTATGTATAATGAAATGTATATAGAGATATGTAAGTCTCAAACATATACATAATTTAACTATATTCACAAAGAGTAAACTGGTCTGCACTAAAACAAAATGACCCAGAGGGATAACCAAGGGTGTAGGTGGGGAGGCTGTGGGGTAAAGTAAAAAATAATAAAAAAATAATAAAAAATAATAGAAATATATAATGCATATTAACAGATAAGGATGAGCTAGCAATGAATAAAGAAAAAAGGATAGTTGAGATGTAGGAATTGTAATGGGAATAGAGTAGACAATCTCTATGTGGTGGGAAGGATGCATGACACACACGTGGTGAGTGTAGAGAGTGAAGAAATACCTGATCAGAATTGAAGCAACCCCAAGCTGAACGGTGCACTCCCAGGTCTAATAACCGTAGCGTCAGACCAGTAAGGATCAAATGTGACTAGCAGCCGCGCCATGCACCCTGATAAACCCACAACGGATCCAAACGCTCCGCCCCCAGCGTCATGTACGGAGGCGACGGACCGGCGTCGAAAAAGTCGGCCGTTCAGGGAGGCGTGTACAGACAGGCACCGTCCCTGCCTCCGGGATGTTCCACACAGCCCACAACTGGAGTCAAAGACGTCACAGAGTGGGCGTGGAAAACATGACGCCGAAGTGCAGGTGGCCAAGCCCGTCCCGGAGGGCAGACGAGGACAGCAGGAGGTAGGAGGTACCTCCCTGGTGCACAACGCAGCTCCCGAGCTGGACAAACAACAACACCCCCAAGGCAAAAAACGAAGGGGAACCCCACCCTCTGAAGTGTGCCCCTGAGGGGTAGCGGAAATGAAACCTAACTGAGCAGAAAATAATATAAAAGCACTAGGTATGCAAATGAGTAGTGGCCAATAGTCAAAACAGACCAAAACAATGGGCATTTTTGGGTGTCTACCACCCTGGTAATACGAAAGAAAAGGGAGTTAAGATCTGGACTGACCACTCAAACCACCTCCATCCCTGAATACATAGAAACATGGGGGGGAGATCGCCCTGGGACTTTGAATGAGGTGGAAGAGATTAGGCACACATACGTAGCAGTGTAATAAAATAATTTTATTATTTACAGACTGCTGCAACCAATGGGAATAGCAATAAGTGTGCATTACCCGGCATAGTGGCCAAGTTATCAGCAATAGCAAAAGACAAAACATCAATCATTACACATAGTGCATATCTAAAAAACAAGAGTACAATACATAATGAATAGCTGCATCAGTTGGGAGGCATACAGAGTAACAAATGGGTGAATTGTTTCATACATGGATAAGGTAATATGTGAATGATATACCCACAACATAACAACCCAACAGTAAAAGGCATGTAAAGAGCATCGATGGTGCCCTACGCGTTTCGCGAGTCCCAGCTCGCTCTTCAGGGGCAGATGCGTCAATATAATATCTGAAACAAGACATGATAAGGTAAATGGGTATATAGGGGGATGGATGAGAGGGTAGAAATAGGGGGAGTATGGTAGTTGGTGGAAGAGGTCAGGGAAGTAGGAGACCTCCTACTTACCACTCCACTGGGTTGGGTCACCGAGCGTTGATGCCAAAATGGTGATGAAAGGAAGTCCAGCTCGGGAGCTGAGGGGGCTCAGCGAACGGAAACCACAAGTGGGGGAAACCAGACGCATGGCAGCGGCTGCTTGGGACATATGATGAGGGATGTACAGTGTAGCCCAAAAGCGTATCTACAAAATATATATGTAATGAAATGTATATAGAGATACATAAGTCTCAAACATATACAAATAGTATATCATCACCATTTTGGCATCAACGCTCGGTGACCCAACCCAGTGGAGTGGTAAGTAGGAGGTCTCCTACTTCCCTGACCTCTTCCACCAACTACCATACTCCCCCTATTTCTACCCTCTCATCCATCCCCCTATATACCCATTTACCTTATCATGTCTTGTTTCAGATATTATATTGACGCATCTGCCCCTGAAGAGCGAGCTGGGACTCGCGAAACGCGTAGGGCACCATCGATGCTCTTTACATGCCTTTTACTGTTGGGTTGTTATGTTGTGGGTATATCATTCACATATTACCTTATCCATGTATGAAACAATTCACCCATTTGTTACTCTGTATGCCTCCCAACTGATGCAGCTATTCATTATGTATTGTACTCTTGTTTTTTAGATATGCACTATGTGTAATGATTGATGTTTTGTCTTTTGCTATTGCTGATAACTTGGCCACTATGCCGGGTAATGCACACTTATTGCTATTCCCATTGGTTGCAGCAGTCTGTAAATAATAAAATTATTTTATTACACTGCTACGTATGTGTGCCTAATCTCTTCCACCTCATTCAAAGTCCCAGGGCGATCTCCCCCCCATGTTTCTATGTATTCAGGGATGGAGGTGGTTTGAGTGGTCAGTCCAGATCTTAACTCCCTTTTCTTTCGTATTACCAGGGTGGTAGACACCCAAAAATGCCCATTGTTTTGGTCTGTTTTGACTATTGGCCACTACTCATTTGCATACCTAGTGCTTTTATATTATTTTCTGCTCAGTTAGGTTTCATTTCCGCTACCCCTCAGGGGCACACTTCGGTGGGTGGGGTTCCCCTTCGTTTTTTGCCTTGGGGGTGTTGTTGTTTGTCCAGCTCGGGAGCTGCGTTGTGCACCAGGGAGGTACCTCCTACCTCCTGCTGTCCTCGTCTGCCCTCCGGGACGGGCTTGGCCACCTGCACTTCGGCGTCATGTTTTCCACGCCCACTCTGTGACGTCTTTGACTCCAGTTGTGGGCTGTGTGGAACATCCCGGAGGCAGGGACGGTGCCTGTCTGTACACGCCTCCCTGAACGGCCGACTTTTTCGACGCCGGTCCGTCGCCTCCGTACATGACGCTGGGGGCGGAGCGTTTGGATCCGTTGTGGGTTTATCAGGGCGCATGGCGCGGCTGCTAGTCACATTTGATCCTTACTGGTCTGACGCTACGGTTATTAGACCTGGGAGTGCACCGTTCAGCTTGGGGTTGCTTCAATTCTGATCAGGTATTTCTTCACTCTCTACACTCACCACGTGTGTGTCATGCATCCTTCCCACCACATAGAGATTGTCTACTCTATTCCCATTACAATTCCTACATCTCAACTATCCTTTTTTCTTTATTCATTGCTAGCTCATCCTTATCTGTTAATATGCATTATATATTTCTATTATTTTTTATTATTTTTTTATTATTTTTTACTTTACCCCACAGCCTCCCCACCTACACCCTTGGTTATCCCTCTGGGTCATTTTGTTTTAGTGCAGACCAGTTTACTCTTTGTGAATATAGTTAAATTATGTATATGTTTGAGACTTACATATCTCTATATACATTTCATTATACATACGTTTTTTAGATATGCTTTCGGGCCACATTAGTCACATTTGATTTTATACTGGTTTGACGCTACAGTCATTAGACTTGGGAGTGCACTGTCCAGTTCGGGGTTGCTTCAATTTCCATCAGGTATTCTCTATTTTTCACACTCACTACATGTGTGACATTTATCTTCCATACTACATAGAGATTGTCTATTCTATTCCCATTACCTTTTCTACATCTACATTATTTTTTTTTTTTTTTTTTTTTCCTTTATCATTTTCAGCTCATCCTTATTTGTAATATGCATTATACATACATATTTTTTTCAAATTTTTTTTTTTCTTTCACTATTTTTTTATTTTTTATTTTTTATTTTACCCCACAGCCTCCCTACCTACACCCTTGGCCATCCCCTTGGGTCATTATGTTATAGTGCAGACCTGTTCACTTTTTTTGAACATACTTACTATTTGTATATGTTTGAGACTTATGTATCTCTATATACATTTCATTACATATATATTTTGTAGATACGCTTTTGGGCTACACTGTACATCCCTCATCATATGTCCCAAGCAGCCGCTGCCATGCGTCTGGTTTCCCCCACTTGTGGTTTCCGTTCGCTGAGCCCCCTCAGCTCCCGAGCTGGACTTCCTTTCATCACCATTTTGGCATCAACGCTCGGTGACCCAACCCAGTGGAGTGGTAAGTAGGAGGTCTCCTACTTCCCTGACCTCTTCCACCAACTACCATACTCCCCCTATTTCTACCCTCTCATCCATCCCCCTATATACCCATTTACCTTATCATGTCTTGTTTCAGATATTATATTGACGCATCTGCCCCTGAAGAGCGAGCTGGGACTCGCGAAACGCGTAGGGCACCATCGATGCTCTTTACATGCCTTTTACTGTTGGGTTGTTATGTTGTGGGTATATCATTCACATATTACCTTATCCATGTATGAAACAATTCACCCATTTGTTACTCTGTATGCCTCCCAACTGATGCAGCTATTCATTATGTATTGTACTCTTGTTTTTTAGATATGCACTATGTGTAATGATTGATGTTTTGTCTTTTGCTATTGCTGATAACTTGGCCACTATGCCGGGTAATGCACACTTATTGCTATTCCCATTGGTTGCAGCAGTCTGTAAATAATAAAATTATTTTATTACACTGCTACGTATGTGTGCCTAATCTCTTCCACCTCATTCAAAGTCCCAGGGCGATCTCCCCCCCATGTTTCTATGTATTCAGGGATGGAGGTGGTTTGAGTGGTCAGTCCAGATCTTAACTCCCTTTTCTTTCGTATTACCAGGGTGGTAGACACCCAAAAATGCCCATTGTTTTGGTCTGTTTTGACTATTGGCCACTACTCATTTGCATACCTAGTGCTTTTATATTATTTTCTGCTCAGTTAGGTTTCATTTCCACTACCCCTCAGGGGCACACTTCGGTGGGTGGGGTTCCCCTTCGTTTTTTGCCTTGGGGGTGTTGTTGTTTGTCCAGCTCGGGAGCTGCGTTGTGCACCAGGGAGGTACCTCCTACCTCCTGCTGTCCTCGTCTGCCCTCCGGGACGGGCTTGGCCACCTGCACTTCGGCGTCATGTTTTCCACGCCCACTCTGTGACGTCTTTGACTCCAGTTGTGGGCTGTGTGGAACATCCCGGAGGCAGGGACGGTGCCTGTCTGTACACGCCTCCCTGAACGGCCGACTTTTTCGATGCCGGTCCGTCGCCTCCGTACATGACGCTGGGGGCGGAGCATTTGGATCCATTGTGGGTTTATCAGGGCGCATGGCGCGGCTGCTAGTCACATTTGATCCTTACTGGTCTGACGCTACGGTTATTAGACCTGGGAGTGCACCGTTCAGCTTGGGGTTGCTTCAATTCTGATCAGGTATTTCTTCACTCTCTACACTCACCACGTGTGTGTCATGCATCCTTCCCACCACATAGAGATTGTCTACTCTATTCCCATTACAATTCCTACATCTCAACTATCCTTTTTTCTTTATTCATTGCTAGCTCATCCTTATCTGTTAATATGCATTATATATTTCTATTATTTTTTATTATTTTTTTATTATTTTTTACTTTACCCCACAGCCTCCCCACCTACACCCTTGGTTATCCCTCTGGGTCATTTTGTTTTAGTGCAGACCAGTTTACTCTTTGTGAATATAGTTAAATTATGTATATGTTTGAGACTTACATATCTCTATATACATTTCATTATACATACGTTTTTTAGATATGCTTTCGGGCCACATTAGTCACATTTGATTTTATACTGGTTTGACGCTACAGTCATTAGACTTGGGAGTGCACTGTCCAGTTCGGGGTTGCTTCAATTTCCATCAGGTATTCTCTATTTTTCACACTCACTACATGTGTGACATTTATCTTCCATACTACATAGAGATTGTCTATTCTATTCCCATTACCTTTTCTACATCTACATTATTTTTTTTTTTTTTTCCTTTATCATTTTCAGCTCATCCTTATTTGTAATATGCATTATACATACATATTTTTTTCAAATTTTTTTTTTTTCTTTCACTATTTTTTTATTTTTTATTTTTTATTTTACCCCACAGCCTCCCTACCTACACCCTTGGCCATCCCCTTGGGTCATTATGTTATAGTGCAGACCAGTTCACTTTTTTTGAACATACTTACTATTTGTATATGTTTGAGACTTATGTATCTCTATATACATTTCATTACATATATATTTTGTAGATACGCTTTTGGGCTACACTGTACATCCCTCATCATATGTCCCAAGCAGCCGCTGCCATGCGTCTGGTTTCCCCCACTTGTGGTTTCCGTTCGCTGAGCCCCCTCAGCTCCCGAGCTGGACTTCCTTTCATCACCATTTTGGCATCAACGCTCGGTGACCCAACCCAGTGGAGTGGTAAGTAGGAGGTCTCCTACTTCCCTGACCTCTTCCACCAACTACCATACTCCCCCTATTTCTACCCTCTCATCCATCCCCCTATATACCCATTTACCTTATCATGTCTTGTTTCAGATATTATATTGACGCATCTGCCCCTGAAGAGCGAGCTGGGACTCGCGAAACGCGTAGGGCACCATCGATGCTCTTTACATGCCTTTTACTGTTGGGTTGTTATGTTGTGGGTATATCATTCACATATTACCTTATCCATGTATGAAACAATTCACCCATTTGTTACTCTGTATGCCTCCCAACTGATGCAGCTATTCATTATGTATTGTACTCTTGTTTTTTAGATATGCACTATGTGTAATGATTGATGTTTTGTCTTTTGCTATTGCTGATAACTTGGCCACTATGCCGGGTAATGCACACTTATTGCTATTCCCATTGGTTGCAGCAGTCTGTAAATAATAAAATTATTTTATTACACTGCTACGTATGTGTGCATAATCTCTTCCACCTCATTCAAAGTCCCAGGGCGATCTCCCCCCCATGTTTCTATGTATTCAGGGATGGAGGTGGTTTGAGTGGTCAGTCCAGATCTTAACTCCCTTTTCTTTCGTATGAGATTAGATGATACATTGTATAAATTATTTTTTGCAAGTAATCACAATTTACCCGTGAAAGAGAGTAAATATCTCTCTCAGGGGAATAAGTGCCTTCGTCACACTCCCACATAATATGGTTGGGAGAATGAGGAGGGCTAATGGGGGTACACGGATCTTCCGCTTGCAGGAGAGAAGTGCTATGTCAAAAGACATCAAAATGATGATTCATTAATTGGAGTGCAGAATATAGTTTTTGTTGAAATTATTTATTCCAGGGTGGTTGTATATGGTTAGTCTTGCCCTAGGCTAAATAATTCAGTTAGAAAGGTACTGTTAATAACTTTGGTATTGATGAAGATAGTTTGAATTATTTTGGGATTTTAACCCTTTTAGAGTAAACAATTACATATTTTATTCATATGTAACTGTTTAGATATGTTAACTCATAAAATTGAGGTTGTATTGCTTCAGATTAGAATAAACAAAAACATAATTCTAGGAACTAGTTAGGTAATAATATGTTTGTTTTAGGAAAAGAAAGAAAAAGCTTCCATTACTTCTGGATTATTGAACATATTTGTCCTAAAAAGTAATAAATCTATTGTTATTACCTGATAATATATAACTGAACAAGAATTTCCTTATTTCACTTATATATTCTAAGGCTATATGAATCAGAAGTAATAAGAAATATAACTGGAATGTAACATGATCCCACACAGTGTGTGACTATCAGAATGCAGTTACATTCAGTTATAAATACAGTTTTTTTTATAGAGAACCATCTCTTAGTATAATAAATGAAGAGATATCAGGAATTAGGATGTCAGTCCACTGAATCTTCTTGGTCCATGGATAATGTGGCATAACGGCCTCTTTTGTGAGAATGATGATTCCCATTTTGTTCTGAAATTTTCTGAGTGCTGCCTGAAGGTGAAGATGATGTCATTCTTCTGCGTGTGGGAGAGTTGCTGCTTGTGGGTTCTGTCAGATTTAATTTTAAAAGGGTTTGTTGTAGTTCATCTGCTGATCTGCTTCTGTAAATTGTACCTTGGTAGTTGAATCTGACTGAAAAGGGGAAGCCCCATTGATACATAATGTTGTGGCGTTGCAGTTCCATTAGTTGGGGTTTCATGGATCGTCTTTTAGTAATAGTAAGTTGGGATAGGTCAGCAAAAATTAGATAATTGTGTCCTTGAAAATTAAGTTCCTTTTTTTCTCTTGCAGCAATTAGTATTTGTTCTTTCGTTCTGTAATAATGAAATTTTGTGATTATATCACGTGGGGGTCCATCTTTCTTTTTGGCTGTGAGGGCTCTGTGTACTCTGTCCAGTTCTAAACGTTCAATAGGGATATCTGGCTTTAGTTCTTGTAATAGAGCAGTAATAGTAGATTGCAGGTCTGTCACAGTTTCAGGTATTCCCCTTATGCGCAAGTTTGAACGTCTGGCTCTATTTTCGTAATCTTCGAGCTTAGTTTGAAGTATTAAATTCTCTTCTTTTAATTGTTCCAATTCTGTTATATTTACTTGGGTTGTAATTTCAATTTCATCCATTTTTATTTCTAAGGCTGCGGTGCGGTTTCCCAGCTCTCTTATTTCTTTGGTTAGGCTTTTTGTTATTTGGTCTGAGGTTTGTTTTAAAGCCTTATGAAGCATCTTTTCAAATTGTAATAATATTACTGGGGATGCTGAGGAGTCTTGTGGGGAAGTTTGAGAGGATTTGTTCTGTATCTGACTCAAATGGAGAGTCTTGCTGTGACATTTTCTGTCTGTGAGAGCGCCCTGATGCTGTATCTTGTGAGGTGACTGGAGCTGCTTTAGTTGCAGTGAGTGCCTGTGAGCTCTTTGTGAGGTGATTTTTATTTCTGCCACGGTTTCCTCCCAGTACCATATTTCCTGCCCAAACTTTCACAGTTTGTTCCCTGGGGCAAAAAGGTTCAAATGGATACCTTTTGAGCCTGCAGGCTCCGCTTTGTCCTTCTCTTCTCTCATCAGCGGTGCAGAGCTCTAACAATGCATGTCTGCTCCGCTAGGCTCCGCCCATCTCCCTCCGCAAAATGACATTTCAAAGGAAAAAAGCCATTTAAAACTACTTGCGGCTATTGCATTGCCGGTCCAACAATACACATAGAAGTTCATATATATATGATAGATATATATATATATATATATGTATATATATGATAAAAACGGCATGGGAATTCCCCACAGGGGAACCCCGAACCAAAATTTAAAAAAAAAATGACATGGGGGTCCCCCTAAATTCCATACCGGACCCTTATCCGAGCACGCAACCTGGCAGGCCGCAGGAAAAGAGGGGGGATGAGAGAGCGCCCCCCCTCCTGAACCGTACCAGGCCACATGCCCTCAACATTGGGAGGGTGCTTTGGGGTAGCCCCCCAAAACACCTTGCCCCCATGTTGATGAGGACAAGGGCCTCATCCCCACAACCTGGCTGGTGGTTGTGGGGGTCTGCGGGCGGGGGGGTTATCGGAATCTGGAAGCCCCCTTTAACAAGGGGACCCCCAGATTCCGGCCCCCCTTGTGTGAAATGGTAAGGGGGTACAAAAGTACCCCTACCATTTCACTAAAAACTGTCAAAAATGTTAAGTTTTTGACAATTCCTTTATTTAAATGCTTCTTCTTTCTTCTATCTTCCTTCATCTTCTTCTTCTTCTGGTTCTTCTGGTTCTTCCTCCGGCGTTCTTGTCCAGCATCTCCTCCGCGGTGTCTTCTATCTTCTTCTGCTCGGGTCGCTCCGCACCCATGGCATGGGGGGAGGCTCCCGCTCTTCTCTTCATCTTCTTCTCTTCTTCATCTTCTTCTCCATCTTCTTCTTTTCTTCTCTTCTTCTCTTCTTTATCTTCTTCTCCGGGCCACTCCGCATCCATGCTGGCATGGAGGGAGGCTCCCTCTTCTGACGGTTCTTAAATAACGGGGGGCGGGGCCACCCGGTAACCCCGTCCCCCTCTGACGCACGGGACATGACGGGACTTCCCTGTGGCATTCCCCGTGATGTCACAGGGAAGTCCAGTCAAGTCACCGTGCGTCAGAGGGGGGCGGGGTCACCAGGTGGCCCTGCCCCCCGTTATTTAAGAACCGTCAGACAAGGAGACGCCATCACACAGCGGGAGCCTCCCTCCATGCCAGCATGGATGCGGAGCGGCCCGGAGAAGAAAATGAAGAAGAGAAGAAGATGAAGCAGAGAAGAAGATGAAGAAGAAGATAAAGAAGATGAAGAAAAGAGCAGGAACCTCCCCCCATGCCATGGGTGCGGAGCGGCCTGAGGAGAAGAAGATAGAAGACGCCGCGGAGGAGATGCTGGATGAGAACGCCGGAGGAAGAACCAGAAGAGCCAGAAGAACCAGAAGTAGAAGAAGAAGATGAAGGAAGATAGAAGAAAGAAGAAGCATTTAAATAAAGGAATTGTCAAAAACTGTCTCTTGTCATTTTTAACATTTTTGACAGTTTTTTAGTGAAATGGTAGGGGTACTTTTGTACCCCCTTACCATTTCACATAGGGGGGGTGGAATCTGGGGGTCCCCTTGTTAAAGGGGGCTTACAGATTCCGATAAGCCCCCCACCGCAGACTCCCACAACCACCGGCCAGGGTTGTGGGGATGAGGCCCTTGTCCTCATCAACATGGGGACAAGGTGTTTTTGTTTTGGGGGGCTACCCCAAAGCACCCTCCCAATGCTGAGGGCATGTTGTCTGGTACGGTTCAGGAGGGGGGCGCTCTCTCATCCCCCCTCTTTTCCTGCGGCTTGCCAGGTTGCGTGCTCGGATAAGGGTCTGGTATAGATTTGTGGGGGGACCCCACGCCGTTTTTTTTTTTGGCGCGGGTTCCCCTTAAAATCCATACCAGACCTGAAGGGTCTGTATGGAATTTAGGGGGACCCCCACGTCATTTTTTTTTTTAAATTTTGGCCAGGGTTCCCCTTCATATCCATACCAGACCTGAAGGGCCTGGTATGGAATTTAGGGGGACCCCCACGTCATTTTTTTTTTTAATTTTGGTTCGGGATTCCCCTGTGGGGAATTCCCATGCCGTTTTTATCAATGAACTTCTATGTGTATTGTCGGACCGGCAATGCAATACCTGCGAGTAGTTTTAAATGGGTTTTTTCCTTTGAAATGTCATTTTGCTGTCAGACTGTTCTAAACACGGGAAACATGCGCCCCTTTACAGGCATAATATAGACACCCCCCAGGTACGAAATTTAAAGGGATATTACACTTTTATTGTTTGACTTTAAGCATTATTAAAATCACTGATCCTGAAAAAACGGCCGTTTTTAAAACTTTTTTTGCATTGATCCATGTCCCCTGGGGCAGGACCCAGGTCCCCAAACACTTTTTATGACAATAACTTGCATATAAGCCTTTAAAATTAGCACTTTTGATTATTCATGTTCGTGTCCCATAGACTTTAACGGTGTTCGCGTGTTCGAACAAGCCTTTTTCCTGTTTGCATGTTCTGGTGCGAACCGAACAGGGGGGTGTTCGGCTCATCCCTAGTCAGGACAAGTCTAATCGTTGGAGGAGTGCAGGCTGAGTTCCCAGCACAACTAGAAAACTGACCAAGGGGACTGCCAGGAACACCAGGGATTTCATACAAAGGAAGCAATACAAATAGAACAGGCTACTTTTCAAACAACTACATGGTATAGCAGGTACATTATATATCATATCAGGAATCTGAAATGCTGGGGTAACAAATGCTTTAATTCACGAAGCTCTGGGAAAAATTCTCTTGCAAAGTGAACAGCCTATGAGATTAAAACTCAAATGTTTAGCTAAACCCTAGGTGATTGTAGCCATAATGGCACAACCATCAACCCATCCCTGCAGGGTGCTAGGTGTTATCCTGGACTATGAACCTTTTGGCCCCACAACCAATCACTTTCCAAAGCTTGCTGCTTCAACCTCTGAAACATTACCATAATACACCCATTCCTAACCAATGACTCCACAAAGCTCCTAATTCACTCATTGGTTATCTTTTGCCTCAACTACTGCAACTTCCTCCTCATTGGCTTACCTATAAATACGCTACCCCCTATTCAGTCATCATGAATGCTGATTCCAGACTCATCCACCTTACAAAGCTTTCAATGTCTGCTACCCCTCTCTGCCAATCCCTCCGATGGCTGCCACCCACTGAAGTAAATAAATTTAAAATACTAACAATAACTTACAAAGCCATCCATAACTCTGCCTCCAGCTACATCACTAACCTAGTCTCATAATGCCAACCAAATCGTTCTCTCTGTTCCTCACAAGACCTTCTGCTCTATAGTTCCCTTGTCATCTCCTTCCATGCTCTCCTCCAGGACTTCTCCCGAGCCTCTCCTATCCTATAGAATTCCCTACCCCAATCTGTCTGACTATCTCCTATTCTATCCACTTTTTGACGATCCCTGAAAACTTTTCTTTGCAGAGAAGCCTATCCTGCCTCCACCTAACTGTACTTTTATTTCCTCCATCAGCTCATCCCCCACAGTTATTACCTTTTGTATCACTTGACCCTCCCTCCTAGATTGTAAGCTCTAACAAACAGGGACCTCTGATGTCTTGTATTGTAACTGTACTGTTTTCTCTAACGTTGTAAAGCGCTGCGCAAACTGTTGGCGCTATATGAATCCTGTATAATAATAATATTAGTACACTTGCAACAAGAACAATTGTGGTCAATAGCTCATGATATTTTTTTTATTTGCACCAACATCCAAATTTTTAGGTCAAGCTTTTGGGGTGCAGCTCCTTCTTCAAGGTTCAAGCTGCACTAATACACAAAGTTTTAGCAGAATAATGAGTAAGACAATCTCTGAGGAGAAAAACACAAACAAACATACACAGCAATTGCAATACTACTTGGATAGTTAGTGGGATAGGAAAAGGAGAGGGCTATAGATTAGGTGGGGGGATAACAGTCATATATGGGTGTGGGTAGTCCTAAAACTGTTGGATAATGATTTAGAAAATTGAGTCCCACATTTTAAGTCCATTATCTTTTGTATCAAATACAATTATCACTGTTATTTAAAAATGTTCCTTTCCTGGATAGTTTTGAAGTTCCCTTTAAGAACTAAAACATTCATGTCTTCCATAGTAAGGTCTCCCTGTGTGCTTCCTTAACATTAACTGTTCATCATATGGACAGAAGGTGAAGAAAATCTAAAGAAATTATACTCATTGACATTTCACCCATCAATCAAACTAAAAATAGACTATTCAAGCACCCATGTCAATTTCCTAGACATCATACCGGTAGTATCCATCAGGGATGACAAGCTGTACACCTCAATATACAAGAAACCCACTGGCAGATGAAACCATCGCCCCCATTACAGCTTCCACACCCAGCATTCCAACAGGCCATCATATACAACCAGGCCAAAATAAACTATTGAATATGCTCAGACCCAGAAGACAGCAATACAAATTTTAGAATACTAGCAGATTCCTTCCATAAGAAAAGTTACAAGGACAAAACCATGAATACAAGCATAAATACGGCCATGCAAACCCAAACAGAAAATCTTCTACATTACAAAGAAAAAAAAACCCTCTAGTAATGTGTACCTCTAGTAATTACACACAGCTTAGCACTAGAAGAGATAAGAAAGATCATCAAAGATCTGCAACCCATCATAAGAGAGGATGAAATGCTGAAAGAAGTAGTCCAATAACCCCTAATACTGGCTTTTAGGCAACCAACCAACCTCAAACATAGACTAATTAGCAGGAAACTTCATTCTAATTATGAAGTTACAAATAAAGGAAACAAACCCTGCAACAAAAAAAGGCTGTGAACTGTGCAGCCAAATCAATCCATTTAAAAGTGTCTCACACACACACAAAAAGAACCTTCAGTATCACAGGATCACACAGCTGCACCTCAAGTAATGTTGTGTACCTCATCCAATGCAAAAAATGCAATCTTTTGTTGGCAAAACAAGACAGAAAGTGCAAACAAGAATTAATTGACAGAGACATGGCATTAAAGAGCATAAGGAAGATGATTTGTGCACACCTGTGAGTCATTATTTTTCACTACCAGATTACACTATTTAAGACAGAAATGTTTTAGATCTTAAAGGGAACTTTAAAACTACTCATGAAAGGAAAACTTTTGAACTAAGAATGATAGTTGTATTTGACAAAATATAATGGACTAAAATGTGGACCTCAGTTTTCTAAATCGCTATCCAACTTTTTTTTGACCACGCTCACCTGACTGTTACTCCCTTCCCAGTCTATAGCCCTTTCCTTTTCTTATCTTACTAACTATCCAAGTTTAATTACCTTTTGCTGTGTATGTTTGTTTGTTTGTTTTTATTTTTTCAGAGATGGTCTTACCTAAAATTCTGCTAACACTTTTTTATTGTTACTGCTTGGACATTGAAGACGGGGGTACACCCCAAAAGCTTTTCCTGAAAATGTGACTTAGTAATATCAATTTGAGCTTTTGTTTGCACTTATATTTGCAATATACTCATGTCAATGTTATACAAATGAGGCATTTGGTAGCAAGATGTTAAAGTTCACCTTTGTGGTAAAAATATGCATTTATTACTACCCCATAGGAGCCTGAAAGGCATTGCACCCATGATCAGTGCACCATAGGTGCAATGTCATGTGCAAACAAGTCCTAAAGCTTTCAGCCCATATTATATATGGCCTTTCAGTTTTAAAGCTGCAGGAATTGTGAATTGACTACAAGTGCACTCATCACCATGCTTGCAGTCTATTGAAACTACAAGCCGTCTGCCAAGGTAGTGAACAGGACTTGTACTTTATTCATTTACAGATCTGTGTGAATGAATGACACAGCTGTACAGGTGGAGCCCCACATAACAACACATATTTTAAATGTTACAGTGGTTGTGAGGGACAGGAACCCTCATCCGCTGTCATGGAGGGATCGAGGGTGAGGGAACATGACCTGTACATGCTCCCTGTTACACCCTAAATAAAGGTGAATTTAGCTTTTAAAGTGTACCTATTGCCTTTTTATTACTCTGAATAGGATAAGGGAATGGCTAAAACCTCTGCCTCTGTCTCTAATGAGGACATTCACCCTCTTTATTTGCCTTATGACTATTGTCACTGTGATTAAAATTAAAAGGAAATCCGAAATATTGAGTTTTCTCCATAACAAGAACAGATAGAAAACCTTCCAATGATGACACTTGCTTAGGTGACAACAGTCTAAAAGGGAATTTCCTTTTCTTTAGAGAGATTTCACTGTCGGTTGCATCTCTAAAACAGGAAATGTAGGAACATTTCCCCAATGAAACACAGATGGCAACAAAAAAACACAACGGCTTTAACCATTACTACTATATCAAAAATCTCGAACTCAAAATGTTTTGGTTTTAGATATTCAATAATCACATGCTACCAAGCAATTAAAAACTCTTAGGTGCAGTCCTTAGTGCACATAGTTATGACACCTATTTTGTAGCTGAGTTGCATGAGTGGTTGTTTATTATTGTGCTGGTTACATTCAATAGACAGAAGAGAGAGAGAGGTACTTATTACTAGCAATTCTGCTGACTGTTGTGAGATTATTTTTTATTGTAAAATAAAACTACAATATGTCTAATGAATGTAGTATTATAATAGACAGTATCTTGTGACCATTACAAGTGCCTGCTAATATTTTCTAAAGAAAATTCCTAGCGAAAACTGAAATGTAATTACCCCTTGGGGAAGTCATTGTGTCAATGCATGTAATTAGACAGGCTTGGAGTCAATATGTTTTCTTGAGATGAAATGACTTACTGACATAATTCATAACATGTTTTATGTGTAGCCTGTGCAGCGGTAATGACAAAATAACTGCTTTCACAGAAAACTCTGCACAGTATGGAGGACACCTTGTCACATGCAAGATTTAATGCCACTAAAATAACACAGACAATACTGGCAAATCATTGTAAGCACTTGTGATCATTTGCATTTCTGCTTGGAGTGTAGCCCAGAGTTTGGGGATTTTTTTTCACCTTACAGGATGGTTGTTTATTGTAAGTTGTGGATCTATTAATAATGTACATATGTATAATTTGCACTTTTAGGTTTTTTACAGCCTTCATAATAATAGACAATATGGTATAATGTGTTTATAAACTTGCTGTTGTTTTCTAGATTCTAAAGTATTAATCAGGTCATAGCAGAATAACAGATCAATAACGTTCAGTGTTTTAACAATATAGTTGGAAAACAACTCCTCAACTTGGAAACATTCCTTATGGCTTCTAAGTATTAGACAGACTCAGCGAAGGTGTGTCATGCAATATCACATTCATACGTCTCGCTTTTCTAGGCTAAACTCAGGGTATAGTATAAAAATTAGGAAAGTGTTTACCCAGTATATGTACTTATAATGTTTAGGATACTACATGCCTAATAAGCCTTTTCTGTATGTCTTATAGATCCATATTTAAATGTCCAGTGGTAGATATGCTATGTACCACATCTCTAGCATTAGATACACACACAAAAATAAAAATAAAAAGGTATTTTTTAGGTGACAAAAACTCTCAAGAATGAGAACACTTTATTATATGAATAAAATAAAAATAATAATTGTATTCATATATATATGTCAAAGTAAACATAATATAAAAGGTTTTGAAATAAATCCACAAATTGTTATCCCACTTACATAAAAAACACATACGAAAAAAAAATAAAATAAGGGGAAAGCACCTCACATATCCCCCCCTCATCAGCATATAACAAATGCTGATCTTAATATATCATGGCTAGATGAATAGCTTACGCGCTGGATCACATGGTAATGATTAAATTATGCTGATTGAGGTTGAGATTACATCTCAATGCGTTTCCACTGCAGCTTCTTCAGGAGCTTGTTGGGACCAGTGACACTAATACAGTGATCAGTGCTAAAAAAAAAACACTGTCACTGTACTAATGACACTGGTTGTGAAGAAGTTAGACATCTAGGGAGATCAAAGGGTTAACTATGTGTCTAACCAGTGTTTTTCTGTAAACTGTGTCAGAACAGACCTCTGCCTTGTTTACATAGGCATAGCTCTGTCCCATGTCTCTGCCCAACGTCCATTGCCCAGCACCCGCAGATCAGCTTCTGCTGTGAGTAATAATGAGGAGGGCCACTAGTGGCGCCTGTGTATGCCCCCTAGGGGGAAGTGCAGAATCACGTATATATATATAAATGCCCCGGGAAAACATCACATGTGATGAAATGTGCAAGGCGGAGCGTCGTGTTGATATCATCGCGAGTTCCAGGAAGTGCGGGTGCTGTTCATCTGGCCAGCGAGGATTTTTTAATCTTCAGAATGTAAGTGTAATTTTTGGATCATCTTTTTCATTTTTATACTCGCACGGATCATGTATATGGGGCGATGTCTATCTGAGAACCAGTCATAACTATACGCCAGTGGGGTAGACAGAGGAGTTGCCATTAGGCTATCCAGGGCTGGGTGCCCTAATAAAAGTGCACATGACTTATTTTTAAATAGGGGGTCACACTACAGCTGGTAAGCGTGTACTCTTCCCATTTCGTGGTGGCTTCATGATTTAGATGACCTTAGCTGGTGGTGATTTTTTACACACCTACACATTGTACTTTATTGTTGTGTTAACTTTTATATGTGATATAGTTCATTTCAGTTTGTTTATATGGTCTTTTTTTTTTACTTGCTAGTGCGACTCCTTTTGGTATAATATACAAGAGGCTTCCCTTACACCTCAAGTCTACACACTCATGGAACAAGGAATGAGAGAGCACAGACTATCATGGATGACAAAAGTCCACTCAGCCAGTGCTTACTTCTGGGGGAATACTTGCTCACTCAGATCAGTGAGGATGGGGTGAGGATATCGCCAAACAGGGCCACAGAAGCAGTCAGCACAGAAAAGCTGACTAGAAAAGCAGTTGGTAGGAACACTCACCAGACTGGAAGTGTACTCTGAGACAAGCTGAGGGAAGCAAAAGACAGACAGCAAGGAGGGTAGGAGGCAGGGTTTGTGGTTGGTATGCAGACAAAGTGCACACCATCAGCAGGGACAAGCAGTGTTCAAGAACTAGCCAAATGGCAATGGAAAGGAAAGGAAAGGCAAGGAAAGGAAAAGCAGAAGCAGGTCAAAGACAAGCTGGGCCAGCAAGGGCAGGACAATGGAGACAGCTTCAGGAACAAGCTCCTAGCTCAGCTCTGCTCTTTAAAAAGGACAGGTGTGTCTGTTTTTTTCTAGCAGAGGGGACTGTTAGGAACGCCAGGGATTTCACACAAAGAGAACAGGATACTTTTGCATACAAGCACATGCTACAGCGGGCACATATTAGGAATATGAAGTTTTGGTGTAACAAAAGCTTTAAGAGCAGATTACAATATTTATTTTGAGTACACCGCAACTGATTTATCAGGAAAGCCTTTACTATGCTTTCAGAATTAACATTTTCTATGGGACACTATACTGCTAAATACTCTCACAAATGCGGGCCACTGATTGCAACTAGGGATGAGCCGAACACCCCCCGGTTCGGTTCGCACCAGAACCTGCGAACGGACCGAAAATTTGCACGAACATTAGAACCCCATTGACGTCTATGGGACTCGAACGTTCGAAATCAAAAGTGCTAATTTTAAAGGCTAATTTGCATGGTATTGTCCTAAAAAGGGTTTGGGGACCCGGGTCCTACCCCAGGGGACATGTATCAAGGCAAAAAAAACTTTTAAAAACGTCCGTTTTTCGGGAGCAGTGATTTTAATGATGCTTAAAGTAAAAAAAAAAAGTGAAATATTCCTTTAAATATAGTACCTGGGGGGTGCCTATAGTATGCCTGTAAAATGGCGCATGTTTCCCGTGTTTAGAACAGTCCCTGCACCAAATGTCATTTTTAAAGGAAAAAATCTTATTTAAAACTGCTTGCGGGTTTAATGTAATGTCCGGTCCTGGCAATATGGATGAAAATCAGTGAGACAAATGGCATGGGTCCATTACCAGGCCCTTTGGGTCTTAAACCCCGCACCCAAATTAAAATAAGGAAAGGTGTGGGGCCACCAGGCCCTATATACTCTGAACAGCAGAGTATAGGCGGTGCAAACAAGACAGGGACTGTAGGTTTGTTGTTAAGTAGAATCTGTTTGTAATTTTGAACGGGTACATTTTTAACGTGTTTAGCTCCAGCCAAAAAATCTTTTTTAAGCTTTTTGGAAAACATAGGAACATTTGTTTTGCTGTCTTTCCTCCTCTTCAGAAGATTTCACCTCACTTTTTGTCCCAATGACAAATGTTTTTTGAAAATTTGGGTTTTTTTGTGGAACAAGGATTGGAAAGCATCAGTGGAAAGGAGAAATGTTTTTCCCATATTAACTCTTACAGGAAAGAATTTCCCTTCCTAGGGGTAGATTTCATCTCACTTCCTGTTGTCTCCTTCCGTTTGCAAGTATGTGTCATTTGTAAGTTAGATGTTTGAAAGTAGGGGCCTGCCCTATATAATCAGCAGAAATTTGGGCCTTAGGTGTTGTTGTGGCCACAACACTGTAAGCCCTCACAGGGCCCTGCTGTGAAATATTAGATCAAAAATTGTAATTACACGCCCCTGTTAAACAAGGGCTGAAAAATTGGGCCTTAGGCACTGGTGCTGGTGCCACAACACTGCAACCCCTCACAGATACTCTAGTTGGAATGCTGAAATGAGCCCTGCTGCAAAGTATTGCATCAAAAATTGTAATTACACGCCCCTGTTAAACAAGGGCTGAAAAATTGGGCCTTAGGCACTGGTGCTGGTGCCACAACACTGCAACCCCTCACAGATACTCTAGTTGTAACACAGAAACGAGCCCTGCTGCAACGTATTGCATCAAAAATTGTAAAACAGGGGCTGAAAAAGTGTGCCTTAGGCACTGGTGGTGGCGCCCAGAACCAAAAATGTTCTTACAAGCTATCAGCGTGATGATTGAGGAGGAAGAGGATAATTTCTCAGGGATAGTCACTCATCAGTATAGGCAGTCTTTGAAGGGATCTGAGATTTCAAAAAAAATATTTGGTTACATCAGCATCAGGTGCTTGGTAGCTGGTGGTGATCTAAGACTGATTCATTTTTATGAAGGTCAGTCGATCGACCGAGTCGGTGGACAGACGCACCCTGTGATCGGTTACAAAGCCTCCAGCAGCACTGAATGTGCGTTCCAAAAGAATGCTGGATGCAGGACAGGCCAGTAGCTCAATTGCATACTGTGCAAGCTCTGGCCAGTGATCCATCCTCAAGACCCAGTAACCCAGAGGATTTTCAGTGGGAAAGGTGTCCAAGTCAGATCCTGCCCCTAGGTATTCCTGCACCATGTAAAACAGACGCTGGCGATGGTTGCTGGAACCAATCATACCTTGGGGCTGCGGACCAAAAAATTGTCTGAACGCATCGGTCAGACGGCCACCTTCTCCACCGCTCCTTCTTTGACTGCCCGAAGCCTCAGCAACACGTTGTCCAGAAACAGGAGTTTGTAACCTCCCAGTCTCTGGGAACGCGTTGCACAGACCTTTCTGCAAGGCCTCCCGAAGATGTTTCATCCTCTGCTCCCTCTGCGATGGCAAGATAAGGTCCGCAACCTTACCCTTGTAATGTGGATCAGCTAGTATTGGTCCTTCTCCTTGATACCACGAATACGAGGATCCTTACGCAGGCTTTGCAAGATCAGGGAGGCCATGCAGCGTAGGTTTGCTGAGGCATTCGGTCCGGAGTCCTCTGGGTCACTAAGGATGACATGGTCCGCAGCCACCTCCTCCCAGCCACGTACAAGTCCATGTGTTTCTTGGGACTGATCCCTTAAAGATTGCTGCTGATGCTGAGTGCCAGGCTCCACCTCCATACTGACACAATCTTCCTCCTCCTCCTTCTCCTCGTCCTCTTCCTGTGTGATCGGCGGGCACGCAGGATCACTGTCTGGATAAAGGGGGCCTTGAGAGGTAAGGAAGTCCTCCTCTTCTTGCCTTTGTTCTGCCTCAAGTGCCCTGTCCATTATTCCATGCAGTGTGTGCTCCAACAGGTGGACAAGGGGGACAGTGTCACTGATGCATGCACTGTCACTGCTCACCATCCTCGTGGCCTCCTCAAATGGTGACAGGACAGTGCATGCATCCCTGATCATGGCCCACTGGCGTGGGGAAAAAAAAACAAGCTCCCCTGACCCTGTCCTGGTGCCATAGTCGCACAGGTACTCATTGATGGCCCTCTGCTGCGTGGCCAACGTTGAGTTCCACCTGGTGGGCATGTCACAGATTAGGCGGTTCTTGGGCAGGTTAAACTCCTTTTAGAGGTCCGTCAGCCGAGCACTGGCATTATATGACCGGCGGAAATGCACACAGACTTTCCTGGCCTGCCTCAGGACATCCTGTAAGCCCGGGTACCTGCCCAAGAACCGCTGCACCACCAAGTTAAGGACGTGAGCCAAACAGGGCACATGGGTCATTTGTCCCTGTCGGAGGGCAGAGAGGAGGTTGGTGCCATTGTCGCAAACCACCATTCCTGCCTTAAGTTGGCGTGGTGTCAACCACCTCTGAACCTGTCCCTGCAGAGCTGACAGAACCTCTGCCCCAGTGTGACTCCTGTCCCCCAAGCACACCAGCTCAAGCACCGCATGGCATCTTTTGGCCTGCGTACTTGCGTAGCCCTTTGAATGGCTACGGAGCACCGCTGGTTCCGAGGACAAAGCACAGGAAGAGGCCATGGAGGAAGAAGAAGAGGAGGGGGTGGAGGAGAGAGGTGTGTCACAATCATTAGCATTTTGGAGGCGTGGTGGCGGAACAACCTCCAACACTACTGCACCTTGTCTTGCATCCTTCCCAGCTGCCAGCAGAGTCACCCAATGCGCCGTGAAACTTAGGTAACATCCCTGTCCATGCCTGCTGGACCATGAGTCAGCGGTAATATGCACCTTACTGCTGACCGCCCTGTCCAGCGAGGCATGGCGGTAGAGAGCCGTAATCGCCTTCCGTGAGAAATAGTGGCCTTTGGGTACCTGCCATTGAGGAACCGCACATTCCACAAACTCACGGAAGGGGGCAGAGTCTACCAACTGAAAAGGCAGCAGTTGAAGTGCTAGCAATTTTGCCAAGCTAGCATTCACCCGCTGCGCATGTGGATGGCTGGGAGCAAACTTCTTTCGGCGGTGCAGCAGCTGGGGCAGGGAAATTTGCCTGGTATAATCTGACATCGGTGTACCAAAAGCAGATTGCCCACAAGTACTTGGCTGTGACACACCTAATTCTACACCTTCATTCCTCTAAGTGCAGGTCTCAGAGAGGACTGAAGGTATAGTGGGGTTGGAGATCTCAGCTGATGAGGAGCAAGGAGAGGTCCTCTTTGTTCTTTGGTGTGGGTCTATTAGATACGCTTGCCAACGAACTGCATGGCAGGTCAACATATGTCTGGCAAATAGCAGCGGTGCAATCTGATGCACTCATCTCAAAAAAGGCCCACACCAAAGAACTTTTTGAATAACGCGCAGAGACTGCACATGTGGAGCTTTGGGGTGTGATGCAGTCAATGTGCTGCCCTTAGGCTGGCCCCTGGAGGGCATCCTGCCTCGTTGGTGATGTGCCGCCTCCTCCTCTTCCTCTCTCCTATCAGGCACCCACGTTGAGTTAGTGACCTCATCATCCCCTCCCTCCTCATCACTGGAGCAAACCTGGCAGTATGCTGCAGCAGGGGGAGCATGACTGCCAGATTGCTGTCCTTCTTGGGCACCCCCTCTGTCCGTACTCATGTTACTGCCTTCATCGAGCTCAGTATCATCATCAGAGCCTTCCAAACGCTGGGCATCCTCCTGGAGCATGTACCCAACACTGTGGTCAAACAGTTCGAGGGACTCCTCAGGAGGACATGGTGGGGCTAGGGAAGGAGTCACTGATGACATTGAGCCGAGGGAAGAGGCCGCTGCTTTGCCAGACAAAGTACCCTGGGCATGGGTGAGAGAGGATGAGGAGGATGAGGACGGCTTGGTCATCCACTCGACCAAGTCTTCCGCATGTTGCGGCTCAACACGGCCAGCTGCCGAAAAAAAGGCCAAGCGTGTCCCACGGCCACGTGCTGATGAGGATGCACCGTCTCCACGACCAGCACTAGACACAGAGCCTGCTTGCCCTCTCTTATTGGCTTGTGACTGTCTGCCTCTCCTTCTTGGCCTTCCAGACATACTAATGGCCTGTAGCTGCACTAAGCTGGGATATATATATATACTGATACTGCAGCTAGCAAAATCAACTGCCTGCCTGTAGTATGAGAACACCACCAACCTTCTACAGGTAGCTTTAGCTGAACACTGTGCAGAGCTCGCAAAAAAATAACTTGTAGCTTTTTTAGCTTCCTGCGGTAGTGATAGGATCAGGAAAACACCACCAACCTTCTACAGGTAGCTTTAGGTGAACACTGTACAGAGCTCACAAAAAAATAACTTGTAGGTTTAGCTGAACACTGTGAGGTGGACGCACCACACTAACTTGTAGTTTTAGCTGAACACTGTGAGCAGGACGCACTGCACTAACTTGTAGCTTTAGATGAACACTGTGCAGAGGTCTCACTACACCAACTTGTAGGTTTAGCTGAACACTGTGAGCAGGACGCACAGCACTAACTTGTAGTTTTAGCTGAACACTGTGAGCAGGACGCACAGCACTAACTTGTAGTTTTAGCTGAACACTGTGAGCAGGACGCACTGCACTAACTTGTAGCTTTAGATGAACACTGTGCAGAGGTCTCACTACACCAACTTGTAGTTTTAGCTGAACACTGTGAACAGGACGCACAGCACTAACTTGTAGTTTTAGCTGAACACTGTGAGCAGGACGCACTGCACTAACTTGTAGCTTTAGATGAACACTGTGCAGAGGTCTCACTACACCAACTTGTAGGTTTAGCTGAACACTGCGAGCAGGACGCACCACACTAACTTGTAGGTTTAGCTGAACACTGTGAGCAGGATGCACCCCACTAACTTGTAGGTTTAGCTGAACACTGTGAGCAGGACGCACCCCACTAACTTGTAGTTTTAGCTGAACACTGTGAGCAGGACGCACCACACTAACTTGTAGGTTTAGCTGAACACTGTGAGGTGGACGCACCACACTAACTTGTAGGTTTAGCTGAACACTGTGAGCAGGACGCACCCCACTCACTTGTAGGTTTAGCTGAACACTGTGAGCAGGACGCACTGCACTAACTGTAAATAGTCTAGCTGCCTGACTGTGGTACTAATAGGATCAAAAGAACACCAGTAGTTTTCTTCAGGAGCTGTATATACTGTAACAAGACAAGCCTGCCTGTCAGTAAGAAGATAACAGGAACGGATCTAGCTGAACACTGTGAGCAGGACGCACTGCAATAACTGTAAATAGTCTAGCTGCCTGACTGTGGTACTAATAGGATCAAAAGAACACCAGTAATTTTCTTCAGGTAGCTGTATATACTGTAACAAGACAAGCCTGCCTGTCAGTAGGAAGATAACAGGAACGAATCTAGCTGAACACTGTGAGCAGGACGCACTGCACTAACTGTAAATAGTCTAGCTGCCTGACTGTGGTACTAATGGGATCAAAAGAACACCAGCAATTTTCTTCAGGTAGCTGTAAATACTGTAACAGGACAAGCCTGCCTGTCAGTAGGAAGATAACAGGAACGGATCTAGCTAAACTGAATACAGTGTATATATATATATGCAACACCTGGGATGCATATATATACACAATACACTGTAAGTGCAGCTAAACTGACTGACTGTTCTGCCTAAACTATCTAACTCAAATCAAATGACACTCTCTCGGCCAAGCATGCGGGTCATAGTGCATGCTTGGCCAATCATCAGCCAGCAATGCACTGCGATGCCGCAGTGAATTATGGGCCGTGACGCGCCACACGAATTTGGCAATATGGCGAACGGGCGAACAGACAATGTTCGAGTCGAACATGGGTTCGACTCGAACACGAAGCTCATCCCTAATTGCAACCAAGATTTGTTAATTTGCACACACAAAAAAGTATTTTTCCTAACAAATTCATTCAAGACCACATTGCAAAAATGAATCCACCCCAATGAAAGTCTTAGGATGAGTAAAGCTAAATTTTAGGCTCCATTCACACTAGCGCGTTTTTTGATGCATTTTGCAGAAATGCACGGGAATTTTTTAACATGGGTTCCTATGGAACATGTTCACATCAATGCCTTTTTGTTTCTCTGCATTTTTGGAAAGGGTCAGGGACTTTTTTTCATGCAAAATGCAGCGTTTTGCATGTAATAGAATTCAATGGACAAGCATCAAAAACGCAAGTGCACCGTTTTTGCAGCGTTTTTGATGCGTTTTTGGTGCGTTTTTGTCGTTTTTTTTTTTAAGACTGTAAAAAAAAACTGTAAAAAAAAAAAAAAAAACGCAAAACGCAAATCACGGCAAAAACGCGGCAAAACGCGGCAAAAACGCTGCTCATAAACGTGGCAAGCATGAAAAAAAAACCTCCAAAAACGCTCAAAAGCAACATGCATAGGTGTGAATCGAGCCTTAGACAACAAAATCCTAATTAACAAGAATTCAACTACAGGTGAGTCTAATTATTTATTAACCATTTCAATACAGTGCACTTACACCCCCTTCCTGCCCAGACCAATTTTCAGCTTTCAGCGCTCTCACACTTTGAATGACAATTACTCAGTCATGCGACACTGTACCCATATGAAATTTGCGTCCTTTTTTTCACACAAATAGAGCTTTCTTTTGGTGGTATTTAATCACTAGTGGGTTTTTTATTTTTTGTGCTATAAATAAAAAAGACCGTAAATTTTGTGAAAAAAAATGCCTTTTTCTTTGTTTCTGTCATACAATTTTGCAAATTAGTAATTTTTCTTCATAAATTTTGGCCAAAATTTATACTGCTACATATCTTTGGTAAAAATAACCCAAATTAGTGTAAATTATTTGGTCTTTGTGAAAGTTATAGAGTCTACAAACTATGGTGCCAATCACTGAAAATTGATCACATCTGATCACACCTGATGTACTGATGGTCTATCTCATTTCTTGGGACACTAACAAGTCAGAAAAGTACAAATACCCCCTAAATGACCCCTTTTTAGAAAGTAGACATTCCAAGGTATTAAGTAAGTAGCATGGTGGATTTTTTAAAGTTGTAATTTTTCCCCACAATTCTTTGTAATATGAATTATTTATTTTTTTTACAAAATTGTCATATTAACGGGTTATTTCTCTCTCAGAGCATATGCATACAACAAATTACACCCCAAAATACATTCTGCTACTCTTCCTGAGTATGGCGATACCACATGTGTGAGACTTTTACACAGCCCGGCCACATACAAAGGCCAAACATTGAAGTAGCATCTTCATGCGTTCTACGAGCCTAAATGACACATCTCATTTCTCAACCACCATTTACACTTTTGAAGGCCCTGGAGCACCAGGACAATAGAATTGCCCCCAAACTGATTCCTATTTTGGAAAGCAAACACCCCAACGTATAATCTATGAGGCATAATGAGTCTTTTTAACAGTTCATTTTTTTCCAGAGGTTTTTGGAAAATGTGGAAAAGAATGAAAACGCAATTTTTTTTACACAAAGTTGCCCATTTATCAGATATTTCCAACACATAGCATGTTCGTAGCAAAGATGACACCCCAAAATACATTCTGTTACTTCTCCTGAGTATGGCGATACCACATGTGTGAGACGTTTACACAGCCTGGCCACATACAAAGGCCCAACATTGAAGTAGCATCTCCATGCGTTCTACGAGCATAAAAGACACATCTCATTTCTCAACCACCTATTGCTTTTTTGAAGGCCCTGGAGCACCAGGACAATGGAATTGCCCCCAAAATGACCCCATTTTGGAAAGCAAACACCCCAACGTATAATTTATGAGGCATAATGAGTCTTTTTAAGAGTTCATTTTTTTCCAGAAGTTTTTGGAAAATGTGGAAAAAAATGAAAACGCATTTTTTTTACACAAAGTTGTCTATTTATCAGATATTTCCAACACAGCATGTACGTAGCAAATATGACACCCCAAAATACATTCTGCTACTCCTCCTGAGTATAGCGATACCACATGTGTGAGACTTTTACACAGTGTGGCCAGATACAAAGGCCCAACATTGAAGTAGCACCATCAGGCGATCTACGAGCATAAATGACGCATCTCATTTCTCAACCACCTATTGCATTTTTGAAGGCCCTGGAGCATCAGGACAATGGAATTGTCCCCAAAATGACCCCATTTTGGAAAGAAAACACCCCAATGTATAATCTATGAGACATAATGAGTCTTTTGAACGGTTCATTTTTTTCCAGAAGTTTTTGGAAAATGTAGAAAAAAATGAAAACGCATTTTTTTTTACACAAAGTTGTCCATTTATCAGATATTTCCAACACATAGCATGTACATAGCAAAGATGACACCCCAAAATACATTCTGCTACTCCTCCTGAGTGTGGCAATAGCACATGTGTGAGACTTTTACACAGCCTGGCCACATAGCGAGGCCCAACATCCACGTAGCACCATCAGGCGTTCTAGGAGCATAAATGACATATATAATTTCCTGGCAACCTATCATTTTTTAAAACCCTTCATATTTCTAACACATAGCATGCACATACCAAGAATTACAATCCAAAATAAATTTTATTGCAGAAAGGGTAAAAAAAAGCATTACCTGTGCTTTTAGTAGTATCCACAGAGTAGAGCACTGGTCCAGGTAGCAGGCAGGGAGGTGCTTAGTGACAGCAATATTAACTATCCAGGCAGCAGGCAGGAATATTGTCTATAGTCTGCACAGCACAGTCCATAGACATTGTCCAGGCAGAGACAGGCAGCACAGCCATAATATTGGTCCTGGTACACTGTTACCTGCAGACACTCATTATTGTACTGCTCTCCAGCCCTTCATAAACATACTGCCTCCTGCTACAGCTAATTATTTGCATAGTCCAGGTAGCGGTGTGGTCCATTCATGCGACAGGCATGGGCATGGTGGCAGTAAGTCAGCAGCAGACTGAGGGCCACAATCAGGTAAGACCTGTGCACAGGGGCACAGGGGTAGAGGCTTCGACCCACCCAAATCTCTATGAAGCCTCCGGACTCCAGACCCTAATTCCGAAACCCGGAGAAAACAAAAATAATTGTTTTCTCCATCCGAAAAAACAATTCTGGAGCCCCTCACATATGTGAGACCCCTGTGCACTACAGTAGCAGGGCAACAGATCAGTCCAAGCGGTAGGCAAAAGCATAGTACATAAAACAGGCCAGGGTCAGTTCACGTGCAAGCAGTCCAAGCGGTAGGCAGTGGAGTAGTTGATAAAACAGGCCAGCGTCAGTTCACGTGGAGGCAGTCCAAACGGTAGGCAGAGGCATAGTCACAAAACAGGCCAGGGTCAGTTCACATGGAAGCAGTCCAAACGGTAGGCAGAGGCATAGTCAAAAAACAGGCCAGGGTCAGTTCACATGGAAGGCAGTGGCATGGTTATTTGGGAAAGAATGGAAACTGGTCAGCACAGATGATGAAAATGGGGAAATGGTTAAAAATATGGGCTAATATTTTAAGGATGTATGATAAAGTTGGAAGCATTCACCAATGCAAAGTCCAGGTTGGGAGGGACACTGGGGACAATGGTAGCTGGTATCTTTTCTAAATCCTTTCTTGGTGCACACGCGACATTTTTTTTGCCGTCTTCGGCCTGCTTTAGATGGTGGGATGCTGAAGGGGAAGTGGCTCTCATGAAGTCGGCAAACAGCCTCAGAGCGAAGGTCTTCTGGGGGGGATCTTTGGTGATAGATGAGGGACGTGACAACTTCTTCTATGAATTTTAGGAAGGGGCGGGGCTTTCAATGGATTTGGTGTAGACTACGTAGGAATTGTAAATGGCCAAATGGATGAGATAAATTGCTACCTTCTTATACCAGAATCGGGACCTCCTTATTGACAAATAGGGCTGAATCATTTGATTGTTAAAATCTACCCCCCATGTAGAGATTATAATCTTGGACACATGTTGGCTTTTCAATGGGACCTTGTCTTCTTTGTACCTCAATTGCAGTGTCGTCATGGATGGTGGACATCATGTGCACGTCCCTCTTATCCTTCCACCTCAAGGTCAGCACTTCGTTGCATCTCAATAATGCTCTTTCCCCCCTTCGCAGCTTTTTGTTCGCTAAAGATTGTGGGAAGCCCTTTCTATTTTTTCTGGAGGTTCCACAGACCAGGGTTTTTGCAGTGTATAAGTGTTTAAAAAGGGGCAGGCTTGTGTAAAAGTTGTCAACGTAAATGTGATATCCTTTGTTTAGAAGTGGGTATGCCAGGTCCCATACAATCTTTCCAGTTGTGCCCATGTAGGCCGGGCACTCAGGGGGCTGGAGCTGGGAATCTTTTCCTTCATATATGCGGAACGCATAAAAATATCCCGTGGCTCTCTCACATAGCTTGTATAACTTTACTCCTTATCTGGCCCTTTTGCTAGGAATATACCGCTTTATTCCTAGCCGGCCTGAAAAGGGTACCAGGGATTCATCAACGCAAATATTCTGATCGGGGACATAGAGTTCTGCAAATTGTTGGGAAAAGAAATTTATCAGTGGGCGAATCTTGTATAACTTGTCGTAATTTGGATGATTGTGGGGAGGGTACTGGGTGTTGTCGCTGAAGTGAAGAACGCGCATTATCATCTTGTATCGGGACCTGGACATTAGGGCAGAATAAATGGGCATATTGTAGATAGGGTTGGTGGACCAATAGGCATGTCCTTCATTTTTTTTTGTAATCCCCATGTTTAGGGTGAGGCCCATAAACACTTTGAACTCCTCCAAATTCAGATCTCTCCACTCAAAAGAACGGGCATAGGATGATTGGGGGTTGTTGGCAATATATTGCTGGGCATACAAATTTGTCTGGTCCACAATAAATTGCAGCATAGTGTTGGGCAAAAACATATGAAAGAAATCAATCTCTGAGAAATTTCGGGTGTTGGTCTGCACACCTGGCAGTGCTGTGAACGGGGGAATAATTGGCGATGCCGAGTTGGAAGGCAGCCATGTTGGGTTGGCAAGACCATCTGGCATGTTTGTAGAGGCCCTGGCTCTTGGGGGGTGTGACACTCCAGTAGTTGGATTGGAATTTCCTGTGCTGGTACTCAGGCGTGATGTGGCAGGACTGGTACTGGGTCTGGGCATTTGTTCCTGGGGCCTATCGCCGGTGGCAGCGCTGGTACTGGGCATTTGTTCCCGGGGCCTAACGCTGGTGGCAGCGCTGGTACTGGGCCTGGGAATTTGTTCCTGGGGCCTATTGGTGGTGGCAGCGCTGGTACTGGGCCTGGGAATATAATCCTGGTTTCCAGAGTGCCGTGCCCTTTTGTAAGGGATCCATTCTTCCTCCAAATCATTTGCCGATTCACTATTTGGTTCAAATGCCGAATTTGATTCAGAATCCGAATTGGAATCTGATTAGAACTCCCTGTTGCTCTCATCGGTCATGGAGAGGATCTGAAACGCCTCCTCACTGCTGTATACTCTTTTGGACATGACGCGGTGTGACAGGTGGCAGGTGACGATCACTGATGGGCTGTACAATCGGTGGCAGCTGACGTTCACTGATCGGTGATGACGGTGTGACAGGCGATGGTCACTGATGGGTGACAGGCCACGGACAGTGACGGGTGATGGGTGACAGGTGATGGCTGGCGGTCACTAAAGGGTGACAGGTGATGGATAACGGGTGATGGCTGGCAGTCACTGATGGGTGACGGGTGATGGCTGGCGGTCACTGATGGGTGACGGGTGATGGCTGGCGGTCACTGATGGGTGACGGGTGATGGCTGGCGGTCACTGATGGGTGATGGCTAGCGGTCACTGATGGGTGACGGGTGAAGGCTGGCGGTCACTGATGTGTGACGGGTGATGGTTGGCGGTCACTGATGGGTGACGGGTGATGGCTGGCGGTCACTGATGGGTGACGGCTAGCGGTCACTAATGGGTGACGGGTGATGGCTGGTGGTCACTGATGGGTGACGGGTGATGGCTGGCGGTCACTGATGGGTGATGGGTGATAGCTGATGGGTGATGGGTGACAGGTGTACCGCTGATGGTCACTGATTTGTGGCGGGTGACAGGTGCACCGCTGACGGTCACTGATGGCAGTCCCTTATGTGACAGGTGCACTTTATTGGGTGACTGTGGTGACTGTTGGGTGACAGATGACAATTGGGGGGCAATGGGACAGGTGTGGTGTTGGTGCAGACACTACAGAACACAGATCGGTAACTCACTGCTTCTGGCTCTTCTCTCCTCACACTGGAAACGGTGTGTGAGGAGAGAAGAGCTAGTAACAGCTAGTTACCGCTCTGTGTTTACATTTATGATCGGCTGTGAATGGATCACAGCCGATCACGTGGGTAAACAGTCAGCCAATGGCTGTTTACCGGCGTCGGTGACCAGTAGTTTTCCCGGGAACACTCTGCCACCGACGTGCCACCGATGTCCAATGGCTGTTCACCCCCCTCGGTGGCAAGCGGTGTCTCCGTGACACGCCACCACCGAAGGAACAGGGATGCGCGCACACGATCTCACGCATTCCCTGTTTAAATGGGAGACCGTCATATGACGCCCTCCCGCAACGAGAGCCGCGCCGCCTGGCCGTCAATTGACAGACGGCAGTCGGCAATCGGTTAAACAGGTGTCCAGCAGACAGTTGATTATAAAAGGGTGTTACTTACCAAAGATTTACTTATGAGCAGACTACTGTAGCAAAAGTGATACAAAAATTTAACAAAGATGGAACTGCAACAATCTTACAGACGTCCAGGCCATCCACGGAAGTTAACACCTGACCTGGAGCATCTTCTGATGAGAAGGGTTGAAGAAAATCACCATACAAGTTTACTGCAGCTAGCTAAAGAAATAGAAAGTCAAACTAGGGTGGTTGTTTCCCGTGACACAATATGGTGTACACGAAGTAAGCCTCTCCTAAAGCCCATGTACAAAAAAGCCTGCCTAGAATTTGCTCGGGCCCATACTGAAAAAGAAGACTACTGGGACTCTGTACTCTGGAGTGATGAGACGAAGATAAATGTTTTTAGAACTGATGGCTTCAAAACTGTATGGCGTCGCAGAAAATGCATGGTGCCTACAGAGAAACATGGTGGTGGTAGTGTCCTTCTGTGGGGCTGCATGAGTGCTGCTGGTGTTGGGGAGCTGAATTTCATTGATGGTATCATGAATTCACAGATGTACTGCTCTATATTGAAAGAGAAGATGCTACCATTACTCTGTGCCCTTGGTCGTTGTGCAGTTTTCCAACATGACAATTATCCAAAACACACATCTAAGGCCACTGTTGCGTTTCTGAAGAAGAACGGGGTTAAAGTCATTCAGTGGCCATGTCTCCTGATCTAGACCCAATCAAACACCTATGGGGAGTTCTGAAGGGACATGTTGAGCATCACTCTTCATCCAGCAATCAAGCTCTAAAAGAGGTCGTTCTTGAAGAATGGAAAAAGATAGATGTTGCAATATGTCGCCAACTTGTTCATTCCATGCCTAGAAAACTTGATGCTGTCCTTACATATCATGGAGGTCATACAAAATACTAGATGTAGTAGTGTTTGTTGTGGGGCATATTCATTTTTTCATTAACCTTACTTTCATATAATGGAGATAAACAAATGTTCTATAAAACTCAGTTTTTTGAAGATTTTGGAAATTGTTCTTGTGTTCACTGAGGTATTGATTAATATTATATATATATATATATATATATGTAGGAAGGCCAGTATGGTGGCCTGAATTTATGGGAGGAGCCCGGGGGGTATTTAAGCAGCCCGCTCACCTGTGGTGCTTGTCGGTTTCCTGTGCGCGATATACGTCACTAGGCCGACTATTCGATATACCAGCGTCCGCAAGTTCTTGCCTCGCAAGTTCCCGTATTCGATATTCCGTACTCAAAACTTTCGAAGTCCGCGTTTTTTCGTTCGTAGTTTGTACCACGTGTCTGGCTTGGCTGTCGCAGGTAAGGTCCCGTCGGACTTTTCGTTTTCATATCATGTCACTAAACCGTGATTTCAAATTTTCGTTTCACTCGCATTTCACAAACTGCAATGTATATCGCTCGTACTTTCGATATGTTACCATTTCGACAGCACTGCGACGCAGACGTCGCTTCATTTCTAACATGTCGGTATCGGTAGACAGCCATAGCCAGTCGCAATTTGCAATTTATCAAATCAACTTAGTTCGATACCAATCATTTCTCATTTCTGAAACATTTCTAAACTCATTTCTGACATTTCAAATCATTTCTCATTTCAGTCACCTACCGCGCTCCGATTCGAATCCAGTCGCACCAAAAGATGCGCCGATTCGTTCCGGTGTGCCCCAGTTATTACGGCCTCATTTCTATACATGCTCCAGAGTTACGTTATTGTCAGTCAATTATACCTCTGTCATGGTTATCATTTCATTTCCATGTATCACGTTCCGACATGAATTCAGTCGCATGAAAATGCACCAATTCGTCTCGGCGTGCCCCAGGATTGGCCTCATTTCTATACATGCTCCAGAGTTACGTTTTATCAGTCATTCGTACCTCTGTCATGGTTATCATTTCATCTCCACGTATCACGTTCCGACATGAATTCAGTCGCATGAAAATGCACCGATTCGTCTCGGCGTGCCCCAGGATTGGCCTCATTTCTATACATGCTCCAGAGTTACGTTTTATCAGTCATTCATACCTCTGTCATGGTTATCATTTCATTTCCACGTATCACGTTCCGACATGAATTCAGTCGCATGGAAATGCACCGATTCGTCTCGGCGTGCCCAGGATTGGCCACATTTCAGTACATGCTCCGGAGTCCGATTCGCAGTCAGTCGCTACAACAGCACGACCGATTCGAGCCTCCGTCATGGTAAACTATATGTTACATCCTCACTTACCGTGCTCCGTTTCGAATCCAGTCGCATCTTCGATGCACCGATTCATTACGGCGTGCCCCAGGGCTCGGCCTCATTTCTGATACATGCTCCAGAGTCCGGATCATAGCTAGTCGCAGACATCGGGGGATTGATCCATATCTCTGTCATGCAATTACTACCATTTCACTCCCACAACGCATCACCGTTTCGAAACCAGTCGCATCTGAGGTGCACCGATTCGTCACGGAATGCATCGCTGGTTTCAACCGTATCCATACCTATACCAGAGCTCGGTTAAGTTGTCAGTCGCAGAACACGGCACAACCAATTCGAGCCTCGGTCAAGGTAATCATTTCTCTCATTCATTTCATACTGCGCTCCGATTCGAATCCAGATGCATCAAACAGGCACCGATTCGTCCCGGTGTGCACCAGTGTTTTCAGTTGCCTCATTTCAATACATGCTCCAGAGCCCGGTTCATGGTCGAATCAGTCACGACACGACCAGGCCGGACCTCTGTCATGGAGTTCATTCATTTCATAAATCAAGGCAAACATTTCGAATCATTTCATTGTCACAAAGATTGCAAACACCAAACAAATCGTTGCTTAGCTATTAGTTGCGGCATAACCAATTCGTGCCTTTGCCAGGACAAACATTTCACGGTTACATACCACACTCCAATTCAAATCCAGTCGCATCCGTGATGCACCAATTTATTCCGGCATGCACCAGCGTTTCCTTGCCTCATTTCAGTACATGCTCCAGAGTCCGGGCCGCAGTCAGTCGCAGCTGCGGCACGACCGATTCGTGCCTCTGTCATGGCGAAACATTTTTCATTCATTTCACTCTAAGGCAAACATTTCATTTATTTCACTGTCGCATGCCGCGCCCCGATTCAAATTCAGGGCATCTGTCAGACATCCATTCATCCTGGCAAGCCCCAGTTGGCGCAGCCTCATTTGCGCAGTCATGGCACACCGATTCGTGCCTTTGTCATGGCACAAACAGTTCACTCATATATTTAATACCATGCACCTGTCGCTTAAACATGTTACAATGACCTTTCAAACCAGGTAGTCAAACATTCCACCGGTTCTCATCTGTCATTTCCTCTAGGTCAGTCGAAAAAAAAAAAAAAGGGGGGGGGGCCACACCCCGTCTTCCTTCGAAGCTCAGTCATGGTCCCGATTTCATTTGTTGAAACCTTCGCCTCGCAACTATACCCCCTCATAGTCACTGCACATCCAAATATAAACTTCTTGCAATCATCGCAAATACGCATCCAAACACAACTTCTTGCATGTTATTGCAAGCTTGCAATTGTTGCAAGCACACATCCCATCATGACTTCTTGCAATCGTTGCAAGTACGCATCCAAACAGAACGTCTTGCAATCGTTGCAAGCACACATCCTAGCACAATTTCTTGCAATCATTTCAAACACGCATCCGATCACAAAACTTCTCGCAAACGTTGCAGGCATGCATTCAAGCATAACTTCTTGCAATCGTCGCAAGTACGCATCCAATTACAACTTCTCGCAGCCATTGCAAGCACACATCCAAGCTTAACGCTCGCAGTCTTGCAAGCACATGCAGCAATACGAACTTTTCACAGTCACCACAAACACATCTCCACTGACAGGAACTCCCTTGCAATCATTGCAAGCACACATTCAAGCACAATCTTACAATCATTACAAGACACGCATGTCAGCATAACTTCTTGCAATCATTGCAAACACGCATCCAGTCGCAACTTCTCGCAAATGTTGCAGGGACACACCCAAGCACAACTTCTTGCAATCATGGCAAGCACACATCCAAACACAACTTTATAATCATTGCAAACACGCATCCAAGTATAACTCCTTGCAGCCCGTGCAAGCACATGCAGTAATACGGACTACTTGCAGTCACGGCAAACACATCTCCATTGACACAAACTCCCTGGCAATTGTTGCAAACACGTATTAAGCACAACTCCTGCAATCCTTGCAGGGTTCGCATCTTAGCATGACTTCTTGCAGTCAGTACACATTTCCAGTGGCACACATCAATCTTCAGTGGCACTTAATCGGCCACTTGTCTCCGGTGGCATTTCATACGAGCCACTCATCAATTTCTGTATCATTTCTCGCTTAGGTCAGTTGAGTTCAGGTTCCACCCCGCACCAGGTATCGTATTGCCACACACAGCTGGCTCCGCATAACATCATCAGGCTATACCTAGCCAACATCCAGCATTTCTCGCCCTCACAGGACCCCAGAGAGTCATCCGTGTTTACGGCTCATACAGTAGAATCCTTTCTATGTGGCGTCCAGAAGCATCAGACCACAGCTAACGGCAAACGTTGCCCATCACAACTGCCATCTTCAGGGACATGTCAAAACCTCAGACATTCCCCAGTCTAGTCAAGCAGCCATCTACCTGGCCCTCTGAGCTTCTACGGCCTAACAATTCACTTTTACTGGCACAGGCAGCCAGGTACTACGTACACACAACTTGACTCGCTGGTAATACCATTATGTCCTTCAGCTTGTAGTCTCTAAAAATTCAATAAACCGGAACCGAGGTCTACAATAACCTCCTCCGAATTAACGAACACCACGCAGGCCAGCCTCCCCCTTGACAAACTGACCCGTATCAGGTTAGTTCCCCAAGACTTCTCCCATATACGGGTGTGTACTAACAAGTAGCTGCAGTCTTTCCTAAGAACGCAGACCTATCAATGTCGGAAAGTCCCGTACTACGTGGATCGGTGTATCAATGGTTATACCTTAAACTCTAGGGTCTTATCACCTACGTCGCCCTTGTCACCCCAGGTAGCAACAGATGTCACAACCACCACAGGCATCGCGGCAATTTTTGGCCATCATAGGTTTACAAGTACATGGCCCCCAGAGACACTCCTAAACCCCGGGTTTACCCGGACTTCCTCCCTCTTCAAATTACACCCAGTCACGGCAACCGCTTAACTCTAGGGTCTTATCTGGACAGGACAGGTCGTGGCTTTGCCACCGACATCCGGTCCGAGGCGAGCCTCTTAATGAAGCCAGGTCCGCATCGCTCTGTTATGTCCTTCTTGCGCAGGCTGGTGTGATTAGCTTGGCAACACCAGTTTAATGTCCACTGCACGTTCGTTCCAGGCTGCCATCTTCTGGGACATGTCTAATATATTAACCAGTTCACTGTTGGGCCTTCTCCCCAGTTTGGTCATACAAGCACCCATTTACTCGGCCTACCACGGCTTCTGGCGGCCCAGCGAGTTCACCCGCAGCAATCCCGCAGGCCAAGTTCTGTGTAGTTGGCTCGCTGCCAAAACCCTTTCATCCTCCACCCTGCAGTGTCCAAACCCAGCAATCAGCTCCAGGACAGTCATCCATCTCCATAAAGTAAACAACGTCCGGTGGCCAGTAACCATACTCGACCGCCTACTGTCACTCCTACCGGAACATCCAACCTCTAGTCCCCTATTACCTTTCCAGGCAACCCTCGAGTGCCTGCCAGTTCATCAAACACCTGGGGGTTCTTCTACGCTGCCTACACCTCGACCCCAGTCAGCACTCCAGTCACTCTTTAGTATTGGGGCAGCCTTGGCAGCATTTCGGCATGGGTCCCAGACCACGTCATCAAGAGACTCAGCAGGTGAAACTCTGCCTACCTCGCCTGTAGGTCCCCACTCCTTAGGTGGAAACGGCACAAGCATTCACCAAACTTGCTCAAATAAATAAAGCCAAAACTAATATAACCACACCCCTACCTGGATGTTTTTGCCCCCTTATTCTGGCATACCGACCAGCAGACCAAGGCACACTTTCAGGTCCATTTCATATGATGAGTCCACACTTCCAGGTCTATTTCCGATGGTAAGTTTTGTGTTAACTACAAATGTTATCTATGTCCATATCGGACATAGGGCTCCACCCATAAGTAGGAAGGCCAGTATGGTGGCCTGAATTTATGGGAGGAGCCCGGGGGGTATTTAAGCAGCCCGCTCACCTGTGGTGCTTGTCGGTTTCCTGTGCGCGATACCCACCCTCCCATCCCCATTTCAAGGCATTCATTTCATTCATTCATTTCATTCATTTCTCTCTACAGAATAATCATTTCTTTAACTAGGGTATGCCCCCTTATTCTGGCATACCGACCAGCAGACCAAGGCACACTTTCAGGTCCATTTCATATGATGAGTCCACACTTCCAGGTCTATTTCCGATGGTAAGTTTTGTGTTAACTACAAATGTTATCTATGTCCATATCGGACATAGGGCTCCACCCATAAATATATATATATATATATATATATATTTTTTTTATATATATATATATATATATATATAAATATATTTACTGAATTTCCTAACTAATGACACCTCAAAGCTTTTAATTCACTCCCTGGTCACCTCTCACCTCGACTACAGCAACTCCCTCCTCATTGGCTTATCTTTGCATAGGCTATCCTCCCTTCAGTTGATCATGAATGCTGCTGCCAGACTCATCCACCTTACCAATAGTTCAGTGTCTGTTACCCTTCTCTGCCAATTCCTCCACTGGCTTACGCTCACCTAATGAATTAAACTCAAAATACTAACAACTTACAAAAGCCATCCACAACTCTGCTACCAGCTACATCTCTAACTTAGTCTCAAATACCAACCAAATTGTTCTCTTTGTTCCTCCCAAGACATCCTGCTCTCTAGGTCCCTTGTCACCTCCTCCTATGTTTGCCTCCAGGACATCTCCCCGCCTCTCTCTATGGAACTCCCTACTCCAATCTGCCTAGCTATCGCATACTCTGTTCACTTTTAGGTGATCCCGGAAAACCCTTCTCTTCAGAGAAGACTATCCTGCCCCAAACAAACTACTATACATTTATTTTCTCCATTTCATCCACCACAGTCATTGCCATTTGTAACGCCCTCTTTTAGATTGTAAGCTCCAATGAGCAGGGCCCTCTGATTCCTCCTGTACTGAATTGTACTGTAACTGTATTGTCTGCCCTCAATAATAATAATATATACCAGGGCTCAAGAGTTACTCGCCACCAGCTACCCCACCCAACCCCTACCCTACCTTGCCCCACCTCTAAACTCAAATTAATCTATATTTAAATTTTCAGTGGTAGATATGCTATGTACCACATCTCTAGCATTAGATACACACACAAAAATAAAATTAAAATGGTATTTTTTAGGTGACAAAAACACACAAACTCTCAAGAATGAGAAAACTTTATTATATGATTAAAATAAAAATAATAACTGTATTCATATATATATATATATATATGTTATCATAAAAATAACATAAAAGATTTCGAAATAAAACCACAAATTAATATCCCACTTACATAAAAAACACATACGAAAAAAAAAAAAAAACATAAGGGAAAGCACCTCACATATCCCCCACTCATCAGTGAGGTCAGTGTAATAACCTCCAAAACAGATATCCGAGGCTGTGGTAATAACCCTTAGCATTAATGTCAGCGGATGCATTAAAAACCCCCAGCACTGGTGCCAGACGCCATAATAACCCCAACGCAGGTATCAGAGGACGCATAAATAACCCCTATCATTGATGTCAGTGGACATCATAATAACCCCCCACATTGGTATCAGAGGACGCATTAGTAACTTCCAGTATTGAAGTCAGTGGACGCATTATTAACCGCTAAGTTTGAGGGAGCTGGTGGTCATCCAGTATTAATATCCCCCTCTCCTGCATTGGTGGTTAGTGGCATTGAAATGTAACCCCTCCTATGACCCCCAATGTAGGGGGAGGGGGTTAATTTTCACTGACATTATCACAATATATATACACACATATATACACACACACAGTAGTGAGTACACCCCTCACATTTTTGTAAATATTTTTCTCTATCTTTTCATGTGACAACACTAAAGAAATGACACTGCTACAATGTGAAGTAGTGAGTGTACAGCTTGTATAACAGTGTAAGTTTGTTGTCCCCTCAAAATAACTCAACACAGCCATTAATGTCTAAACCGCTGGCAACAAAAGTGAGTATACCCCTAGGTGAAAATGTCCAAATTGGGCCCAAAGTGTCAATATTTTGTGTGGCCACCATTATTTTCCAGCACTGCTTTAACCCTCTTGGGCATGGAGTTCACCAGAGCTTCAGAGGTTGCCACTAGCAAGGCAGTGGTCATCTTCGAGGTGTGTTTGGGGTCGTTGTCATGTTGGAATACTGAGGGAGGGGATCAATCTCTGCTTCAGTATGTCACAGTACATGTTGGCATTCATGGTTCCCTCAATAAACTGTAGCTCCTCAGTGCCAGCAGCACTCATGCAGCCCCGGACCATGACAAACCCACCACCATTCTTGACTGTAGGCAAGACACACTTGTCTTTGTACGCCTCACCTGGTTGCCGCCACACACGCTTGACACCATCTGAACCAAATAAGTTTATCTTGGTCTCATCAGACCACAGGACATGGTTCCAGTAATCCATGTCCTTAGTCTGCTTGTCTTCAGCAAACTGTTTGCAGGCTTTCTTGTACATAATCTTTATAAGAGGCTTCCTTCTGGGATGACAGCCATGCAGACCAAATTGATGCAGTGTGCAGTGTATGGTCTGAGCACTGACAGGCTGACCCCCCCCCCCCACCCCTTCATCCTCTGCAGCAATGCTGGCAGCACTCATATGCCTATTTCCCAAAGACAACTTCTGGATATGACCCTAAATATGTGCATTCAGCTTCTTTGGTCGACCATGGCAAGGCCTGTTCTGAGTGGAACCTGTCCTGTTAAAAAAAATTCTGATGCCATGTTGAACTTCCAGTGACCAGTATGAGAGAGTGAGAGCGATAACACCAAATTTATACACACCTGCTCCCCATTCACACCTGAGACCTTGTAACACTAATGAGTCACAAAACAACAGGGAGGGAAATGGCTAATTGGGCCTAATTTGGACATTTTCACTTAGGGGTGTACTCACTCTTGTTGCCAGTGGTTTAGACATTAGTGGCTATGTGTTGAGTTATTTTGAGAGGACAGCAAATTTACACTGTTATAGAAGCTGCACACTCACTACTTTACATTGTAGCAAAGTGTCATTTGTTAAGTGTTGTCACATGAAAGGATAGAGCAAAATATTTACAAAAATGTGAGGGGTGTACTCACTTTTGTGAGATATTATGTATATATATATAAATATATATATATATATATATATATATATATATATATATATATATATATATATATATATATATATATATATATATATATATATATATATATATTAACAGAAAACATAGGGTTTTGACTTGTTTTGCTTTCAAATAAACATAGTTCTGTCATTACTTCCTTTTAAGCTTTAATTTGGTAGCCAATGCTCTACAAATGAAGACAGTGTGCATTAATATTAATGAAGGACAGAGGTCTAATATTCAGTAAGTGTTTGCTATCTACCAAGCTTGGCTTGATTTAGCTTTTCCACCGCCTCATAACAAATCCATTAGCATGACTGCATTAGCTAAGATGAACGACAAAAAGCTTTCATTAAAGGGACACCTTTTACTACAGAGCAGCTGTATAGGAACTTGGATAAAATTATAAAACTGACTTGACTTTTACAACATTTTACCATTTAAGGGAGCAGTTATCTTACAACATTCATTGATTCTTCTGAACCCAGGCATGCAGATTTGTCAAATCTGCATAGGTAAAAAAAAAATGTTTTTTTATTAATGATTACCATGTTCCCTTAATTAGGTGATTCGCTGTTAATCATACAAATCTACTGTTAAAACATTCAGGAAATTAGGATTTGGCATACTGATTTGTCTTGAATTCTTTCTGAAAAACTGCAGTGCACTTCCAGTGCTTAGGTTCTCAAATTTGGATAACACCTACCTTATATTTGTTACGTGTTCTCATTCACATATATATATTTTTTGCAGGTAAACAAAAATGTGCATTTACTTTATATTTTTTTTTAGGAGCCTGGAAAGCATTACACCAGCGATCAGCAGATGGCTGGAGCCATGCCATGCAGGACTCCTGCAGGCTGTCAGTGTAAGCTGTCTGCCCATACATTGTATGGGCAGTCAGTTTCACACTGACAGGACCATGATAGTTCTTTGAAAGTTAAAAGCAGATAGCTGCAAAGGATGTCAGTACAGTCCATTCACTTACAGAACTCTGTGAATGAATGACATGATGTGTGGGTGGAGCCCTGCATTGCCGCGCTCTTTTCAAAGAGTGACAGTTGGTACGGGGAACTTCTCCTTGTACTGCTTCACACAGAGGTAATGGATTCCTAATTGGCAGCAGGAGTGGAAACATGTTACATGTTCCATCCTAAGAATGGGTGGAACATGTATTGTGTTCCCAAAGGTGAACTTAGCCTTTAAAAATAATATTTAAAAATGCAGCTGTGCAGTGCAGATGTGCACTTTTAAAATCCTACTAGCTCTCTTTGTTTATGAGGGGACTGGGCGGCTGTATTAACCATAAGTAATCCTGTCTGTGTTGTGCTAGCAGGTCTCATTATCATTTGTAACTAGGTTTGTACACTGTTTATCCTAACAAAGGTTTAAAGGTGTGTATAAATATATATATATTTCTTCATGCTTCATTCTTTCACTAGTCATCAGATTACCAATTACCAGGGAGAAGCTCTGACATGAGGAAGCAAAGCCTGAATGGTGGGGGGGGGATCTATATGAATGAATGAATGAATGATTTGTAAAGCGCTGCAAATGCGAACTGAATCGCCTCAAGGCGCTGGATGTATTCTCTGATGTCAGCTTTCTCAGAAAAGGAAGGTCTTTAGTTTTTTCCTGAATGCCTGGTGGTTTTCTTCCATGCGGATGTTAGTTGGAAGAGCATTCCATAGTCGAGGTCCTTGGACTGCGAATCTTCGTTCTCCCTTTGCTTTGTAGCGGTATTTGGGAACGGTAAGGAGGTTTTGGTTAGCCGATCGAAGACTGCGATTCGATGTGTAGTGTTTTATTTTCTCGCGGAGATATGGTGGGGCTTTCCCTCGTACGCATTTGTGGGTGAGGCAGAGGGTCTTGAATGTGATCCGATTCTTCACGGTTAGCCAGTGAAGGCTCTTTAGGGAGGGTGAGATGGATTCCCAGGGTTTTTTTCCTGTTAACAGTCTTGCCGCCGTGTTTTGGATGAGTTGTAAGCGCGCAAGCTGATATTGGGGTAGTCCTACGTAGAGCGAATTTGCGTAGTCGAGTCGGGAATTGATGATTGTTCCCACAACTGCCGCTTTGTCCTCTTCTGGGATGAAGGGGATGAGTCTGCATAGTTGACGGAGGAGATGGTGGGATCCGCTCACCACTGATCCTATTTGTGCGTCCATTGTCATTCCTGAGTCAAAAATGACTCCGAGACTCTTGGCTTTGGTGTTTGGGGAGATGGTCTGTCCAAGGATGGTGGGAGGTGTCCACGGAGTCTTTATTTTGGAATTTTTGTTGGCATGTAGGAGAAGAAGCTCTGTTTTTGATCCGTTAAGTTTGAGGGAGCTGGTGGTCATCCAGTCATCTATTAAGGTGAGACATTTCTGTAATTGCTGATGAAGGTCTTTTTGTCCGTTGATGCGAAGGTAGAGTTGGGTGTCGTCAGCGTATGAATGGAAGCAGAGGTCGGTTTTCCTGATGATATTGAGAAGTGGGCGCATGTATATGTTGAATAGTACTGGTGACAAGGGTGATCCTTGAGGGACTCCGCAGGAGATTGCCCGGGTTTCTGAGGTGAATGTTCCTAGTTTCACTGTCTGGGAGCGATTCTCTAGGAAGGATGTGAACCATTTTAGGGCAGAATCTGTAGCTCCTGCTACTTCAGCGAGGCGGACAAGTAAAGTATTGTGGTCCACTGTATCGAATGCTGCGCTGAGGTCTAACAGTACCAGGAGACTCTGTTCTCCGTCGTCTGCTGCTTCAAGGGCGTCGTCCCATATTTTGAGAAGTGCCGTTTCTGTGCCATGGCCTGGGCGGAAGCCTGATTGCAGAGGGTCCAGGAGGAGGTGTGTGTCCAGGTGGTGTTGTAGCTGCTGTACTACTGCTTTTTCCATGATCTTGGAGATAGCGTTGAGGCTAGTTATTGGTCTACGGCAGTTAGGGTCCTTAGGGTCGAGATTGGCTTTCTTTAGCAGAGGTTTGATGATGCCTTGCTTGAGGGAGCTTGGGACAGTCCCTTCTTTGAATGATTGATTTATCAGCTGTGTTAGGATAGGGGCCAAGATGTCGGAACATTCTTTAAGCAGTTTAGTGGGGATGATGTCGTTCGGTGATGTGCTGTCTCGAAGGCTTCTGATGATGTTTTTAGTTGTGTCTATGGTGATTGGGGACAAAAAGAATTTCGGTGGTTGAGTGATGTTTGTGTCGATATCCTCTTTTTGCTTTGGTTCAGTGAGGGTGATAGTTGTTTTCTGATGGATTGATTTCCGAATGTTGTCGATTTTGTTGATGAAGAAATCTGATAACTCATTGCAGAATTCTTGAGTATCGTTTCCTGGGGGTTCCAAGCAGGTCGGGTTCATAGACTGAGCCACTATTTTGAAAAGTTCCCGCGGACGGTTTAATGCGGATGAGATGGTGTCTGAGAAATGTTCTTTTTTGGCTTTGAAGATTGCCTTGTGGTATTTCCCCGTGAGTGCTTTGTAGTTAGCAAGGTTTTCCTTGGTAGGGTTTTTTCTCCATGCTCTTTCCGCTCTTCTACGTTCTTGCTTGAGTAGGGTGAGAGTACCATTGAACCAACTTGAGTTTTTTTTGCGGATGAGTGTTCTGCGTTTTGGCGCCACGGAGTCTGCTGTTTGTAGTAGTACATTGTTTAGGGAGTTGAGCGTTTGTTCTGTTGAGAGGCTTGGGTTTAGCAAAAGAATTTTGCTCGACAATGTGGTTTTGAAGAGATCAGAGTGAAGTTTCTTCTGAGATCTATTCCAGTGTGTTGCTGTTACGAGTTTCTGTTTTTGGAGGATGGTGTTAGTGGTGATTTTAAATTTGATAGCATGATGGTCCGTCCATGGTAACGGAGTGTTGTCAGATACGTTGATGTCCATATTCTGTTTGAAGATGAGATCTAGGGTGTGTCCTGAACCATGCGTGGGAGAGTTTATCAGTTGTTGAAGGCCAAGTTCTTCCATTTGGTTGACGCAGGCGGTTGCGGTGGGGTCTTGGGCAGAGTTTGCCCACAGGTTAAAATCCCCAAGTACCAACAGGTTTTTGGTTTTCAAGGTGTGTATCGAGAAAAATTCAGTGAGCGGCGTGAGGAGATTGGTCTTTGGTCCTGGTGGTCTGTAGCATAGTAGTATGTGAATGGTGTCTTGAGGTGTTGTTTGGAGGTGCAGTGAGAGTGTTTCCATGAAAACACTCTATAGGCAATACTGGTGCCTAGTTACCCTTTGCTTGCCATTTTAATGCACAGCTTTCAGTCTTTCAAGTTTTGTTTTTAAGTTACCTTTTTAATGATTCCTCCACATATTTTGACATGGGAACAATTCCTCCTAGAGTTTTCAAGTTTTAAAGAAAAATCGCTCTAGGGGTAAAACTCCTCCATGAAAACCATTGTGTTTACATGGTTGAATTTTCAACCACCTCATTCTGCATGAAACATTGTTATTTATTAAAGTACTCAAAAAGTAATGACCTGGCCTGCATTATCACTGGGAAGGAAAAGTGATTTTTCTTAGAAATCTCTAATGTTCACAAAAATGGACTAATGAAAAAGGAACTGCACTAACTAATTTTAAATAACTATAGACCAATCAGAGTGCCAACATGATCTAATTACCATATTTATCAGAGTATAACACATACTTTTTTTGCCTGAAAACAGAAGGTAAACCCTGCCTGTGTGTTATACACCAGTATTTTTTAATGTTTTTTTGCTTACCAAGGGGGGGGGCAGGGATCGGGCGGTCCACCCCGGGTACCACCCATTGGGGGGTGTCAGGCCAGCTGCCCCGCCTCTCCTTGCCCTGGGACAGCGCTGTAATACTTTTAAAGTTAAGAAAATATTACTGACAGCCCCTTCTCATACAACGTTCCTCCTGTTTCACTCTCAATGTAAATGGTAAACTGTAATATCTAAAGTAACGCCATTCGTTCTGGCCTGCTCTCCTCCTCCCGCACTGCCTCCTCCTCAAGTGTAGCTTTTGATTGGAGGAGGAGAGCGGTCATGTGACCATCAATGAAACAGCAGAGTAGAGTCACATGAATGGGTCCATGATAGAGTGGCATTAATTGAGGTATTACAGGCTTCCATTTACATTGAGAGTGACCCAGGACGAATGTTGTTTGAGAAAGGGCTGTCAGTAATAATTTACAATGTGAGTCACAAAGAAGGAGCGGTGTATGAGAAGGGGCTGACAGTGATGTTTTCTCAACTTTAGAGTATGCTGGCAGCGCTCTCCCAGGAGACTGGGATCTCCTGGGAGTGCAGGGGGGCTTTAGAATGAAAGAAGTCTGTGTACTGTGCAGGGAAAGGGGTCCGTGTAATGTGCTGTGCAGGGGGTCCGTGTGCTGTGCAGGGGGTCCGTGTGCTGTGCAGGGGGCCGTGTGCTGGGCAGGGGGTCTGTGTGCTGTGCAGGGGGTCCATGTGCTGTTTAGGGGGTCCATGTACTGTGCAGGGGGTCTGTGGGCTGTGCAGGGGGTCTGTGGGCTGTGCAGGGGGCCTGTGTGCTGTGCAGGGGGTCAGTGTGCTGTGCAAGGGGTCCGTGTGCTGTGCAGGGGGTCCGTATGCTGTGCAGGGGGTCTGTGTGCTGTGCAGGGGGTCCGTGTACTGTGCAGGGGGCGGTGAAAAGTTTTTTCCCTAAAACTTCCCTCTTAAATTTAGGGTGCGTGTTATACGCCTGTGCGTGTTATACACCGATAAATATGGTAGTTCAAGTTCTAAAGTGCAGCACATACAGTATGTTGCAATCCAGGAACAATATACTCCAGATGGCTCTCAGACCAATACATTGTCCAAAATTCATAAACACAGAAGAAGGATATGTATGTAGTACTCACTTTTGTTTCCAGCGGTTTAGACATTAATGGCTGTGTGTTGAGTTCTTTTGAGGGGTCAGCAAATTTACACTGTTATACAAGCTGTACACTCATTACTTTACATTGTAGAAAAGTGTCATTTCTTCAGTGTTGTCACATGAAAAGATAGAATAAAATATTTACAAAAATGTGAGGGGTGTACTCACTTTTGTGAGATATTGTATGTATTTTTAGTCATAGTGTAGGACTTTTCTTGTATATCTTCTTTAAGACTGTCATTGATAACTTTTCCATTTCCCTCCTAGAATCTGTTTTTAAAGCCCAACTCCAGATGTTTTTTTGTTTTTCTTTCAAATTGGTGATTGTCCTACAGTTGTTAAAAAAATAAACAGCAACTGTAAAACTCAGCCTATCTCTGGATCTATCCCCTGCAGACACACCAATGATCTACCGCTGATCTTCTCTTAGGGTGAAAGCTGCCTATAGCATTATTGTGCTGTATCTGTGCTGTAAAGAAGCAGTTCAGAATTTATATTGACCGGGGGCAAGTAAGAATCATCTTTATGGCTCTGCCCACTATCCAAAATGAAGGTGGAAGTAGGGCACATAGATCCCTTTCGATTTTAGGAAGGATTAACTGAGCTTTGCACTAGTTTAGTGGTGGGCTTTTAGGTTTTGTTAATTCCACCTCATTGTAATCTGTTTGGTTATCCATCCTATTATGAACAAATTACATTACAGTGTGGTTTCCTTCTGCACAATAGTAGGGTTTGACAGCTGGCATATTAATTATTGTATTTGTGCCCACTATGGAAATCCCCAGCCACAACTCCACTGTATGTTATCTATCTATCTATCTATCTATCTATCTATCTATCTATCTATCTATCTATCTATCTATCTATCTATCTATCTATCTATCTATCTATCTATCTATCTATCTATCTATCTATCTATCTATCTATCTATCTATCTATCTATCTTTCTATCTATCTATCTATCTAGTAAAAATACATGTGTCCTGAGCAATTCTGGGCTTGTGTATTTAGAAAAAACTGGATAAAATCGCCAAGGAGGTACCATCTGTGAGAATAGCCCAAGGGAAGGGGAATGTCACAGTATCTGAGCAGAAGTAAAAATAATACCACACTCAAGACACCCCGGGAAAAGGGTTGCGTTGCCTAAAGCTCATGGATGAACTACTTCCACAATTTTATATGTGAACTTATTTTGTGTCCACTAACTTTCCAGGAGACATTTACTTTGTGTCCACTGACTCTCTAGGAGGCACTCAACCTATTTGGGATTGTCCAGTTCTCACACACACCTGAGCTTTAATGCATAGTGGATGTGAACCGAAGCCTCCGCTTAGAATTACATCACGTGAACACCCTTGTCAGTGTTACCAGATCAGTGTGCGGCTTTGCCTGTCAGCTGTCCCTGCACTATCGCTGACTACAATCACAAGGACCGGCAAACGTCTGCTGAGATCCTTCCTGGGACCCTTCCTGAGTGGTTCCATCTTCGGTGCTGCACGGCCGGTGAGTGAATTTGCTTGTGAGTGGATCAGTCTGGTCCTGTTGAAACCGCTAAACAGCCGTGCACAGACCAGTAAGCCCCTATACACTTGATTGTTTTTGTTATCCTGATTTGAAGCTTTCTCAAGGATACCGGACTGTAGGTGTCTAACATATGCCTATCTCTGCACCTGTGAGCATGTGCTTCAGTTTACTAATGAAGTTTACTTCCATTGAAGCCTCCACACACAGATTACAATAGAGGAAGGATGTTTTACCCCCCTCACTCCCCTGCTATCTTTCATCAAACAGATCTCTATACTTAATAGTGCTGTGGCATTAGGTTTATCCATTGTCCTTAATTGCGCTCTTATCAGGGGACCTCAACCTTCACTCAGGACTACTCCTGCAGCCCCCTGTTTATCTCTTTATCTGCTCCCCTTGATGTTTAGTGTCAGGGCAGGTTCTATATTACCTGGGACATTTACCATCTTGCCTTCTATGAACTGTTGACCTTTATATAATTTATTACAGGTAATTATTGTATTTATTTCCAGTTTGTAGTATGAGCTTCATATGGTGGATGAAAGTTTGTATGATTGAGGTCCGTGGTGATCACCTGTTCATGACAACGTTGTCATTCATTTTAAATTTACAGTGGAGGTAGTGTGATACCTTATTACATTTAGTGTGGGTGCATTTTTTTTTTTTGTAATTTTCTAATAAAGAATTGTTGAGTATATTATTTGGGTGTTCCTCCCTAACAAATCCTTTTCCAGGCCTTTGGGCTTCTTTCCTGCTTTCTCCCCATTCCTGGAATTTTGTTTATTCCGGTGTGTATTGTAGCAAAAGGTGTCCCGCACCAAAGACTTCAAAAAGCAATAGTACCGCAAAAAAAAAAAAAAGATGATGCTTTGAACCCACACTAGCTCCTTTTTTAATACAAACAAGTACTTTTATTTACTGTAGATGACAGAGCATTTTTTTTTTAAAGCAAACCTTTTAAGCCAGCCAAAGAAACCATACAGTTAATCTAGGTATCATTAACTGTCCCTGTCATTAGGGAAAATATGGCATTTATCACTAGAAGAATTATTTTAATTACTAATGTCTTAGAATTCCCACTATTTTTAATCATTTAAAGGATTATAAATATCATAAAGAGCTTTATATCTCTTTATACCTTAAACTATGCAGAGGGTTCTTTACTGTAAGAGCGGCAAGGATGTGGAATTCCCTTCCACAGGCAGTGGTCTCAACGGGGAGCATTGATAGCTTTAAGAAACTATTAGATAAGCACCTGAATGACCGCAACATACAGGGATATACAATGTAATACTGACACATAATCACACATAGGTTGGACTTGATGGACTTGTGTCTTTTTTCAACCTCACCTACTATGTAACTATGTAACTATATCTCTTGTACCCCTGAGAATGGCTATAAGATGAGGAATCATCAGCTTTGTTTGCTTTTACCTTTAATTTGTTTGCTCTTAAGAATTAAAATGGTATGACACATACAGTATACTGTATAGATGGAATAAGGTCACTATTAAAACAACCAGCACAACACCAGTTATTCATTTCACATTATCACAATTATAGTGTCCAAACAAAGACAACAAATATTGTTGTCACTTGGAAATTAAAGTAAACCTGTAGTGGATGCTGAAACTGCTAACATATCTTTCTAAAAGCACTTGCCCCATGACTGCCATGCTGATGTAATGACTTTAACATTTTGAGCCACTGACCCGGTACACCAAAGCAGATAAAAAGATCTGGCTTAAAGGGTAACTCCAGTTTCCTGGTAAAAAAAAAACAATGGACTGTGGGGGGACCCCACGCCGTTTTTTTCTTTGTTTTTGTTTAACCGCTTCAGCCCAATAGATTTTACCCCCTTCCGGACCAGAGCACTTTTTGCGATTCTGCACTGTGTCGCTGTAACTGACAATTGCGCGGTCGTGCGACATTGCACACAAACAAAATTGATGTCCTTTTTTTCCCACAAATAGAGCTTTCTTTTGGTGGTATTTATACAAATATGTGTGAGCGCTCAGGACAAAATAAAAAATGCACTATGAAATAAATAAATATAAAATCAATCAATAGGCTGAAAAAATAAAAGCAAAGCTATAACTGCAGGATAATATAATCAGTAGTCCATGGCAATAGCCAGTCCATAGCAATAAACTTGTGCAAAAGGAGTAAATTAGAACAACTAAAATGTTTCTATGTGAAGACCAGCGCTGAGGGCAAGCTTTCCAGGTGAGCGAAGTCAGCTCTCTAGTAAACATGGAAAAGAACAAAAGAAAAGCGCCTCTGAGTGCAGGTATTTATTTATGACAACAACAAGTTATCCACACTTACAGATTAGTAAGGAGAAGATGGCTACAGAAGGGGAACGGCTCCAGGATCGGTCCCGGCGTCCGTGGCGTGGATTCGGCAGTATAGATGAGAAGAGATGGCCTCGGTCCCCCGCAGGAGAGAGCAGACCGCTGCCCTGGATGAAAGTCCTGTAATCCAAGATGAGGTCACTCGTGGGTGTGTGACGTCACCGGAGTGAAGAGAACCACAACGCATTTCAGAGCATGCGCAAAGTTCCCACTGCGCATGCGCGCTCCTTTATCAAGTGTAGGGCAGACGGGGAAGAAGACAAACTTATATAGCTCCGCATAGAGGGAAAAAACACTACAGATGATAGGGTAAACACAATTAACTGGAAAAGTGTTGAAAAACATGTTGAAAAACAAAAAGCCCGCTAAAAGGGAAGGGGGAGGCGGACCTAATGATGAATATTAAAAAATGTAAAAGAAAAATATAAAAAATATATGAAAAAATAATAATAAAAAATAAAAAATAATAATAATGATAAAGAAAATAAAACATTAAAAAAAATTATAAAAATGAAACAGTATTGTGGGGGGAATAATTACAATAAAAAATATATATATATAATGTAAAAAATATATATATAATAATAGTATTATTGCTGAAGGGAAACCAAAAATGATAATAATAACTAAAATATATATATATATATATATAATAAAAATAATAATAATAATCAAAATAATGATAATAATATTAATAGAGGACTCAAATGGATTATAATGATGTTTGAGAAATAGGACTGTAATATCACACTACGTGAAGACGCACTCTTATTAATCTACAGATATGTCACATGACAGCGACTACTATCTGGAGATGGATAGTGAGTGGATAGGGATAAAAAATTGTTAATTATTAAAAATATATGTAAATCATTTAGAACAGTAAACTAAGGGTACATTGCAGCTAGGTTGGTAAATAACTGAAGGTAATAGGAACTCCTAGTAACAATTATGTATACTGAGGATGATAAATAAAAAAAAAATATATATATATATATATATATATATATGCACTAAACAACATACACCATACATATATGCGTATAAGATACAGGTAATTCTATAGAGGTATATATATAAAAATATGTCAAAAATACATGAAGAATAAATACATGTAGAATAAATACAATATATAAAAAACGCATATATGAACAAAAAAATCCATACTGGGATGGGAAAGAGGAGAAAATGGCTAGATGGTTATATGATAGTATTAACTTCTATTTCTTCATTTAACCCATTGGGCGCAAGAGTATCGAGGGTATATATCCAAAAAGTCTCGCGTTCACATAATTTGGAGAACCGTTCAGCTTCTGACATGTTACGGGGTATCGACTCTAGGACCCACACCTGTAAGCCAGCAGTAGATTGATTGTGATGCTCCAAAAAATGGCGAAGAATGCTATGTTCATCGCAACCTTCCTCGATAAATCTGCGATGTTTGCCAAAACGTTGTCGTAATGGACGAATGGTGTGGCCGACATATAATGATTTGCATGGGCATGTCAGACAGTAAACGTAAAAGTTATAAAATCCCTCCAACTGGTATATCTTATCTTTATGTTGAAAGCTCCGTTGGCCATGTCTCACGAAAGCACAGGTTTTACAAAGCGATTTATTGCACCTATACATGCCAGTGAGAGGGATAAGAACCAGGGGGTTATTAGGTTTGGTGCATTTTAGTTTGCTGTTGGGCGCTATCTTATTTTTCAATGTTGGGGTCCTTCTATAAGTGACCTTCGGTCTGTTAGTGAGTATTATTAAGGAAGGGGTCCTGTTTTAAGATGTTCCAATATTTATGGAGAATATGCTCCATTTTCTTATATTTGCCATGGTATCTGGTGATAAAACGCACAGTATCATTTTCCAGCAGTTTTTTGATCTTAGGTTTTTTCCGGAAAGAAAGGTGATGTAGGCCTGGTCTACTAAATTGTCTGGGTATCCCTTATCTAAAAATTTATTTTTGAGGTGCACGCTTTGAGAGATGTAATCAGAATCTCTGGTACAGTTTTTTCTTAGTCTACAAGACTGACCTCTAGGGATGTTATTGACCTGCGGGTGATGGCAGCTATCAAAATGTAAATAAGAGTTCCCCGCAGTGGGTTTGGTGTAATTACGTGAAAAAATGTGAGTATTGTCATGAAAAAGCTCAAGGTCTAAAAAGGAAAGGCTATCTACATTGTGTACAGATGTGAAAGAAAGACCTAAATCATTTTTGTTGCAATGTGAGACAAAACTGTCTATTGAGGAGGAAGGACCATCCCAAATGACGATGATGTCATCTATGTATCGACCGAAAAATACTAGGTGTTTGGCAAAAGGGTTATTGTTCCATATAAAGCGATCTTCCCACAACTCCATGGTTAAATTTGCATAGGATGGGGCACAATTGGTGCCCATGGCAGTGCCATGGGTTTGCAGAAAAAATTCCTCCTCGAAATGAAAATAATTGTGTGTTAGGCAATAAGTGGTGGCTTCCGATATGAATAGAGACTGCTTAGCATTTAACAAAGGGTCCAGAGACAGAAAATGTTGAACTGCCAATAGACCTATATGAGGGGGTATAGATGTATACAAAGAGTTAACGTCGAGAGATAACCAAGAGTAACTGCCAATGCCAAGTGTAGGGGGTCAAGAGTTCCATCAGGTGTATGGAATCCCATACATAGGATTGGAGATTCTGCGCCAAGGGCTGTAAAAAGGAGTCGACATACTGGGAGAAGCCGCTGGTAACATTATTCATAGAGGCCATAATAGGTCTACCAGGGGGATGAGATGAGTTTTTGTGCACCTTGGGTAGATGATAAAAATATGGTGTACTGTAAAATTCTTTACATAGAAAAGCGGCTTCATTCTTGTTGATAACTCCATCTAAGAGAGCTTTCTTGGTTAGTGCCTCAGCTTCTAGTCTAAATTGAGGTACGGGATCAGAAGGAAGTTTTTTATATGTATGGTGTGTGTTGTTTAGTGCATATATATATATATATATATATATATTTATATATATATATATATACATTTTTTTTTTTATTTATCATCCCCAGTATACATAATTGTTACTAGGAGTTCCTATTACCTTCAGTTATTTACCAATCTAGCTGCAATGTACCCTTAGTTTACTGTTCTAAATGATTTACATATATTTTTAATAATTAACAATTTTTTATCCCTATCTACTCACTATCCATCTCCAGATAGTAGTCGCTGTCAAGTGACATATCTGTAGATTAATAAGATTGCTTTTTCAAGTAGTGTGATATTACAGTCCTATTTCTCAAACATCATTATAATCCATTATTATTATTCTTATCCTCTATTATTATTATTATCATTATTTTGATTATTTTGATCTTAAATATTATTAATATTATTATTTTTATTTTTATTATATATATATATATATATATATATATATATATATATATATATATATATATATATATATATATATATATATATATATATATTTTAGTTATTATCATTTTTGGTTTCCCTTCAGCAATAATACTATTATTATTATATATATATTTTTTCCATTATATATATATATATATATATATATATATATATATATATATATATATATATATATATATATATATATATATATATATATATATTTTATTGTAATTATACCCCCCACACTGTTTCATTTTTAGAATGTTTTTTTTATGTTTTATTTTCTTTATCATTAGTATTATTTTTTATTATTATTTTTTCATATATTTTTTCATATATTTTTTATATTTTTCTTTTACATTTTTTAATATTCATCATTAGGTCCGCCCCCCCTTCCCTTTAAGCGGGCTTTTTGTTTTTCAACTTGTTTTTCAACATGTTTTTCAACACTCTTTTCCAGTTAATTGTGTTTACCCTATCAGCTGTAGTGTTTTTTCCCTCTATGCGGAACTATATAAGTTTGTCTTCTTCCCCGTCTGCCCTACACTTGATAAAGGAGCGCGCATGCCCAGTGGGAACTTCGCGCATGCTCTGAAACGCGTTGTGGTTCTCTTCACTCCAGTGACGTCACACGCCCACGAGCGCCCTCGTCTTGGATTACGGGACTTTCATCCAGCGCAGCGGTCTGCTCTCTCCTGCGAGGGACCGAGGCCATCTCTTCTGATCTATACTGCCGAATCCACGTCATGGACGCCGGGACCGATCCTGGAGCCGTTCCCCTTCTGTAGCCGTTTTTCTCCTTACTAATCTGTAAGTGTGGATAACTTGTTGTTGTCATAAATAAATACCTGCTCTCAGAGACGCTTTTCTTTTATTCTTTTCCATGTTTTTTGGTGGTATTTGATCACCTCTGCAGTTTTAATTTTTTGCGCTATAAACAAAAAAAAGAGCGACAATTTTGTAAAAAAACACAATATTCTTTACTTTTTGCTTTAATAAATGTCCCCCAAAAATATATTTAAAAAAAAATGTTTTTCCTCAGTTTATATGTATTCTTCTACATATTTTTGTAAAAAAAAAAAAAAAACGCAATAATCATATATTGATCAGTTTGTGCAAAAGTTATAGAGTCTACAAAATAGGGGATAGTTTTATGGCATTTTTGTTATTATTTTTTTTTATTAGTAATGGCGGTGATCTGCAATTTTTATCAGGACTGCAACATTATGGCGGACACATTTGACACTATTTTAGGTACGCCCATTTGCCCACCGCTGCCATTGTGCCGACGTATATCGGTGTGCAGCGGTCAGCAAGTGGTTAATTTGTCAATTTAGTGACAATTTCAACCTCAAATCAATTTAAATGTGATTTGACTATTTTTTTCTTTAGAAATGCAATTTTTACTGCAGCATGTTCTATACATGCTACAGATGTGCCACTTTACAGAGAGCCCCCCCCTAAGGCACTATATTTAAAGTATTTTTTTATTCTTATTGCTTCACTTCCCGCCATTTTTGTTTTTTTGTTTCCGCTATTTTTTTTATTTTGGCTGAGGGAAGCCCGCCGACAGCGGATGAGTCATCCATTGTTAAGGACACGGAGGCTGGCTTCCTGGCCCTGTTTCTTAACAACATATTTACTGTGCATTCAGTGGGCGAACAGCCCACCGAATGTGCAGAAATTTCGGGTGTTTGGAGAACACATGAATGGGCGAAGTTTGGGCAGAGCAAAACAACTGTTTGCCGAACGATAGTTTTTTACCTTCATGCCTTGCCTCTCCAGGGACTCACACTCCTGATTGGCTTTATGCAGCAGCGGGAGTCATTGGCTCCCACTGGTGTCAATCACAGTCAGTGAGCCAATCAGGAGACAGAGGGGGCAGGCCGAGCCGGGGCTCCTTGTGTGAATGGATACACAGAGCTGCGGTTTGGGAGCGTGCCTGCTTGGGTGCCCCCAAGCAATCTGCTTGCTGTGGGGCTATCCAAGAGGAGCAAGGAGCCAGGAGCACCTGCATGGGACACAAGAAAATGAGGATCTGGGCTGCTCTGTGCAAAACCATTGCACAGTGCAGGTAAGTATAACATGTTTGTTTGTTTTTTTTAAACAAGACTTTAATATCGCTTTAAGTGAAATTGTGCTTTGCAGAGTTTTCTTAGGGGGTGATATTGAATAAGCCTGACCATCAGAAGCACACAAAAAGTACAAAAAATATTCACACAAAAAGATTTTGCATACTGCGTAAAAGGTGATCCTTAATAAAAACCACAGTTATTACATGTGAACAGTCCAGCATTTAAATGAAAACGTGAATAAAGAATGAATATGTGGTGTAATGAAAGTCCAAATAATTTATCCTCTTCCCCCAGAGATTACACCACCAATCATGACTTCACTGTTCACCACTCCTATTCCCACTCCAGTGTAACTCACCAGATGTATTTGCCTGTCATATACCACATAGGCAATATGAACTCAAAACACGTTAGTCCTTGGATATGATTCCACACCAGACAAGACTCATCATCAATTTCACTCTCAACCATTATAAAACAAGAAGCCCACGCAGACACAGGGAGAACATGCAAACTCCAGGCAAGTAGTGCCATGGTTGGGATCCAAACAGAAAACCCTAGTGCTGCTGGGTATAAGTGCTAATCACTTAGCCACTGTGCTGAAATACTATGTACTGAATATGAAAAGTATAAGTCTTTATTTGTTTTACTTCTAACGTTAAATAAGAATGTTGTTGACCTCCCTGGCGGTATGATTATGTCAGATTTTTGATGCGCAAAACGGTACAATGTTTTGCATTGAAATTTGTTTTATGTTTTGAGTTTTATATTGTAGGCCTGTAATTCTTAGGAATAACACACTTAAATCTGTCCAAACAAGAGCCTAGTAGACAACCCGGGTATGATAAAGTTTGAAACACGAAATCATAAATTCTAATATAATAAATAACTATAAATAATTATAACAAATAATAATATAATAATAATAAAAATTATTCAATAATGTAATCATATCAAAACACTGAAATTTGATCAGTTTCAGAATTGTCACTGTCATTACTTTCAGTGTTTGATAACGAATTTCCCTACAAATCCCTATCGCTCAATTCTGCAAGTGATTCTAATTTATTATCGCTGTTTTCTATCTGGCCTAAAACCACTTTTGATGTACAGGGACACTTTTTGGTTGCTATGGACAATATCCAGTTTCTAGGCAAAAAGAACAGTATATATAATATAAAACTGCATGCAGGGCACAGGACAAACCACTAGGGACAAAAGGGATGTGAAATAATGTGATGCAGTAATGTAATCTGTAAAATTACAGTGTACTGTATGTGTGACGTGTTTTTCACTTTTTTGAATTTGGCGCCGTGCTCCATCCCCGTGCGTTGCAAAACTTGTAGGGAACGGAGCTCGGCACTGTGGTAAATCCAGCTGAGGACAGCTTGCACAAGCAGCGGGGAGACATCGCAGGATCCTGGGGACAAGGTAAGTAATTTTGCCTGGATCCTGCAATGCGATCCTGAGTGTGGACCGGGGTTACCGCTTTTGGTAATGAAAATTCACCCCGAGCCACACTCAGGATTACCGCTAAGGAGGTTAAAGCCAATGAGGTCTGAAACTAAACCACTAACAGGATGTGCAGCATATCTGTGCTGTGGTTCTTCCTGTTATTTTTTTTCCATGAAAAAAAAACCTGTCTGATCCCTCTCTCTTGCATTGTGATCTGGTAAACATTTGAATGAAATGTTGCTTTCTGTGCAATATTTCTGGCTGTTGTCTCTGACATAAAACACTGCAATTTTTTTTCACAACAAAAAAAACTGCCCTATCTTTACCTATTTAAATGTTGGCTAGTAAAAAAGCTTAGATCATATGCAGCATGTCTGTACAATATTTTTTTCTATGAAATAATGCACTGAAATATTTCTTCCACAATAAAAACATACTTATCTCTCGATATTCAATATGGGCTAGTAAAAACATTTACATTATGTACTGTGTTTCTGTGCTTTATTTCTGGCTATTGCCTCTTACATAATATACTTTATTAAAAAGTGCCTTGTTTCACCCTATCACATTGTGGTCAAGTACTGTAAAGCACTTACATGATGTGCATTCTGTATGTGCTACATTTCCAGCTGTTATCTCTGAAAACACTCTTATTTGTATTACTTATTAAACAGCCCCATATCTCCCCCTTACATTGCTTCCCAATAAAGCTGCTTACATATTTTAGAAATGTTTTTGTGCACTCTGTTTTGACATTATATTAAACTTTGTACACAATACAATGTGGTACCGCACTCAAAAAAAAGACCACAACTATCTTATGAAAAATGTTTTGCCACTGTTTGGCAATTGTTGTGAAGTTATTATATATTTTTTTGATTTTACGTGTAAACTCTTACATTGCTTTTAACTTTCAATATGTTTTTATTGTCAAGTACATCATACAGTTTATGCATTAACATATTGGAATGTACAGGAGGGAATGCCTCCTCGAACCAAAGGACAGAAAGGTTACAATTCGAGAAAGAAAACAACATAAAACATACGGTTTCTCATCTTTAAAGGCATTTGGTGGGGTAAACCTGAGATATATTCGTATCTATGTTTTAGAAAAACATTCTCCAAGCGTTTTCACTAAAAGCCTCACGGGAACTTTCCCCTACCCCGGCACCCCTGACGGGATCTAGCTGTGCCAGGTGGGGAAAATCCCCCTACTTCTCCTATGCCCATTAGGTTGGAGCCCTCAGGAATGTTGAGGGACTATGAATCCCCGTGGGCTAGGTAGTGTACCGCATGTTAGCTACATATTGAATTGCCACCAGTTAGCTAACTGATGTGAGATAGAAGACAGGAAAAAGATTTAAAAGAGAGAGAGAGAAGAGAGAGGAGGGTGGGTGGGTGGAGGGGTCTTTCCAGGGGGGAGAGGGGGGAGCAGGAGTACATCTGTGTGTCTCTCAGATTAAGGCAGTATGAATTCGTCTATGTGTGGGTTAGGGGTTGTTGCGTGCCTGAACCCCTGGTATGAGGGAGGTTCCCATGTATTGGGCCCAGGGTTCCCATATTGTTTGGAATTTCTTAGAGGTGTTTGTCAGGATGCTCGAAAGCTTTTCTTGAGCCATAATCCACGACACCTTCCTTTTTACTGCGTTGAACGAGGGCCTTGGTTGTTTCCATGCTTTGGCAATTGAGATTTTGGTGCCCAATAATATAAAGTTGATCAATGTTTGATTAGCCTTAAAAATTCCAGAAAGGTTAGCGTTGAGAATAGCCACCTCTGGGGACCTAGGGATCTGGCAAGTCGTCACCTTGTATATCATAGAGAAGACTTTTCTCCAAAAAGTGCGTATTTTGGGGCATTCCCACCAAATGTGGGCCATAGTGCCCAGGTGTTGACAACCTCTGAAACATAATGGGTTCGCTGAGGGATAGATTGCTGCCAACCTGGTAGGGGTTAGGTACCATCTGGTAATCAATTTGATACTTGCCTCCCTCAAGGAGATGTTCTGGATCCCCTTAAAGGATTTAGTAAGAGCAGCTTGCCAGATCTCTATGTCCCTGCAGCATTGGAAGTCAGACTCCCATGCCTTCATATATGTGGTTTTGTCTGTAGGGCAAGTGAGGGCCGAATATATCACTGATATGCCTCCCCTCTGCTCCATGGCTTGTCCGCACCAATGTTCGTATACTGTGAATTTAGGGGGGAGCGGTTTCTCTTTCCATATAGAGTGGAGAAAGTGAGTGATTTGGTAAAAGCGGAATCGTTCCGGTTCCGGGAGGTCCAGGTGTTTGATACAGAATTTGAGGGTGATTGGTCCATTGGGAGTGAAGAAGTGCCCTATCCGGTATAGCCCTTTGTCCAACCACCATTTGAATGCTGAGATGTCAAGTCCCGGTGGGAAGTCAGGGTTGTGGAATAGGTGAGCTAAGGGTCGACCCGTGGAGACCAGGGCCGTGGAGTGCCGTAGGGAGTCCCAAAGGGCGCATGAGTGGGATAGAGTGGGTGATAGTATGGGCGGTCTAGATTTAGGTGGGCACCAAAGTATGTAGTCTATCGTGTGTTTGGGGATGGCTTGTCTTTCGATATTCACCCAGTCTGGTTTCTCGTAGCGAGAGTAAATTGAGGACAGTTGGGCCAATCTGGCAGCTAAGTAGTATTTACGTAGGTTTGGGAGACCCAGCCCTCCCTTGCGTCCGTGAAGGAAGAGGGTACTCTGAGGGATACGATAACCTTTCTTACCCCAAATATATCGGAGAATTTTACTCTGCAAAGCTCTTAGGTGATCTTTCCTGAGTGGGATAGGGAGGGAGCGAAAGAAGTAGAGGAGCCTGGGGAGTAGGGTCATCTTAACAGAGTTAATCCGACCCAGCCAGGATAGCTCGTGTTTTGACCATGAAATAAGGTCCGCCTCTAGTTTCTTGAAGAGTGAAGGATAATTTTGCGCATAAAGCGTTTCCGTCTTGGCCGTCAGTGTGATTCCCAGGTAGCTAATGGACGTGTCGCCCCATTTGAAGGGAAAGGATTGTTTTAGAGAGTCAACTGTTTGTGGCGGTAATGAGACATTAAGAGCTTGAGATTTGGTGAAATTGACTTCGAGTCCAGAGATTTTAGAAAAGTTCTTTAACACTAGGCATAGATTAGGCAGTGTAGTGAGGGGGGAAGTCAGGAAAAGGAGGATGTCGTCGGCGAAGAGCCCACATTTGTGCATCTGGTCTCCACAGGTCACCCCTTTTATGTTCGGGTTATGTCGAATGGCGATTGCTAAGGTTTCTATGGCTATTGCGAAAATTAGGGGGGATAGAGGACACCCTTGTCTAGTGCCCCGTGAAATGTCTATTGGTTTGGAGTAATGGCCTTGGATGCGTATTTGGGCCTTTGGTTGTGAGTAGAGAGCATGCAGAAGTCCCAGAAAACGGCTACCGAATCCCCATCTCTCCAATATAGTGAAGATGTAGTGCCAGGAGACCGTGTCAAAGGCCTTCTGCAGGTCTAGGGATAGAAGGAATCCCGATTGGTGAGGCCCCCCTGTCCAGTTAGTTTGAAGAATCGAGGTGATATCTATCGCCCTCCTTATTTGGTCAGGACCCTGTCTCCCGGGTATGAATCCTACCTGGTCCTTATGTATATATTGTGTAATAAAAGAGGACAACCTGTTAGCCATTATTTTGGTAAGTATTTTTAGGTCATTATTTATGAGTGAGATCGGTCTGTAGTTGCTAACGTCTTCGTGATTTTTGCCAGGTTTGGGTATGACCGTGATTAACGCGGTGTTGAGATGGATGTCTAGGGGGTTTCCATTGGTTTTGGAGTTGAAGAAGGAGGTCAGGTGAGGTGCCAGAATGACTGCAAAAGACTTGTAGTATGCTACAGAAAGGCCATCCGGACCCGGAGCTGATCCCCCTCTAAGGTCTTTTATGACCCCCAAAACCTCCTCCTCAGAGATGGGTATTTCCATCTTTTGTTTGTGGGCCTCTTTTAGGGAGGGTAGGGGGACACCTTCCAGAAACTGCGGGATTAAGGTCGCGTTTGGTGTATTTGTTTGGCTATATAAAGTAGAGTAAAAACCCCGAAAGGCATCTAGAATCTTGGAAGGATTGGACGTGGGGGGTTGGCCATTTACTCTGAGTTTGGGGAAGGCATGGGTTCTGATGGGGGGAGACAGTTTTTTAGCCAGGAGGGGACCTATTTTGTCTGCCTGAGTGTAGAATTTTTGTCCATTCCAGCGAATGGCCTTTTCAGCCTTAGATGTGAGTGCTAGATTGAGATCAATTCTCGCTCTATCGAGAAGGGAAACAGGGGTCTTGGAGGGGTCCCTTTTGTGGGAAGCTTTTAGTGTGGTGTATTCCTTTTCCAACTTAATTAGGTCTGCTTTTTGTGCTCGTTTGGTTTGAGCGGCAATCTGGATGAGTGTACCTCTTATAAATGCTTTATGTGCAGCCCATAATGTTTCTGGAGAAATGTCCTCTGATTTATTGAGTTTAAAATATTCTTTAAGGGCTTTTTCGAGTTCAATGACCTTGATGGGGTCAGATAATAGTGACTCATTCAGTCTCCAGTGTCCCCTGGATCCGCCCAGGGGGCCCGTTTTGAGTGAGATGGTCACTATGGAGTGGTCCGAGAGGGCCGTCTCCCTGATTTGTGCTTTGTGGATCAAAGGGAGTAGGGAGGATGGGGTCAAAATGTGGTCAATCCTCGCATAGGTATTATGGGGGGGAGAGTAATGGGTATAGTCCCTCTTGTTGGGGTTAAGTTCCCTCCAAGTGTCAGTTAAGCCGTGGGTATGGATTGTTTTGGCGATCCTGAGGCTCTCTTTGGTGGGTCGTGTTAGTTGAGTCAGAAGGGGTTTAGATTTGTCCAGTCCCTGATCGAACGCTGCGTTCGAGTCTCCGCCAAAGATGACCGTTCCCTCCAATTTCTGAGCGAGGCTGCGCAGTAGGGAGTCAAAAAATTTTGCTTGTCCTCTATTTGGAGCATAGTAGGAGACCAGGGAATACAGGTGGTCCCCCACTGTTCCCTTGACCAGGAGGAACCTGCCCTCCGGATCAGCGAATTCAGACAGTTTTACAAAGTTAAGATGTTTGGAAATTATGATTGCAACTCCCTTAGTTTTGTTGTCTGCACTCGCTAAGAAAAACTGTGGGAAATGAGGGTGGAGATACTTAGGGCTATACCGGGAGGGGAAGTGTGTTTCTTGCATCATAATGATGTCTAGCTTGAGATGCTTATAATAATCGAGGACCTTTCTCCTCTTAATCTGGGAATTGATTCCCTGGACATTGTGAGAGGCTATGTGGAGTTCAGCTGTAGGGTCGTTAGCCATGGAGCAGTTGGAGTGTAGTGCAATGGCCCTCACTTACCCTTTGGTGCGTGGGAACCTGGACTTTAGGATGATGATCGTAGATTCTTCTTGGCGGGAAGATATCAGGAATTCCCGTGGGTGAGTGTGTGGTATCTGAAACACAAGATGTGGTTAGGCACAATGTATTGATTGGGGATGAGGGGTGGGGGTACAGGATAGAGAAGAAAAGGTCTCCTATAGAAGAAAGAAAAGACACAGGGAAGGAGAAACCCCCTATGTCTTTTAAAAAAAAATTTGAGTATGTCTGGCCCATCTGGGCTCAGACAGCCTAGCCCCCAGAGACCTTCGGGTGTCTAGGGGTTAGGTGGGTGCGCAAGTGTTTCCTCACGAAACCGAACGCCCAACAAAAAACTTGTTCCCTTACGGGAAAAAATGCTGGAAGAAAAAACAAAGAAAATTTTGAAAACAATACTGTGGTATACCCGGTTGTCATAACAGAGTTACTAGTTAGTGGCCCTTAAACCGTCGCCCAATTTAGTATCCTCCTAGTATGCTATTCATTTGCTATCACAGCAGAACGTCTATAAACTAGACCTGAAAAAAAAAAAAAAAAAAAAAAAACCTTAGTCAAGGGGGATAAGGTCTCTCCCCCCCTCATAGATAGGCGGGAGGAAGCAGCCCCTCCCAATCTAGAGAGGCACTGCTCCCTTGAGCACATTGGATAAGTCGATGGGCTAGTTAAAAATTATCAAAAATTAAAGAGGGGAGATCCGGATAAAATCCCAATCCCCCCCCCCCCCCGAACCTGAAAAACAAAAAAACACGTAACAAAGAGTTCTGGAAAGTCAGAAAACCTTGCCCGGTTGTGTAGCCTGCCTAGTGACTAGGCCCAGAGGATCCCCCCAGTTCCAGGGGATGGTCAAACGATCCCCACTTCACAATCGGGATAGAAGAGATGCAGTTCACATCATCCTTGGCTTCAGGTTTGGTTGTTGTCTTTGGCCTTCTTTGCTTTTCCTGTTGACCACAGTGGAGATTGAGGGCTGGTGGGGGTCTGTCGTTTATTGGAGTTGGTCCCGGCATTGGTCGTGTCCATCTCGGCTTCCTGGGAGATGATTTTCAGGTGCAGGAGCAATTTTTCTCCTTCAGGTAGGGAGGAGAAGGCGTAATGTTTCCCCTGGACGAAGAATTTAACCGCGAACGGGAAGGCCCACTTGTATTTTATATCTCTTTGGGTGAGAGCGAGCAGGAGGGGTTTTAGTGATCTCCTCCTTTGGATCGTAGAGGGCGATAGGTCTGCGAAGATCTGTACTGGGTGTCCCATGCATTGCACTGAGGGAGAGGATCTGGCCTTTCTCATCACTTCCTCTTTAACTGTGTAGTGGTGGGGCTTAGCAATAATATCTCTTGGGGTGCCGTCTTTTCTGGGGGGCCCTAGGGCTCTGTGTGCCCTGTCCAATTCAAGGTGTTGAGAGGAAATATTAGGGATTAGCTGTTTAATCAGGTCCTGAACTGCTTCTGGAACATTGTGAATCGTTTCCGGTAGGCCTCGGATTCTGATGTTATATCGTCTGGACCTATTCTCAAGTTCGTCAATACGAGCCATTGCTAGGTCTAATTGATCTTGCACAGTGCTGATGTGCTGCGAGTGTTGATTAGTGACAGCTATAGTGTCCTCCATTTTGTGTTCGATCGCATCGATACGGGCCCCTAAATTAATAAAGTCTGCCTTCAGGTCCCCTGTAATTTTAGCTGCCGTTTGAGCCAGGCCTCTGTCCAAAAGTTCAGAGAATCTGTGGAAGAGGGAGTCTATGTGAGAGGCAGAGTCACTGGCAGGGAAGGCATATGGTGTGAGGCCTGCGTGATCTGAGGTAGATCCCTGGGGGGATAGAGGGCCTTCATAGAGGGGGCGATCCTGCAGGGATCCTGTAGAGGCTGGAGAGGGGGTCAGCAGAGGTGGGTATCCCTGCTGTCTCCCTGGAATGAAGTGAGGGGGAGTGAGGGGTTGCTCTGACCTGTAGTCCGCCGGGCCTGTGGAGCAGAGAGTCTGAGGCAGAGGCTGTGCCTGTGTAGCGGCGGCCATCTTGGGCATCTCAGCCGTTTTTGTTTGCTCCCGTTGTGGCCACAGGTTCCGTTTCACCGGGGCCCCGGGCATATGGGGGTGTAGCCTGGACCTTGGGGAGTATCCCCAGGTACTTTATACTTGTGGCGGTGCGCTGTGGTCCGTGCTGTGGGCGCCGGTCGATCGTGAGGGAGCGGAGCTCTAGGCTTTAGCGGCCATCTTGCGAGCTCCGCGCATGCGCACTCCCCTCTTACATTGCTTTTAAATCTGTTTTTTCTGCCACTTCAGCTGATCAATTGTGATTGGATATTCTTACATTAAAAAATGTACTTGGAAATGTATGTAAGACTAGGAAAAATGTAAACATAAAAAATGTATCACACATATAAATTATGTTATGGCAGAATATGGTGTCCCTTACACTGCTGTATTGTTTTGTAACACTGCATATAGCCAAATGCATCTCCCATTGTATTGCCCAGATCCTCATTTCTTTGTTTGACAATCCCCTGCCTAATAACCTTGCAAATGACCAGAAATGATTTTAAGGATTCCCCCATTGATTTCAGTGGGGTTTGAAGTTGAAGCTTGCAACTTGAAGATTTGATGTTGAATGAATTCTAACATGTTCACTTATGACTACTCTCTGCAGATTTACTTTAATTTCCTTTTGGCTGTATTGCAAGGACAAATGACAAGCTACCATCATATATATATTCCTCCAGGTCCTGAACCTCACTTAAATCGAAAATCAATTCAAATTGGAGTTAGTCAGATATGTTAAATCAAAAATAAATGACAATTTTTTTGAGTAATAAGCAAAGAATTGTCATAAAAAAGCATGGGGGGGGGGGGCACTGCCCTAGGGAACATGTACCAGTGCAAAAAAAATAAAATAAAACTTTTAAAAATTTCAATTTGACCGGCAGCAGGGATTTTTTTTAAGCAGTGACATCTACAAAGGAAAATGGTTTGAAATCGCTGGGAAATGTTATTTCCCTCTTGGCTGCTATTTAGAAAAAAAAAATCACTGCACAAGTTCCCCTCCAAAGAACCCCCAAAATATTTGGATGACCTTTGGAGGGGTCTGTGTGTTGTTTTTTTGTAAAATTCACTTTTGCTGTAGCACATACTATAGTAAGAATGAAAAACAAATTTGTGTTGAGTTCCCCAAAAAAGAAAACTTGACTCTTTGAGATTGGTATGGATTTATGGCAGATATTCATGATAAAAAACAAAAAATGCATGAAGTCCCACAAAAATCTATATGAGATCCTTAAACCAGGCATGCAGCCTGGCTGGTCAAGAAGTTAAGGGGGGCGTGTGCCCCTTCCCTGAACCATACCAGGCCACATGCCCTTAACATGGAAGGTGCCTTGTTAGCGATCAAAATCTGGAGATCCTCTTTAAAATAGGGGGTCCCCAGATATCGCTCCAGCATGTAAATGAGCAAAGGGTTCCTAGTACCCCTATTAATTTGCAAGAAAATAAAATGTAACCTAGAAATAAAGACACTAAAATGTTTGACAAGTCTTTTATTAAAAATGTAAAAATTTAAATGCCCCAAAAATAGCCCTCTTTGTAAATCTATTGTCAATCGTGATTTTGCTGTCCGCCAACTCACAGAATTAAAAAATCGACCAGACAAGGTGCATACGACCAATTCTGATGGTGCTACTCACTGAGCTGTCATCAGCTATATAAACAATGATAGTAGTGACATCTTTGCCAGCGACCATATTTGGGCAGTTATGTCGCTACCATCCCTGTCCCTTTGCTTATGTTGCAGAGGTTTGCCACAACAGCCAATGAATGGTTTGAACCAAACTGTCAGCTTATCCAATTAAATTCCTAACAATTATTGTAATTTGCAATTGAAAAAAAATCACTGTCAGTTCAAATACAATATGTGGTCTTTAAAGTGTAACTCTGTGGGTGTGGCTTGGCAGAGCATGTAGCTAGATGTTCTGTCTGCCTTCTCCACCAGAGATGCGATTTTTCATCATGTTGGCACACATCCTGAGCTTGGCAACCGGATGACAACCTCCACTGATTGTCTGAACACAGAGCTTCCTCCCGATTATAGTTTTTCCCCATGTGGCCATGTCTAAATTAGACAAGGACTCCCAGATTGCTGCCAACATAGCTTGTCAAGATGACGGACATTATCCATGGCTGATGAGGAGAAGCACGGATACATTTTTTGCTAAAACCCTGGCCAGCAAATCAGCTTGGTATGGAGCAGAGGAGTTGAATCCGGGAGACGCAGAGGCAGATAAAGCAGCACCTATGGAGGATGAGGTGAGTGGCTCCTCAGAACTATAAAGACAGAGACAGTGATCCTAACTAAGGCCAGAACCATGGAGGATGAATTCATGATTGATAATTCCAAAATCTCATTATTTCCTGATTTCTCTCCTGACCTCCAACGCCAGAGAGTGAAATTTCAGGTGGTTAAAAAACACCTCCATTACCTGAATGTTCCAATATGCCATGATCTTTCTGACCCAGCTATAGAGGTTTGCAATGGGGGAAACGCATGTTTTCAATAACCCAACCTCAGCGATACGCTGGCTTGTTAGAGAGAAAAGCTTGCTCAAGGAATTTGTAGCAACCTAGCTTTTCTCAGATTATATAACACTAAAGAGAGACCTTACCTCTAGTGAGTTTTGATTCTACTGCTACGGTGTCAAGGTCATTCCTGCCTGGCAGGAAAGCTATATCAGACCACACTTCAAGTTGATCTGCATGGTTTCTCAATTGCTGTTGAAGTTCAGTTTGATCTACAAAGTGTAACACTTTTGTAAAAAAAAAAAAGTCCCCTCTTGGTGATCCATATACATTACAAGAATAGCAAACTTTGTTGTATAATCATACCTTTCTCTGTTATAAGGAAATAGCCATTTGTTTCACCCTTTCTCACAATAAATGGAAGGGTCAGTTTTCATTGTAACCACCTGAGCAAATATCAGTGTTATAATGAAAAAACCTGTAATGTCTGCACCCCTTTAGTAGAGGACAGGTCTTAGAGAGTATCTCACTAAAAATAAAAATCCAATTGCAAACAATGGCTGAAATTTCATTTGTATATGAGTTCAGTTTTCAAATAAAAGCAGAGAATTAATCATCATGTACTGTAAGTAGAAAATTTGATTCCTGTGGAAATTCTGCACTGTAAGGAACGTCCCTTCCCTAGATTTACCATATTGTAAAGAAATTATATTTGAATTTTTGGAAAATTTTAGAAAACTATAAAGAAGCTGCAGATAGTAACTTTAATAACATTAAATAAAAAAAAGATTGTTAAGAGCAATTACATAAAGGCAAAGTTGAACGGAACTTCTTAGAGAGAAGAATTTTCTTTATCCTTGCCTTTATCTCTTTTTGCTTGTGTCTTTACTATGTGGTTTTTGCAGATTTTAACTACAAACATTAGTAATAATCTCATGCACCAATTTATACTATGTACAACGAGGAGATGAAAATACCAGGGATAACAAGCATCATTCACACTTAGTAGTTTCAGCTATCTCTATGCCTGGGTGTTTTGATAGTTAAATCAATTATCTCTTAGAGAGATTGCAATGAGGATTTATTTGGAGAATGCATCAAGAAATGAGTATCATAGAATCACAGACTATATCTAATCAGCAACAAATCCGAAGCTCACAGATACAGTGCAAAGCTCAGGTGATGCCCTCTTAATCATATTTTCTGTTCACATCAGATGGACCTGTCACTGGATTTAAGTGGTATAAACGCCTGCCCTAATTCATACTTCATTATTCTTTAATGAATTTACAAATCATATTGCCTTTTTGCTGAATCTGTAGCATGTTTACCGTTTCTTCAGCTTTAAACAGTGAAAATTCAAATAAGGAACAGTTACAGCTGATTCTGTCAAACTGAAAAAAAGGAAAATAAACACTAAACAAATTGCTACAAACAAGTGTTATGTTGGCCATAGACCAGATGACCTCTTACCAAGAGCAATAGGTAGTCAAAGATTTGCCACCAGTTAAACACAATTATCAATGCTTTTTTACATAATTATGACAACATATTCATATTATTTCACTGGAGCTGTAATGTGGAATGTGTCAGTTGGGTTGGATATTGTTATATGTATTTAGTAGAAACATACCTAGATATCACATATACCAAATGCTATTTCTGTTGAGTTTGATTTTTGGGCATTTTTCAGTCTTTAGTTCATACGACATATCTGCCATTCCTTATTCCAGTGGCCACTACCAGAGTTTACTCTGATCCTCTGCAACATTAGCTCTGATTGTTCAGTACGTTAGAAAGTTTCTGTGTAACATTGGGTAATTGTGAAGCTTTTGTGAAGATCTCTTTCATTAAACTCCACATGGCCCAAACATAGAACCCTTGCTCAAATTGGTTGGATTTTTTTTTGTTATTAAGATGCATTCATCTATCCTCTAAGAAACATTTCCTGTGCTTGTTCCTTATCGCATGCACAATATTTCTGGCTATGTTTGTGAATTCATAAAACCTGCCTACTTTTTACCTCCTATATTGCAGCCTACTAAAGCTTCTTAGTGTCCAATGAGTATGTACACTGTTTCCGGCTATTTTTATCTGATTTAAGGAAAGTTTCTGTTCTAGGGCTATCAAGGCCCTAAATGGTAATTTTGTATAATATTACTTAACTGCAGGTGATCTGGATTTGTTGCAGTGGCAGGGGTTCTTTTTAGGCTTTTTATATGGGGGGGATAAACTGTTTACATGTGTGTATGTTGAGGATTAGGGATGAGCCGAACACCCCCCCGGTTCGGTTCGCACCAGAACCTGGGAACGGACCGAAAGTTCGCACGAACGTTAGAACCCCATTGACGTCTATGGGACTCGAACGTTCAAAATCAAAAGTGCTCATTTTAAAGGCTAATTTGCATGGTATTGTCCTAAAAAGGGTTTGGGGACCTGGGTCCTACCCAAGGGGACATGTATCAATGCAAAAAAAACTTTTAAAAACGGCCGTTTTTTCGGGAGCAGTGATTTTAATGATGCTTAAAGTAAATAAAAAGTGAAATATTCCTTTAAATATCGTACCTGGGGGGTGTCTATAGTATGTCTGTAAAGTGGGGCAGGTTTCCCGTGTTTAGAACAGTCCCTGCACCAAATGTAATTTTTAAAGGAAAAAATCTCATTTAAAACTGCTTGCGGGTTTAATGTAATGTCGGGTCCTGGCAATATGGATGAAAATCAGTGAGACAAACGGCATGGGTACCCCCCAGTCCATTACCAGGCCCTTTGGGTCTTGTATGGATATTAAGGGGAACCCCGCACCCAAATTAAAATAAGGAAAGGTGTGGGGCCACCAGGCCCTATATACTCTGAACAGCAGTATACAGGCGGTACAAACAAAGGGACTGTAGGTTTGTTGTTAAGTAGAATCTGTTTGTCATTTTGAACGGGTACATTTTTAACGTGTTTAGCTTCAGCCAAAATATCTTTTTTAAGCTTTTTGGAAAACATAGGGAAGGGTTATCACCCCTGTGACATTTGTTTTGCTGTTTTTCCTCCTCTTTAGAAGATTTCACCTCACTTTTTGTCATAATGACAAATGTTTTTTGAAAATTTGGGTTTTTTTGTGGAACAAGGATTGGAAAGCATCAGTGGAAAGGAGAAATGTTTTTCCCATATTAAATCTTACAGGAGAGAATTTCCCTTCCTAGGGGTAGATTTCATCTCACTTCCTGTTTACGTCTCCTTCCGTTTGCAAGTAGGAGTCGTTTGTAAGTTAGATGTTTGAAAGTAGGGGCCTGCCCTATATACTCAGCAGAAATTTGGGCCTTAGGTGTTGTTGTGGCCACAACAACGTAAACCCTCACAGGAAAAATTGGGCCTTAGGCACTGGTGCTGGTGCCACAACACTGCAACCCCTCACAGACACTCTAGTTTGAAAGCAGGAACGAGCCCTGCTGCAAAGTATTGCATCAAAAATTGTAATTACACGCCCCTGTTAAACAGGGGCTGAAAAATTGTGCCTTAGGCACTGGTGGTGGCGCCCAGAACCAAAATGTTCTTACAAGCTATCAGCGTGATGATTGAGGAGGAAGAGGATAATTACTCAGGGATAGTAACTCAGCATCAGCATAGGCAGTCTTTGAAGGGATCTGAGATTTCAAAAAAAAATATTCGGTTACATCAGCATCAGGTGCTTGGTAGCTGGTGGTGATCCAAGACTGATTCATTTTTATGAAGGTCAGTCGATCGACCGAGTCGGTGGACAGACGCACCCTGTGATCGGTTACCACGCCTCCAGCAGCACTGAATGTGCGTTCCGAAAGAACGCTGGATGCAGGACAGGCCAGTAGCTCAATTGCATACTGTGCAAGCTCTGGCCAGTGATCCATCCTCAAGACCCAGTAACCCAGAGGATTTTCGGTGGGAAAGGTGTCCAAGTCTGATCTTACCCCTAGGTATTCCTGCACCATGTAAAACAGACGCTGGCAATGGTTGCTGGAACCGATCATACCTTGGGGCTGCGGACCAAAAAATTGTCTGAACGCATCGGTCAGATGGCCACCTCCTCCACCGCTCCTTCATTGACTGACCGAAGCCTCAGCAACACGTTGTCCAGAAACAGGAGTTTCTAACCTCCCAGTCTCTGGGAACGCGTTGCACAGACCTTTCTGCAAGGCCTCCCGAAGATGTTTCATCCTCTGCTCCCTCTGCGATGGCAAGAAGATAAGGCCTGCAACCTTACCCTTGTAACGTGGATCAAGGAGGGTTGCCAGCCAGTATTGGTCCTTCTCCTTGATACCATGAATACAAGGATCCTTACGCAGGCTTTGCAGGATCAGGGAGGCCATGCAGCATAGGTTTTCTGAGGCATTCGGTCTGGAATCCTCTGGGTCACTAAGGGCGACATGGTCCGCAGCCACCTCCTCCCAGCCACGTACAAGTCCATGTGTTTCTTGGGACTGATCCCTTAAAGACTGCTGCTGATGCTGAGTGCCAGGCTCCACCTCCATACTGACACAATCTTCCTCCTCCTCCTCCTCATCCTGTGTGATCGGCGGGCACGCAGGAACACTGTCTGGATAAAGGGGGCCTTGAGAGCTAAGTAAGTCCTCCTCTTCCTGCCTCTGTTCTGCCTCAAGTGCCCTGTCCATTATTCCACGCAGCGTGTGCTCCAACAGGTGGACAAGGGGGACAGTGTCACTGATGCATGCACTGTCACTGCTCACCATCCTTGTGGCCTCCTCAAATGGTAACAGGACAGTGCATGCATCCCTGATCATGGCCCACTGGCGTGGGGAAAAAAAAAACAAGCTCCCCTGACCCTGTCCTGGTGCCATAGTCGCACAGGTACTCATTGATGGCCCTCTGCTGCGTGTGCAGCCAATGCAGCATGGCCAACATTGAGTTCCCCCTGGTGGGCATGTCACAGATTAGGCGGTTCTTGGGCAGGTTAAACTCCTTTTGGAGATCCGTCAGCCGAGCACTGGCATTATATGACCGGCGGAAATTAACACAGACTTTCCTGGCCTGCCTCAGGACATCCTGTAAGCCTGGGTACCTGCCCAAGAACCGCTGCACCACCAAGTTAAGGACGTGAGCCAAACAGGGCACATGGGTCATTTGTCCCTGTCGGAGGGCAGAGAGGAGGTTGGTGCCATTGTCGCAAACCACCATTCCTGCCTTAAGTTGGCGTGGCGTCAACCACCTTTGAACCTGCCCCTGCAGAGCTGACAGAACCTCTGCCCCAGTGTGGCTCCTGTCCCCCAAGCACACCAGCTCAAGCACCGCATGGCATCTTTTGGCCTGCGTACTTGCGTAGCCCCTTGAACGGCTACGGAGCACTGCTGGTTCCGAGGACAAAGCACAGGAAGAGGCCATGGAGGAAGAAGAAGAGGAGGGGGTGGAGGAGAGAGGTGTGTCACAATCATTAGCATTTTGGAGGCGTGGTGGCGGAACAACCTCCAACACTACTGAACCTTGTCCTGCATCCTTCCCAGATGCCAGCAGAGTCACCCAATGCGCCATGAAACTTAGGTAACGTCCCTGTCCATGCCTGCTGGACCATGAGTCAGCGGTAATATGCACCTTACCGCTGACCGCCCTGTCCAGCGAGGCATGGACATTGCCTTCCACATGCCGGTAGAGACGCGGAATCGCCTTCCCTGAGAAAAAGTGGCGTTTGGGTACCTGCCACTGAGGAACCGCACATTCCACAAACTCACGGAAGGGGGCAGAGTCTACCAACTGAAAAGGCAGCAGTTGAAGTGCTAGCAATTTTGCCAAGCTAGCATTCAACCGCTGGGCATGTGGATGGCTGGGAGCAAACTTCTTTCAGGGGTGCAGCAGCTGGGGCAGGGAAATTTGCCTGGTACAATCTGACGTCGGTGTACCAAAAGCAGATTGCCCACAAGTACTTGGCTGTGACACACCTAATTCTACACCTTCATTCCTTTCAGTGCAGGTCTCAGAGAGGACTGAAGGTATAGTGGGGTTGGAAATCTCAGCTGATGAGGAGCAAGGAGAGGTCCTCTTTGTTCTTTGGTGTGGGTCTTTTAGATACGCTTGCCAACGAACTGCATGGCAGGTCAACATATGTCTGGTCAAGCATGTGGTACCCAAGCGGGAGATGTTTTGGCCACGCGAGATACGCTTGAGACATATGTTGCAAATAGCAGCGGTGCGATCTGATGCACTCGTCTCAAAAAAGGCCCACACCAAAGAACTTTTTGAATAACGCGCAGAGACTGCAGCGCCCTGCACATGTGGAGCTTTGGGGTGTGATGCAGTCAATGTGCTGCCCTTAGGCTGGCCCCTGGAGGGCATCCTGCCTCGTTGGTGATGTGCCGCCTCCTCCTCCTCCTCCTCTCTCCTATCAGGCACCCACGTTGAGTCAGTGACCTCATCATCCCCTCCCTCCTCATCACTGGAGCAAACCTGGCAGTATGCTGCAGCAGGGGGAGCATGACTGCCAGATTGCTGTCCTTCTTGGGCACCCCCTCTGTCCATGCTCATGTTACTGCCTTCATCGAGCTCAGTATCATCATCAGAGCCTTCCAAACGCTGGGCATCCTCCTGGAGCATGTACCCAACACTGTGGTCAAACAGTTCGAGGGACTCCTCAGGAGGACATGGTGGGGCTAGGGAAGGAGTCACTGATGACATTGAGCCGAGAGAAGAGGCCGCTGTTTTGCCAGACAAAGTACCCTGGGTATGGGTGAGAGAGGATGAGGAGGATGAAGACGGCTTGGTCATCCACTCGACCAAGTCTTCCGCATGTTGCGGCTCAACACGGCCAGCTGCCGAAAAAAAGGCCAAGCATGTCCCACGGCCACGTGCTGATGAGGATGCACCGTCTCCATGACCAGCACTAGACACAGAGCCTGCTTGCCCTCTCTTATTGGCTTGTGACTGTCTGCCTCTCCTTCTTGGCTATCCAGACATACTAATGGCCTGTAGCTGCACTAAGCTGGGATATATATATATATATATGTACTGATACTGCAGCTAGCAAAATCAACTGCCTGCCTGTAGTATGAGAACACCACCAACCTTCTACAGGTAGCTTTAGCTGAACACTGTGAGGAGGACGCACCCCACTAACTTGTAGGTTTCGCTGAACACTGTGAACAGGATGCACCCCACTAACTTGTAGGTTTAGCTGAACACTGTGAGCAGGATGCACCCCACTAACTTGTAGGTTTAGCTGAACACTGTGAGGTGGATGCACCACACTAACTTGTAGGTTTAGCTGAACACTGTGAGCAGGACGCACCCCACTAACTTGTAGGTTTAGCTGAACACTGTGAGGTGGACGCACCACACTAACTTGTAGGTTTAGCTGAACACTGTGAGCAGGACGCACCCCACTAACTTGTAGGTTTAGCTGAACACTGTGATCAGGACGCATCCCACTAACTTGTAGGTTTAGCTGAACACTGTGAGCAGGACGCACCCCACTAACTTGTAGGTTTAGCTGAACACTGTGAGCAGGACGCACCGCACTAACTTGTAGGTTTAGCTGAACACTGTGAGCAGGACGCAACCCACTAACTTGTAGTTTTAGCTGAACACTGTAAGCAGGACGCACTGCACTAACTGTAAATAGTCTAGCTGCCTGACTGTGGCACTAATAGGATCAAAAGAACACAAGCAATTTTCCTCAGGTATCTGTATATACTGTAACAAGACAAGCCTGCCTGTCAGTAAGAAGATAGCAGGAACGGATCTAGCTGAACACTGTGAGCAGGACGCACTGCACTAACTGTAAATAGTCTAGCTGCCTGACTGTGGTACTAATAGGATCAAAAGAACACCAGTAATTTTCTGCAGGTAGCTGTAAATACTGTAACAAGACAAGCCTGCCTGTCAGTAGGAAGATAACAAGAACGGATCTAGCTAAACTGAATACAGTGTATATATATATATATATGCAACACCTGGGATGCATATATATACACAATACACTGTAAGTGCAGCTAACTGACTGACTGTTCTGCCTAATCTATCTAACTCAAATCAAATGTCACTGTCTGTCTCTCTCTCAATGAATGCCGGAACACACACTACACAGGGCCGCCGTGCAGGCGGCCTTATATAGTGTGGGGCGTGTACTAAATCCCCTGAGCCATAATTGGCCAAAGCCTCCTTGGCTTTGGCCAATTACGGCTCTCTGTTCAGGCGGCGCTGTGATTGGCCAAGCATGCGGGTCATAGTGCATGCTTGGCCAATCATCAGCCAGCAATGCACTGCGATGCCGCAGTGAATTATGGGCCGTGACGCGCCACACGAATTTGACGCGAACGGCCCATATCGTTCGCAATTCGGCGAACGGGCGAACAGATGATGTTCGAGTCGAACATGGGTTCGACTCGGACACGAAGCTCATCCCTATTGAGGATGTTATATGTTTACATATGTGTGGAGCTTTTGTAGAATGTCATTGTAATTTGTGTTGCAATGACAATAAAGTATTTATCTTATCTTATCTTAAATAATACACTAAATATTTGTTTTATGATAAAACCTATCTCATCTTTCTCTCTTAACCCCTTCACGCCGACGTAATGCAAATATGAGACCTTCGGCTTCAAGGGGTTGTACCACCCTGGTACCGTTTTTTAGAGCTGATGGTGAGCTGTCTTGTAATAACAACCAATGCGGCTAATCAGCCACTCAGCTGTTATTACAAGCAGCAGGAGGGGATGTCCCCCCCTCCTGCGGCCTTCCATGGGTCACCCGGCTCTTCTATCCCACCGGGAGGCCTGAGCGAAGAATCGGCTTTGATCAAGTTTCGGATCTAGTAACCCAGAAGCATGTCATGACATCACTTCCTGTTTACTGGCACCTTAAAGGGGTTGTAAAGGCAGAAGTTTTTTTATCTTAATGTATTCTATGCACTAAGATAAAAAACCTTCTGTGTGCAGCAGCCCCCCTCAGCCCCCCTAACACTTACCTGAGGTCCCTCTCTGTCCAGTGATGTCCACGAGTGTTTCAGCCATCTGAGATTCTCCTTCCTACCATTGGCTACCGCTGCTGTCAATCAAAGTCAGCTAGCCAATCAGGGGAGAGAGGGGATGGGGCCAGGTCAGGGCTCTGTGTCTGAATGGATACAGGGAGCTGTTACTCAGCTCGGGTGCCCCCATAGCAAGATGCTTGCTGTGGGGGCACTGAACAGGAGAGAAGGGCCAGGATCTCAGAGGAGGGACCCAAGAAGAGGAGGATCCGGGCTGCTCTATGCAAATCCACTGCAACAGAGCAGGTGAGTATAACATGTTTATTATTTTTATAGCAAAAAAAAAGCCTTTATAATCACTTTAAAGGTGCCAGATTAAAAAAAAACGACAGTATTCAAAACAGCCAAACTTGACATTTTGAATGCTTTTAAGTGCAAAGGAGGGATTTGGACCCCCAGCACCCCCCATAAAGAGTACCATAGCCTATGGAGATTTTTACTTCCCATAGTTTGTCATCATTCCACAAACATGCGCAATATTAAAGCATGTAGGTATCTATTTACGCAACGTAACATCATCTTTCACAATATACCAAAAAATTGGGCTAGAGCGGTAGAGTGTTTTTTTTTTAATTCATGAAATTGTATTTCTCCAAAAAAAAAAATTACGTTTGAAAGACCACTGCGCAAATACAGTGTAACATAAAGTATTACAATGACCGCCATTTTATTCTCTAGGGTCTCTGCTAAAAAATATATACAATTGTCAGAATGTTTATACTGAAATAATAAAACAGTATTGTAATTATGAAAATATGCAAATCTTTGATTTGGGAGATTTACAATTTTCTACCAATACCAACAAGAAATTCAAGTTCGTTTATCCGTGCTATTTTGAAGACAAGTGATACAAATGACGTTGTTCAAAAATATATATTTATTAACTAAAAATACAGTGCAAATTAAATATCAGGTATATTTCGTGATAAAACAAATAAATGGATATACTTCTACATATCAAAGATAAATGATGGTTCAGATAATATTCACAGTTCTCTTATTCAATTTCTTATAACAAAATACCACATTTCAATACTTAAATGATACTTGTACATTTTAAACCTGGTAACTTGTGAATAGCCTTCCGTGACTTCACGGACTTGTGTAAACAAATATTGTTTACCTTAATACTATGATGTGATCTCTTCTCAAAACCAACATACCTTCTTATTACACTCTTAAATGCACAAACAAAAATTGTTATATTGTGCACAGCTTGATAATTTGATCAAAGCTTATATTTTAGATTTAGAATGAATCAATGGTTTAACACATACTATAGCCAATCCAATTCTAAAACTTTGAAGTCAGTATTATGAGATATAACAATATATATATGTATCTCCCTTGGTTTAGAAGCAAAACAAATTCATACTGCAGTTAGAATTCACTTCACTCCAAAGCAGAACTAACAATGGATTGGATTAGTCAAGAATATGCTCAACCAAACTTCAATTACCTAAAAGGGTATACATTGGAAAGATTAATACTTTACCAGGTCTTTAAGAATTCTGTCAGTTTGAGAAGCAAAGTCCCTAAAGAGACTTCTTTCCACCTTTAGAGACAGACCCGTCCAGCCATCCTCAGAGCTCCTCCAGATCTTCCCATAGCTCTCTTCCCATAGCTCTCCCTATGCTATCTGTCTCTCCTTTTTATCTCACCCCAAAAGTGGGTGTATGTCTCTTTACTATGTAACTAATGACGTCATATGACGATGGAGTTTATAGGTTACCTTGACAACCAAGACCAACGCCATTTTGAGTAATTATCAATTTTAGCCTCCTAGGGGCAGTGTTAGATCAGAAATTACTTTAAATGTGATTGACATGACCTTCTGACCTTGGCTTAGCAAAACACCACTAATTGTCTAATGCAGTGGTTCTCAACTCCGGTCCTCAGGACCCATTAACAGGCCAGGTTTTATGTATTACCTTGGGGAGATGCAGACTAGAATACTGCAATCACTGAGCAGCAAATAAGATCACCTGTGATGTATTTCAGTTATCTTGCAAACCTGGCCTGTTAGTGGGCCCTGAGGACAGGAGTTGAGAACCACTGGTCTAATGGTTGACAATCAAGTGTCAATATCCCCAGCCATCCTGGCGCTTCTTAAAATATATGTGTATGAGAAAATATACCCCACACAATTAACTTGGGTTGTAAATGCCATGAAAGTGATGTCAGGATTCTTACGATAAGCCTAACAGGTATTCATGAACCATATTTGCAACCTTAGAATAATATAGATGTAGTAAACAGGTTTATATAATGTTACCTAATAAAGATACATTGTAAAGATGTATAAAAGAAACATTATTATTTAAAATATATCATTTGTGGATAAGCCCTTTTTGTTACTTGGTTTATTCTGAAAATACTATTTAGTTTTGCAGGCTGTGTAAGTTTGTACCAACTCCCCTTATCTATAAGTGTCAAAGACAAAAGATATATAACCTGGGATACTGGTACTTTTACACAGTCTCAAGACATAAAGCAACTTTTGCAACAATGCCTATTCATGGGCTATGAACTCTGATTCAACTTTAGAGCCAAAATGGCTCCTCTCATGTTCATTTGAAAAATATACAATATAAAGGCCTATATATATATATGAATATAAATTCTTTTAACCCCAAATGTTCTGACACAATGTTAGGGGAGTTATAAGTAATTTTCTAGTAAAAAATTGTGTCAGAAAAAGGCTTAGGCCCCAAGAGGTTTAGTGGTCTACTAAAACAGATTACATAGGATTCATAGAGTCTGTACAATACTTACAGCTATTGTCTCTGAAGTAGCAGACTCTAATTGTTATTTCATGATAAAACCTGCATGGTTTCCCCTTTTTAAATTGGGGCCTAATAAAATGTACTGTTCAATGACTGCATACAATTTCTGGCTATTGTTTCTGAAATAATACACTGCCTGCTTTTTCCCTATTATATTGAGGCCTACTAAAGTTTCTTACACAGTGTTCATAGAGAATGTATAATATTTCAGGCTTCTTTCTGTGAAAAAGTACACCGGTGCCTGTTCACACCACAAAAACGTCCTCCAGATCCATTCCAGATGCGTTTCTACATGCATGTTCTTAAGCTTTTTTGATGTGTTTTACCGCATTTCAGTACAGTTCTGTGCAGAAAAAAAGCATCATGTTTTACTTTTTTATCTGGAACGAAAATGCACTGGAACACAATGTGCTGGTGTGAACTATGCTATTGGAACTCATATAACCTACTTACAGTGCTTTTTTGATGCAGAAAAAAGCACTGCACTGCATGTGGTGTGAATGGGCCCTTAATGTTTTATTTCTAGATAAAACCTGCATCAATCCTTTTTCTAAATTTGCAGCATAATACGTCTGCTTATATAATGTACATTGACTACACAATATTTACAACTATTGTTGTTAAAAAATATCCTTTCATTTTATTTTTCTGAGAAAACATGCCTCATCCCTCTCTTTCAAACTGGGGCCTAATAAAGCTGCTTACATACTGTGTATCGATTGTACAATGTTTCTGGCCATTTTCTGTGAACTAGTTTTTTTTTCAGCTTACTACTGTATGAATGCTTTTTATGTTGTAGCTTCAACAAGAAAACTTTCTTCATTGATCTCTTTTAAAAACCTCATCAGTGTCCATCTTTTTCATTCTGGTTTCAATACCCTCCACATAATGCCCCGTACACACGGTCGGACTTTGTTCGGACATTCCGACAACAAAATCCTAGGATTTTTTCCGACGGATGTTGGCTCAAACTTGTCTTGCATACACACGGTCACACAAAGTTGTCGGAAAATCCGATCATTCTGAACGCGGTGACGTAAAACATGTACGTCGGGACTATAAACGGGGCAGTGGCCAATAGCTTTCATCTCTTTATTTATTCTGAGCATGCGTGGCACTTTGTCCGCCGGATTTGTGTACACATGATCGGAATTCCCGACAACAGGTTTTGTTGTCGTAAAATTTTATATCCTGCTCTCAAACTTTGTGTGTCAGAAAATCCGATGGAAAATGTGTGATGGAGCCTACACACGGTCGGAATTTCCGACAACAAGGTCCTATCACACATTTTCCGTCGGAAAATCCGTGTGTATGGGGCATAAGAGTTATAAGAGCTCAGTGATGCAGTTAAAGACAAATCAGAAAGCTCTTTAACAGAGAGCCATATGCAGCCTCAAGAGAACATTTTATAGCCATCATGGCCTCTGCAAAGCCAGTATCTTTGCTGGCAGTCTTATATTGCAAGGAACCAATTGTTTAAAATGTTGCATAGGGACAAAGTGTTACTTAGACCTAGGACTTTTTAACCACTTCAAGACCGCCGCACGACGATGTACGTCCAAACTTTGAATGGGGATATTGTTGTTATGGCAGCAGCTAGCTGCCATAACCCTGGTATCCCCGTTTTCGTGCGGCGGCCGGCTTTCAGATAAAAGTGGTCCCTGCAGCGGATCTGCCGCGAGATCACTTTTATCGGTGCCCTCCGCCGCTTACCGGAGCCGTCGGTAGCGGCGGAGGCAATTGCGTCCTCCTCCGTGGTGTGTCTGGAGACGAGTGAGGCTAAGATGGTGCTCACTCGTCTCCATGACACTGCTGGGCGGAAGCAATGTCAAAACGTCACTTACGTCCACACCTCTTAAAGGCACATTTTTTCAAATGTCATTTTTCTAAATGACTTTTTTTTTTATTGCATTTTAGTGTAAATATGAGATCTGAGGTCTTTTTGACCCCAGATCTCATATTTAAGAGGTCCTGCCATGCTTTTTTCTATTACAAGGGATGTTTACATTCCTTGTAATAGGAATAAAAGTGACACCATTTTTTTTTTTTTAAAACAGTGTAAAAATAAATAAAATATTGTAAAATAAATAATAAAAATTAAAAAAAAATTTTTTAAAACCCCCCTGTCCCGACGAGCTCGCGCGCAGAAGTGAACGCATACGCGAGTAGTGCCCACATATGAAAACAGTGGTCAAACCACACATGTGAGGTATCGCAGCGACCGGTAGAGTGAGAGCAATAATTCTAACCTAGACTTCCTCTGTACCGCAAAATATGCAACCTGTAGAATTTTTTAAACGTCGCCTATGGAGATTTTTGAGGGTAAAAGTTTGACGCCATTCCACGAGTGGGCGCAATTTTCAAGCGTGACATGTTGGGTATCAATTTACTTGGCGTAACATTATATTTCACAATATAAAAAAAATTGGGCTAACTTTACTGTTGTCTTATTTTTTTATTCAAAAAAGTGAATTTTTTCCAAAAAAATTGCGCTTTTAAGACCGCTGCGCAAATACAGTGCAAAAAAAAAGTATTGCAATGACCGCCATTTTATTCTCTAGGGTGTTAGAAGAAAAACCATATATAATGTTTGTGGGTTCTAAGTAATTTTCTAGCAGAAAAACCTGTTTTAAACATGTAAACACCTAAAATCCAAAACGAGGCTAGTCCTTAAGTGGTTAAAGGTATAACTATTATTAACATTATACAGGATTTATATAGCTTCAACGGTTTGTGTAGTGCTTTACAAAACAAAGGCAGAGAGTACAGTTACAATACAATTCAATACAAGAGGCATAAGAGGACATTGCATGTGATACATAAGGTAATAACTGTGGTAAATGAGGTGATGGAGAAAATAAAAGTTTAGTTGTTAGGTAGAGACAGGATAGGCTTTTCTAAAGAGATGGTTTTTCAGAGACCACCTAAAGGGGGACAGAGTAGAATATAATGGGACAGAATGGGCTAACAAATTCCAGAGGATGGGAGAGGCTCTGCAGAAGTCCTGGGGGCAAGTATGGGAGGAGGTCATGAGGTATCTACAGAGCAGAAGGTCTTGGGAGGAGCAAATGATTTGGTTGGTATTTTGAGACACAATCAGTAATGTATCTGGGGCAGGATTGTGGATGGTTTTAAAAGTTGTTAGTATTTAGAATTTTATTTGTTGGTAAGGTGGAGGAGTCTGGCAGCAGCATTCATGATAGACTGAAGGAAGAATAGTCTATGGAAAGGTAAGTCAATGAGGAGGGAATTACAAGCCAGGAGCTAGACTACACCTAGCACTGTGGCTGGACAGACTGTTGTGCCATCAATCTTGATAGAGAATTTGGATAGCCTGAGTTTGAGAAAGTGGTTTAGATCGAGATCAAGTGGTATAGATCAAGAATAACAGAAGTCCAAGGACAGAACGTTTGGGGACCCTGACGGCAAAAGGAAGATTAAAAGAGGAGGTAGAGTTGTAAGTGACACTGAATGTGTGGTGACATAGGTAAGATGAGAACCAAGAGAATGGAGTTTTTTGAAGAGAATGGGGTGGTAAACTGTATCAAAAGCAGCAGAGAGGTCCAAGAGTAATGCCGCGTACACACGATCGGACATTCCGACAACTAAATCCTGGGAAGCATTTCCGACGGATGTTGGCTTGTATTGCATACACATGGTCGCACAAATGTTGTCGGAAATTCCGATCGTCAAGAACGTGCTGACATACAACACGTACAACGGCACTATAAAGAGGAAGTTCAATAGCCAGTGTGCCACCCTTTGGGCTCCTTCTGCTAATCTCTTGTTAGTAGAAGTTTGGTGAGAGACGATTCATGCTTTTCAGCCTCGTGCTTTTCAGATCGTTACTGCTCTTCAGTATGTGCTTGTGGGTTCGTATCTGGTTTTTAGTGCGTATTTTTATATTACATATTTGATTTTCAGTGCGTTCTTGTGCGCTTATTTCTGAATTTCAGCTTGCTCTTCTCAGGCCTTTCTGATTTTCAGTGCATTCTGTTAGTTCGTTCTGACCAGCCAACTGTTTTGAAGCCATGTTGTGAATACGTACTCATCGCAGAGTTCATGCTGTGCAGGGGCTTGGTGTTCTTACTTTGACCCAAGCCCAGTCCATGAACAGGGAGCAGAGAAGTTCATGGACCAAGAATTGGTTGCTCCAGCGTGACCAATTCTCGCACATGCCTTTGTTGCGGGAGATCCGTGAGAATAATCCTGATGATTTCAGGAATTATTTCTGGATGACAGATCCCGTTTTTTCACCGTTTGTTGGCTTTGCTGTCCCCTTATATTACGAAGCAGGGCACCTGCATGCGGCAAGCCATCAGTTTGGAACAAAGGCTAGTCGCCACCTTGCGGTACTTGAAGATGGGGAGAAGTCTGCAGGACATCAGGTTCTCAACAGGCATCTCCCCCTATGCTCTGGGGATTATTATTCCAGAGACCTGTTCTGCCATCATACAAGTCCTGCAGAAGGACTATATAAAGGTAAGATTTTTCCTTTAACATCACATTATATGTATTTAATGTTTGCTAATGTATTGTATTTCTTTCATCATTCCATATTTACCATGATTGCAATATGCTGTGAATATCCCCTTTGTCCTCATGCATGCTGGAAGTTTTTAAAGTTCCTTTTTTGTCCCTTATGCATATTTGCCTTCACTAACCTCCCCAGCATGCTATCCTGGGCCCATACACACCTAGCCTAGTCACTTAACAATTTATTTTGTCAGCTCTATAGTAGTGCTTTACCCTTAAAACCCAATAAAATGTGTACAAATGTTATTTGTGTCCTTAAATTCAGGCAGAGTGCCAGAGGTTTTTTTTGTGTTCCCAAAATCATTTGTAACCCTCCCTCCACTCAACTGCTAAGTCAGCCGATACCAATACTCTATCTGCTGACTTTGCCAAACCCATACACACTATACCTACCTCTTTTGTGGTCATATTTATGGATGAATTCACCAAAGCATGTGGTGAAAGGGCCTGCCTGAATACTTTCTAATGGTACTGTTTAAAGTTTTGTTCTCCTATTATCTTGATAGGTAATTGCAGAATGTAAAAATGTGCTTCAATTTGGACAGTGTGTATTCATATTTTTGGATTATGACACTTCTTACCTGTCCAATGTGCTGCCAATAGTGTAAGTAAGGAGGGGCTGGCCAAAGTAACACACATTATTTATGCATTCAGCTCTCAATGAAGTGGAGAGGGTTACCTGTCCAAAACATACCCCCCCCCCCTAAATTTTTTACAATGGGCCATCAGAGGGGGTGAGGAATCTGATAAGTGGACCTGTTGCTATTGAGCATTGAAAGAAGAAGCTACACATTGTTGAGTAGAAAAAAAATATTCTGTGCACATTCACATGTGCATTTAGAAAAGGGTTTTTTAACAAACCAGCATATTTTTGGAATACATTTTTTTTTTGACAGTAGAAATATCCTTTTTTTGTGGTAAATATGCATGTTTTTAAAACCATACACAACTCAGGCACTTACAAAGTTCAACTTTGATAAATTGAAGGCAATATCAGACATTAGTATGTCCAAACTGTGTTGGTATTGTCTTCATCAGATGGAGTGATGTCACCCCTGTGAAAGGCAAATTTTGAAGATACACACAAATTGAGAGTCAAAATGGGGATTTCCCTCCTGATCCCATGCCTAATGTAAACATGTGCTAGCTCCCATCATGGGGGATCAATGGACGTGTTTCGGGGGTACAACCCCTGCCTCTCATCTACTTTAGTTGTGAGGAAGGGGTTGCACCCACAAAACGCATACATTGATATCCCGTGATGGCAGATAGCACATGTTGACACACTGTGTGCATCTTCAAAATTTGGCTTTCAAACTTTTTTAGAAAAGTTAGAAAAATATAAACAATTTGATAAATGTTGGTGTGTTTTCAATTCTGCCTAAAACATCAATGATGTTTTTGAGTCTTTTTTCCACATCATTGATGTCTTCCTTGATCTTCTGTAAATCCCAATTGCACACCATGATCTGCCCAATGAGGATCTGTGCACTTGCACTTGTGAAATGTGTTTCTTCTTCTACAACATCCACATCACCTAAAATAAAAAAAAACACACCATGTATTATAAATATGCAGGCATATGTCTATTACCTGAAGCAGTGGTCTCAGACACTCACCTGTTGTGGTCACTATTTCGCCCACTTCATAAACCTCTCCTTCCTCCACATCCTGAGGTTGTGGTTTTGGGATTTCCTCTTCTTTATGAGGTGGGGGGTCCCTGGTGACCTCAGACGTCCTGAGTCTTTTCTCCCCTATGTGAATAAAAAAAGGTATACTTAGCACACGGATATTTGAGGGCAGAAATAGTAACATGAAACATTGCTTGGAAGTGTCGTACAATTGTCTGTTTTGGCAGAGTTTCAAGCTGAAGACATGATTTTTTCTCTTTCTTAAAGCTGGAATAATTACCTTTTTGGTAAAGTATCACATATGGAGACAACCCTAGTATCCACTGGAGCACCTGTGTGGGACACCCTAAAAAGTTTGTTCTGGAGTCCCACACTAGTGCTCCTGCATCCAGATGTGTAAACAGCTGCTGAGTGTCCTCTCCTTACACTGAATAAAGTTTGCATTTCATTCTAGTTACAAACCCATCTAGACAACAATGTACTAAACTTCTTTTAATACAAATAGGCATGTCCAAGTGTAGACAACCTGCAACTGCAAAAAACATCGTATTAGTGGGCGAACGAACGATGTTTACTACGAACGATTACTGTGCCCACGAATCTGAAAGTTGCCATTTTAAACTGTACAACAGTAAAGAAAAGCACATGGAGCAGTATGCAAGTAATAATAATAATAGGAACACACAACAAAATACTTACTTTTTTGCAGCACTCTCTTGATCCTTCTGAACTGATCCTGCTCCCTCAATTTGAGGTCTGACCAGCGTTTCCTCAGTTATTCCTTCGATCGCTGTACCCCAAAATTCTTCGGCAGACTTCTCACAACTTTAGTCACGATCTTGGCCTTTCTCCCATTTGGGTTCGGGTAAGGTCCATGCTTCCCATCACAGTCGGCCCTCTTCAAGATGTTCACCATCTCCACCATCTCTACAAAGGCCATATTTGAGGCCTTAAATCTCCTCCGGGATCGGTATGTTCGTGGCTCTGGGCTTTTCTCATTGCTGCTGCTGTCTTCATGCACTTGTTCTTTCTCCGCCATGTGCTCTCCCACTGTGCCGAAAGAGAAGGGGCGGGGGATATACTAGATAGAAGGTCAGGAGCGGGCGGAGTTTCACGCATGTGCAGTGTATATAAAGCATAACACGTGTGTGTCGTACGTACGATCTGTGAGCGGAAGAAGGAGTAGCCGAAGCGCCGATTGTGATAACGAAGGTACAATTTTAACTTGGGCCTATACTGCTTATAGATTGAGGCCTATATTGGGACAAGATTATGAGAGTTTAGCCTGACATTAGGGTTTGTCTTGTGTTGTGTCTTGCAGAGAAAATGGATATATTGAATGATCAGGACTTTATCCCCATATTCATTGATATGTACAGGGAGCTGCCCTGTCTGTGGCAGGTAAACCACCCCTTTTATAACAATAAAAGAAAGAGGCAGGCAGCGCTGGATCAATTGTTGGAATTAGTGAAGACGCAGATCCCCACGGCAACCATCAACTATTTGAAGGTCACAATTGGTGGCATGAGGAGCACTTATAATAGGGAGCGCAAGAAGGTCCAGGATTCCCAGAGATCAGGAGCTGCAGCAGATGACATTTATGTACCTAGGCTCTGGTACTATGACAGACTGCATTTTCTGGTTGACCAGAGGGAACCCAGGCCAGCACTCTCCAGTCTTCCTTCAATGCTTCCTTCCACCCCAGCTGAGGCTTCCGACATCCAGCCTGGGCCTTCCAGCCAGGAAGACGTGAATGAGCCCAGCTTGAGCCAGGTATAGCATTGTTAAACATATTTCTTGGCAAAAAATGAATGATGTTAACTAGATGTTATTATTGATCACTAATTTCTGATTTAACAAAGTGTTTTACATATCAATAGACAGTAGTGGCCACAAATGATTGGGACAAGAAAGAAAAATGCTGAGGTCAGAATGATAGTCTTTTCTATTTGTTAACATTCAATTTGCAACAGTCATGAGCTGAAAAATGTGTGTGATTGATTAACCAAAAACTAAAACTATGTCCCATTTTCATACACATTCCTCAGCCAGGAGGAGGCTGTGGAATGTGGCAGCCAGGAGGAGGCTGTGGAATGTGGCAGCCAGGAGGAGGCTGTGGAAAGTGGCAGCCAGGAGGTGGCGAGGGTAAGTGCAAGCCAGGATGTGGCCGGGCCCAGTAGCCTGACCAAATCCCAGGTCCCTCCCCACCGACTTAAAAAAAAAAGGACCTGGAAGGGGAGGAACCTGGAGGAGGCAGCACTTGGGCTATTTCGGCAGGCTACTGCAGCCCTCAGAACCCCCCCAATATTCAAGAGAACTATGCCTGCATGGCAGCCTGCAAAATGCAGAAAATGGAGGGGGGCCAACGCCTCTTCTGTGAGGAAGTTATCTTACAAGCCCTAAATAAGAGGTTGAAGGGCGAACTCACAAGCCAAAGCCAGGTTTGTGAGCTCCACCATCGTCCTCCTCCTCCACCCCCTGCCACAACTCCAACACCAGAGCCACAGCCTGGAAGCAAGCCTGGAAGGAAGTGTGGAAGGAAAACAAGAGAGTGATGGCCTGGGTTCAGTCTGGTCTGACAAAAGACGCAGGCTGTTGCAAGACCACAGCCTGGGGACATATATGTCATCTGCTGCTGTTCCTAATCTCTTGGAGTCCTGGACCGGATTGTGATCACTATTATATGGACTCCTCATGCTACCAATTTTGGCTGTAAAATAGTTGATGTGTGCTCCGGAGTACAAAGGCTTTGCCAATTTCACCAGTTTATCCAGTGTTGCCTTCCTCTTTATTTGGTTATGACCCATAAGAAAATTGCTATTTTTTGTAAAGAATATTTTTTGTAAAAAATATGCAGCGTGACGAATGTGCTATCTCCATTACGAATGCTAGTTTTATCAGACCGAGCGCTTCTGTCTCCTACTTGATTCAGAGCATGCATGGAATTTTGTGTGTCGGAATTGTCTGCACACGCTCGGAATTTACGACAACGGATTTTGTTGTCGGCAAATTTGAAAACCAGCTCTCAAATTTTTGTTGTCGGAAATTCCGACAAAAAGTGTCCGATGGAGCCTACACACGGTCAGAATTTCCGACAACAAGCTCCCATTGAACATTTGTTGTCGGAATGTCAACTTCTGCCATAGGGGTTATCTATAAGGATATACATGCCTCTTGCATGTATCTTTACCTGTCAAATGTCTCCCCTCTCTCTGTTATGAGACTTGAAAAACTGCAGATTCTGTGGGTGGGTCTGTTGTCTGGAGCTCGGTGGGTGGAGTCGTGATGTCAGTAGACTCCCCGCCCACCTCTACACTCCCCTTGTCAATATGCATATTCTCCTGTGTATTTCTTACACTGAACTTCTGCTATGATCTCTAACATCCAGTGAAAAGACAGGAAAGTAACCACATGACTTCAGCATGCCAAATCATGCTGAGGTGTGGAACAGCCAATCCTTGCAGAGCTGCTGAAGAAAGGAGTGGGGTTGGGAATTAAAAAATAATGCATGTCTTAGGCTAGTGCACAAGATATGTAAATCACCTGCCACTCACAGCAAGGGGGAGGATTTGACAAAGTTTTTCTCTGTTTGTCAAGATTTATCTCACTGAACAATAAAAGAGGATTGCTCAGAGCTGGATTAACTCTTTGTGGCAAGACTGGGCTCAAATGATAGGAAATCTTATACTCTACATTATGACATAAAAAATAAAAATAAAAAATTGGGTTTACATCCACTTTAAGGAAGGGAATTACTAAATCTGCAGGTGGACAAGGAATGTTAGGTGGGGGTGATATCTATACAGTGGAGATTTCATCATGAATTGTATCAGTGTTATTTTTTAGGTGATCTTATGGGCATTGGGAGTTGAAAGGGACTGCATGAGAGGGTGTTAAAGTGATAAAATAGGTCTGTTTGCAAGTGTGGAGACAGAAATTGTATTTTTGGAGGGAATATTTATACCAGATGAAGTCTTGCTGATACTTAGTCTTACGCCACAGATGCTCAAGAGTGTGGCTACATATTTTGAGACTTCTTGTCTTGTCTGTTTGCCAAGGTTGTAGCAGTCAGGCCTGATTCTGTGTATAGTGCAGGGGGTGAATGTGTACATAGTTGATAGTGTTGTAGGTTGAGCTGCTTAGGTTGGGGCAGGACAGGAATGAGATTTTGTCACAGAGGTAATATGTTGCAGAATAGAGACAAGATGGGCTAAATTGGCAAAGGTTTTTACGGCTAACTGTTAAGTGGTTGAAGGGAAAGGAGGTGGAAGGGAGGGAAATAGTGAAGATAATAAGGCAGTTATCAGAGAGGGGGAAATAATTGTTGATGAGGTGGGGGGGTCAAAGGGGCTGATAGATCACAGCAATACTCAAAGAAACTGGAGAAAATAGACAAATACAGTGAGCTTAAAATGAGAAGAGGGACAAAGAGGGAGGTGAGTGAAGAACCTTAAAAATACTATGAGGGGATAGAAGGATTCTAACTCTACCCCCTTTCCCTTCTGACATGCCCAGGTAGCTGTGTTAAAAAAAAAAGTATAATAATTTAAAAAAATAAAAGAGATGCTTTGGAACAAACCGCTGTTTAGCAAGTAAGTAGTGATGTGGTGCACTTTGCCTGTTATAACAAGTGTGGAACCAAATGTACATTGTAGGAGGACAGCCAGCCTATGTCCTTTTTGTTAACCCCTGAAGTTATGCCTCCAGTGTAGTGCACTAGATTTAATAAATGTAATTGTAGATATAGCAAAGGAGGGAGCAAAATAGAGGGTCACTTTGGAGCACACCACTGTCTAGCAGAAGTGTGTGGTGGTGTACCGCATACAAAAGACAACTTTGCCTGTATCAACCAATGGCACATTGTGGGAGGTTGGCTAGCCTTTTCCTATTATGCTTTTACTCTCACCTAAGGATGAGCCGAACACCCCCCGGTTTGGTTTGCGGCAGAACATGCGAACAGACCAAAAATTTGTGCAAACATGTGAACCCTGTTAAAGTCTATGGGACTCGAACGTGAAAAATCAAAAGTGCTAATTTTAAAGGCTAATATGCAAGTTATTGTCATAAAAAGTGTTTGGGGACTCGGGGCCTGCCCCAGGGGACATGTATCAATGCAAAAAAAAAGTTTTAAAAACAGCCGTTTTCCGGGAGCAGTGATTTTAATAATGCTTAAAGTGAAAAGTGTAATATTCCTTTAAATATCATGCCTGGGGGGTGTCTATAGTATGCCTGTAAAGTGGCACATTTTTCCTCTGTTTAGAACAGTCCCTGCACAAAATGACATTTCTAAAAGAAAAAAAAGTCATTTAAAACTGCTTGCGGCTGTAATGTAATGTTGCCCCCCAGCCCATTACCGGGCCCTTTGGGTCTGGTATGGATATTAAGGGGAACCCCACACCCAATAAAAAAAAAGGGTGGGGCCCCCAGGCCCTATATACTATAAACAGCAATATACAGGTGGTCTCTGGGTTACAAACAAGATAGGGACTGTAGGTTTGTTGTTTAGTAAGGATGAGCTCCGGCGTGTTCGCACAGCCCACGTGCAGAATCCACCAGTAAGTCGGCACTGCGCTGCGCTAATCACAGGCAGTGAGACATTTCCCGATCTCTGCAGCTACACATCGGGACAATGTCTCATTGCCTGTGATTAGCGCAGCGCAGTGCCGACTTCCTGGCGGGCTCTGCATGTGGGCTGTGCTAACACGCCGGAGCTCAGCCTTATTGTTAAGTTGAATCTGTTTGTAATTTGGAACATGTACCTTTTTTATGTGTAGCTCCAGCCCAAAAATCTAGTTTTAAGCTTTTTGAATATAGGGCAGGGTTATCACCCCTGTAACATTTTTTTTGCTGTCTGTGCCCCTGTTCAGAAGATTTCACCTCACTTTCTGTCCCAATGACAATTGGATTCAGACAATTTTGGGTTATTAGGAAAACAAAGAATGGTAAAAAAAGCATCAGTGGAGACACCCTTTTCCCATATTAACACTTACAGGAGAGAATTTCCCTTCCTAGGGGTAGATTTCCTCTCACTTCTTGTTTTCTCCCTCTGTTTCTAAGTAGGAGTCGTTTGTAAGTCGGATGTTTGAAAATAGGGGACCGCCTGTATACACTATACGGCCTGCCCTATACACTCTGCGTAAAATTGGGCCTTAGGTGTTGGTGGTACCAGAACATTGTAAGCCCTCACAGTTACTCTTGGAACGGGCCCTGCTGTGAAATATTATATCAGGAATTGTAATTACATGCCCCTGTTAAACAGAGGCAGAAAAATTGGGCCTTAGGCAGTGGTGGTGGTGGTGGTGGCACAACACTGTAAAGCCTCACAGATACTTTTGGTGAGTAGTTGAAAGTCTAATACACAACCATCTATCTATAGTCTACACCAAGGAAGAAAATATTAGGTTAAGATAAGAGAATTACATGAAGGAATACAGAGTAAATTCCTGAAAACATTAATCTGCAAACATATTTAGTTACAAGTAAAATGCAGACCTTTCCCATAACTACCATTTGCACCAAGGTTCCATTCTGATGGTTGCTCTCTCATTAAAGTGTGTGTTTCCCTCCCATCTAGTCTGTGTATATCATTACATGCTGATGCCTCATTGGTTGGCATAGCATGGCTCTGATTGGTGAGCTTCCTTATTCCTGGTTAAAGACTGGCTACATCTCCAATCCCTATACTTTGCATAAGTTAGCGCCCTTTAATGTAAATCCTTGTGACTATTCTGAGCAGGAGCTTAACTTTTTCCCGGGAAGTTAAGTATTGATTACGGGTTGGCCTCCCTTCATTGCATACCCCAGCATGGGATCCTTTGAAGTGAGTATGTGTAAAACAACGAGGTTTGGATCCCATTGTTTGTATACACAAGCCTAGGCACTGACTTGTCTGGTGTACCAGAGATTTCTGTGAAGATAATATGTTCCGCCCTACATAGATAAAAGAGAAATTAAATATATTCCTTAAATATAAATAAATTAAATATAAATTAAATATATTCATAATTCTAATATTTTACAGCTATTAATGTAGATTTCACATAAACTCATAAGGCAACAAGTCCGTAGACTCACATCAAAGAAAAATGCGGGCTTCTCCTTGCTCCTCATCTAGGATCTCCAACCCTACTCCAGTCCTCTCGAAAACCTGCACTGAGAGGAATGAAGGTATAGCAATAGGTGTCCCAAGTACTTGCAGCCAATCTGCTAGCAGTACACCCCCATCTGATTTTAGCAGGCAAATTTCACTACCCCAGTTGCTAAACTGTAAAAAGAAATTCGGTCCCAGCCATCCACATGCTCACCGTCTGAATGCCAGCTTGGCCAAATTGCTAGCACTGCAACTACTGCCTTTTCAGCTGGTAGACTCTGCCCCCTTTCGTGAATTTGTGGAATGTGCTGTACCTCAGTTGGAGGTTCCAAAACACCATTTCTTTTCATAGAAGGCCATTCCAGCTCTACTGGCATGTGGAAGACAATGCTTTTGTCTTGTTGGACAGGGCGGTCAGCAGTAAGGTGTATTTTACTGCAGACAAATGGTCTAGCAGGCATGGGCAGGGATGTTACCTTTCCTTCACGGCACACTGGATAACTCTGCTGGCAGCTGGGAAGGATGCAGGACAAGGTTCAGTATTGTTGGAGCTTGTTCTGCCACTACGTCTCCAAAATGCTAGCGGTGATTCTGCCACAGCCTTCTCCTCCACCCCCTCCTCTTCTTCTTCATCTATGGCCTCTTCTGCTGATTTTTTCTCTGAACCAGCGGTGCTCCGTGACTGTTCAAGGGGCTACACAAGCACTCAGGCAAAAAGATGCCATGCAGTGCATGAGTTACATAGTTACATAGTAGGTGAGGTTGAAAGAAGACACAAGTCCATCAAGTCCAACCTATGTGTGTGTGATTATATGTCAGTATTACATTGTATATATGTTGCGGTCTTTCAGGTGCTTATCTAATAGTTTCTTGAAACTATTGAAGCCCCCCGCTGAGACTACCACCTGTGGAAGGGAATTCCACATCCTTGCTGCTCTTACAGTAAAGAACCCTCTACGTAGTTTAAGGTTAAACCACTGCTTAGGGGACAGGAGCCACACTGGAGCAGAGATTCTGTCATCTCTGCAGGGGCAGGCTCAGAGGTGGTTGCCACCACGCAGCTTCAGTCAGGAATGGTTGTATGCGACAATGGCACCAACCGTCTCTCCGCTCTCCGACAGGGACACTTGACCCATGTTCCATGTTTGGCACACATCCTGAATTTGGTGGTGCAGCGGTTTTGAGCAGGTACCCAGGCTTACAAGATCTCCTGAGGCAGGCCAGAAAAGTCTGTGGTCATTTCCAACGGTCATGCACAGCTGGCTGACATTCAAAGGGAATGCAACCTGCCCACCAACCGCCTAGTTTGTGACATGTCCACCAGGTGGAATTCAACGTCGGTAATGCTGCAGTGGCTGTAAACTCAGCAGAGGGCCATCAATGATTACCTGTGTGAGTATGGCACCAGGACAGGGTCAGGGGAGCTTGGCTTCTTTTCGCCACGCCAGTGGCTACTGATCAAGGATGCATGCATGATACTGTCCCTCTTGTCTTTCTGTTGGTGCACACACTTCATGGAATAATTTACAGAGCACTTGAGGCAGAACAGTGTGAGGAAGAGGAGGATTTCCTTACCTCTCAAGGCCCTCTTTATCCAAATATTATTCCTGCAGGCCCGCCAAACACACAGGAAGAAGAGGAGGAGGAGGAGGGGGAGGAGGATTGTGTCAGCATGGACGTGGAGGATAATGCCCCGTACACACGGTCGGATTTTCAGACGGAAAATGTGTGATAGGACCTTGTTGTCGGAAATTCCGACCGTGTGTGGGCTCCATCACACATTTTCCATTGGATTTTCCGACACACAAAGTTTGAGACCCTGTGAGGTTACACTTTTCTGGTGCTGGACAATGTGTTGCTGAGGCTTCTGTTAGGTCACCAGAGGCCAGGTGACAGATGCACACCATTGGGGTCAGGAGTGCATCGCAAAGGTAGTAGACCCTACGGCTGACTGCTGTGGATGAGAGTCTAGGTGATTAAGGAAGGCAGGTCCGCTGGAACACCAACACGGATCCCACAGGGGCTAGAGTGTAAGATTCCCCAGGGCATGGAGTCTAACAGCCAGCAGGTGTTCACCAGAGCCTCTAGTGGTGAGGATGGCCTGGGCTGCAACTGGCTCCAGGTCACGACCCCCAGGGTCTCCCAGCTCACACCCACAGTAGGTTACAGGAGGACAGAGATAGTAAGGGAATAAGCCAAAGGTTGGGGCGACTAGCAGACAAGGATAAACATAGAACACGCCAAAGGTCAGGGTCACAAGCAGGAAGGGATAGTCGAGAACAAGCCAAGATCGGTAACTGGAATCAGACGTAGAAAACACAGCAAGATGCACACGGAAGCTAAACACACAAAGGTTGATCAGCAAGGCAGGCTTGCAGTGCACAGGTTAATATAGAGTTCCCTGATAGGGGCTGGGGTGAAGCCATGCTTTGAGGAGAGATTATTTAAGTAGCCAGGTGAGAGTGGCTGGCCTCTAAAGGTGAACACATGGAGGAGAGGTAAGCTGACAGACAAAGATTACTGCATACCCATGACAGCTTTGTTCAGTCAGAGGAAGAGTAGTGGAGAAGGTGGCCAGCTGACCGATGCCTTTAGACAATTTTTCAGTCCCAAGCGCCAAGGTCTGATTGGTTCAAGCAACCATCGCCAGTATCTGCATTACATGGTGCAGGAATATCTAGCTGCTGGAGACCTTTCCAACAGAGCATCCACTGGGTTACTGGATCTTGAGGATGGACCACTGGCCAGAACTTGCTCAATATGCAATTGATCTACTGGCCTGTCCTGCATCCAGCATTCTTTCTGAACGCACATTCAGTGCTGCTGGTGGGTTTGTAATGGATCATAGAGTGCGCCTGTCCACAGACTCTCTTGATAGGCTCACATTCATAAAAATGAATCAGTCTTGGATCAGCAGCAGTTATCAAGCACCTGATGCTGATGTAATTGATTGATTTTTATAGGGATGTGGGATCCCTTGAAGACTGCCTATGTTGAGTGACTATCCTATTCCTCCTCAATCTTGATGATGCTAGCTTCCAACAATATTTTTGGTTTAGGGCACCACCACCACTGCCTAAGGCCCATTTTTTCTGTCCCTGTTTAACAGGGGCATGTAATTACAATTTCTGATCTAATATTTCACAGCAGAGCCCGTTCCTGCGCCCAACAAGAGTATCTGGGAGGGGTTACAGTGTTGTAGCACCACCACCACCAAAGGCCCAATTTTTCTGCCCCTGTCCCAGCAGCAGAAAAAAAGGACAAGCGTGCCCCACGGCTACCTGCAGAAGATGTACCATGTCCATGACCAGCACTGTGGACTCTAGACACAGAGCCTGCTTGCCTTCTTTTAGTGGCCTGTGAGTGTCTGCCTCTCCTTGGTGGCCTTCCGGACATGATGGGGATTTTGTTTTGCAACACCACACTACACTGTATTGTGTACTGTGTACACCACCAGAAAAGTAGTAGCAACTGCACTATGAGGTGCACGGTATTGTGTACACCACCAGAAGTCTTATAGCAACTATGGTGCACTGTATGTATTGTGTACTGTGTACACCATCAGAAAAGTAGTAGCAACTGCACTATGGGTGCACGGTATTGTGTACACCACCAGAAGTCTAATAACAACTATGGGTGCACTGTATGTATTGTTTACTGTGTACACCACCAGAAAAGTAGTAGCAACTGCACTATGGGTGCACGGAATTGTGTACACCACCAGAAGTCTAATAGCAACAATGGGTGCACTGTATGTATTGTGTACTGTGTACACCACCAGAAAAGTAGTAGCAACTGCACTAGGGGTGCACGGTACTGTGTACATATATAATAATATATATATTAAATACACTGCAGCTAACTGAATCACCTGCCTGCCAGACGTATATTAGAAAGAGTACACCAGGAACGGCCTGCAGTGAGATATAGCTAAACTGTATTGTCAGGTCACCTGAGACCAGGTGACAGATGCACTCCGTGGGAGTCAGGAGTGCACCGCTAAAGTAGTGGACCCTAGGACTGACTGCTGCAGATTGAATCCTGGGAGGTTCAGGAAGCAGGTCTACTGGATCACTAACACAGATCCCACTGGGATCTAGAGCATAGATTCCCCAAGGCGTGCAGTCTAAGAGCCAGCAGGTATTCACCAGAGCCTCTAGTGGTGAGGATTGACTGCGCTGCAGTCTCGCTCCAGGTCGCAGCCCCCAGGGTCTCACAGCTCACGCTCATGGTAGACTACAGGAGATGAGGAAGGAGGAAGGAGGCAGCAGGCTGGAACAACAAGGATAGTAAGGGGATAAGCCAAGGTCGGGGAAACTAGCAGACAAGGACAACAGAGTACACGCCAAAGGTTCAGGGTCACAGGCAAACAGGGATAGTCGGGGACACGCCAAAAGGTCAGGGTCACGAGCAGACAGGAATAGTCGAGAACACGCCAAGGTCGGTAACAGAGACAAATGTAGAGCACACGGCAAGCAGGAAACAGGAAGTCAAACACACAATGGTTGATCAGCAAGGTTGGCTTGCAATGCACAGGTTAATATAGTGTTCCTAATTAGAGGCCGGGGTGAAGCTATGCTGAATGAAGATTATTTAAACAGTCAGGTGAGGGTGGCTGGCCTCTAAAGGTGCACACATTACTGCATAACCATAACATGTATGCAGTGGATATATATATATACAATATCTCACAGAAGTGAGTACAACCCTCACATTTTTGTAAATATTTTATTACATCTTTTCATGTGACAACACTGAAGAAATTACACTTTTCTACAATGTAAAGTAGTGAGTGTACAGCTTGTATACATTGTAGCAAAGTGTAATTTCTTCAGTGTTGTCACATGAAAAGATAGAATAAAACATTTACAAAAATGTGAGGGGTATACTCACTTTTGTGAGATACTGTATATACGAGACTATCTGTATATAAATATTAAATACACTGCAGCTAACTGAATCACCTGCCTCCCTGAAGTATATTAGAAACAGTACACCAGGAACGGATTGCAGTCAGATCTAGCTAAACTGGATACAGTGGATATATGTACATATTCACGAGACTGACTGTATATATATATATATATATATATATATATATATATATATATATATATATATATATATATATATTAAATACACTGCAGCTAACTAAATCACCTGCCTGGCTGAAGTATATTAGAAACAGTACACCAGGAATGGACTGCAGTCAGATCTAGCTTAACTGGATACAGTGGATATATATATATATATATATATATGAGACTGACTGTATATATATATATATATATTAAATATACTGCAGCTAACTGAATAACCTGCCTGCCTGCTCAATCTAAATGACACTCTCTCTCCGTCCACACCAACGACACACTACACGAGGCCGGCGTGCAGATGGCCTTATATAGTGCAGGGTGTGGACTCAGTCCCCCTGAGCCATGATTGGCAAAAGGCACCCTGCCTTTGGCCAATTATGGCTCTCTTAGCTGAGGGCGCTGTGATTGGCCAAAGCATGCAGGTCATGGTGCATGCTCTGGCCAATCATCATACAGCAATGCACTGCACTCCCGCAGTGCATTATGGGGCATTACGCGCTGCTCGAATTTGGCGCGAATGGCCCATAATGTTTGGTTTTTGAAGGAACGGGCGAACAGCCAATGTTCGACTCATGTTCGACCCGAACAGAAAGCTCATCCCTATTCAGTTCTATTTTTACTAGATAAAAATTAGGTGTCATATCCAAAACTACCTTAGAAAAGCTATTTTATTCCAAGTCATAAAAAATCTGATTGGGTGCTTCTAATTTAGCATTTAAGGTAAGCAATACTGTAAAAGTAAAAAAATCGACTGTAACCTTATGCTATGCTTGGAACGCCGCTCAAAGCCAGGCATACTGTATCTATGATCCACAGGTCTAGGGGTGTAGGCTGTATATGCCCATCTAAAGCAAAATGTGCAGTAAATTAAGAGTGCCACTATCCCAGCCAGCCACCATGACATGTGAGAAAAGATCGGCTTCAGCCTACCTACCATGCCTGGTGATTCATTTCATCCTGCCCACTAGGACTTAGTCATAGGCTAAGGGCTAAGCTCTGGTGGGCGGTGTGAAATGCATCCGGGGGCGTGGATTATTGGCAAAGACATGTAGACTGAAGCATTTCTTACTCCCATGTCATGGTGGCTGGCTGGGAGAGCAGCACTTTTTCTCTTCAAAGTAAAAAAAATCTACACAATGCCAGAATGTAGTGTCACTGAAACTGTACGTGAGAATTGTACTGTTCTGTAAATGATTGGTGTTTTTCCTGTGTTGCCTTCAAATGTGCATAAAAGGACCTCACTGCTGAATGGTTTTGTTTTTTTGCATTGGTACATGACCCCCATGGCAGTGGTCAGCTCTCTGTGCACTTTGTTTGACAATACCTTGCCTATTAGCCTTGAAAATTGCCAGAATTGATTTTCAAGATTCAACCACATTTTTGGACTTACAAAAATGGGTTTGACAAAAAGCCCAACACAGGCACTTTCACCCATTCCTTTCTACTAAACCCTTTTAATGTAAAGACAACGGCAAGGAGGTTAAGTTCTGAAAATATTTGGTATCTTCTTTTCAAAAAATTATTATTTGGGGCACACCGACAGGGAGGGCTTCTATGTGGTCTTGAGATAAAGTCCAATATTTAAATCAATAAGGCAGCAGAGCACTGGGAAGGTAATCTGGAGTGGAGTACCTCTGAAACAGGTACTGTATGATATAGAAAAGCTCCTTTAAGTGCAGCAGCCAAAGAAAGTTTATTAAGATACAGATACAAAAACACTCACAAGTGTAAGTCTTGAAAAGGTTCATATCAGGTGGATAAAACATGCTGCTTCTGTGCATAGGGACCCACACCTAGCGGCTTTATCCCACTGATATGCAACTTTTCAAGACATACACTTGTGAGTGTTTTTTATCTGTATCTTAATAAACTTTCTCTGGCTGCTGCACTTAGAGGCACTTATCTTTTCTTATGTTGTTTTTTAAGGCACCTGTTTTTTGGTATTGCCTGCTGGTGATACTACACCTCCATCTGCACATACAACACTTGCTTATTGTCCAGTATCCTCTAGTCTTAGTGCAAAAGTATTTTAGTTTGTCTCTGTACACTGGTCTTCATGCATGTGTGCTATCTAAATGGATCAAAGAACTACTTTTAAGAAGTTCAATCTTAGTTAAAATATGGTCTGATACTCCTTCATCAAAAGACACAGTCACCAATGAATTTTTTGCCTCCTTTTGACAATGATCAAGTGGAATATTTGATCTGTCTGCAAGATGATGATAAGGCGTATTCTTTTAAACTATTTTCTTTGTACCTCAGAGAGTTGCTGTTGTTTAGATTGTATTCAATGTGTCAGCTTTCTGGTGGGTCAAGAAGATTTATGAATTTAGACATTATCTAGTCCCAAGTAAACACCAGGTTTTCCAAACCTGCACCCAAGCATACTAACATTTAATGATTGTTAGTCTTCAGCTTAACTCTACAACCCATCTACCATTTCCAACCAGTGATGTTCCTGTCACATATAGTTTGAAAATGCCCTTAAAACCCAGTTCCATACATTAACATTTTGTAGCATACTACCTTATTTCTCTACACACTGCATTACATTCTTTTAAACCTCAAGCTGTTCTAATTTAGCACACTTAGCTTCCAATCATATCTCTATTGCCCATGGCAAATCCCACAACTCAGGACTCCAAGTAAGCTACTACCAAAGTACTACACTCTTATTTTCCAGTAATCAATCAGTGACCTACAGAAACAGTTGCTGCTACCAAGTACTTCAGGCCCTAATCACCGGAGCTTGTCATTTTAAATCTGCAGTCTTGGCAATCCAGCAGTGTGGTGGTATCGCTCTCACTCTCTCATACTGGCCACTGGAAGTTCAACGTGGCATCTCATAGCAAAGAACTCTCTGAGGATCTGAAAAAAAAGAATTGTTGCTCTACATAAAGATGGCCCAGGCTATAAGAAGATTGCCAAGACCCTGAAACTGAGCTGCAGCACAGTGGCCAAGACCATACAGTGGTTTAACAGGACAGGTTCCACTCAGAACAGGCCTCCCCATGGTCGAGCAAAGAAGTTGAGTTCACATGCTCAGCGTCATATGCAAAGGCTGTCTATGGGAAATAGATGTATGAGTGCTGCCAGCATTTTTGCAGAGGTTGAAGGTGTGGGGGGTCAGCCTGTCAGTGCTCAGATCATACGCTGCACACTGCATCAAATTGGTCTACATGGCTGTCATCCCAGAAGGAAGCCTTTTCTAAAGATGATGCACAAGAAAGGCCGCAAACAGTTTGCTGAAGACAAGCAGACTAACGACATGGATGTTCTGTGGTCTGATGAGACCAAGATAAACATATTTGGTTCAGATGGTGTCAAGCGTGAGTGGTGGCAACCAGGTGAGCAGTACAAAGACAAGTGTGTCTTGCCTATAGTCAAGCATGGTGGTGAGATTGTCATTTGTTTTGGGGCTGCATGAGTGCTGTTGGCACTGGGGAGCTGCAGTTCATTGAGGGAACCATGAATGCCAAAATGTACTGTGACATACTGAAGTAGAGCATGACCCCCTCCCTTCAAAGACTGGGCCACAGGACAGTATTCCAACATAATGACCCCAAACACACCTCCAAGACAACCACTGCCTTGCTAAAGAAGCTGAGGGTAAAGGTAATTGACTGGCCAAGCATGTCTCCAGACCTACACCCTATTAAGCATCTGTGGGTCATCCTTAAACAAAAGGTGGAAGAGCGCAAGGTCTCTAATATCCACCAGCTCCGTGATGTCATCATGGAGGAGTGGAAGAGGACTCCAGTGGCAACCTGTGAAGCTCTGGTGAACTCTATGCCCAAGAGGGTTAAGGCATTGCTGGAAAATAATAATGGCCACACAAAATATTGACGAATTGGGCCCAATTTGGACATTTTTACATTTTCACTTAGGGATATACTCACTTTTGTTGCCAGCGGTTTAGACATTAATGGCTGTGTGTTGAGTCATTTTGAGGGGACAACAAATTTACACTGTTATACAAGCTGTACACTCTCTACTTTACATTGTAGCAAAGTGTAATTTTTTTTCAGTGTTGTCACATGAAAAGAAAAGATATAATAAAATATTTACAAAAATGTGAGGGGTGTACTCACTTTTGTGAGATACTGTATATATATATATATATATATATATATATATATATATATATATATATAAAATGTTAGAAGGCTAATTTATAAAGCCTGAATTTGTGGGAGGAGTCTCTGGCACTCTACACCTCTCTTGGGTCACTCCCTTGTCGGCATTCGCTTCCGGTTTCATTCATGTTGCAGACACTTCCCGGGTTCCTGACTCATTGGTTTCAAGTGAGATTGCAGATAACGGCATTGTTTGTTACACTTTCGTATTTCCTAACAATGCTTTTTCGTTTTGATACCCTCATATCTCGTATTTGCCGTTGTTTACGTTAGCTTTTCTTATTCGTTCAATAAGTGTGTTTCTATGTTTATTCGTAAAAATGTTTTACTTTTTATATTTGTACGGTAAGTATGTTTCTACGTTTACTCATAAAAAATCTCTTTTCATTTTGACCACTAGGGATGAGCCGTACACGCCCCGGTATGGTTCGCACCAGAACATACCGAACAGGCAAAAAATTTGGCAGAACATCGTTAAAGTCTATGGGACACGAATATGAATAATCAAAAGTGCTAATTTGAAAGGCTTATATGCAAGTTATTGTCATAAAAAGTGTTTGGGGACCTGTCCTGCCCCAGGGGACATATATCAATGCAAAAATTGTTTTTAAAACGGCCGTTTTTTCGGGAGCATTGATTTTTTTAATGCTTAAAGTGAAACAATAAAAATTAAATATTCCTTTAAATAACGTGCCTGGGGGGGTGTCTATAGCAGTGTTTCTCAGCTCCAATCCTCAAGGCGCCCCAACAGGTCATGTTTTCAGGATTTCCATTATTTTGCACAGGTGATTTGATCTGTTTCACTGCCTTAGTAATTACCACAGCCATTTCATCTGAGGGAAATCCTGAAAACATGACCTGTTGGGGTGCCTTGAGGACTGGAGTTGAGAAACGCTGGTCTATAGTATGCCTGTAAAGTGGCACATTTTTCCCGTGTTCAGAACAGTACCACAGCAAAATGACATTTCTAAAGGAAAAATTGTCATTTAAAACTGATCTCGGCTGTAATGAATTGCCGGGTATCGGCAATATAGATAAAACTAATTGAAAAAAAGAGCATGGGATCCCCAGTCCATTACCAGGCCCTTTGGGTCTGATATGGAAATTAATGGGAACCCTGCACCAATTTTTTTTTTTTAAATGGCGTAGCCCCCCCCCCAAAATTCATACCAGACACTTCAAGTCTGGTATGGATTTTAAGGGGAACCTTGCGCCAAAATTAAAAAAAAAAAATGGTAGGGGTCCCCCCAAAATCCATTTTGAGACCCTTATTCGACAAGGGCCTCATCCCCACAACCCTTGCTGGTGGTTGTGGGGGTCTGCGGGCGAGGGGTTTATTGGAATTTGGAAGCCCCCTTTAACAAGGGGATCCTCAGATCCCGGCCTCCCCCTGTGTGAAATGGTAATGGGGTACAAATGTACCCCTACCATATCACAAAATAGTGTCAAAATGTTCAAAACGACAAGATTCCGATAAACCCCTCGCCCGCAGACCCCCACAACCACCGGGCAAGGGTTGTGGGGATGAGGCCCTTGTCCCCATCAACATGGGGACAAGGTGCTTTGGGGGGCTACCCCAAAGCACCCTCCCCATGTTGAGGGTATGTGGCCTGGTATGGTTCAGGAGGGGGGACCACTCTCTCATCCCCCCTCTTTTCCTGTGGCCTGCCAGGTTGTGTGCTCAGATGAGGGTCTGATATGGATTTTGGGAAAACCCTTACCCTAATTTTTATTTATTTTGGTGCAAGGTTCCCTTTAAAATCCATACCAGACTTGAAGGGTCTGGTATGGATTTTGGGGGGGCCCCTACACCATTTAAAAAAAAAAAATTGGTGCAGGGTTCCCATTAATTTCCATATCAGACCCAAAGGGCCTGGTAATGGACTGGGGGGATCCCATGCTCTTTTTTTCAATGAGTTTTATCCATATTGCCGAGACCCGACAATACATTACAGCCGTGACCAGTTTTAAATGACAATTTTTCCTTTAGAAAAGTCATTTTGCTGTGGTACTGTTCTAAACACGGGAAAAATGTGCCACTTTACAAGCATACTATAGACACCCCCAGGCACAATATTTAAAGGAATAGTTCATTTTTATTGTTTCACTTTAAGCATTAAAAAAATCACTGCTCCCGAAAAAACAGCTGTTTAAAAAAAATTTTTTTGCATTGATACATGTCCCCTGGAGCAGGACCCGGGTCCCCAAACACTTTTTATGACAATAACTTGCATATAAGCCTTTAAAATGAGCACTTTTGATTTTTCATGTTAGTGTCCCATAGACTTTAACGGTGTTTCGGCGGCTTTTGAAATTGCCCCGAACACCGCATATTGTTCGGTGTTCGCAGAACATCTTATGCTTGGGCCAAACCTTTTGCCCATCCCTATTGACCACAACGGGATTAAAGGGTCACCTTCAAATCTATCTCTGTGGTCTTTTCATAATCTCCGTTAAGTGCATTCTCTTTTACTCAAATTTACGCATTGTTTGTTACACTTTCGTACTTCCTAACAACGTTTTTGTTTCAATATTCTCATATTTCCTATTTATCGTTGTTTCACATTAGCTTTTCGTAGCGTTCGGTAAGTAGGTTTCTACATTTATTCATAAAAAATCTTTTTTCATGTTGACCACAGCAGGATTAAAGGGTCACTTTCTAATCTGTCTCTGTGGTCTTTTCGTGATCTCCGTTAGGTGCATTTTCTTTTACTCAAATTTACGTTTATTAAGCTTATTACACTTTCGTATTTCCTATAAAACTTTTTGTTTCGATACCCTCATATCGCATATTTGCCGCTGTTTACGTTAGCTTTTTGTATTTGTTTGGTAAGTATGTTTCTACATTTTATTGCTTGAGTTAGAGCTTGGTTCAGTGGTACTGATTGGGGGGTACATTAGAGTACAGGTGCGGCTGGTCTGGGGTCCTTTCTTTGATAGATGGCACTCGTTTCATGTTGACCACTACTGGATTAAATGGTGACCTTCAAATCTGTCTTGGTGGTCCTTTGTAATTTCCATAAAGTGCCATGAAAGAAAAGGAAAAAAACAAAAAAAACAAATGGGACTTTATTTTTACTCAAATTTTCGTTTTCATTTTCGAGTCTTCTCTTCAGTGTCACGTGTCTGCATTACCTGTTATCAGGTGTGTTTAAAGAAGAACTGCAGTCTGCTTACATAATTTGTAATAAAAACATCTTTACCATTCTGAAGCTTCCCTCTAACCACTTTGCATATTATTTTATATATATACTGTGATTCTGTACCTGCCAAGTATGCTTCAGAAATCTCCCTCCGCTGAGTCTGGCTGCAACCATTTTAACTATGGGCAGCTGAAGCTGCTGCCTGATCACTTCCTGGATTTACACAGGCACACAGAGGCACACCTCCAGCTCTGCAGCCCTGCAGCCCTGCAGCTTTCATTGGTCCTCTTATGACTCCCCTCCCCCACCCTTTCTGGCAAACTTTCACGAGAGTGAGAGAGCTGTGTGTGATGTTCTAAGCCTAGGATACTGACCAGACAAGAAACAGGAAGTGGGCTGTGTAAGGTATTTACTGGCAGAAAAAAAAAAAGTACTATCCAAAGTTAAAAAAACAAGGGCAGAAGATTTAATAGATGGAAAGTTAAAAAAATGACTGAAGGTCCGCTTTAAATTTTTATTGTTATCGTTTGTTTGTCATTGTTGTTCCACACGTACATAATACGATAGGTATACAATAGGTATTGCAACGTTTCATAATACTGACACTTATAGTTGGCAATCATGCGCCATACGTTTCATGTCACTTCCTTACACTCTTACCTGACACATGCTTCAGGTCAACAGGTAGATCAGTACTTTCGTTCATGAATTACCACAGGCTCTCACGGCCTGCCACACTTTATGAAATTAGACTCGTCTTATAATCTACAGGTATATTCGGGCTTCATGTTCTTAAGTGGCCTTATTGACAGGTCTTCGTGTATATACTGCTAATTGCACGTACACTGCTCTGATTTTAGTTCCTCACTCACATTCACTTCTCAAATTGCTTGTTGTCTGGTGTTTGTATTCTGTTACTTCTACTGCTTTTATTACCACCGCTAGATTTTTTATGCTTATTGTTGATTTGCAGTAACTAGCATGTTGCATGTATCTGATAGTGAGAGTTTTGCTTTGCCCCCTGCTATGCCATTTAAGGGTTCTAAACATGTCACTGCTCCTTTCATCGGAACTTGGACAGTCCCAAAGTTAATAGCAGAACTTCAGTACAAGGACATCCCTTTTTTGGCTAAGGCCAGAAAGGCCGAGTTATTTAAGCTATTCCCCCCCCCCCCCCAGTGCTACCTCCACCAGTAGGGAGCAGGTTTACCTACACAGGCTAGCTACGTCACTCACCTTGATACATAAGACGTTAAGCACCGTTACCACATCCCTTTGCGATTTGCAACATCGCACTGAAGTTTTAGAGAATAAGGCCGTGGCTACTCCAGCTAGTCTCACGCTGGATGTATCTATTCCACCTTGGGTTCTTCCAGGCACTTATAGTACCCCTGCACTGTCTGTCCCAGGTACGGAGTCATATTCTCCCAAGGTTACACTTGCACATTTTGTACCCGCTACCCTTCAAAAGGATATTCTTCAGGGGAAAGAAGTTAATCTAGCCTCTCTCCTGATCGCAGTGAATGATGCTGCTGTAAATAAGTCTTATGTCTGCGGTGAAGTCTCAGTCACCCTCAAAGCCAAGGATCCCCAGTTAAATCATAAACTCACCATGGCTGAGTTTGTCTTAGCTTTTGGTACATACAGAGATGTCATTTGCTTGGTCAGCCTTAATGGGAGAGAGGAACTGGATACCTATTTTCATAGGTATCATGGATCTGGCTCATAAGTATAGTGGCATGGCATTTTATGATTATCACAAAGCCTTTGTGGCTAAAGCAGCTATATCACTGTTACAATTCCAGTTTCAGACTAGCTGGGGTAGGCTGTATATGGAACTGTTCTTTAGACAGTCTCCAATCACTTTGTCAGTCCACAGCTCACACTGCTAGTTAGTGTCCTAACGCAGTTACTGATGAGCCTACTGCATCCCGCGTACCCGCTACTATGGTGCAGGTGGATACATTCGGCAAGTTGATTCTATATCTAGGTAAGGGTCAGATCTGCAACAATTATAACTTTATGCAATGTAACTATGCGCATTGCAGACTGTGACATATTTGAGCTGTTTGCTTCAGGGCTCATCCTAAAACAGCTTGTACATTGAAGCCATCTAACCCACTATGACTAAGCCAGGTCAATATCGTCTATTTGACATGCTTGCTGGCGGCACACCCTTCCCCTCATGGATTGTCTGGTGGATGGGTTTACCGAAGATTTCATACTGGTTTAGTAGCATTACTGCAATTCTTTTTTGAGTACCCTAAATTAAGATCGGCCATGTCTGACCCAGTGAAAATGTGATCATTTGATTAAAATAGAATTGGATAAAGGTTTTGTTATTGGTCATTTACAGTCTCCCCCATTCAAGCTATGGAGGGTTAGCCCTATTGGCCTGGTATGCGGTAAATTTTCTAATCAATTCCGATTAATCTATGATTAGTCAGCACCTCATTCATTGCAAATATACCAAGTTTAAACTAGCTCATTCCATCTGAGGAATTTTCCCAAAAATTTGCCTCTGTTGATCAGGCCATACAGTATATCATTCAATCAGGCAAGAACACATGGTTGTCAAAGGCAGATATATCTGACGCATTTAAATTGTTACCCATTAAACATTCCTTATGGCAGTGGCATGGTTTTAAATGGACAGACGTGTATTATTTTGCCACTAAGCTAACCTTCGAGTCCAAGATCAGCCCCTGGTTATTTGGTGTGCTTGTACAATTCCTTAGTTGGATCTTGACCCATTGCCAAAAAAGTTATTCCTTATTTAGATGATTTTTCAACGTTTCTGTCACAGCCCATAAGGTTGGTGGTCCTGCGAAGGTTATTAATTTCATGGGGATCACCCTAGACACAGTTGCAATGCAGGCCAGCTTGCTGATGGACAAATTGAATTGGATCAGGGAATCAATGCATGAAATGGTCACGTCTCCCATATGCATTAAGAAAGACTTACAGTCTTTTCTCGGCATGTTAAATTTGCGATGAGGATTATTCCGCTGGGCAGGTCTTTTTTTTTTCCAGGTTATTGTCCCTTCTGTGACTAGCCCAGACAGCTGGGGTAAGGCTGATTTACTCATGTGATACACGTTCCTGGCTCATTGGAACAGCATGTCAATGTTTATCCCACAGGCTTCAGTTGACTCTCCCCAGGTTGTCACTGATGCGGCAGCCTCCCACCGCTATGCAGCTATTTTTGGCCCCCCATTGGTTTGAAGGTCCCTGGCCTGCAGAAGTTTCCTCATTCCAGCTTTTTCCCAAACATTGTCACTGTTTGAAATCTATCCAAAAGTACTGTAGCTGCCGCTGTAGTATGGGGACCTCGCTGGTCTGGGCAGACGGTGGTCCTTCACACCAACAATGTGGCTACAGATGAGATTGTTAACAAAGGCAGGTCCAAATCTCTTGTTATCATGTTGTTTGTTTGTAGGTTAGTTTGAGTATCTTTACAACATAAAGTTAACATCATGTGTACTTTATTCCAGGAGTGAGTAACGTGGCATCTGATGCCTTGTCTGGGTTTAAATTCTATTTTTTTCTATTGTTTTCCCTACAGAAGCCCAACGTGGATCAAATAGGCACCCTGGTTCCATCGTACTCTCAATTTCCTACTGGATTGAGGAAACATTGGTCAAACGTGACCAGTCTCATTAGCGGTTCCCTGTCCCGTAACACACCTAAGGCATATAATACAGCCTGGAGAGCATTTCATAAATTCTAGACTACACGTTCTAATAAGGATCCCTGTGGCATTAAGTATATTCTGTCATACATATCCTATTGCAGTTCGGACCTCAAACTCTCTTATGGTGTGGCGGTGCCTTAGCAGCCTCTAGTAAAAATATACCAGCTCATGTGATTAGGCATGTGGGTCATTGGAACTCCATTTGTTTCTCTAGATATAATCCTGATCCTCAAGTAGAAATGTCCAAAGCTTTTCATTACTGGCTGAATAATATGGTTGCTGGCATGGTAACTATTATCCACTGCATGCATGTTTTTGCCCCCTTATTGGCATACTAACGATCTGACCAGGGCACACCTTGGGTCAGTTATACGTTCCTTATTTTCTATCATATTAAGAGACTTCTAACACAAGTTAGAAGGCTAATGTATTGAGCCTGAATTTGTGGGAGGAGTCTCTGATACAATATTTACACCTCTCTTGGGTTCTTGGGTCACTCCCTTGTGGATATTCATTCCGGTTTCCCCTCCCTCCTTCTTTTCTATACTTACCTATTTATTTTCTTTTTCATTGAGTATGCCCCCTTATTGGCATACTGACCATCCTGACCAGGGCACACCTCATACATTCTTTATTTTCGCAGTGTATATATATATATATATATATATATATATATATATATATATATATATATATATATATATATATATATATATATATATATATATATATATATATATATATATATATTTATTGACTTGATTTGAGTGTGTATCACATATAGTGTGGTAGTGTGGATGCCTTGATCTCCATTTCTAGGTTAACAGTTTGTTGCTTACACAATCACAGGAATTATTTCTGATACTGTAGATTTTTCAGAGCACCAGTGTCTATTACTAAAGATTGCTGACCAAGGTTATGCAGTATAGTAACCCAGCACATTCCAATGAACACATTAAAAAAAAAACACCTAGCAGGTCATAGTCACAAAGGACAATTTAAGTCATGTGAATAAATGATTACCTGGCAAGCAGCACTGACAATGTTATAGTTTGTCTCAACCACTGTTACTGTTGCTTTTGCTGCACAGTCTGGGTACCAAAGTGGGATAAGGTATAAAAAAATCCATGTGAAATTATACTGAATATTATGATCTAGCTTTCAGACATAATGCGTTTTCATAATGTTGGTCCTTTAAATCAATAACTCTTGAGCAATAACAAAGAGCTATTTCATAGCATCACTTACAGTATTTACTTTTCTGCCAACCCAAACCTAGTTTATTGGACTGCTGTTATGATCACAGATCTTTATGGCCACCCAGTTGTGTGCATTATACCTAAAGTGATTGTTAACCCTCACCTTGTAAAAAAACCTTTTCGTTTTAAAACCAAAAGGAAAAACATTTGTGTATAGATATATATAAAAAAAACATCATACATACCTTTTTCCCCCTTTTTACAAATGATCACATTCCCTCTGTTTTTTTTTAGCTGAGTGGAGGAGAAACAACAGCACGCTGAGATTCCCAGTGGAAGGCTGTGCAAGGGCTATTGTAAGGACAAGACTGATCATTGGAGCAGAGTAGGCTGAGTTCCCAGTATAGCTAGAGAATTGACCACAATGTGTTCTTCTGCTTAGTGTGGTCAGTTTTTAATAGGAAAGCAGAGGAATTGGCAGGAGCACCGGGGATTTCCCACAAAGGAAGAAATAAAAAGAAAATAGGATACCTTTTCATACAAGTACATGGTACAGCAGTTACATATCAGGAATATGAAATGTTGGGTTTACATATTCTTTAAAACCCACTGAACTTTCAGTTTAAATCAGCTAAATACAAAAAAATAGCAACGCCTAGATGTGAACGGACCCTAAGTGTCTAAAGGCAAATAGGCTGATTGCTTTGCAAAGGAATTTTCCCTTTCCTTAGTGAATGAGATGAAGTTTTGCTGACTTCTGTCATCCAATCATGTGCAAGCAAAATGCTTTTTTAAAATTTTTCCTATCACGTAATTAGGTATTTTTGGAGAACTGAAACATTCACCTCTCTGGGGAGAATCTCCTTTGCAAAGTCAACAGCCTTTTTGTCTTTAGTAAATCAACCTCAAAGACTTTGCACACCTGGAATGTATTTAGATGATTTCAACTGAAAGTTCAGTTGGGTTTTACTTGGGCTGTAGCCTCCCTGGCGGTTTTCCCGAGTGTGGCTCGGGGTTAAATTTCAGCACCATTAGCGGTAACCCCGAGCCACACTCGGGATTGCATTGCAGGATCCTGGTGTGGCTTTACTTACCTTGTCCCCAGGATCCTGCGATGTCCCCCGCAGTGTCCGCGGGCTGTGTCCTCCTCTGAAGCCTCTCCTTGCCAGGCTCCGTTCCCTGCGAGTGTCGCGACGCACAGGGGCGGAGCCTGGAGGCAAATTCAAAAAAATGTAAAAATTATAACACATATAGTACTGTAATCTTACAGATTACAGTACTGTATGAAATGATTTCACATCCCCTTTGTCCCCAGTGCTTTGTCCAGTGCCCTGCATGCAGTTTTAGATTATATATACTGTTCTTTCTGCCTGGAAACTGGAGATTGTCCATAGCAACCAAAAAGTGTCCCTTTACTTCAAAAATGGCTTTAGACCAGCTAGAAAACAGCGATAGTAAATTAGAACACTTGCAGAATTGAGCCATAGTAAATCGTGTGGAAATTTATTTTATTACTATTTATTTTTATTTTTTTTAATTATTTTTTTTTTTATTATATTATAATTTATGTTTTTGTGTTTCAAACTTTATCATACCCGGGATATCTACTAGACTCTTGTTTGGACAGATTTAAGTGTGTTATTGTTAAGAATTACAGACCTACAATATAAAACGCCAAATTTCCATGCAAAATAATTGTACCGCTTTCAGCACCTAAAATCCGAAATAATCATACCGCCAGGGAGGTTAAAAGAAGCAAGTGTATTTTGCAGGCAAATGTAAATCAGTTCCCTATAATTTATTGTCTAGCCTTGCTACAAGCATGCATGAGAAATATAAGTAATATAATATTAAAGGTTAAATTCACCCTTTTAAAATCACTTGCCGACCGGCTCCTGTACATATACGTCGGCATTTTAAAGATGGATATCTCGGTAACGGCAGCAGCTGCTGCCATATCCGAGGTATCCATCTTTTCAGTGAGCAGTCCTGTTAATGATAATGGTGGTCTCTGTGGCGGATTTTCCGCAAGATCACCGTTATCGGCGGTGGGAGAGGGGCCCCCCTTCCGCCGCTCTCCCACACCCTCCGATGCCTGTCCATGGCTGGGTATGGAGACGAGTGAGGGGAAGATGGCCCCCACCCGTCTCCATACCATAGCAGGGCGGAAGCGATGTCAAAATGTCACTTCCGCCCATACGACTTAAAGGGACATTTTTTTGTTGTCAGTTTTTCAAATGACAACATTTTTTTTTTCTTCCTTTTATTGCATTTAAGTCCAAATATGAGATCTGAGGAATTTTTGACCTGAGATCTCATACTTAAGAGGACTTGTCATGCTTTTTTTCTATTACAAGGGGTGTTTACATTCCTTGTAATAGCAATAAAAGTGACCCAATTTAAAAAAAAAAAAAAACAGTATAAAAATAAATAAAATCAAGTAAAATAAATAATTAAAAAAATGTTTAAAACGCCCCATCGAGCTTGCGAGCAGAAGCGAACGCATACGTGAGTAGCGCCTGCATATGAAAACGGTGATCAAACCACACATGTGAGGTATCGCCGCGATCATTAGAGTGAGAGCAATAATTCTAGCCCTGGATCTCCTCTGTAACTCAAAACTTGCAACCTGTAGAATTTTTTAAACATTGCCTATGGAGATTTTTAAGGGTAAAATTTTGACGCCATTCCACGAGACAGTGCAATTTTGAAGTGTGACATGTTGGGTATCAATTTATTTGGCGTAACATTATCTTTCACAGTATAAAAAAAATTGGGCTAACTTTACTGTTGTCTTATTTTTTTATTCAAAAAAGTGAATTTTTTCCAAAAAAAGTGCTCTTGTAAGACCGCTGCGCAAATACGGTGTGACAAAAAGTATTGCAATGACTGCCATTTTATTCTCTAGGGTGTTAGAAAAAAATATATAATGTTTGTGGGTTCTAAGTAAGTTTCTAGCAAAAAAACGTATTTTAAACTTGTAAACACTGAGTCTGAAAAAGAGGCTCGGCCTTTAAGTGGTTAAAAAAATAAAATAAATGCACATCTTTTTGCAGCATAAAAAAAGTGCATTGCACTAGTGATCAGCAGATTAAATGTGCAATGCAAGAATCCTGCAGACTGTCAGCATAAGCTGTCTGCTCATACTGCATACGGGTAACCAGTTACACAATGACAGGAATGAACTACCTATAGCACTCAACAGCACCCTGGTAGTTCAATGAAAACTACAACCATACAGCTGCAAAGAATATCGGTACTTGTAGTTCTCCCATTCACAGAACTCAGAACTGTTTTTTTTTTTTTATTGTGACAGCGAGTTTGGGGAGAAGATCCATGACTCTCTGTCATTAGTAGCAGCAGTCGGGGAGAGGCTGCAGCAGTGGGAACATTACATGTTCCACCCTAAAAATCTGTGGAACATGTGACATGTTCCCAAAGGTGAAGCTTTTCCTTTAAATCAGTGGTTATTTTGATGATTGCAAAATGTTGAACCCTTTACTGTAGCCTTTCAATGAATCTGTATTACAGCATCTATATTTTCTTAGTCTGTATCGCTGACATTTCTGTTGAGTATTACAGCATGCAGTTGATACTTTGAGCTTCAGGAATAAAACGTTTCTAAAAAGAATGACTGTGTCTATTATCTGTAGCAATTATTCATCACATGCCTTTAAGATTCCTTAAGGTGATCAAGAATAGAAAGGGAGATGCTAATTAATTGCAATTGGCAGCACAGATACTGTATTATTCCTTCAAGCACGTTGGTGTGGCCCATGTTTATTGTGATCACTACAAATATGTATCTTTCACTGCAGGGCCATAAATATTTTTTTGTTCCGGGGGAGTTCAGCAGTGGGTACTAAGTAAAAGTCTTTAAATAAAACAAATTGCACCAAATGCATAAAGACTGGAAAAAGAAAAAACAGTGGGGTTGATTTACTAAGGATAAATCCACTTTGTACTGCAAGTGCACTTGGAAGTGCGGTCGCTGTAGATCTGAGGAGAAGATATGAAATGAGGGGAAGCTCTGTTTTATCATCCAATCACGTACAAGCAAAAATGCTGTTTTTTATTTTCCTTGCCTGTCCCCCTCAGATCTACAGCAACTGCACTGCCAAGTGCACTTGTAGTGCAAAGTGGATTTGCCTTTAGTAAATAAACCCCTATGTGTTGCTCGTAGTAAGCAATCACGTTCTTAAGGCAGAGTTCCACCCACATTACAAACTTTGCTCCATGCAGATCTTTTTAGTAGGCTAAAAACATATTGACAGTTTTTTTTTATTTTTTCTGTTCTATTTACCTTGTTCTTAGTGCTATTATTGTCATCTTCCTGTGTACCTTAGCCACGGTGAGGTACGCCATGTCCGACTGAGCATTGGCTCCTGAGATATGAGTGTCATCAATCCCAGAAGTCAATGCGTCTCCGCCACTATGGCAACCTGCCATCGTGCTTTGTTTATGCACATGCGCAAGATCGGGAGCAGTGCCGTATTGAGCTTCAGCTGCCCACAATGAAGATGGGAGCGCGCTCGGGGGAATGCAAAGTACGTTTTTGAAACAAATGTTTATTTACTAAACTGACATGGTATAGTAATGCTGATTGATGTAGGATTCACTGGAAACAACATGGGCATGTTTAAAAAGCAAAGCAAAAAAAACACCGGAACTCCGCTTTAATTTTATTTTCTCAGATCCTCTGATTTCAGTTTTTTGAATATATTGCGAGACTGGATTACATGAGATAACCAGAGACTGCAGATGGACTACAGGAGATGAGCAGAGACTGCGGATATACTACCCTTATCTTAGGGTGCCTACTCCCCTCTTACATCAGTGACCCCCTGCAGATTCATTTCAGCAGATGGCAGGGCAGTCTGATTGTGGCGTGGCGCTGTCATGCACTGACCCTAATTTTATGGCGCAGTCCACCCCCCCACCTGGGCCAAGCCGAGCTGGACTGAGCCAAGCTGAGCAGAGATGTCAACGGACTGCCCTGCCCCCATCCAAGTCCAGCCGAGATATCAGCGGACCTCCCCCCACCCCCCACCCGCGCAAAGCTTAGCTAAGCCTAGCTGAGCAAAGCCAAGCCGAGATGTCAGCGGACTGCCCTGCCCGAGTCGAAATGTAGATGGCCGAAGAGAGCTAAAATGGCTTGGAGAGAGGAGGGAGGAGAGGGAAGGGGGTAGCATCAGTGGCATGACAATTGAAACAGAAGCTTGCCTTGTTCTCCTCCATTGACAATTATGGACCAGACGGGGATAATTGCAAAGCTCCCTTTTTTCACAAACATAGCTCTGCTCTGGAGGGGTTCAGACACCCCTGACCCCCCTCATCTACGTCTATGATTCACTGCTGAGAAGCACCATGTTCTGTCACATCTGTGTGTAAAATCTTCTTAGTTAGTTCTGTACCATCCACTATTCAGTTACTATGTACCGTAAGGCCACTTCACAACTGAGAGTTTTGTAGCTCAAAAACACTCAGCAAGCAAAGAAAACATTGAATTCAATAGCCCTTGTTTACATCTGAGTATTGTGCCACTTGCAGTTGAAAACCTGTCACTCCAAAAAGTACATGAGCTACTTTTTAGGCAGAATTGAGCATTTTCGGCCCCAAAGGCTTCAATGGGAAAGTATGAAAACATTTCATTGCGTTTTTTCAGGCTTTTTTTCAGGCTTTTTTTCAGGCTTTTTTTCAGGCGTTTTTTAGCCTATATTAACTGATCTCCTCCCTATAGTAATTTCCATTGGCTGAAATAAAAAGCCTGAAGCTTAAATATACATGTAAAACACCTGTAATACACTTGCAAAAACATTTAAATAAAAACTCCTGAAAATCGCTCTGCTTAGGTGTGAATGCATCCTTATTTACAACTAAAGGTTGTTCTATAGCAATTTTAATCCAGTTACTACGTGAGGCATAAGTCTCATAAAGTCCTGATTAGACAAAATCCTCCTTTGTTTGTGTTATCCATGAACCCCCCAGACACTGCAGTTCACAGTAGGAGGGTTTTTCTGTCAATCCAAGAAAGTGGTGTAAAGCACAAAATGTGGCTACGTCAATCAGCAGTGACAATGCTAATAGCCATGCCTCTGCAATATCCTATCATCTCACTGTACTGCAAGCAGGCTCAGCCTACATGAGAGTAGCAATCATAGGTGTGTGCAGCCTATAGCATTAGGATGTGCACCACAAAGCTCAAACACACAGCATGTGCGTGTCTGTGTATACATTGTGTATATGTGTAAAGTGCACTGTCTATTTGCCTTTAGTAAATAAACCCCATAGTCGTCCCTCAAGGATGAAAGTGTAACATCTGTTTTGTCCTAGACCTTAGGGCCTAACGATCTGGAGTGTTGCGAGGATCTTCTCTACTGGGAGAACCTCTTAAAGATATTGGGTGTCACTGATTTCTACTTTGGGTCTAGGGAAAGCAGAATGCAGTTTTCCTTCACATGGAAGTGGTAAGTGACTGACTTTCCTAGTAAATAAACCCCATAGTCGTCCCTCAAGGATGAAAGTGTAACATCTGTTTTGTCCTAGACCTTAGGGCCTAACGATCTGGAGTGTTGCGAGGATCTTCTCTACTGGGAGAACCTCTTAAAGATATTGGGTGTCACTGATTTCTACTTTGGGTCTAGGGAAAGCAGAATGCAGTTTTCCTTCACATGGAAGTGGTAAGTGACTGACTTTCCAAGCTGTTCTGCCATCAATACTACAACTGAGATAATGCAAACTTCTTGGTTTTCAAACAACTGCATTTGAAGTTTTAGAATCCAGCCCTGTAAAAGTGGGACCCAGAAAGTTTATAAAGATATGGAGAAGATCAAGGACTGTTTTGTGTAGGAACCTACATGAATCCTGTGCTTTTTCCCTCCTCCTTCTTGTTATCTATGCACTAGTGCAATAAAACCTAAAAAAAACCTCATATGATTTACAATAAACATATGATTTACAATAAACAATATGATGAGCTCATGTGTTGTGTGCTTGTTATATTTGGATTGCATGTTGCAATGTAATGGGGGTATTAAGGGCGCATGTTGTAGTGTTGGGTATAGTGGCATGCATTGTGATGCATTGTGAAATTTGCTAGGTTTAATGTGTGCATTGTTTGCTGTCCTCAATGAAACATGGTCTATGCTATGGTGTGCTGGGTGTCTTAGGAGTGTATGCTGCAGTGTGCTGGGTGTATTTAAGGTTCAAGCTGTGGTGTGAAGTGTGTAATGGGATATATAGGGGGTTATTTACTAAAGGAAAATCCACTTTGCACTGCAAGTGCACTTGAAAGTAAAGTCGCTGTAGATCCGAGGAGGACATGCAAGGAAGATAAAAAACAGCATTTTAGCTTGCACACGATTGCATGATAAAATCAGCAGAGCTTCCACTCAATTTAGATCTACCTCTTAGATTTAGAGCGACTGCACTTCCACGTGCACGTTCAGTGCACTTTCAAGTGCACTTGCAGTGCAAAGTGGATTTGCCTTTCATAAATAACCCCCATAGTGTATGACTAAATAAAGGGTACATGTTTCAGTGTGCTCAGTGTAACAGAGAGGTTTTTTTTTTTTTTACACGCATATGTAAAACATTATTACAACAAAATTATTGCAATTTGGAAAAAAGCAGGCGTTAATCAAGGTTAAAAAGGAAAAAAAGTATATTTATTTGTTCATTTAAGGCCCCTTCCACACGGGCTGACGTTTTTTCGGGTGAACCTGATCGGACCCCTCAGTCTACCCTATGGCGCAGCGGATGTCAGCGGTGACATATCCGCTGACATCCACTGCTATCCAATCCAATCCTGTCCACAAAATCTAAACGGATGGTGGTCCTATTTTCCATCCATCTGGCGGATCGGATATGATTGAGTAAAAACAGAGAGGCAGTCCATTTTCACCTGATTTCCCCATAGAGGGGAGTGGGACTAGATCCTCCTCTGCTCTGCACAGTGAGCAGAGACAGGCCTGTCATCCGCCTGCTCAGAGGGGATCAGTGGCGAGATCCCCCCGCTGAGCAAGCGGAGTCCATCAGGCAAAGGCACCCATGTGAAAGGGGCCTTACGAGCAAGTTTGCAGCAACTAAATTTAGTGTAGCAAAATAGTTACATTATATTTAGTTCTAACAGCTTCAGCTAGTTATAATGTAAGAAAATTACCACATGTATCAGCGATTAAAACAAGATTCTTCCACTTAAAGTGATTGTAAACGATCACCTTGTAAAACAACCCATTCAATTTAAAATAGAAATTAAAGCCAAACGTATAGATATAAAAAAGCATTATAGATAAATGTTTTCCCTTGTTTTATAAGTGATTATCTTCCGTCTGTTCTCAGCTGCATAAGAGCTGGGGAAGGAGAAGCATCAGCACACTGAGCTTCCCACTGAATGGCTGTGCAGCAGGGGTTTGACAGGACAAGTCTGATCATTAGAGTCGAGCATATTAAGTTCCCAGCATAGCTAAAGAACTGACCACGATGTGACCCATTTCCCTCGCCCAAAAGGAGAAGCTACCCTATTGGCCGAGGGAGGAAGAGGAGGGAGGAGACGCACAGTGAGGACATCGCCATAATGCCGAGGAGGAAGTGCACAGTGAGGACACCGATATGATGCTGAGGAGGAGGCACAGGGGGAAACCGGCCACCCATTGCCCGGAGGGTAGTGCTGCCCAGGGTAAGTGTTGCGGGTGACCGACTGGGGGGGGGTGGCTGTGCACTGTTTGCCGCCCCCCAAAAAATATACCACAGGCCGCCACAGGTCTGCTCATTGCAAAAGGTAAGAAAAATTAACCCCCCCACAATACACATACACACACACACACAAAGGCACACACCACCTTCTTTTCTTGTTCATACATCACGGGACACAGAGGCTTGGTAATTACTTAGTGGGTTAGATAGTACCTTCAGGTGATTGGACACTGGTAACCCTAATTACAAAGTGAGTTCCTCCCCTATATAACCCCTCCCATATGCAGAATACCTCAGTTTTTTTGCCGGTGTCTAAGATGGATGGCCACATTGATGTGCAAAGAAGAAAGCTCTGTTTGATGGTCTGCGAGGACCTAGGAGCTATACAACCAGATCCATACCTCAGGCCAATACTAAAACGCCTTAGATGGATGGTACCCGGGCCTTGTGGTAAGGAGAAACAAGGTTTTGCCTGTAATGTCTCTCCTTGGAGGTCTGGGCTCTGGGATCCAGGCTTTGGTGTACTAATATAACAGGGGCACGAAAAGTTTCTGTCAGAGTCTTCTACAGGTCCAGAGAGGAGGATCCTGTGAATAGGATCCCAGAACGATGACACTACCCGCCGTGATGGGTGAAGGCTGGAATCTGTCTGTTCTCAGCAGTTCCTGCGGCGGGGATAAAGTAAGTAAAGACAATCCTAAATTTTACACATCATGGATTATCTTCTGTGAGTAGTTGTATGTCTCACCAGGTTTCCGCCACTAGAAGGAGTAAGAGACATACCTGGTGTATACTTACATGCCTTCCAGGATACACGCTCAGTGAAGCTGGTCTGTGAATGCCGCTCACCTCCTCCGCTGCAGGCTCTGCCACATAAACAAAAAAGGGGAGGATCCCACCCAGTCCGGTGGTCCCACGCAGTCCTCTGATGGTCTCCTTCTCCCCCTCGCCCCAGCCGCCACCATTATGGCCCTATGCGTGTGCACAGGGGGCGTGCTTTTACAGCAGGGTCAGCGGGGAAGGAGGGGGGGTGGTTGCAGCGCCGTGCATGTGTGGCACACAGAGCTGTGGGCTTAGTAAGCATCCCTGTGGATCAGATCCTGGCAAACCTAAGACACCTATTCGGCATCAGGTTGTGCAGTTTGTAGCTAATGTTTATATTATAAGACTATAGCACAACAGTGATTGCAATTTACACTAGTACCTCTGCTTTGCAGCTTAGGACTATGTCTCCTCGTAAGAGGGCTTCAGGGGGAGATAAAAGAGGCACCAGAAAATCACTGCCTACATCTAGGGGTTCTGGACATGCCTGCAGGATACCATCCCCCCCCCCTGCAAGACTGGAGGCAGCCTCACAGGATGAGTCTGTACCCCTGTCAGGTTTCAGTCCCTGTTTATGTCACAGAAGACGCTTTAAAGGCTGCATAGGATGGTTTAGAAGGAAGGATTACTACCTTTTTTACAGCTTCCTTAAAAAATAGCATGAAAAGGGGTAGAACCCCTCCTTCTGCTTTGGGTTCCCTATCGGATGAGCATTCTGATAATGAGGAAAGATCCCTATCTGAGGATAGGAATCAGGTGCAGTCGGACGAATCAAGGGAAGAGGAAAAGCTCTCTTCTACCTCCCAGGCCCTCAAAGCGCAGGTGCAATACTATACTGAATTGGTGCATTCCACATACAGATTGCCCTCTGCTGCCATTTCCCCTGTTTCCTCCCTGGGGTCCCGGAAATCCTCACAGGCTACGTATGCCTTCCCAACTCATACTTTACTGGATGAATTGTTGTATGAGGACTGGGGTCACCCAGATAATCTATTTTCTCCCCCTAAAAGGTTTTCTATGCTTTATCCGGTGGAGGAAGGTTTCACCAAGAAATAGGGAGTCCCAGCCATAGATGCAGCTGTTTCTTGTGTGAATAAGAGCCTGACCTGTCCTGTGGACAATGCTTAAGGGTTGAAGGATCCAACTGACAAAAAGTTGGAAACTTTATTTAAAGCCTCTTTTTCTGTGGCGGGCGCTGTGGTCCAGCCTACAGTTGCAGCAATTGGCATGTGCCAGTTCCTCAAGGAACAAATGAAGCAGGTGTTTAGGCTCCTTTCCACTGAGGAGGCCGAGGTTTAGGCAGAACTTCCTAAAGCCTTGTGTTTCATGGTTGATGCCATTGTGGATTCTGCTCAGCAAGCATCTCGCCTCACTCTCCTGCTGGTACACATGAGCAGGTCCGTTTGGCTTAAGCATTGGACAGCTGAAGCTTCAAGCAAAAAATATTTAACAGTGTTCCCGTTTCGTGGAGAATGCCTGTTTGGGGATGATCTGTAACAAATATATCCAGAAGATTACCGGGGGGGTAAAACCACGTTGTTACCAGTCAAAAGGAAGAGTAAACGTCCTTCATTTAGACGTTCTCTGTCCCCAGCCCCTCTAGCCTCATCCTCCAGGCAGTGGCGATGGCCTCCCCTACAAATACTAGGGGAAAGGTCCAAATTCAAGCCCAAGGGCAAAAAAGGGGTCCAAGATCTTGTAAACAGAACCCCAAAGCCTCCCTATGAAGGGGCGCACCCCCTCGGCTGAGTGGGGGAAAGGCTGCTGCAGTTTGCAGATGCCTGGTGGGAAGAGATTCAGGACAGATGGGTAGCCTCCACAGTGTCCCTGGGCTACAAGCTAGAGTTCCGGGAGCTTCCGCCATCTCGTTTCCTAAGGTCAAGAGTCCTCAAGGATCCAGAAAAAAGAAGGCCCTAACTTCTGGCCTTAGAATGTCTGTTATCCCAAGGGGTAATTATAGAGGTGGCCCTGGAAGAGCAAGGCTCAGGGTTCTACTTAAACATCTTTACGGTTCCAAAACCAAACAGAGATGTCAGATCTATTCTGGATCTAAAAGACCTGAATCAATTTCTAGACATTCGTCCTTTCCGCATGGAGTCTATCAGCTCAGTAGTCTCCACCCTTCAGGGGGGAGAATTTCTGACATCAATAGACATCAAAGATGCATATTTGCATGTGCCAATATTTCCCACTCACCAAAGATTCCTAAGGTTTCCGGTGGATCAGCGCCACTTTCAATTTGTGGCCCTTCCTTTTGGTCTTGCTACCGCTCCTCGAGTGTTCACAAAAGTTAAAGTTCTAGCCCCACCCCTGGCAAATCTAAGGGTTCAGGGCATAACTGTGACAGCTTATCTGGATGATTTGCTACTCACAGAACAGTTCGTAACATGCCTAAGCCACAATGTGCTCTGCACGGTAAAGTACTTAAAGTACCTAGGCTGAGTCCTCAATCTAGAGAAATCCATCTTGCAGCTCTTAAAGAGGCTGGAGTATTTGGGCATGGTCATAGACACAGTCCAAAGCAGAGTGTTCTTACCCAGGTCAAAAGCCAGGGCCATAAAAGATTTGGTCCAGGTAGTCTCAGCAAAGAGAAATCCCTCTATCCGACTATGTATGAGACTATTGGGGAAGATGGTCGCCTCCTTCGAGGCTGTTTCACTCAAGAGCTTTACAAAAAAGCATCCTCTCTGCCTGGAACAAGATTGTTCAAGCCTTGGATCTACCAATGTGTCTATCCACAGGGTTGCACCAGAGGTTACTGACCAAGAATCTTTTAAAAGGAAAGTCCTTTGTCCCAGTTACTTGTAAACCCGAAATCACAGATGCCAGCCTAATGGGCTGGGGAGCAGTTCTGGAAGAAGCTTCCACCCAGGGAAGATGGTCCAGAGCCGAAAATCTCTTGCCCGTCAACATTCTGGAAATTCGGGCAATTAGTTTAGCCCTCAAGATCTGGACTTTCAGACTACAGGGTCATCCTGTCTGGATACAGTCCGACAATGCCACAGCTGTGGCTTATATCAATCACCAAGGAGGCACCAGGAGCCTGGATGCCCAAAAGGAGGTGAATCACATTTTTTTCTGGGCATATTCCTTGCCTGTCTGCGGTCTTTATTCCAGGGGTAAAAAATTGGCAATCGCGCCAATTCCGCGGTTCCGCATCTTCTGCGGTTCCTTCGGAGGGTTAAAAGGGAAGCAAAGTCGGTCATTCTGATGGCCCCGACTTGGCCCAGACAACCTTGGTATGCAGAGATCGTAAAGATGGCAGTGGAAAGACCTTGGTTTCTTCCGCTGCATCCAGATCTACTCTGACAAGGTCCAATATTCCATCCTGCTTTACGAAGTCTGAATTTAACGGTTTGGTTGCTGAGACCCACATTCTGAAAAGCCGTGGGCTCTCGGAATCAGTCCTTTTCACTCTGATTAATGCTAGGAACCTAGCCTCCACGCTCATCTACTACAGAATCTGGAAGGCATATGTTTCCTGGTGTGAACTCAGGGGGTGGCATCCTAGAAAGTATGCCATTAGCAGGATTCTTGCCTTTCTTCAGTTAGGCATTGAAATGAGGCTGGCTTTGAGCACTATCAAGGTCCAGATCTTGGCCTTATCAGTATTCTTTCAAAGGCCAATTGCCTCACATTCCCTAGTCCGGGCCTTTGTTCAGGGTGCACTGCGCTTGAATCCGCTAGTCAAACCTCCTGTGTACCCATGAGATGTCAGTTTTGCAAGAACAACCCATTGAACCATTGCACCATGCTTCTTTAGTTCTTCTGACAAAGAAACTGGTCTTTTTGGTAGTCATTTCCTCGGGTAGAAGGGTATCAGGATTAGCAGCTCTTTCTTATAAAGAGCCATATTTGATTATTCACAAAGACAAGGTGGTGCTGCGTCCTCATCCGACTTTTTTACCTAAGGTGGTTTCAGGCTACCATCTGAATGAAGATGTGGTCCTACTCTACTTTTTTCCAGATCCAAAGTCTGCGAAAGAGGAGTTATTACACTCTCTAGATGTTGTAAGAGCAGTCAGTATTTATCTGCAGGCAACCGCTCATATACGAAAGACTGATTGTCTGTTGTGTCTGTCACTATTTACAGATGGCTTCGGCAAGTTATTATTCAGGCCTATGGTATAAAGAAGAAGATTCCTTCTTTTCAGGTTAAAGTGCACTCAACTAGAGCGGTTAGTGCTTCATGGGCAGTGCATCACCAGACCTCCATGGCTCAGATCTGCAAGGCTGCAAATTGGTCTTCAGTCCATACATTCACTAGATCCTATCAGGTGGATGTAAGAGGGCATGAGGATGCCGCCTTTGGGCGCAGTGTTTAGATCCTCTTGTCCGTAGGTGGTCTATGTATTTTCTGATCTGTGTCTCCCTCTCCTCAATTTGGGCATTGCTTTAGGACATCCCACTAAGTAATTACCAAGCCTCTGTGTCCCGTGATGTATGAACAAGAAAATAGGATTTTTAAATACAGCTTACCTGTAAAATCCTTTTCTTGGGAATACATCACAGGACACAGAGCTCCCGCCCCTCTTTGGGATTATACGTTGGGGTACTTGTTGCTTTGCTACAAAACTGAGGTACTCTCCATATGGGAGGGGTTATATAGGGAAGAAAATCACTTTATAATTAGGGTTACCAGTGTCCAATCACCTGAAGATATTATCTAACCCACTAAGTAATTACCAAGCCTCTGTGTCCCGTGATGTATTCCCAAGAAAAGGATTTTACAGGTAAGCTGTATTTAAAAATCCTATTATCTTAAGCATCTGACCAGATATCCATATATGGCTAATATATCCATATTGAAAATGTTGCCGATGACAGCATATTTAGGTCATCTTTCTTAGGATTGACTAAACAGTGCAAAACAGTGTTTAGGAATGCTTTCTAGCTTGCTCATCTCCTTCCATATACATTTTTCTGCTATGTACCTATTGCCATGTAAACTCATAGCTGCAATCATGAAGTGCGAAACCCAATTAAAACGGAGGGCAACTTACTCACAATCCCCTAAAATACCATTTACTTACTAGAAGTTAGTCACTAACAATGACCGTTGTAAATAACCACAGAAAAAGCCATGGCTCACAAATTATGTAACATTTAAATCCTAACTTAATGACATTTGGTTTTCTAAAGCAATTTCTATCATAATTAATTGTCATAAAACATATTTATTTCCACCTTTCTTTCATACTCCACAAGTCCACATGTCAGCAATGCTGATGTCCTGATGTCTTTTTACTGCCACTGTTAGTGACAACAGTGGGCCATGCCTGTGCAGTGTTTGTTGAAATGGCTACTTGCATCCTCCAGCAGAAGCCTAGGTCAGGGAGAGAGCATACTCAAACTGTTACAGAAATGGTCTGAACAAGTACCTTCATGGCAGGATCACCAAGTATTATTTTAATGAAAGCTTGACTTTAAATATAATAAACCTTACCTTTAAAATTGCATTAACATGTTGAAGCCTATGTCAGATTTTAATGATTGAGTTTACATATGCTTTGAGATCTGTTTTTTCAGCAGGGAGGGAATTTGAACCCATATAACACATTTTAACACATTAACCTCCCTGGCGGTATGATTATGTCAGATTTTTGATGCTTAAAGCGGCACATTGTTTCGCATTGGAAATTTGGAGTTTTATATTGTAGGCCTGTAGTTCTTAGGAATAACACACTTAAATATCTCCAAACAAGAGTCTAGTAGACATCTCAGGTATGATAAAGTTTGAAACACAAAACCATAAATTATAATATAATAAGTAAATATAAATAATTATAACAAATAATAATATAATGATAATAACATTTATTCAATAATGTAATCAAATCAAAAACACTGAAATTTGCTCAGTTGCAGAATTATAGTGGGGACGGAAAGTATGCTTTCACTCTTTGTTTTATTGCAGCCATTTGCTAAAATAATTTAAGTTTGTTTTTTTTTCCTCATTAATGTACACACAGCACCCCATATTGACAGAAAAACACAGAATTGTTGACATTTTTGCAGCTTTATTAAAAAAGAAAAACTGAAATATCACATGGTCCTAAGTATTCAGACCCTTTGCTGTGACACTCATATATTTAACTCAGGTGCTGTCCATTTCTTCTGATCATCCTTGAGATGTTTCTACACCTTCATTTGAGTCCAGTTGTGTTTGATTATACCGATTAGACTTGCTTAGGAAAGCCACACACCTGTCTATATAAGACTATAAGACAACTCACAGTGCATGTCAGAGCAAATGAGAATCATGAGGTCAAAGGAACTGCCTGAAGAGCTCAGAGACAGAATTGTGGCAAGGCACAGATCTGACCAAGGTTACAGAAAAATTTCTGCTGCACTTAAGGTTCCTAAGAGCACAGTGGCCTCCATAATCCTTAAATGGAAGATGTTTGGGACGACCAGAACCCTTCCTAGAGCTGGCCGTCCGGCCAAACTGAGCTATCGGGGGAGAAGAGCCTTGGTGAGAGAGGTAAAGAAGAACCCAAAGATCACTGTGGCTGAGCTCCAGAGATGCAGTCAGGAGATGGAAGGAAGTTGTAGAAAGTCAACTATCACTGCAGCCCTCCACCAGTCGGAGCTTTATGGCAGAGTGACCCGTTGGAAGCCTCTCCTCAGTGCAAGACACATGAAAGCCTGCATGGAGTTTGCTAAAAAAAACACCTGAAGGACTCCAAGATGGTGAGAAATAAGATTCTCTGCTCTGATGAGACCAATATAGAACTTTTTGGCCTTAATTCTAAGAAGTATGTGTGGAAAAAAACAGGCACTGCTCATCACCTGTCCAATACAGTCCCAACAGTGAAGCATGGTGGTGGCAGCATCATGCTGTGGGGGTATTTTTCAGCTGCAAGGACAGGACGATTGCTTGCAATCGATGGAAAGATGATGCGGCCAAGTACAGGGATATCCTGGACAAAAACCTTCTACAGAGTGCTCAGGACGTCAGACTGGGCCGAAGGTTTACCTTCCAACAAGACAATGACCCTAAGCACACAGCTAAAATAACGAAGGAGTGGCTTCACAACAACTCCATGACTGTTCTTGAATGGCCCAGCCAGAGCCCTGACTTAAACCCAATTGAGCATCTCTGGAGAGACCTAAAAATTACTGTCAACCAACGTTTACCATCCAACCTGACAGAACTGGAGAGGATCTGCAAGAAGGAATGGCAGAGGATCCCCAAATCCAGATGTGAAAAACTTGTTGCATCTTTCCCAAAAAGCCTCATGGCTGTATTAGATCAAAAGGGTGCTTCTACTAAATACTGAGCAAAAGGTCTGAATACTTAGGACCATGTGATATTTCAGTTTTTCTTTTTTAATAAATCTGCAAAAATGTCAAAAATTCTGTGTTTTTCTGTCAATATGGGGTGCTGTGTGTACATTAATGAGAGAAAAAATGAACTTAAATTATTTTAGCAAATGGCTGCAATATAACAAAGAGTGAAACATTTAACAGGGTCTGAATACTTTCCATCCCCACTGTATAGCTGTCATTTTCACATTCAATTTCCCCACAAATTACTATCGCTCAATTCTGCAAGTGATTCTAATTTATTATCGCTGTTTTCTAGCTGGTCTAAAACCGCTTTTGACGTAAAGGAACACTTTTTGGTTGCTATGGACAATCTCAAGTTTCCAGGCAGAAAGAACAGTATATATAATATAAAAGTATATATAATATAATATAAAAGTACATGCAGGGCACTGGACAAAGCATTAGGGACAAAAGGGATGTGAAATAATTTGATACAGTAATGTAATCTGTAAGATTACAGTGTACTGTATGTATTATGTGTTTTTCACTTTTTGAATTTGGCACCGGGCTCCGTCCTCATGTGTCGCGACGCTCGCAGGGAATGGAGCCCGGCACTGTGATAGATTGAGCGAGTACACAGTTTGCACACACAGTGGGGAGAAATCGCAGGATCCTGGGGACAAGGTAAGTAACTTTGCCTGAATCCTGTGATGCGATCCTGAGTGTGGCTCAAGGTTACCGCTTTTGGTAATGAAAGTTCCCCCTCCGAGACACACTCGGGATTACCGCCAAGGAGATTAAGGTCTTTTTCTAGCCATGTACAGTATCTCACAAAAGTGAGTACACCCCTCACAATTTTGTAAATATTTTATTATATCTTTTCATATGGCAACACTGAAATGATACTTTACTGCAATGTAAAGTAGTGAGTGTACAGCTTGCATAACAGTGTAAATTTGCTGTCCCCTCAAAATAACTCAACACACAGCCATTAATGTCTAAACTGCTGGCAACAAAAGTGAGTACACTCCTAAGTGAAAATGTCCAAATTGGGCCCACAGTGTCAATATTTTCGGTGTCCACCTTTATTTTCCAACACTGCCTTAACCCTCTTGGGCATGAGCTTCACAGGTTGCCGCTGGAGTCCTCTTCCACTCCTCCATGATGACATCACGAAGCTGGTGGATTTTAAAGACCTTGTGCTCCTCCACCTTCCATTTGAGGATGCTCCACAGATGCTCAATAGGGTTTAGATCTGGAGACATGCTTGGCCAGTCCATCACCTTTACCCTCAGTTTCTTTAGCAAGGCAGTGGTCATCTTGGAGGTTTGTTTGGGGTCGTTATCATGTTGGAACACTGCCCTGTGGCCCAGTCTCCGAAGGGAGAGGATCATGCTCTGCTTCAGTATGTCACAGTACATCTTGGCATTCATGGTTTCCTCAATAAACTATAGCTCCCCAGTTCGGCAGCACTGATGAAGCCCCAGACCATGACAGTACCACCATAATGCTTGACTGTAGGCAAGACACACTTGTCTTTGTACTCCTTACCCTGTTGCCGCCACACACGCTTGCCACCATCTGAACCAAATAAGTTTATCTTGGTCTCATCAGACCACAGGACATGGTTCCAGTAATCCATGTCCTTAGTCTGCTTGTCTTCAGCAAACTGTTTGCAGGCTTTCTTGTGCATCATCTTTAGAAGAGGCTTCCTTCTGGGACAACAGCCAATTTGATGCAGTGTGCGGCGTATGGCCTGAGCACTGATAGGCTGACCCCCCATCCCTTCAACCTCTGCAGCAATGCTGGCAGCACTCATACATCTATTTCCCAAAGACAACCTCTGTATATAATGCTGAGTACCTGCACTCAACTTCTTTGACCATGGCGAGGGCTGTTCTAAATGGAACCTGTCCTGTTATACCGCTGTATGGTCTTGGCCACCGTGCTTCAGCTCAGTTTCAAGGTCTTGGCAATCTTCTTATAGCCTAGGCCAGATGTTTTGGAACTACATTTCCCTTGATGCTCATGCACTCTGCGGTGTAGTTGAGCATCATGGGAAATGTATTTCCAAAACATCTGGGGTGACAAGGTTTGCAATCACTGGCCTAGGCCATCTTTATGTAGAGCAACAATTCTTTTTTTCAGATCCTCAGAGAGTTCTTTGCCCTGGGTTGCAATGTTGAACTTCCAGTGACCACTATGAGAGAGTGAGAGAGATAACACCAAATTTAACACACCTGCTCCCCATTCACACCTGAGACCTTGTAACCCTAACGAGTCACATGACACCGGGGAGGGAAAATGGCTAATTGGGCCCAATTTGGACATTTTCACTTAGGGGTGTACTCACTTTTATTGCCAGCAATTTAGACATTAATGGCTGTGTGTGGAGTTATGTTGAGGGGACAGCAAATTTACACTGTTATACAAGTTGTACACTCACTACTTTACATTGTAGCAAAGTGTCATTTCTGTCTGCTGACACCCGCCTGCCATCCAATCCGCTAAAAACAGACGTATGGTGATATGTTCAGCCATCCATCTGGCGGATCCGATCAGATGAGATCTGATGAAAACAGACATGCTATCCGTTTTTGTCCGATCGCCCCATAGAAATCAGCGGGGCTCTGACAGGTCCCTCCCTGCTCAGTGAGCAGAGACAGACCTGTCATCTGCCGGCTCAGGAGATCAAATGAAGCGATCTCCCGCTGAGCTGGCGTACTGTGCTGAACAGATCCGCCTCGTGTGGAAGGGGCCTAAAAGGTGTGCTTAAATTTCCAGCAAAATGACAACTTCTACCTCTTTGGTTCTGTTTGTAAACAAAGTGACAAGGGATTCCCATCATCTATACCAGATTCAGGATGAGGGTCTGATTATGATGTTAACTACTTGCCCTCTAGAAGGTTTTACCCCCTTAATGACCAGTACTACCCTAATTTAACTGGTAATTACTCAGTCATGCAACACTGTACCCAAATTAAATGTATATATTTTTTCACACAAATCAAGCTTTCTTTTGGTGGTACTTAATAATCATTGTTTTTTTTTTTCATTTTTTGCTCTATAAATAAAAAAATACAGAATTTTTGGATTTTTTTTTGCAAATGAATAATCTTTCTTCATGAATTTAGGCCCAAATATAGTCTGTTACATTCCTTTGGCAAAATAAAACTATAGTTATAGAGTCTACAAACTAGGGTATATGTATTTGAAAATGAATCAGTTCTGATATACTCAATCTCATTTCTTGAAGTCCTAAAATTCCAGGACAGTACAAATACACCCCGAAATGGCCCCTTTTTGGAAAGTAGACAGTCCAACGTATTTAGTAAGAGGCATAAATTTGTAATTTTTTGGCACAATTTTTTGTAAAATTAAGAATTTAAATAAAAAACAAAAGTGTAGCGCTAATTATTAATTGATATGTTGAACCTGTTAAAGTCCATACAAAAAAAAGTCCCATTAAAGGTGCTTTAAAGAGATATAGATAAGAAATCCTGCATTCCGTGGATAGTGATGAAATAAATAACAGAGTTGTCACACCTCGCTTACCATGTTTAAAGTGACCCCCTGATAAGGGTAGTCTCAATTGGTAAAGCCAAGATCCTGATCCCTGGGATATCCTTCCCTCAAGCCAGATGAACCGCACCAAAAAAAGTAAACAGATGGACAGTGTCCTACCTTCGTGATGGATGCACCGTTGAGAGCTCAGATAGCCAAGATTTCATGTAAATAAAAAACGGCCGACATAGTGTGATACAGTTTAAAAGTTGAATAAGTAAAAAGAGTAACATTAACTTTGTAAGACTTAAAACAAGCATGTATTGGCAACAATCATTTGTCCAGAAGTCAAGATGGCTGACATCGACTCCGCATGCGTGGTAGCATGTGTGCATAGCTCCACCCAAAGTGTTTGTCATAAGTGACGTCATCAGGGGCCACCCAGCGATGTGCAGGGCACCCCTAACCTGGAAAAGGCTGGATGATGTACATGTATGTGATCCAGCCTGCTCATGCTGCCTGCCCATTATATGTGGGCGGGCAGCAACTAGTTAAGGGAGAACTCCTATACAAAAAAAATGCATGGGATTCCCCCCTGATTCCTACCAGGTGCTTCAGAAGAATGGGGCAAGTGAAGTCACTGGTTGTTAAGGAAACATGGGGGGTCATTTACTAAGATGAATGCGCTGCGCTGGTTCATACCTTAATTGGTGCGCCGAATAAATCCTTAATTGAGCGCGTGAACCGGTGTATGCACAGCAGTACCTGCACGCGAGAATGTTTCCAGCGCAATCCCATCGCATTGGTTCTCGGCGAGGTACATCTCGCGCTCACTGCAATAGGAAAAACACATCTTCCTATTAAAGCAGCGCAAGAAAAACCGGCATGGGTTCCCCCTCCAGGCCCTTCGGTCTGGTATGGATTTTAAGGGGAACCCCCATGCCGAAAAAACGGCGTGGGGGTCCCCCCAAAATCCATACCAGATCCGGCCAGTCAGGAAAGGGGGTGGAGACGAGTGAGCGCCCCCCCTGCTGAACCGTACCAAGCTGCATGCCCTCAACATGGGAGATGGGTGCTTTGGGGAAGGGGGGCGCACTGCAGCCCCCCCACCCCAAAGCACCTTGTCCCCATGTTGATGAGGACAAGGGCCTCTTCCCGACAACCCTGGCCATTGGTTGTTGGGGTCTGCGGGCGGGGGGCTTATCAGAATCCGGGATCCCCCTTTAATAAGCGGGCCCCCAGATCCCAGCCCCCCACCCTATGTGAATGAGTATGGGGTACATGGTACCCCTACCCATTCACCTGGGGGAAAAAAGTGTCAAGAAAAAAACACACTAGACAGGTTTTCAAAGTAATTTATTAGGCAGCTCCGGGAGTCTTCTTCTGACTTTGGGGGTCTCTTCCACGCTCTCCGGCCTCTTCTCCGCACTCTCTGGATCTTCTCCCAGTCTCCGGTTCTTCTCTGTGCTCTCCGGCCTCTTCTCCCGGTGTCCGGTTCTTCTCCTACTCTCCGGCTTCTTCTCCAGGCATCCGGTTCTTAATTAAGTAATTTATTAGGCATCTTACAGATTACAGTACTGTATGAAATTATTTCACATCCCTTTTGTCCCCAGTGCTTTGTCCTATGCCCTGCATGCAGTTTTATATTATATATACTGTTCTTTCTGCCTGTCCATAGCAACCAAAAAGTGTCCCTTTACGTCAAAAGTGGCTTTAGACCAGCTAGAAAACAGCGATAGTAAATTAGAACACTTGCAGAATTGAGCGATAGTGAATCGTGGGGAAATTTTATTATTATTATATATTTTTTTTTAATTATTTAATTTTATTTATTATATTATAATTTATGCTTTTGTGTTTCAAACTTTATCATACCCAGGATATCTACTAGACTCTTGTTTGGACAGATTTAAGTGTGTTATTGTTAAGAATTACAGGCCTACAATATAAAACGCCAAATTTCCATGAAAAATAATTGTACCGCTTTCAGCACCTAAAATCTGAAATAATCATACCGCCAGGGAGGTTAAAATCCATACCAGACTGAAGGGCCTTGGAGGGGAACCCATGCCGTTTTTTTTTATTTAAAATTTGGCGTGGAGTTCTCCCTCAAGATTCATACCAAACAGTGCCTGGTATTGGCGGGGATCCAAGATGGATCCCCGTGCTTGTCGCTCATTGGGAAAGCAAAAAACATTTTTTCCTTTCCCGATGAGCGAGCCAGCTCGGCGCTGCTATCCGCAGCTGACACAGTGCACTGCGATTACCTGCGGTTATGTGCAGATAGTTGCGCTAAATCGCTCCTGGATGCAGTCAATTCTATTTTTTCTATCCGCAGCAAACCGCATGTAATCAAAACTCAGCTAAATGCAGTGTGTGAATGAGGCCATAGGAAAGCATTGTGTGTGTTTAGCTGCAGTAGAAAACGCAGCTAAAAGCACAATTCTGTCCTTCCGTGTGAAAGGGGGCGTTTTTCAGGCGCCATAGCGCTAAAAATAGCGCCTGAAAAATGCCCTAAAGAAGTGGCTCCATTCACTCCAGTGTGAAAGCCCGAGGGACCTGAACGGACACTCCATAGACCTCTATGGAGGGTCGGATGTCAGTGGTGACATGTCCACTGACATCTGACCCACTCCAATCCGAAAAAGTGTAACGGAGGAAAAATCTATTTTTCCATCCGTCTGTGGATCGGATCGGGTGACGACGGACTCTACGGTCCGTCATCATTCGATCCCCTATAGAGGAGAATGGCACTCTGACAGGTCCGTCCCTGCACAGTGTGCAGAGACAGACCTGTCATCTGCCTGCTCAGCGGGGATTGACGGAGTGATCCCCCGCTGAGCAGAGCGGGCTCCGTACATGGACACATCCTTGTGAAAGAGCCCTAAGGCCAACGCCCTTTGTACAAAAATCCACGGGAAAGTTTGTTCAAAGTGTTTGAGGCTTAAACACCAGAAATTCATGTTTTCTTATCTTTAAAGGTCACCATACACTGGGCAATCAGTTATATCTTCCATAAATTAGATTCAGTGCAAGAGCCTGTTTGATTTTCTACAATTAGAAGTAATTCTTACAGTGCATCTTCCTATTACCGCTTTAGCCTAATGCTCTGTTTCCACTATTTCAACCCCAAAGTTGTGTGATTTACAGTATGCTTTTATGGCTTGTTTTCCACTATTGCGACTTGTCATGCCACGTGGGACTAAAAAGTTGCATCACAAGTTCTACCCCATGATTTACAATGAGTACCAATCATATGTGTGCGACTTTAAGTCACAGCAACTTCAATGTAGTCCCTGCACTACTTTGGTCCCACTTTGATGCGACTTGAGGTCTATAGACCTCAAAAATACACAGGCATCGCTTCAAGTTTCGGCAAAAAGTTGCAAAAAACATGCTACTTTGGGCTTGCAATAGTGGAAACCGAGTCTTAATGCCATGCAATGTGACTAGTTCAAAACATCGGAGATAAAGTCGCACTGAAGTTGGAACAAAGTAATGCAAGAACTTTTTTTGAAGTTGCACCAATTAGAACGGGGGAACGTTGAAATACATGTGTTTTCCTGTGGGTATAATTGAGAAAAAGGCGCCGCTACTCAAAATACCGCCACTGCACCTCTGGATAGATACAGAGTATGTGGAAGCTGCCACTTAAAAGGATCAAATATAAAAGCTGAATTTTAACTACTGGTCAATCTGGGATAATGACACAAAGTCAAAATAGCGGCGCTAAATGTTTGTGCACAAGGAGTATTAAATCCCCTAAAGTGACATGTGACTCACAATTTACAAATGAGAATATACTGTAACTGACATGTGCTAGGGGGGGGTGAGATTCAACCTTATGCCTGCACACCTTGGGTCCACCGTGGCCGTTTTATCCGCTGCTCTGGAGGCTTTGAAAGGCTTACCTTAGTCACTTTTGCCGTCTTTTAACTTGTACCATGTGAGTTTAAATCTTGAAGGCTGTTTAGTGTTTTCATTAAAGCTTTGTTTACAGTATTACACTATTGGTACACTTTTTTATTCACATGTGGAGATTATATGAGACGCATGGCTGGAGTTCGGATGCTTCCTCTAAAACCTTATCCATGTGGTTTAAATGTGCTTTAGCCTAACATGAGAATGTAGGCATTGGAATTCGGTGAGTGCGTTTCTTTTTAGGGGAGTGGTATCACAGACACATTGGTGTGGTGAATGGATTAAGAGATCTTCACATCGACTATAGATCCTCTTCAATATTTTATGGACTTTATTTTTAATATTTTGGAAAAATGTTTTTTTTTTTTTTTTTGTAGCTTCACTAGCTGCATCATATCACTTCACTTGTCACAGGGTGTTTAGTGCTATTTGTCAATTTAGGGCTATAGCATTTATTATATTTTAGCACATGTCAGTTATATTCTCATTTGTAAATTGTGAGTCACATGTCACTTTAGGGGATTTAATACTCCTTGTGCACAAACATTTAGCACCGCTATTTTGACTTTGTGTCATTATCCCAGATTGACCGGTGGTTAAAATTCAGCTTTTATAATACATGTGTTTTGACTTGTCCTGCGACTTCACATGTGTCAAGTCGCACAACAACTCGCAGTAGTGGAAAGAGAGCCTAAGGCCACTTGGGACTGAAAAGTTGCATCACAAGTTGTACCCCATGATTTACAATGAGTACCGTTCATATGTGTGCGACTTGCTTACACCCATGCGCACATGCCGTATACACAGCGGGCACACATCTTTATTACAGAAATCCATATGCATGGAAATTAACCACTTGCTTACTGGGCACTTAAACCCCCCTGCTGTCCAGATCAATTTTCAGCACTGATGCACTTTGAATGAAAATTGCGCGGTCATACTTAGCCAAATGCTTTGTTTTTTTAATTTTCCCACAAATAGAGCCTTCTTTTGATGGTATTCGATCACCTCTGTGGTTTTTTTTCTTTTGTTCAAAAAAAAAGAAAAGACAGATTTTTATAAAAAAATTTGTATATTTTTGGATATATTGATATTAAATTTTGCAAACAGGTAATTTTTCATTGATTGATATACGCTGATGAGGCGTCACTGATGGGCACTGATTGGTTACACTGATAGGCAGCACTGCTTAGGACCACTGGTGGGCATTGATAGGTGGCACTGGTGGGCACAGATGAGGCAGAATTGCCTCTTTGGGACCAATGTCCCTTGCACCTAAGCCGGTGATCAGCTTTTATTTTTATCCTCATGCTGTCAGCGTGAGGAGAAAAAATAAACAATTACCGAGCTTTAGTTTACATCATGTGATCAGCTGTCATTGGCTAACAGCTAATCGCATGGTAAGGGGCCGGGATTGGCCCTTACTTCGATCTGTGATCACCCGAGTCTCAGTGACTCAGTGTGCGCTCTGCAAGGAGCACACGGGGAGCCCGTCCTATGACAGCCTCCCAGAAATTCAGGTCCACGCTGTGGACATCGTTTGGCTATAGCAGAGACACCAAGTGGTTAATAGAAAAACAGATGCAGATTTCTAGGACTGGCCAAAAATCATGTTTAGAGTCAAAGGCAACTGATGACTTTCTATTAAAGGTCTAAATGGGCCATTAACATACATCACAATTGAACTTAGGAATGTGTCTTTGCAAACTTAAACTAAATTAAAATCCTTTCTTATTTTTGCTTGGTGATAGACTGCAGAGGGATTAGAAGTTTTGTCAGATGTCTACACCCCTGATAGAGTGAAGACAACTCCCAAATTTTGAAAATTTCTCATTCAAAATTATTCACTTTCTGTCACATAGCCAAACAGGAAGTGAGGGTAAAACCCCACCAATGTATGTCCTTGGGGACACACAGGTCAATCTAAATAGTTTTCCCATTCGGGAAATTGCACTCTAGCATTTTGCCATGTACATTCCAAATTATTATGTGTCTTGGGGTTTATTTACTAAAAAGTAAACCCACTTTGTACTACAAGTGCACTTAGAAGTGCAGTTGCTGGAGATCCGAGGGGGACATGCAAGGAAAAGAAAAAAAACAGCATCTTTGCCTCTACATGATTGGATGATAAAATCACCAGTGCTTCCCCTCTGATTTCCATCAACTACACTTGTATTGCAGAAGGGATTTGCCTTTAATAAACCCCAAAATACCTAATAATTTGGGGTGTACACAACAAAGTGCTAGAGTGCAATTTGCATAATGGGGACACTAGTTAGATTGACCTGTGTGTCCCCAAGGAAAAATATTGTTAGGGTTTTACTCTCACTTCCTGTTTGGCTATGTGACAGGAAGCAAAGCCAATTTTAAGAAGAGGGACACAAAGCCCAACCTAAAAAAAAAAAAAAAAAAAAAAAATTCTTGATTTCCCTCAAATGTCCACAATTAGAATAGGATTGTCTTCAGCTTGATTTTAGTTCAGTGCTCTAAATCAGTGCTTCTCAACCCTGTCCTGAAGTACCCCCCAACAGGCCATGTTTGCAGGTTTTCCTTCATCTTGCACAGGTGCTTGAAATCAAAGTCAATGGCTTTGTGTTTTGGACAGCTATTTTAGATAAGATAAATTTCCTAAACATGTCCTGTTGAGGGGGGGGACATGTTGATGGGGACAAGGGCCTCATCCCCACAACCCTTGTCTGGTGGTTGTGGGGGTCTGCGGGCGGGGGGCTTATCAGAATCTGGAAGCCCCCTTTAACAAGGGGACCCCCAGATCCCGCCCCCCCCCCCTATGTGAAATGTCAAAAATGACAAGAGACCATTTTGACAATTCCTTTATTTAAAGCCTTCTTCTTTCCATCTTCTTCGGGTCTTCTTCCTTCTTCCTTCCTTCTTCCTTCAGTTTCTTCCTCCATCTTCTTCTTCCTCTGGTTCTTCCTCCAATCCTCTGCTTCTTGCTCCGGTGTTCTTGTCCGGCATCTTCCTCCGCGGCGTCTTCTTCCCCGCTTTGTTCTTGGGCCGCTCCGCATCCATGGGAGGCTCCTGCTGTGTGACGCTTCTCTTCTTCTGACACTTATATAATGGAACCGTGCTTCAGAGGGAGCGGGGTCACCGGGTGGCCCCACCCTCCGTTATTTAAAAAGTGTCAGAAGAAGAGAAGCATCACATATTGGGAGCCTCCCATGGATGCGGAGTGGCCCAAAAGGAAGCAGGGAAGAAGACGGTGCGGAGGAAGATTCCGGATGAGCACCGGAGCAAGAAGCAGAGGATCAGAGGAAGAACCAGAGGAAGAAGAAGATTGAGGAAGAAACCGAAGGAAGAAGGAAGGAAGAAGACCCGAAGAAGATGGAAAGAAGAAGGCTTTAAATAAAGGAATTGTCAAAAACGGTCTCTTGTCATTTTTAACATTTTTGACAATTTTTTGTGAAATGGTAGGGGTACTTTTGTACCCCCTTACCATTTCACACAGGGGGGGCTGGGATCTGGGGGTTCCCTTGTTAAAGAGGGGTTCCAGATTCCGATAAGCCCCCCACCCGCAGACCCCCACAACCACTGGGCAAGGATTGTGGGAATGAGGCCCTTGTCCTCATCAACATGGGGACAAGGTGCTTTGGGGGGGACCCCAAAGCACCCTCCCAATGTTGAGGGCATATGGCCTGGTATGGTTCAGCAGGGGGGCGCTCTCTTGTCCCCCTCTCTTTTCCTGCAGCCTGCCAGGTTAAGGGTTGGATAAGGGTCTGGTATGGATTTTTAGGGGGAACCCCACACCATTTTTAAAAAAAAAATTGGCACGAGGTTCCCCTTAAAATCCATACCAGACCTGAAGGGCCTGATGTGGATTTTGAGGGGGACCCCCACGCCTTTTTTTTTTTTGGCATGGGGTTCCCCTTAATATCCATACCAGACCCGAAGGGCCTGGTATGGAATTTCGGGGGAACCCCACACATTTTTTTCTTAGTTTTGTTTTTTTTCTTAATGCTGTTTTTATCAATGAACTTTCATGTGTATTGCCGGACCGACATTTGATCACAGCCGTGAAGTGAACCAGCGTTAAAAAAAAAAGTTTAGAGGTGCGCCCATTTAACCTATGCAAATGCATTTAAGTTGCTTGACATTTACTAAGATTTTGCTGGCACAGTGAACCAAAGCATTTGAACAAGTGCAAATGCCGTTTGCGCATGCGTAGTGCATAAATTGACCTCCCGCAGTTCTAAATGTACTTGCCGGCGCAGCAAGCTTGTTCAAATAAAGTTACTTTCTCATTCTATTTTGTGCATATTTGTTACTTGGGCAGTTTTTACTATACTTCCTCACATCACCCCACATCACCCCCATAATATTGGCACTTCCAGGTTGTTTAAATTTTAAGTTAAAGATGCCGTGCACCACGTCTATAGTGGCTCACCAATTGCCTCCTCCCGTGCGTCTGGAAGAGAATAGTAAATGGGGAATTGCGTGATGTTACCGGCGCAAATGTTTTGTAACATTTGCGCCGGTAACATCACGCAATTCCCCATTTACTATTCTCTTCCAGACGCACGGGAGGAGGCAATTGGTGAGCCAATTCATGGTGCAAATGTTTAGTAAATCAGCCCCATGGTGTCATGTGTAATTGCCGAATTGGTAAATGTTCATGTATTTGTTCAAATGCCCGCACAGCCAAGCTTTGGTCTTGAAGTTGTGTTCAGACCAATCCTTAAGCTCTTCCCTAACCAGAACAAGTTTTCCCATTTACCATCTTTTTCTGTTCTAATGACAACTCAAGATTCTCTGTCATGTTCATTCCTAGTGACAATGATCATCAGGACAAACAGAGTGAGTGAATCTAAGCAACATTTCCTTACACAATTATAAAGCTAAACTATAAAAATGTATCAAAAGATCTTATTATTTCTACCCATTTAATAACATTCATATGCATAGTAGGCATGTAATATGCCCACTCCAGCTTGCATAGATCTTCTTTATGGAATCTTCATTCCTGGTTAAAGTGATATTTTTTATTCTTAACACCATGAGACATATGCCATGAATTTCTATTAACTCAGCTGAGGCACAGCTGGTCTGGTGCCATGTTGGATTGCTCTGAATGCCAGCTGGGTTCAGGAGTGCATAAGAACCCTAAGCCGGAGGCTGATTAAAGTTCAACTTACTGCCAAGAAGACATATTACACGTTAGTGGAACAGAAACACAGTTGTTGCACACATTGTGCATATTCTTAGAAACAGTATTTATTTTAAGGGATGTCATTGAAATATTGTTGATTTTATATCGATCATTGTGTATATATATATATATATATATATATATATATATATATATATATATATATATATATAATTTTTTTTTTTTTTGTGTACAGATCTACACTTGTATTTCTGACATCCAGTATAGTCTTTGGCATCTACATGGGAACAAGTTGCTTTGCCAGGTTTTTACAAATCATTATATACAATATTATTTTTACTCTCAGATAGGATAATTTTTAAGACAAGGTGATTATGAAGTAGGGCTAGGGACACTATACCGTGTACCTTTTGATGAAGTGCTCTTGTTTGAAAGGCAGTAAGGCAGCCCATATATTGATCTATTTTTTCCTTCAACATATTCAAAGTGGATGAGGGAATCACTCCAGTTGAGGTATTGTACTCTGACAGTGGGAAGCCTTCCCCACTGTTAGAATACAATGATCAGTGCTGCCAGCTGTAGCCGCAGCACGTAACTTTTGGGAAAAACCCAACAGTCTGGTTGTACACAAGTCAAATGATAGTTGATTTGATCAACTTGTGTACAACAAGCTTGCCCATACATATAGGAAATTTGGCTGGTCCCTGGTGTACCGGCCATATTTCAATCCATGTATGGACGGCTTCAGGCACTGACAGCAAAGAGTGCAAATGTGAGACAAGGATAGCAAGTGACAACTCAAAGAACAACCAATAAACAATTAGCTATTGGATGGGGCACTTTCCCCAGACTGTAGAAAGATATTAGGATACAAATCTTCCAACTCTACTTTTAACTTTTTAACAACTTGCCTATACTTATATTTAATGCTTACTTAATATACTTATGTTGTAAAGCGCTCCGTAAAATGTTGGCGCTAGATAAATCCTGTATAATAATAATAATTAAAAAATACACATATTCCACTTATTTCAATTGTGTCATTTAGCCTCCTCTTAGACAGGGGTATTGTTTGCTTTTGTGTCAGTTTCAGCTTCTCTCTGCCACATGAGACTGTATCTGGCCATACACTAACTGATTTCTTCATCCACTCAAATTAGTTGAATAGAGGAACCCCCCACACCAGAACATTATATTCTGGCAGCTCTATGTGCAGCTGTCAAAATACATTGATCAGTCGCTGGTTGAGAAAAAAGTTTGAGCATATCTCTTTGACAGAAGTCAATCAACCGATTGACTTCTGTTTAGCGGGAACTGCTACAAACTGATCCAGATTTGTCCAGTCCTTGCTAAACGTGCTGAATTTTGATCAGAGTATGGCCATCTTAAGACACAAGGGAAGACAGATTTTTATATTAACTCACTAAATAGGTAACATTTCTTTGTCAGCTGATCACTGTCAAATGAGAGTGATCAGCTCACTCACAAGTGTACAACCGGCATGCACATTCACATGTCCATTTGTAAGCATCACCTTTTTACAGCTTCAGCATGTGTATGAACACTTGTATGTGTGAGCAAGGTTAATATATATATATATATATATATATATATATATATATATATATATATATATATATATGTACAATACTCCTCAAACCAGTGACTCTGTAGCTTCCATCCCTCTACTGCACTGAAATTTTAACCAGTATTATCAATCCTGTCCAGTTCACCTCTGTGGGCTACAGAACACCCCTCTCACACTTTATGAAGATGGGGAGGTGTTCTATAGGCCAATTCAGAAGTGAGCAGCCTAAGGTGCATCTTCATAGATACAGTACAGTGAAATAGCATTGTCACCTTAGGACAGAGAGTGTGTTTTTGGCATGATTACAATTTCAAAAAAGAGGTAACAAGTCTAAAAAGAGGAAACTAATTCAGCCACAACAATCTACTGTAAGGATTGGTAAGTTATAGTATTTAAAAGGTTTGCTCTTGGTTTTATGTACAATTGCAATATCAGTACAGTGCCTTGAAAAAGTATTCATACCCCTTGAAATTGTCCACATTTTGTCCTGTTACAACCAAAAAGTAAATGTATTTTATTGGGATTTTACATGATAGACCAACACAAAGTGGCACATGATTGTGAAGTGGAAGGAAAATGATAAATGGCTTTCAAAATTGTTTACAAATAAATATCTGAAAAGTGTGGCGTGCATTTGTATTTAGCCCCCTTTACTCTGAAATCCCTAACTAAAATCCAGTGGAACCAATTGCCTTCAGAAGTTACCTAATTAGTAGATAGAGCCACCTGTGTGTAATTTAATCTCAGTATAAATACAACTGTTCTGTGAAGCCCTCAGAGGTTTGTTAGAGAACCTTAGTGAACAAACAGCATCATGAAGGCCAAGGAACACACCAGACAGGTCAGGGATAAAGTTGTGAAGACGTTTAAAGCAAAATCCCAAGCTTTGAACATCTCATGGGGCACTGTTCAATCCCTCATCCATAAATGGAAAGATTATGGCACAACTGCAAACCTACCAAGACATGGCCGTCCACCTAAACCGACAGGCTGGGTGAGGAGAGCATTAATCAGAGAAGCAGCCAAGGGGCCCATGGTAACTCTGGAGGGGCTGCAGAGATCCACAGCTCAGATGGGAGAATCTGTCCACAGGACAACTATTAGTTGTGCACTCCACAAATGTGGCCTTTATTGAAGAGTGGCAAGAAAAAAGCCATTGTTGAAAGAAAGCCAGAAGAAATCCCATTTGCAGTGTGCTAGAAACCATGCGGGGGACACAGCAAACATGTGGAAGAAGGTGCTCTGGTCAGATGAGACCCAAAAATTTTAACTTTCTGACCTAAAAGCAAAAAGCTATGTGTGGCGGAAAACTAACACTGCACATCACCCTGAACACACCATCCGCACCGTGCAACATGGTGGTGACAGCATCCTGTTGTGGGGATGCTTTTCTTTAGCAGGGATAGGGAAGCTGGTCAGAGTTGATGGGAAGATGGATGGAGCCAAATACAGGGCAATCTTAGAAGAAAACCTGTTATGCTGCGTACACACGATCGGATTTCCCGACAACAAATGTTCGATGGGAGCTTGTTGTCGGAAATTCCAACCATGTGTAGGCTCCATCGGACATTTTTTGTCGGAATTTCCGACAACAAAAATTTGAGAGCTGGTTTCTCAAATTTTCCGACAACAAAATCCGTTGTCGGAATTTCTGAGCATGTGTACACAATTCCGATGCACAAAATTCCGTACATGCTCTGAATCAAGTACGAGACGGAAGCGCTCAGTCTGGTAAACTAGCGTTCATAATGGAGATAGCACATTCGTCACACTGCACATTTTTTAATCTATTAATGCAGCGCATTCTCTTCTTCTTTATAATGCTAGAATAATGAAGTTGTTTTGCTGCTGAAATTCACACAGAGTTCTCACAAACTGATTTCTTTATTATTTCTTGTGATCTCATGAATAATATTTTTAATTTTTTTTCGTCAGATCTCCATCATAATGTTTTGAATTTATTTTTATAGTAATCTTTTTTTTAATTTTTGATGAAGATCTCCATTTTTTTTTATAATGATCTATAATGATCTATTTTTATATCAAGATCTCCTGTTTTTTTTTTTTTTTCTAAACCATAATATTTTTTGTTGTCTTGTATGTCAAGTTACCACAACACCATTATTATCTTGTATTTTTTAACCTCAAGGAGTTTGTTTGTTGTTGGTGTCCCTTGTTAATTTGACATTGTCTTTTTAAAATGTACCTGCCTACTCACAAACAAACTGTCCTTTTTGAAGTAAAACACATAGGCAAGTATTTGTGAACAAAAAATAGCCATTTATTATGGGTCATAACAAAAAAAAGAGGAAGGCAACGCTGGATAAACTGGTGAAATTGGCAAGGGCACACATCAACTATTTTACAGCCAAAATTGGTAGCATGAGGAGTCTTATAATAGTGAGCACAATCCGGTCCAGGACTCTAAGGGATCAGTATCAGCAGCAGATGACATATATGTCCCCGGGCCACAGCCTTACAACAGCCCACGTCTTTTTTCAGACCATACCGAACCCAGGCCATCACTCTCTTGTCTTCCTTACACGCTTGCTTCCAGGCTGTGGCTCTGTTGTTGGAGTTGTGGCAGGAGGTGGAGGAGGAGGAGGATGATGGTTGAACTCACAAACCTGGCTTTGGCTTGTGAGTTCGCCCCTCAACCCCTTATTTATGCCTTTTAAGATTACTTCCTCATAGAAGAGGCATTGGCCCTCCTCAATTTCCTGCATTTTGCTGGCTGCCATCCAGGCATAGTCCTCTTGAATATTGGTGGGGTTCTGAGGGCCACAGTAGCCTTCCAAAATAGCCCAAGTGCAGCCTCCTCCAGGTTACTCGTCTTCCTGGACCTTTTTTTTGGAAGGCGGAGGGGAGGGACCTGGGATTTGGGCAGGCTACTGGGCCCAGCCACCTCCTGGCTGCCACTTACCCCCACCACCTCCTGGCTGCCACTTTCCATGGCCTCCTCCTGGCTGAGACGTTCCTGTGTATGAAAAGGGGACATAGTTTTAGTTCTTGGTTCATCGATCGCACACAGTTTTCAGCTCATGACTGTTGCAAATTGAATGTTAACAAATAGAAAAGACTATCATTCTGTCCCCAGCATTTTTCATTCTTGTCCCAATCATTTGTGACCACTACTGTTTATTGATATGTAAAACACTTTTAAATCAGAAATTAGTGATCAATAATAACATCTAGTTAACATCATTAATTTTTGGACAAGAAATATTTTGGACAGGGCACCTCCCTGTACATATCAATGAATATGGGGATAAAGTCCTTATCATTCAATAGATCCATTTTCTCTGCAAGACACAACACAAGACAAACCCTAATGTCAGGCTAAACTCTCATAATCTTGTCCCAATATAGGCCTCAATCTATAAGCAGTATAGGCCCAAGTTAAAATTGTACCTTCGTTATCACGACCGGCGCTTCCGCTACTCCTTCCTCCGCTAACAGATCGTATGTACGACATACACATGTTACGCTTTATATACACTGCGCATGCATTAAACTCCGCCCGCCCCTGACCTTCTATCTAGTATTTTCCCCGCCCCTTCTCTTTCTGCACAGTGGAAGAGCGCATGGCGGAGAAAGAGCAAGTGCCTGTACACAGCAACAGCAACGACAAAAGCCCAGAGCCACGAACGTTCCAATCCTGGATGATATTTAAGGCCTCAGATATGGTCTTTGTAGCGGTGGTGGAGATGGTGGACATCTTCAAGAGGGCCGACTATGACGGGAAGTATGGACCTTACCCAAACCCAAATGTGAGAAAGGCCAAAATCATGACTAAAGTTGTGAAAAGTGTGCCAAAGAATTTTGGGGTACGGCGATCCAAGGAGCAATTGAGGAAACGATGGTCAGACCTCAAATTGAGGGAGCAGGATCAGTACAGAAGGATCAAGAGAGTGCTGCAAAAAAGTAAGTATTTTGTCATGTGTTCCTATTATTATTATTACGTTCGTGCTGCTCCATGTGCTTTTCTTTACTGAAGTACAGTTTGAAATGGCAAGTTTCAGGTTCATGGGCGCAGTGTTCGTTCATAGTAAACATCGTTAGTTCGCCCACTAATACAATGTTTTTGGCAGATGCAGATTAACTACATAGGGTCATGCCTATTTGTATTAAAAAAAAGTTTAGTACATTGTTGTCTAGATAGGTTTGTAACTAGAATGAAATGCAAACTTTATTCAGGGTAAGGACAGGACACTCAGTAACTGTTTACACATCTGGACGCAGGAGCACTAGTGTGGGACACTAGAACAAACTTTTTAGGGTGTCCCACATAAGTGCTCCAGTGGATACTAGGGGTCTCTACATGTGTGATACTTTAACAAAAAAGGTAATTTTTCCAGCTTTGTAAAGGGAAAAAAATCATGTGTTCAGTTTTGAACTCTGCCAAAACAGACAATTGTACGACACTTCCAAGCAATGTTTCATATTACTATTTCTTGCCTCATATATCTGTGTGCTAAGTATACCTTTATTTTATTCACATAGGGGAGAAAAGACTGGGGACCTCTGAGGTCAACAGGGACCCCAAACCTCCTAAAGAAGGGAAAATCTAAAAACAACAACCAGAGGATGTGGAGGAAGGAGAGGTTTATAAATTGGGCGAAATATTGACCACAACAGGTGAGTGTCTGAGACCACAGCTTCAGGTAATAGATGGATGCCTGCATATTTCTAATACATGGTGTGGGGTTTTTTTTAGGTGATGTGGATGTTGTTGAAGAAGAAACACATTTCACAAGTGCCAGTGCACATGTTCTCATCTGGATTTACAGAAGATCACGGAAGACATCAATGATGTGGAAAAAAAGACTCAAAAACATCATTGATGTTTTGGGCAGAATTAGAAAACACACCACCGTTTATCAAATTCTTTCTATTTTTCTAACTTTTCTTCAAAATTTTGAAAGCCAAATTTTAAAGATGCACACCATGTGTCAACATGTGCTATATGCCATCACAGGATATCAATGTACGCGTTTTGTGGGTGCAACCCCTTCCTCACAACTCAAGTAGATGAGAGGAAGGGGTTGCACCCCCGAAACACGTCCATTGATCCCCCATGATGGGAGCTAGCACATGTTGACTTTAAGCATGGGATCAGGAGGGAAATCCCCATTTTGACTCTCAATTTGTGTGCATCTTCAAAATATGGCTTTCACAGGGGCGACTTCACCCCATCTGATGAAGGCAATATCAACACAGTTTGGACATACTAATGTCTGATATTGCCTGCAATTTTTCAAAGTTTAACTTTGTAAGTAACTGAGTTGTGTATGGTTGTATGGTTTAAAAAACATGCCTGCTTACTACAAAAAAGGATATTTCTACTGTAAACAAAAAAATAGGATTTCAAAAATATGTTGGTTTGTGAACCCTTTTCTAAAAGCACATGTGAATGTGCACAGAGTACATTTTTTTCAAATCATCAACGTGTGTCTTCTTCTTTCAATGCTCAATAGAAGTTTTTTGCTGAAGTTGTTGTTTACAGTAGGAAAAAGAAAGGGGAAAAAACGGCGCTATGTGATGTATAAATGTGACATAAATCGAAAATCAAAAAATTGTATAAACAGCAGCAATTCTGACAATAAAACACCAATTGTTACTAGAAAATTAGAAAGCAAAAAGAATCACGCTAAATAAATGGCAAATTGTGCATAAATTATAAACAGTGACACAAATGAGAGGGCACAATTATATAACACACAATATGAATAAGAATAAATCTAAATAAACCCTCGTGTGATCTTTTTTTTTTTTTTATTATTTTTTTTTAAAAAGTCCAAAAAGTAAACTAAACTGCAGTGAAAGAGGTGGCCCCAAACCACCAATATAAATGAAAGTCCAAGTGATTAGCGAATATTCATCTGTGAAAAAAAGCAGTCCACCACCAAGAACGGAAGGGGTCACTCCTTACCGAAAGGCCACAATCCCCCACTACAGAGGATCATAGCTCGCAGATACAAATGACACTGGCAACGGGAACCCGCATTGGCATCCACTAGGGGTCGTCACAACGTCAGCAGTAAACAAACAGCCATGACCTCTTTACCCAAAAAGAAGGTTAGAATGCGCTTGTGCTGCTACCTTGCAGCTTGGTGTGGTATCTCAGACAGCCCAACGCTATGTTCTCCTCTGTTTCAGCCTGGTCAGCCCTGCCACACACAGCCAGAACTGCAGGAATAAATACACAATAGACAGAGCAGAGCCCCCTCCGCAGTTGAAAAAGTCCCACCAATGGGCAAATTGGGAAGCCACAGTCTGCCATTCCTGTGGCGTTGAAGGAAACTGTGGAGTAAAACAAGAAAAAAATTAATTAGGACTTTTGCACATAACATTGCAAGCAGATTAGACACAAACATTCTTGGCCAACATCAGTATAACATTTATTTGAAGGCATATTTAAAGAAAAAAATCTAAGGTCCACTTATCAGATTACTCACCCCCTCTGATGGCCCATTGTAAAAATTTTAGGGGGGTATGTTTTGGACAGGTAACCCTCTCCACTTTATTGAGAGCTGAATGCATAAATAATGTATGTTACTTTGGTCAGCCCCTCCTTACTGTACACTATTGGCAGCCCACTGGACAGGTAAGAAGTATCATAATACAAAAATATGAATACACACTGTACAAATATAATCACATTTTTACATTCTACAATTACCTATCAAGATAATAGGAGAACAAAACTTTAAACAGTACCATTTGAAAGTATTCAGGCAGGCCCTTCCACTACATGCTTTGGTGAATTGATCCATAAATATGACCACAAAAGAGGTAGGTATAGTGTGTATGGGTTTGGCAAAGTCAGCAGAGGATTGGTATCGGTTGGCTAAGCAGTTGGGGGGGAGGGAGGGTTCCAAATGATTTTGTTACCCCCAAAAAAAGCCTCTGGCACTCTGCATGAATTTAAGGACACAAATAACATTTGTACACATTTTAGGGGGTGTTTAGGGTAAAGTATTACTATGGAGCTGACAAAATACATTGTTAAATGACTAGGCTAGGTGTGTATGGGCCCAGGATAGCATGCTGGGGAGGTTGGTGAAGGCAAATATGCATGAATGACAAAAAAGGAGCATTAAAAACTTCCAGCATGCATGAGGACAAAGAGGACAAAATATAGTATATAATATATTAGCAAACATTAAATACATATAATGTGATGTTAAAGGATAAAACGTACTTAATATAGTCCTTCTGCAGGACCTAAATGATGGCAGAACAGGTCTCCAGAATAGTGATCCCCAGAGCCTGGGGGGAGATGCCTGTCGAGAACTTGATGTCCTGCAGACTTCTCCCTGTCACCAAGTACCGCAAAGTGGTGACTAGCCTCTGTTCAGGAGTGATGGTTTGCCGCATGCAGGTGTCCTGCTTGGTAATATAAGGGGACAGCAAAGCCAACAAACGGTGAAAATCGGGGTCCGTCATCCAGAGATAATTCCTGAAATCATCAGTATTATTCTCATAGATCTCTCGCAACAAAGGCATGTGCGAGAATTGGTCACGCTGGAGCAACCAATTCTTCGTCCATGAACTTCTCCTCCCCCTGTTCATGAACTGGGCTTGGGTCAAAGTAAGAACCCCAGCACCAAGCCTCTGCACAGCATGAACTCTACGCAACATGGCTTGAAAACAGTCGGCTGGTGAGAACGAACAGAACGCACTAAAAATCAGAAAGAACCTGAGAAGAGCGAGCTAAAAATCAGAAACGAGCAGACAAGAACACACTGAAAGTCAAATACGTACTATAAATAGAACACACTGAAACCCAGATGCAGACTGACTACACGCGCTGAAAACCAGATACGAACTCACAAGCACAAACTGAAGAGCAGTAACGATCTGAAAAGCACGAGGCTGAAAAGTGTGAATCGTCTCTCACCAAACTTCTACTAACACGAGATTAGCAGAAGCAACCCAAAGGGTGGTACACTGGCTATTGAACTTCTTCTTTATAGTGCCGTTGTACGTGTTGTACGTCAGCGCGCTCTTGACGATCGCAATTTCAGACAACATTTGTGCGTCCGTGTATATGCAAGACAAGCTTGCGCCAACATCCGTCGGAAAAAAATCCCAGGATTTCGTTGTCGGAATGTCTGATCGTGTGTATGCAGCATTAGAGTCTGCAAAAGACTTGAGACTGGGGTGGAGGTTCACCTTCCAGCAGGACAACGACCCTAAACATACAGCCAGAGCTACAATTAAATGGTTTAGATCAAAGCATATTCATGTGTTAGAATGGCCCAATAACAGTCTAGACCTAAATCCAATTGAAAATCTAGGGCAAGACTTGAAAATTGCTGTTCACAGACGCTCTCCATCCAATCTGACAGAGCTTGAGCTATTTTGCAAAGAAGAATGGGCAAAAATTTCACTCTCGAGATCTGCAAAGCTGGTAGAGACATATCGTACTGTATATACTCGAGTTTAGGCTGACCCGAATATAAGCCGAGGCACCTAATTTTACCACAAAAAAACTGGAAAAACACATTGACTCGAGTATAAGCCTAGGGTGGGAAATGTAGCAGCTACCAGTAAATTTCAAAAATAAAAATAGATACCAATAATGTTTTTGAATATTTATTCCGAAGAAAAACAGTAAACTAGCTCTGTAAGTGGAAAAGAGGGTCAAGAAAAACAATATGGTATCAACAATAACTTTAAAAGTACAAAAACCTTAGCTCAATTAGCAACCAAGCTAACACACAAGAGTTAAAATCCTTCAAAACTGGATTCCTCCTCATAATCTGTATGTCCAAACAAAGCTTCAGCATTAGCTCGTGTGAGGTTATCAGCATAGACATTGTCTTTATCACTGAGTTGGCAGTCATCACTATCACTGCTGTCATTCTCATACAAAGCGCTGTCTTCACTGCCATCCATAGCATTACTAATGCCACATTTCTTGAAGGCGCATTGCACCATGTCCTCTGGAATCTCTTCCTATGCATCACAAACCTACTTTGCTATCAATTCTGTTGGGCTTCATCAGATTTCTACCTTTTGTCAGTCAGGCTTGACCAGATGACATCCATTCATGTCACATATTTCGCACATGGTCTTTGAAAGGTTTATTTAAACACACATCTAGGCTCTGCAATACAGATGTAAGCCCACCTGGAATAACGGCCAAAGTAACTTGAGAAGACTTTGCCAATTTATTTATGTCATCAGATGTGTGGGCTCTGAACATATCACAAACTAGCAATGATGTTTTTTTCTTTAAGGCTGCTCCTGGTCGTCCATTCCAAATTTCTTCCAGCCATTTTTTTGTTCCGTCTTCATCCATCCAGCCTTTAATATGTGTGCACACTGTAATTCGTGGTGGGAATTTGACCTTTTTAGGCAAGGTCTTTCTTTTAAAAATAATGACAGGCCGCAGCTTATTTCCATTAGCCAAACATGACAGAACGACTGTGAAATCTTTTTTTTCATTTCCTGTAGTTCTGAGAAAAATAGTTTTGCCTCCCAAACTTGCCACAGTTCTGTTGCTTGGAAGATCAAAGGTCATAGGTGTTTCATCCATATTTCCAATATCTCCCAGGTCATAGTTATGGATCCTTCTTTGTTTTATGATGAATGAATGGAATGACATCACTTTTTAATCAAGGTCTATTGGCAACTTCTGTGAAATCTTTGTTCTTTGCCGCAAACATAGGGCAAACCTATTCATGAAGCGGGTACACCATCCTGCTGATGCAAGAAAATTTTCAATGCCTGGTGCTTTTAATTTGTCATGTTTAGCCATTTGAAAGGCACGTAACTGAATTTCCATGCGTGTTACGTAGCAACCATTTTGACGACACTCCATAACCTATTTATGCAATTCAGTCTCTAGAGCCCCATATGAAGTTGTTAAACCACGTCAAGCTTTTTTTGCTTTTGGAATCTTTTCCAAGTCAGCTTTCATTTTCCACCACTCCCTCGCTTGTTTTTCATCAACACAAAATTCCCTACTTGCAATACTGTTATTGCTTTCTTCTGCTCTTGACACAACCTTAAGTTTGAAACCCCCTTCGTATGACTTGCATTTTTGTTTTGGTCCAGGATTACCGGTAGAAGTATTGGGATCCATTTGTAACAGGATAAAAAAAAAAAACTTGTATAGTTTGAGGCGTAATGCAGGCTGATGATATTACAGAATGTGATGACATGACTGTTTGCATCGAGCAGCCTGTGTTAGGGCTCATAATATACATTCTACCAGTGCCCATGAAATGCAGCCTGCCAGTGTCCATTATATACAGCCTGCCAGTGTCCATTATATACAGCCTGCCAATGCTCATTATATACAGCCTGCCAGTGTCCATTATATACAGCCTGCCAATGCTCATTATATACAGCCTGCCAGTGTCCATTATATACAGCCTGACAGTGTCTATTATATACAGCCTGCCAATACCCATTATATAAAGCCTGCCAGTGTCCATTATATACAGCCTTCCAATGCCCATTATATACAACCCGCCAGTGTCCATTATATACAGCCTGCCAGTGTCCATTATATACAGCCTGCCAATGCCCATTATATACAACCTGCCAGTGTCCATTATATACAGCCTGCCAGTGCCAATTATATACAGACTGACAATTCCCATTATATACAACCTGCCAGTGTCCATTATATACAGCCTGCCAATGCCCATTATATACAGCCTGCCAGTGTTCATCATATACAGCCTGCCAATGCCCATTATATACAGCCTGCCAATGCTCATTATATACAACCTGCCAGTGTCCATTATATACAGCCTGACAGTGTCCATTATATACAGCCTGCCAATACCCAATATATACAGCCTGCCAGTGTCTATTATATATAACCCGCCAGTGTCCATTATATACAGCCTGCCAGTGTTCATTATATACAGCCTGCCAATGCCCATTATATACAGCCTGCCAGTGTCCATTATACCGGTACCGTATATAGCCTGCCATTGCCCATTATATACACGGTAGCCATTGTAAATGTCAAACAGTTTGTCTCAGCCATCTACGGTAAACAAAACTTTGAAAGAAAGTTAAAATAACAGGATCACTTGGTGAAAAAAAGGGGAAAAAAAGACAGAAGAAAGAAAACAAATTCATCCACCACATCTAAGGATTAGTAAGCTGTACTATAACTAATTTTTGTTTTTGGGTTGGGTTAAACACCGCTTTAAATAAAAGCTTAAGTCAGATTGCTGTGATTGTCAGATCGCCGTGATTGTCAGATTGCTATGATTGTCAGATCGCTGTGTCTGATTGCCGTACAGCCATGGTAATGATGTCCCGCCTCCTCTTGTGATAGACGGCACAGTGATCAAATGCTAGGAATCATTGTGCCGTGTGTCATAGGAGGCGGGGCATAGTTACCATGGCTGCACGACGATATCTGACAATCACAGCGATCTGACAATCACATCGATCTGACTATCACAGCAATCTGACAGTCACAGCGATCTGATATAATAAAACAAGGGAGATTGTCAGCTTTCATTTTCCACCACTCCCTCGCTTGTTTTTCATCAACACAAAATTCCCTACTTGCAATACTGTTATTGCTTTCTTCTGCTCTTGACACAACCTTAAGTTTGAAACCAGCTTCGTATGACTTGCATTTTTGTTTTGGTCCAGGATTACCGGTAGAAGTATTGGGATCCATTTGTAACAGGATAAAAAAAAAACTTGTATAGTTTGAGGCGTAATGCAGGCTGATGATATTACAGAATGTGATGACATGACTGTTTGCATAGAGCAGCCTGTGTTAAGGCTCATAATATACATTCTACCAGTGCCCATGAAATGCAGCCTGCCAGTGTCCATTATATACAGCCTGCCAGTGTCCATTATATACAATGCCCATTATAATGCCAGTGTCCATTATATACAATGCCCATTATAATGCCAGTGTCCATTATATACAATGCCCATTATATACAACCTGCCAGTGTCCATTATATACAGCCTGCCAGTGTCCATTATATACAGCCTGCCAATGCCCATTATATACAACCTGCCAGTGTCCATTGTATACAGCCTGCCAGTGCCCATTATATACAGACTGACAATGCCCATTATATACAACCTGCCAGTGTCCATTATATACAGCCTGCTAATGCCCATTATATACAGCCTGCCAGTGTTCATCATATACAGCCTGCCAATGCCCATTATATACAGTCTGCCAATGCTCATTATATACAACCTGCCAGTGTCCATTATATACAGCCTGACAGTGTCTATTATATACAGCCTGCCAATACCCATTTTATACAGCCTGCCAGTGTCTATTATATACAACCTGCCAGTGTCCATTATATACAGCCTGCCAGTGTCCATTATATACAGCCTGCCAATGCCCATTATATACAGCCTGCCAGTGTCCATTATACCGGTACCGTACATAGCCTGCCATTGCCCATTATGTACACGGTAGCCATTGTAAATGTCAAACAGTTTGTCTCAGCCATCTACGGTAAATACCACTTTGAAAGAAAGTTAAAATAACAGGATCACTCTGTGAAAAAAAAGGGGAAAAAAAGACAGAAGAAAGAAAACAAATTCATCCACCACATCTAAGGATTAGTAAGCTGTACTATAACTAATTTTTGTTTTTGGGTTAAACACCGCTTTAAATAAAAGCTTAAGTCAGATTGCCGTGATTGTCAGATCGCCGTGATTGTCAGATTGCTATGATTGTAAGATCGCTGTGTCTGATTGCCATACAGCCATGGTAATGATGTCCCGCCTCCTCTTGTGATAGACGGCACAGTGATCAAATGCTAGGAATCATTGTGCCGTGTGTCATAGGAGGCGGGACATAGTTACCATGGCTGCACGACGATATCTGACAATCACATCGATCTGACAATCACAGCAATCTGACTATCACAGCAATCTGACTATCACAGCAATCTGACAGTCACAGCGATCTGATATAATAAAACAAGGGAGATTCTACTGACCTCTGAAATCATGCATGAATCATGAAATGCAGCTTGGTCCAAAGTAAAGAAGTCCCAGATACCTATAGTAAATTACCCAGAGAGTTACTGTAGTATAAAACTAACATATATTTTACTTGCATGGACAAACCTCATATTTTTGCCTTGTAAATACCTTGTAAAGATTCTTCTTCTTTTTTCTTCCCAGGTACTGTGAACTGTATCACGATCAATGTCCCTCTGTGTTAGATCGCTGTGCAGCCGTGGTAGTGATGTCACTGTGCCATCTGTCACAAGAGGAGGTGAGACATCGTTATGCGGCTGGCTGCACGGCGATCTGAAACAGCATGGGAGGGAGAGAGAAGCGATTCAACAGCGTCACCCAGCGGCACAGCCCCGCCCCTTTTTCTCTTCCAATTTGGACTTTTATTAACTTTAAAAAAATGGGCTTAAAAACTCAGCTTTTACCCGAGAATATACGGTACCCAAAAAGACTTGCAGCTGTAATTGCAGCGAAAGGTGGTTATACAAGTTTTGACTGGCTGAATACTAATGCACACCACACTTTTCACATACAGTATTTATTTGTAAAAATTGTTGAAAATCATTTATCATTTTCCTTCAACTTCACAATTATGTGCCACTTTGTATTGGTCTATCACATAAAATCCCAATAAAATACATTTCCGTTTTTGGTTTTAACATGAAAAAATGTGGAAAAAGGGGTATGAATTATTTTTCAAGGCACTGTATTTAGAAATACTATTAGTGTCCCTTTAAACAACCCCATGGCAATATCTGACAAATACAGTATAACCTAAGCACTGCTGCTGCTAGGTTACAACACAAGTGACCTTTTTTTACAGCAATGTGCACATTTTGCACCCCCTGATCATGCTCCCAGGTGTCTCAACTTACCAATAGGTGAGAAAATGTCCAACACTTTGGTTCCACTTGTATTGTCCCTTAATATTTATTATAGTCATTACTGGTGTTTACCGTGACACAATGCAAATACATCTTCAGACCAACACCATATTTTATAACATGGTTTCTATTATTTTAGCTCTTTAAAAATATGATTATTAAAGAGGTTCTAGAGAGAGAAGTTTTTTTTTTTTTTTACCTTAATGCATTTTCTGCATGAAATCAGTGGCTCTCTAGGCTCTCTTCCTCCTTATTGGCTCAGACACAGCAGCAGGTGCCCTACCGTCAAACACAGCCAGTTAGCAGGAAACGGGACAGAGCTGAACTGCACTGTGTGTGTCAATGGACACACAGAGCAGAGCTCAGGAGCACCATAGCAAGAGGCTTGGTGGGCGCTCGGCAGGAGGTGAAGTCAGAAGCATCTGCCAGGGACCCGAGAAGAGGGGGATCAGAGTTGCTTTGTGCAAAACCTTTGTACAGACCAAGTAAGTATAACATGTTTGTTTTTGTTTTATTTAATAAAAAATATAGTTTTACTACATCACTTAATTTGGCTGCATTTCAGAGCTAAAAGCTTCTTTCTCAAGTATATTCAGTACACTCTGAAAAAAAAACCTATGTCACCTCACTATATACACTATATTGTCAAAAATATTGGGACACCTGCCTTTACACGCACACAAACTTTAATGGCATCCCAGTCTTAGTCCGTAGGGTTCAATGTTGAGTTGGCCCACCCTCTGCAGCTATAACAGCTTCAACTCTTCTGGGAAGGCTGTCCACAAGGTTTAGGAGTGTGTCTATGGGATTGTTTGACCAATCTTCCAAAAGCGCATTTGTGAGGTCAGGCACTGATGTTGGATGAGAAGGAATGGCAGCGAGGATGGGAAGTGTCATCATAATGGGGGATTTTAATTATCCAGACATAGACTGGGTGGAAGGAACCACGCATTCATCTAAGGCTTGCTATTTCCTAAATGTCTTAAAGGACAATTTCATGGATCAGATGGTAATTGCACCAACAAGGAACAATGTGTTACGAGACCTACTGATTACTAACAATGCAGACCTGATCACAGATGTGGAAATACGGGGCAATTTAGGAAACAACGACCACAGGTCAATTAGTTTCAGTATAAATCAGACAAATAGGAAACATAAGGGGAATACAGAGACACTGAATTTCAAAAGAGCCAACTTCCATAAACGATGCTCCTTGCTAGAAGATATTTAATGGGATAAAATCCTAGGAACATAGCACACAGAGGAAAAATGGGTGTGCTTTAAGAACGTATTAAATAAGGGTATTAGCCAGTGCATCCCAATGGGAAATAAATTTAAAAGAGACAAAAGAAATCCTGAGTGGCTTAACTCCATTGTAAAAATGCATATAAAAGCAAAGGAGAAGGCCTTCAAAAAATACAATCTTTGTCAGCATTCCAACTTTACAAAGAATGCAACAAGAAATGTAAGTGCAAAGCAGGGTGGCCAAGATAGAACACAAAAGGCACATAGCGGAGGAGAGTTAAAAAAAAAACAAGAAATTCTTTAGGTATATAAATAGTAAAAGAGGAAGGTTGGATCATATTGGCCCCATAAATAATGATGAAGGGAATCTAGTTACAAAAGACAGAGAGATGGCGAAGGTATTAAATTTATTCTTCTCCTCAGCCTTCACGAGGGAAACGGGGGGATTCAGTAACGAAGACTGCAATATTTATCCTCATGACACATCACAGGAAGCACCCTCATGGCTAACAGAGGATAGAATTAGGAATAGACTTGATAACCTTAACATTAATAAGTCACCGGGACCAGATGGCTTGCACCCGTGGGTCCTTAAGGAACTCAGTCAAGTAATGGCCAGACGATTGTCTACTGACTGGTATGGTACCAGAAGATTGGAGAAAAACCAAAGTAGCACCAATATTTAAAAAAGGACCAAGATATATCCCAGGGAATTACAGACCAGATAGCCTAACATCAATAGTTTGCAAGCTCTTGAAGGGGATAATAAGGGCCTATATACAAGATTTTTGAGATGTATTTATGAAGAATCATTCTTGCCAAACCAATCTATTAACCTTCTATGAGGAGGTGAGCTGCCATCTAGATAAAGGAAGGCCCGTAGATGCAGTGTATCTGGATTTTGCGAAGGCATTTGATACAGTTCCCCATAAACGTTTACTGTACAAACTAAGGTCTGTCAGCATGAATCAAAGGGTGAGTACATGGATTGGAAACTGGCTACAGGGGAGAGTTCAGAAGGTATTGATAAATGGGGAGTGCTCAGATTGGTCCGGTGTGGAAATTGGGGTCTCCCAGGGTTCTGTCCTGGGTCCAATCCTATTTAATTTATTCATAAACGACCTGGAGGATGGGATAAGCAGCTCAATCTCAGTATTTGCGGACGATACTAAGATAAGCAGGGCAGTAATTTCTCCGCAGGATGTGGAAACCTTGCAAGAAGATCTGAACAAATTAATGAAGTGGGCAACTACCTGGCAAATGGTGATCGATGTAGAACATTTTAAAATAATGCATATGGTTAGCAAAAACAAGAATGCAATCTACTCACTAGGGGGTGAACCTCTAAAGGGAATCTAGGCAGGAAAAGGACCTGGGGGTCCTAGGAGATGACAGGATCAGCATTGGCATGCAATGTCAAGCTGCTGCAAGCAAGGCCAAAAGAGTTTTAGCATGCATTAAAAAGGGGATTAACTCCAGAGATGAAACGATAATTATCCCACTCTACAAGACTCTGGTCCGGCCGCACCTGGAGTATGCCATCCAGTTCTGGGCTCCAGTCCTCAGGAAGGACTGGAGAGAGTCCAGAGAAGGGCAACAAAGCTAATTAAGAGACTGGAGGATCTCAGCTATGGGGAAAGATTGCAAGCACTGAACTTATTCTCTCTGGAGATGAGAAGCTTGAGAGGGGATATGATTTCAAAGTACAAATACTGTACTGGTGACCCCAAAATAGGGATAAAAAGAGAATTTAAAAAGACACGCAGCCATTCACTAAAATTAGAATAGAAGTGGTTTAACCTTAAACTGCGTAGAGGGTTCTTTACTGTAAGAGTGGTAAGGATGTGGAATTCTCTTATATATAGTTACATAGTTACATAGTAGGTGAGGTTGAAAAAAGACACAAGTCCATCAAGTCCAACCTATGTGTGTGATCCACAGGCAGTGATTTCAGCAGGGAGCATAAATCAATTTAAAAAAACTATTAGATAGGCACCTGAGCAACCATTGCATACAGGGATATACAATGTAATACTGACATAAAAAGATACACACAGGTTGGACTTGATGGTCTTTTTTCAACCTCACCAAATATGTAACTATGTAATAATAAAATATAAAAAAAAGTCATGTGACTTCAATAGGACTTTATAGACACGACAGAAAGTCAAGCTTGGCATACAAAAATCCATATCATTACAAATAAAAATACTCCAATCATTACAACTAAACAAAGTCACATGACTCTGACTAATTTGGTGCTGTTACACAATAATATAAATATTCTCAACAAAGGAATCATGAGAACTATATCATATATTTTATTAGTATCTATCTAACTTGAAACGTGTCTGTACAGACAGACTCGAGTCCGGTCGAAAAATCAGTTCTTCTGTATGCTAGTCCGACGGACGAAAACTGACGCTAGGGCAGCTATTGGCTACTGGCTATGAACTTGCATATTCTAGTCCGGTCGTACGTCATCACGGTCAAATCCGTCGGACTTTGGTGTGATTGTGTGTAGACAAGTCCGATTTAACGAAAGTCCATCGAAAAGTCAGTCGAAAGTCCGTCGAAAAGTCCGACGTGATTCAGTCCGTTGAAAGTCCGGTCGTGTGTACACAGCATTACTTTAAAATGTATTTTTTTATTTGCTCCTCCCTCCCATCAAAACACTGCACCTGCAGCCCCCCTCCCCCCTTTCCCTACTCCTGCATACAGTATTATCAAATGTATTGACATTTTTAGCATTTGTGCATGGTAATTTGCCAAACTTTAATCCATAAATGACTGATCCCTATTTTACTTTTATTATACAATATCTTGGCTTTCTTTTTTTTTCCATAAAAGTTTTTATTGAAGCGATTGTACATACAACTTTTACATTTTGTTTAACATATGTATAATAGACAAAAGAAGTTTCCATGGTTTATACAAAAATGCATAGTCTCACATCTTTAGTCATGGAAAATTGAACATTATGTTTTATTTATTACCAAGTGTATTTTAGTTATTGAGAAAGTCTTGTAATTACATTCGGTACAACTGGATTCAAAAATATGGATACCCTTTGGTATGACAAGTCTCATCTTAACTGGTAGCGTAAACACTTAGAACAATTGACTTGGCTTAGTTTTGTTCAAGGTAGGGTTGGGTGTCTATGAAGTGTTATTTGGCACCGAACAGTTAGTTATGTTATGTTTGTGTGATTTTTCCTTTAGTCGACTTATGATATGGTGATCGTAGGACTTTTCCCATGTATGGTGTTTAGAAAGGGAACTTGAATATTGAGAAATGGGAGGATAAGGTGAGGTGTGGTTCTAGAAAGGGGACAGTGGGGTGACTAGGGGGGGAGGATGGGGGGGTGACGGCTGCTCTTTAATTGTGTGTCTTCTCCTTCCGTCCCGCACCTTGGGGGAAGGAGATACTGTGGGGTCTAGTTTTATAGACGAGTTTGAATTGATGCACGTTATGTTGGGAAAAGAGATTTATAGTAACCTGTTGTTTTGAAGTGGCTCCAACAGGCCCATGTAGTTGTGAATTTTTGTATGCGTTCCTGAGCTATAAGAATCAGTTCTTCCATTTCTGCTATTTTGGATATTTTCTGTAACCATTCTCTAATTGTGGGTATGTCTGTTGATCTCCAATGCGTTGGGATGCAGAGTCTCGCTGCATTGACCATATGCATAGCCAGGGATTTGAAGTAGTCGTGTTTGGATAGTGTAATATGATGTAATAGATATTGAGCGGGGCTGTAGTTCAAGGTGTATGTGGAGACTTGTTCTATGATGGAGTGTACCTCCCTCCAGAAAATCTGGATGGAGTCGCACTCCCACCAAATATGTATCATGGATCCTGCTGCTTTTTACATCTCCAGCATACATCAGGTATTGAGGGAGAAAATTTGTGTAGTCGTGATGGGGTCCTATACCATTTAGTTATAATTTTGTAGCCATTTCCTTGTATCGCTACATTCATTGACCCTTTGTGTGCGTAAGAGTATATGGTTCCCCATTCTTCCTCTGCCAATGTTAATTGTAAGTCTGCGTCCCATGAGTAGTGTGGGATTTCAATAGGTGCTGTTAGATTGTTGTCATGGAGGAGTGAGTAAATTTGAGAGATAATGTGTCTCTGAGGTGAATCACTCGAGCAGAGGGTTTTAAATGTTGTTAATTTCCTGGCCCAGATTGCGGTTGTGTTTTTAGATGTTAGATAGTGTCTTATTTGTCTATATGACCAGAAAGGGAATGTGGTTATAAGAGATTCTAATTTCAGGTCTTGGTATGATCGTATGATGCCCTTGTTAAAAAAATTGGTGAGCCCTTATCTCTTTATGTGGCCATTCATTTTGTAGGAACATCGTAGTTTCACCAGGTGGGAATTCTGGATTTCCTCATAGGGAGGTGAGAGGCCAGGTGGATAAATAAGTTATGTAGTGTTATGGCTTTGTTAAAGGCTAATAGAGTAGGAGATATAAAGGGATGTGACTTGAGGGTCTGAGGCCATAATCGTGTTGGAAGCCAGGGGAGAATATGTGTGGGAGTGTGGCTATAAAAGTGTTCTATTGCCACCCATGCTTTTTCTATTGTTCGTTTGGTAATCCGGATTCCTAGATACGTAATGGCTTCTTTTTCCCATTGAAATGGGAATGATAGTTGGGCATGGGCTACTTCTTGCGGGGTAAGAGATATATTCAAGGCATGGGACTTAGAATACCGTATTTATCGGCGTATAACATGCACTTTTTTCCCCTTAAAATCAGGGAAAAATCACGGGTGCGTGTTATACGCTGATCCCCTGCGATCCTGAGCTGTCAGATCTTCAAAATCGCCGATCGCGATTTGAAAATGGCGCCGCCGGAGCCGAAATACACAGAGCCAGTCCTCGGCTCTTCTCGGCCACTTTCGGGTTCACTCGAGCGCCGCCCGAACCTAGCTGAGTGTACCCATCCCGGACAGGACTACGAGTGGAGCCGAAAGTGAACGAGAGCTGCCGAGAAGAGCCGAGGACCGGCTCTGTGTATTTCGGCACCGGCGGCACCATTTTCAAATCGCGGTCAGCGATTTTGAAGCCCAGGATGGCAGGGGATCACAGGATTGAAGGCTGCACTGGGGCAAGGCTGCACTGGGGCAAGCCTGCACTGGGGCAAGCCTGCACTGGGGAAGGCTGCACTGACAAGGCTACACTAACTAGGCTGCACTGGGGCAAGGCTGCACTGGGGAAGGCTGCACTGACAAGGCTGCACTGGGGAAGGCTGCACTGATAAGGCTGCACTAACAAGGCTGCACTGGCAAGGCTGCACTGGGGAAGGCTGCACTGACAAGGCTGCACTAACAAGGCTGCACTAACAAGGCTGCACTGACAAGGCTGCACTAACAAGGCTGCACTGACAAGGCTGCACTGACAAGGCTGCACTGGCATGGCTGCACTGGGGCAAGGCTGCACTGAGAAGGCTGCAATGATGGGCATTTAAATGTAGGTTTTTTTCCCTTCAACTTCCCTCCTAAAAGTTTTTTTTTCCTTAAAATTCCCTCCTAAACTTGGGGTGCATGTTATACGCCGTGCGTGTTATACGCCGATAAATACGGTAGTTAATTTTTAGGTTTGACAATTCTCTAAAATGTTTTAAGTCACTTAGTAAGTTGGGTAGGCAGATTCGAGGATCTTGAAGGGTGAGTAAGACGTCATCCGCAAAAGCGGCTACTTTAAATTCTTTATGTGCAATGGGTATACCTTTGATATCTGAATTGTTGCGTATTTTATTTAGCAGGGGTTCTAATGTCAAGACATAGATCAATGGGGAAAGTGTGCATCCTTGGCGGGTACCGTTGCTTATAGGGAAGGCAGGAGGCCATTTACCCTTATCCTGGCTGAAGGGTTGGTATATAGTGCGTTAATATGCGTGTACATGCGTGGCATAAGGCCTATGCCCTTGAGGACCTCCTGCATGTAATCTGAGGCCACCCTGTCAAATGCCTTCTCAGCATCCAGGGATAGGAGAAAGCCTTTATTTCCAGATATGGCTAGCCAATGTTGTATACAGTATTTAGGGTACGTATAGTGTTATCCCTGGCCTCTCTACTCGGAATAAACCCGACTTGGTCGGGGGATATGAGGCCAGGGATAATTGGTAGTAGCCTGTTGGCCAATATTTTGGCGTATAATTTGATATCTACATTCAGTAGAGAAATCGGCCTGTAGTTTGAGGCTTGCAAATGATCCTTGCCTTCCTTTGGTATGAGGGTTATATGTGCTTCTAGTAATCTGCTTGTTGATGTGTGCGGGTCTGCGAGGGAATTGAAGGATTTAAGCATTTCTGGAATCAAAGTGTCTTGGAAGCTTTTATAATATATTAATGGAAAACCGTCTGGGCCAGGGCTCTTTCCGACGCTCATCTGTTTGATTGCTAGTTGAAGTTCCTCCGTGGAGAGAGGGCTCTCCATGAGTTCTGCTTGTTGGGATGTGAAAGGTTTGGGGCAGAACTGCGCTAAAAATTCCTTTAATTGGGAATTTCGGTCGCCCTTTTTTGGTTTGGATTCATTATGTTGTTTTATGTTATATAATTTAGAGTAGTATTCTTCAAAATGTTTGGCGATGTCTGCATTTTTGGAGAGGAGAGTGCATTATTTATCTCGGATCTGGTGGATTCTAGAGGGTGCTTTGGTTGCTTGGACTGTGCGAGCTAGTAGTCTCCCGCTCTTATTGCTGTGTTCATAGAACACTTTCTGTTGAAGTACATATCGCCTTCTGGTACGCTTTCCTAATTCGTCTAGTAATGTAGAGTGGGCTTGAAGTAGTTCCTGTAGTGTATTTTGTGACGTTGTTTGCTTATGTGTAGCCTCTAGCCGGTTTATGGTTTGAATCAAGGATCTAATTTGTTCCTGGTGTCTCCTTTTAATTGTGGTTGTGAGTGTAATGATTTCTCCCCTTAGTACACACTTCTGTGCTTCCCATATAGTGATTGGTGCGATATCTGGGGTATTGTTTTCTAAGAAGTAATTTTGTATGCGGGAGTGTATCTGGGTCAAATTATCTGGGTCCTTGAGAAGAGTGGGGTTTAGTCGCCATGTTTTGGTCATTTCTCTTTTTTCAGGGAATGTGAGTGTTACTGAGATGGGGTGGTGATCAGATAGAATTATTGGTTCTATAGTCGCCGGCGTGAGTAGGGGTAGGTCATTCTGTGATAAGAATAAATAATCTATTCTGGAGTATTTTTGGTGTGGAGCTGAATAAAAGGTATAGTCTTTATCAGATGGATACATGGTGCACCAAGTGTCGTGGAGTGTAAGGTTTTGTAATTGAAGTTTGATTTGGCGTAGTGCCCTATATGAAAGAGTGGATGTGCCGGTGGATGTGTCAAGACTGGGATTTAATGGCATATTAAAGTCACCTCCCAATAGCAATAATCCGGTTTGGAAAGTTTGTAGAAGGTCACAGATTTTTTTAACAAAGGACACCTGGTGTTCATTTGGGCAGTAGATGTTGGTTATAGTGATGGGCTTAGCAGCATATGTTCCTTTTATAAATATAAATCTGCCTTCTGGGTCAACTAGTGTGTCTGTCATTTGAAAGTCAGCTTGCTTGGATATGAGAATTGAGACCCCTTTTTTTTTGGCTTCCTGGATGACTTGTTTATAGATGTCTTTTGTCAGTTTGGGAATGGCGTTAGTTCTGAAATGTGTCTCTTGAGGTAGGAGATAGTGTGCTTTGTGTTTTGTCAGAGCTAAAAGGACTTGTGACCTCTTTTCAGGTAGGTTTAGGCCTTCCACGTTGAGGGATATCCATTTTAGTGACACTTGTGTCTTATTATTTCTCAACTTCGAGTGCATTTTTAAAGTCTAGAGGAAGAAGATAGAGGTGTATGTGTGGATTGGAAGAGCAGCCCTCACTGGGATCTAGGGTAATGGAGGTAGAAAGAGAAGTTAGGAAGGAGATAGAGAACCAGAAGAAAGGGGGGAGGAAGGGGTTTTAGATCGTTCGTTAAGCAGGTGCTTTCTCACGGATTGTGACTCGGGGTATGAGGATGTATTGGTTTACGCAGTCGTGGAGTATCCGCGCTCTGTATATGGTAAATCACTGGAGGTGGTTATCGGAATACCTAACCACCTAATTAAGAAAGGGTCCGGGGTGTCAGTTTGAGTCCAATAGGACCACTGTGGTGAGACAATAAACTTGGAAAGTGATCAGAGGTGTTGGCACACTTAAGGACTATTAAGGTACAGTAATGTGTCTTCAAATATGTTGTGATGGAGTAATAAAGAGATATAGTTATCTATGTGGTGTAAACCGTGACTATAAGGGGGATATTTGCATAAACACCCTTTTACTCATATGATTGATGTGTTCATTAATTATTCTATCCAAATAAAGCGTTACATAGGTGAGTTCTAAGGTTCTAAGTATGTGATCAAGACTTCTTTATGTGTATATATATCTACCCAACTAATTCCTACTAGGATAACAAACATATCAAACAGTATCAAATGTTAACATGAGGGGATTCCCCATGTTAGTTTTGAGTTCCCAGTGTCTATTTACTCCCCGGCATGGTTCCCAAGCTCCGCCCCCCCACAATAGGGAAGCAGGTCCCACGAATCCACGAGGGGTTGTTATTTCATAGTGGGGAGAGATCAGTCCAAGGATAAGGAACCTGTCCCTCCACCACTATTGTGCAGCCTAGAACTGAACATTTTCTATTACAGCGAGACACATGAGAGAAAAAATAGTAAAAAAGGAAAAAACACAAAAAAAAGGAAAACATATCAACGAAGGCAGTGCATTAAAACCTTGCTATTATTGAGGCATATAGCTATTACCGCTGTAGGGAATAGGCTAACTGTTAAGGCATTCAGAAACTAAAACTGTACCTTTCCCTTTAACTTGCGACAAAAAGATTTTGGAATAATTATGCGGTATTTAGTCTCTTAATGTCTGTGGAAGTTCAGTCCGAGGAGGTTGAAGAGGGGTGTTTGTGATCTTAACAAGGTGGTGTTCTTTTCTGGGTAGAATACAGTACCTTAGTTGAAGGTGTAATTCTGACGAGTGTTCATCATCTTGAAGAGAAAAGTTCAGGCATATACTTTACGTGACTCTGGAGTGGGTATAGCACTAAGTTAGTCATCCCTGTGATTCTTGTGCGGGATGTCTGCACGATTCAAGGCGTGCGGTGGTACATCTCAGCGTGAAATACATTCTCCAGGGGATGTAGGGTCTAGTCTTCGGCGTCTGGATCAGTGGCGTTGTGCTTTTGGTGAAGCATTGTAAGAGACAGCCTTCCATGGTTCCGATGGGAAGTAATAGGAATACCATTCAGGCAGTTCAATTGCTGGGATATCGAGCTGTTTGCAGAATATGGGGAGGTATTCTAGTGGTAGCTGACCTCTAGTGGTAGCTGAGAGGCAAAATGGGAACTTCCACCTATATTGTATATTGCGTGCCCGTATCGTTTCCAGCAGGGGGCGTAGTGTGCGTCTGTTTTGTAGCGTTATCTGAGATAGGTCTTGGAACAATTTAATGTCTGCGCCATTGTATAAAATACGGCCTCTGTCTCTCGCTTTTCTGAGAATCTCCTCTTTGAGCGGAAAGTTTACTAGACAGCACACTATGTCCCGAGGGGGTTCCGAGTCCCAGGGAGGGGGTCTTAGTGCACGATGAAGTCTTTCTATGTCAATAGGGGAGTCTGCAGGCCGGTCAAGGAGGTCATTGAATATTGTGCACACTGTTTGCGTCAGTGCTAATGGATCTATGCCTTCAGGGATCCCCCTTACTCTTATATTATGCCTGCGTCCTCTATTATCTAGATCTTCCACTTGTCTCTGGAGTTCAAAGATATGAGGGAGATGCGGATCATGAGCTTTTTGTACTTGCCTGATGGCAGCTGCCTGTATTTCAGAGGTTTCCTCCACTTCAGATTGTGCATTGATTGAATGTCCCTTTTTAGGTCTGATATGGCGGTTGTTAGTGTATGTTTTATGTCCAGCGCGACCTTTTGGAGATCTCTTTGCAGATCCAATAAGGATGGATTTGTGGAAGTTGCACCGTGGATGTCCGCCGGCGCGATCGCGATGTAACTAGGCGAGGCCGGGGATGAGGCCTTGGAAAGCCTGTGAGGCCTGTGTCTCCTCGTGGAGGGTTGCGGCCTTGGAGCGGAATATGTCGGGGATATTATTGTTTAGCTGTGTCCCAGATTGTTTATCTGTCTCCTTGATGGAGCGGGGTGCCAAGTTGCTTCTATTCGACTTACCCATGGCTAAGGCTGGCTGGCGGTGGTATAGAATAGGCTGAGTTTGTCCTCGTTGTGCCGGAGCTCTCTTCTCAAGCGGCCATCTCCGGTCCCGTCCAAGCCACGCCCCCATATCTTGGCTTTCTATTAGATTGTAAACTCTAAAATGAATACACTACATTTATACTTTTTTTCACTTATGTTTGTATTGTTATATTATCTTTTGTATTATCTTTTTTAAAGCACTTGCTATAAATAAAATATTGTAATCATTCCCACTTTTTGCATTGAGGTTCTACGTGTTGTTTTTTTTTTTTATTTAAAAAGCTGTCCATAATATTTTGTATATTTTTGTTTTAAACTTAGTACCGGGTATAATTTTTTTTAACAAACCTAAAAGACAACTATCCACGTGTCTTAATGAAGCAAATCACTCTGTATGCTGAAAGTCTGCTGTGGTCTGTAGACCATTGCTTTAGAGCCGTCTTACAATGATGCTTTGAGCTTAATTCTGTATGACAGTTTCACTGTAGTTATATTTATTGAAACTCAATGACTTCTGCAAGGGGCTGTTGGCTGCAACAAAAACATGTATTCCCCACAACTTGTCTTTCAGAGATCTGTTTTGTTTTTCTGACAAGGGACACACAAAAAATGTAATTTAACTGTAGATTCTCATAAATACAAGCTGGAGATTAAATCAATATTTTGAAAGCTTTTACCTTCTTTTTTCTTAAATGTGTATTTGAGAAAACTTCTTTTCATTGTAAAACATTACATTTTTTTTACAAAAATACTGAGATGTAATATGATTGTTTTTGATAAATGCATATTTTGTATGTTAATGACTGAGTGGTTAGTTAATGTTACAAGTAGAAGCACGTCTCTTGCAGAAATTACACTGTCTTCATCACTAAATGTAATTTATGCATTTAATTTTGTTGGTACTGGCATTATGTATCTTATCAATATAGTATTATTATGCAGTTACTATGACTTGTTTATCCTAGTGCAGATTTCCATGGGCAAAATTGCTTCTGATAAGTTTATTGCTATAAACCATTAAAAATGGATACATACTTTTTATATCACATTAATCAATCCTTTCATAAAGAAGAGGCCGCATGTGACTTTAGTGCATGCAGTTTGTACAATATAGCTGGTAAACAAATTTACATTTATAGACAAAATGCAGAAAGAAGAAATTGTTTAAAGTACAGACAAGTAGCATTTAAAGAAGTAGTAATAAAAAAAAATAATGTAATTTAAAAAGCTGTGTTGGTTGCAGTGTTGTGTGTATTGGTGGACAAAAAGGCACCTTTCTTATCATGAGTGAAAGTGAGATTTTTCTTTGAAAAAGGAATATTGTAAGTGCCAGGAAAAGGTAAATGAAGACTAGATACATGTTTCACGCTTTCATTACAGGGTAATTATATCACTCACAACTAACATGGCATAGAGATATGGCAGTTAGTGGACTACCCTTTACAGTTATTATGGCTTCTGCTTGGACTCACAATGAATCCTGAGTACCCAAAGAGCCTGTGACTTGTCCTTTAATCTTAGGTTTAGAAAAAGAATGATCACACTTGTGGTCACCAAACATTTTTCAGTTTGAACACTCAATGGCCAAAGTACATATATGTGCATCCTCGGGAAGTGGTGATGCTATCTGGATGATGGCTGCAGCTACAGTCATGATCCAAATACCATCCTTTAGATCCGGCAATATCTTTTCTGGTAAAAATGATCACAACAGCTAAACAGCAGCTTGATCACTTTTACAAGCTGTGAAAGGGCCCCCCCTTGCCATGCGCCAATGTTTTTGTGCTCCCCCATCCCACCAGGGAGCCCGGGACCGCTGCTAATGGTCATGCCAGCTGACCATAGAGAGGAAGGAGGAAATTATGTTCCCTGATCATCTTTATGGTGTATGAAACCAGAAGAGACAAGGATCTTGTCATTTCCGTTTTTTTCTTTTGTTTACTGGCCATTACAAGCTAGTAAAGGAGCTGATCAAACAATTCTCTGTTTGATTAGCTGCTTTAGAGGACAGAGGAGAAATCTGGGGTTTATCAGACCCCAGATCTCTCTATAAAGAGGACTTTTCATGGCTCATGCTATCACAAGGGAGGTTGTTCTTCCCTTGTGTTAGAAATAAAGTTGATAAAAAATTGAATAGGACAGTGTCAAAATAAATAAATGCAATTATAAAATTTTTTTTTAAAGCGCCCCATTCCCCTGTGCTTACATGCAAATGCAAATGCATGTATAGGTCCCGCACACATATGTAAATGGTGATTGCTCCATACATGTGAGGTATCGCCGCAAACATGAGAAGCAATATTTCTAGCACCAGACCTCCTGTGTAACTCTAAACTGGTAACCTGTTATGACTTTTAAAGCATCGCCTATGGAGATTTTTAAGTACCATAATTTGTCACCATTCCATGGGTCTGCACAATTATTTTGGTATCTATTTACTTGGCACAACATCATCTTTTTTTCTTACCAACAAATCTGTATTAAATTGTGTTTATGTGCACTAAAATTCATTAAAGTTTTTTTGTCCCAAAAAATGTCTGTTTTAAAAATTGCAAAAAAACACCATTTTATTCTCCAGGGCCTTTACTTAAAATGTATAATGTGTGTGGGTTCTAAGTAATTTTCTAACAAAAAAATGCTGATTTTTACATGTATTGTATGTGAGAAATGTCAGAATTTACTTGAGCACCTTAGATGCAACCAGTGTTATACTTTGACTATTTGTCAATTCATGTATTGAAAGAAATGCATGAATTATTCTCTAAATTAGGCAAAATTGGCAAGTATTTCAGTAAACAGTATTACCTAGTAAAATGAATCCAACAGTTATCAGTTTGTTAGAGGTCCCTGCTCAACCTCTCATATAGTTTTCACATATAGAAAACCGTTCTGTATAATACTGTATAATGATGATACGATTTGTTCATCCTTTCTTGTGGAGCTTTCATGAAGAGAGGCATGATAAATATATAAAAAAAATCTACAAAGGCATTGTTGAGGGCTAGGGACTCTTTCCTAGCTTAAAACAGTATGTTTGATCAGTTCTTCAATAAACTGTAATAGAACCTCTAGAGTTAATAGGATTATCACCTGATCCAGTCAGTTTCTGTCAAATTATGTAATAATCTTTATGCCTATTGATACAATCAGACTACTTTTGCAAGCAGTGGTTCAAAACAGCTGAAGAAATGGGTTGGATTTTTGTGTCTCTCTTTATTGTCTGTCCAGAGCGATGCTAAAATTATCTGCATACTCTTTGACCAGCATGTTGACATGAATCCTCAAGCAATATAAATATGTATTACATGCACATACTGTATGACTTAAAAATCACATCTTATGCGTTTGAATATCGCAATAAGTATTGCTAACTTTGTAAGTAATGCCACTGTAAGCAAAATTCAAATTCTCGACAAAAGAAAACTCAGCATTAGTTTGTTAGAAAACCCTTCTTAATAGGGGCAGGTATATCTTCTCCACACCTGTTCATAACATTTTGGATTCACTCTTGCTTGCTCACACTGCCCAGGTCAAATATTAAGGTCTGATATCCCCAAATAGACAGCAATACAAACCTAACAGAGATTCTACCCCATTCCAATATAAATGCTGGCATTACACTTTAAAGCAGTAATAAAAAAAAACCCTGTAAGGTAAAGGTAATGTGTTTGTATGTACCACATACTAGCACATTGATAAAAACTTGCCTTCACATGAAGCCCTCCAGCAGCACGCTGTTCACCACTACAGAGGATCCCATCTTCACCTGGTCTTCCTTCCGGAAGTGGCCTGCAGCCACTTGAATGGACGTCATCATGGTTTGGCCATTCAAGTGGCCCTGCGGGAGTCACAGCCATGGCACAGAGCTCTAAAGGAATGCCACAGGTATGCTGTTCCTTCAGAGTTCATGCACTGGTGAAGTCACCTGCTGCTGCTCGCTAGTAACACCCTACAGGGGAAATGGGGAAACAGGGGAAATGTTCTAACCCAAATGGCAAACCCAATTGAAGTCTATAAGAGACTAACAGGAAACATCAAAAGTGCCCATTTTTAAGACTTATATGTAAGTAATTTGCCATAAAAGGGGTATGGGGGTCTGGGTACTGCCCTGTGGGACATGTATCAATAGAAAAAAAAAATGTAAAGACAATTGTTTTTGCAGGAGCAGTGCTTTTAATTATCCTTAAAGTACAAAAATAATAATAACAATTAAAAATTCCTTTACATATAGTGCCTGCAGGGGGGGTCCCCTAATGTTCCTGTAAAGTGGCGCATCTGTAGCATGCATAAAACTTGCTGCAGCAAAAATTTAATTTTTAAAGAAAAGAAAACTAGTCAAATCCCATTTAAAATGTCTCACAGTTACAAGTTCCGGCACCTGGCTAATGAAAAAATAAAGAAAAAAAGGGCGTGGGGTGCCCCCAGTCCATACCAGGCCCTCCTTAACAACCAGCATACACTGCACCCTGATTGGGCAAAGCTTTGCCCAATCAGGGCACAGAATGCACTGTGCAGAGCTCAGTGCATTGCAGGCTGTTCGTCGGGGGCGAACACCTAGGGAGGTGTTCAGCAAACAGTAGAGCAGGCAAATGTTTGGTTAGAACTGATGCTCTGGTCGAACCATTCGCCCATCCTTACTCCCCAGAATATCTCCTAAATGGTGCACGCTTAGGAGATATTCATTTGACCTACAGGTAAGCTTTATTATAAGCATACAATACCTGTAGGTTAAAATCAAAATACAGGAGGGTGTGTCCTGGCCGCTACTGAAGATGGCCACTCGGCTGTGAAGCTCCGCCGACACTCGGCTCTCCATGGTGGCTCACAGCACTACAGCCATCCGCAACTGCCACAAAAGGCAGCTCACAGTATGGGGACATGAACGTGTTATGTCCCGTAAGATAAAGAAAATCCTGAGACCGCGCCGACTCATGGACTTTTACCTCATGTCAGCGGGCAGACACACAAGATGGCGCTGAGGCGAGCAGCCATTCTTCTCCCCTATACCCCTCACAGACAGAAGAGGCTCTGGAAAACCTCTCTGGCATGGAGGAATCCCCTCACCAGCACTCACCACTAACTCTGAGAGATCACAATATCATATACTGCTGGGACTTTCCCATGAAGCTCCTGGTCACCTACCAAGGTCAACTAATCATCATAAACACCCCAAAAGATGAATACAAGCAGCTGCAAAATTGGGGCCTCTCCCCACCTCTTCAGGTCATCCCGCCACGAAACAACGTAAGTCAGAAGACCTGGATATACCGACAACTCTACTGAATCTATATTGAAAGAATCCCTGGTTAACTGCTTGTCCCCTTGCCCACTAAATAGGCTGACTGATATTAATGCTGTTACACAAATGCCCCGAGTATTGGGAACTTTGTGAGCATTCTATCTCTATTTTTTTTTTGAAGTTCGCACAGGACTTCTGGTCATGATTAACTCATGCACCCCCAGCACAAAGTGTGTTACGCACACTGCTCTGATTAAGTTTATCTGATACTGCTACTTTTAACGCAAATTCTTCTGTGTATCTCTGCCTTTTGCTATATCAGATACTATTGCTCTGTTTTTACTGTTGTACCTAACACAAGTCCAGGTATCACCCTCCCTCCCTACCTACCCATACCAAGAAATGCCTTAAAACGGTCAGTGATCCTTCATTTGACCTACAGGTAAGCTTTATTATAAGCATACAATACCTGTAGGTTAAAATCAAAATACAGGAGGGTGTGTCCTGGCCACTACTGAAGATGGCCACTCGGCTGTGAAGCTCCGCCGACACTCGGCTCTCCATGGCGGCTCACAGCACTACAGCCATCCGCAACTGCCCCAAAAGGCAGCTCACAGTATGGGGACATGAACGGGCTATGTCCCGTAAGAAAAAGAAAATCCTGAGACCGCGCCGACTCATGGACTTTTACCTCATGTCAGCGGGCAGACACACAAGATCTGATCTGATACTGCTACTTTTAACGCAAATTCTTCTGTGTATCTCTGCCTTTTGCTATATCAGATACTATTGCTCTGTTTTTACTGTTGTACCTAACACAAGTCCAGGTATCACCCTCCCTCCCTACCTACCCATACCAAGAAATGCCTTAAAACGGTTAGTGATCCTTCTCTGCACCTGCGCCTTATCGCTAACGTCATGCAAACATGTCATTACGTATCACTACCATAAATGAAAAAGATCTTAATTCCCCATTTAAAAGATCCAGGCTGTGGCAAGAAGCCTTATCCCAGAGAACGGACGTATTGTGCGTACAGGAGACACACTTTCTGCAAGGTAAAGCTCCTTCATATAACCTCACGTGTTCCATGCACACGCAACTAAAAAGGTGCAAGGCATAATGATCACCATTAGAAACACTTTTTCCTTCCAACTTCAACATCTTGACCCATCAGCAGATACATTATTTTAGAAGTCATCTTTGACAATACACCATTGGTGATTGCTAATCTCTGCGCATCTATTACCTATCACAAGATATTCTTTAAACAAACTATGAGCAAATTGTCCCACTATCCAAGGGAACATGTAATCCTCTGCAGAGACTTTAATGATGTACCCTGTTTCCCCGAAAATAAGACCTAGCGTGATTGTCGGTCTTGGCTGCAATATAAGCCCTACCCCCCAAATAAGTACTACCCTGTTTCCCCGAAAATAAGCCCTACCCTGAAAATAAGACCTACAAGGACTTTAACTGGGGCTTATTTGGGGGGTAGGGTTTATATTGCAGCCATCACCGATCATCACGCTAGGTATTATTTTCGGGGGAAACAGGGTAGCTGACCAAACAATTGACTCCTCCGGCCACCGAGGAAATAGACCCATGGCCCTCTCTTCCCTCATGTGATTGGAAGACTTATTTCATCCCTGGCGCTGTCTACATGGAGCGGAGAGGGATTACACATTTTACTCAGCAACCCAAAAATCTTACTCTAGGACTGATCTCTTCCTGACACACAAAACCACTGTGAAATCCATACCGAAAGCTGAAATAGGCCTAATCACGTGGTCTGACCACATACCAGTAACCATCACCCTTGCACTTGATATAGATCGGATAAAACATACTTCCTGGTGCATGAACACATCCATTTTTTCTCAACCCAAGTATCAGGAGGAGATCAGACTGGAAATAGAAATATACTTCAATTGCAATGTTGGTTCTGTAACAAATGACTCATTACTCTGGAATGAACATAAATCATATATTAGGGGAACTTTCAACAAACTTGGGGCCAGGGAGAAGCGAACCCAACAGTAAACACTTACATAGACCAAATTCGTAAATTGGAACAATCCAACAAATTAGCACCCAACGACGCAGACACCATCCGCCCACGTGACCTTAGGGAAAAATTACATTCTTTTCTAAAAGCTTCATTTGATCATCACAATAAACGCTTCAGAGCAGACTGGTATGCCTTTGGGAACAGACCTGGATCTCATTTGGCCAAACAAGTTAAACAAAAAGCAGCGGCAACAAAAATTCTTTTTATGCAGACATCTAAAGGACAAAGAGTTGATAACCCAAAGGATATAGCGAATTGCTTTAGCTGCTACTATGCGTCTTTATACAATCTAAAAGGCCCCCCATCAGATCCTGATCCAGACTGGTGCAAATATCACAATTCCTTGATTCCCTACAATTACCCTCCCTTACCTCAGAACAGCTAAAACGGCTTATACTTCCTCCAAACACTCTCTGTGCTCATATTATCCACACAATTGTCCACAATGCAAAGAATCATCAAAACCTGCATTTGGGACAGCAAACATCCTAGAATAAAACACTCCACCATGTGTACAGCAACATCCAAAGCCGGACTGGGAGTACCAGATATTAAACAATATTATAAATCCATCCTTCTAAACCAGGCTAAACAATGGTGGTCCCTAGTGGAATACCCCTCATGGGTCCAAATTGAGGAGACTTCCCTAGGACACTCCACTAGATCTATTCTTGCCGCTATCTGGCTGCAATACAACCCGCATCATTCCAATCTTAACACATTAAACGCCACGATCAAAGTCTGGAAATCATTCCATCAACTCGCCAGAGGGTTGGCTTCACAAGCTCTGAAGTTCCTCCCCATCTCGCCTTGAAACTTATATGCGCAGATTTATCCACCACTACCTGGTCAACAGCTGGCATTTCAAAAATCAAAGACTTATATGATAAAAATATCTTGCGCACATTTGAAGACCCACACTCACAATTCAAGATCCCCAATAGGGATTTTCACTAATTTCTCTGCATACGCCATCCTCTAAAAACGATCATGTGGTCAGACAATACCCTCACCACTGACATTCTAAGTTTTTATGAAAAGACCTCATACCCGGATAAAGGGATTTCTCACATCTATAAAGCGCTTAACTCCACACAGAATCATACTAAACTAAATGGTCAAATGGGAACAAACCCTCAACTTCACAAGAGATGTTACAACCTGACACTATGCTGCAAAAGCCCCACTTAAGTTCTCTAGATGCCTCACCCACTGGGAAACTGCGCAGAAACTCCTACACCATTGGTACCAAACACCAGCAAAACTTGCCCGCATCTCTCCCTCACACTCAGTCGCTTGCTGGAGAGGATGCGGAGACCTAGCATCAACCATCAGCCATCCTCTACAAATGATCATGTGGTCAGACAATACCCTCACCAATGACATTCTAAGTTTTTATGAAAATACTTCATACCCTGATAAAGGGATTTCTCACATCTATAAAGTGCTTAACTCCACACAGAATCATACTAAACTAAATGGTCAAATGGGAACAAACCCTCAACTTCACAAGAGATGTTACAACCTGACACTATGCTGCAAAAGCCCCACTTAAGTTCTCTAGATGCCTCACCCACTGGGAAACTGCTCAGAAACTCCTACAACATTGGTACCAAACACCAGCAAAACTTGCCCGCATTTCTCCCTCACACTCAGCCACTTGCTGGAGCGGATTCGGAGATCTAGCATCAACCATGCACATCTAGTGGACTTGCCCACTACTTGCCCCTTTCTGGAACAAAGTGCAATCCCTTCAAGTTATAAAACGCTGCGCTAGCAAAGTGATAAATATAAATATATAATTAATAAGTTGTATTGTGCTCTCTCATGGCATGTATAAAATGTCCAAAATACTATACATTCATGTGCAATAAACTTCAATAAATAAATGAATTAATAAGAGTGCTTCAATAAGCCTGTGAAAAATATATATAAATATTCCAAAATATTTGTGCACTATTCAAACAAATAATAAATAAATATTTCAAGAAAAAAATCATCCATGCGATCCGGTGTTGCATCCATGCAATGCAGTGCTGTATCTCTGTAATTCAGTGATAGTGAAATGTTCAAACAATATTAGATAAAAAATTCCAAAGAAATATCTTCCATGCGATTCAGTGCTACATCCATGTAATTCAGTGTGGAATCTGTGCGATTCGGTGCTGTATAGCTTAGTGCTACGATCACATTAACAGTCCATAAACATTCCAAAATCCATCCATGTGTTTCAGTGAACACAAACTAAAGTGCTGTGTGCTCATATAAGTGCTCCCCCCCCAGGTAGTAGCCCCTCACCTTAGGGCGTGTGACCTTGCGATAAAGCTTGGTCAAAATGCACCTTAGAACCTCTATGGGTTCGGTATTGTATGCTGAATCCTGGATAGGTTACACTTGTGCCTCTGTTCCTCACAGCAGTCCAGTTTATACCTCGGTATATCAATATAAAGAGAACTTCATGGTGCAGTATGTGTTACCTTTATTAACCACTTCAATACAGGGCTTTTATACACCCTTCCTTCCCAGACCAAATTTTAGCTTTCAGCGCTCTCACACTTTAAATGACAATTACTCAGTCATGCTACACTGTACCCAAACCAAATTTTTATCATTTTTTTCTCACAAACATAGCTTTCTTTTGATGGTATTTAATCACTGCTGTTTTTTTTATTTTTTGCAATATAAGCGAAAAAAGAGAGAAATTTTTGAAAAAAAAACACTTTTTTTTAGTTTTTATTGTAAAATTTTGCAAATAAGTAATTTTTCTTCATAAATTTGGGCCAAAATGTATACTGCTACATATCTTTAGTAAAAGTAACCCAAATTAGTGTATATTATTTGGTCTTTGTGAAAGTTATAGAGTCTACAAGCTATGGTGCAAATCATTGAAAAATGATCACATCTGATCACACCTGATGTACTGAAGGCCTATCTCATTTCTTGAGGCCCTAACAAGCCAGGAAAGTACAAATACCCCCCAAATTACCCCTTTTTGGAAAGCAGACATTCCAAGGTATTTAGCAAGAGGCATGGTGAGCTTTTTGAAGTTGTAATTTTTTCCCACAATTCTTGGAAATTTTTTTTTTTTTTTTTGCACAAAATTGTCATAATAACAAGTTATTTCTCTCACACAGCACATGCATACTTGCAATGACACCCCAAAATACATTCTGCTACTCCTCCTGAGTATAGTGATACCACGTGTGTGAGACTTTTACACAGCCTGGCCACATACAGAGGTCTAACATCCAACTAGCACCGTCAGGCGTTTTACGAGCATAAATTGCACATCTCATATGATGACAACCTATCACACTTTTGAAGGCCCTGGAGCACCAGGACAATGGAAACGCCCACAAAATGACCCCATTTTGGAAAGCTAACACCCCAACGTATAATCTATGAGGCATATTTAGTCTTTTGAATGGTTCATTATTTTCCCGAAGTTTTTGGAAACTGTGGAAAAAAAAATGAAAACGCATTTTTTTTTACACAAATTTGTCCATTCATAAGATATTTCAAACACATAGCATGTATATAGCAAAAATGACACCCCAAAATACATTCTGCTACTCCTCCTGAGTGTGGCGATACCAAATGTGTGAGACTTTTACACAGCCTGGCCACATACAGAGGCCCAACATTGAAGTAGCAGCTCCAGGCATTCTAGGAGCATAAATTACACATCTCATTTCTCAACCACCTATTACAATTTTGAAGGCCCTGGAGCACCAGGACAACGGAAACGCCCACAAAATGACCCCATTTTGGAAAGCTAACACCCCAACGTATAATCTATAAGGCATAATTAGTCTTTTGAATGCTTTATTTTTTTCCCCGAAGTTTTTGGAAACTGTGGAAAAAAAATGAAAAGGCATTTTTTTTTACACAAAGTTGTCCATTCATAAAATATTTCCAACACATAGCATGTACATAGCAAAAATGACACCCCAAAATACATTCTGCTACTCCTCCTGAGTGTGGCGATACCAAATGTGTGAGACTTTTACACAGCCTGGCCACATACAGAGGCCCAACATTGAAGTAGCAGCTCCAGGCATTCTAGGAGCATAAATTACACATCTCATTTCTCAACCACCTATTACAATTTTGAAGGCCCTGGAGCACCAGGACAACGGAAATGCCCTTAAAAATGACCCCATTTTGGAAAGCTAACACCCCAACGTATAATCTATGAGGCATAATTAGTCTTTTGAATGGTTCATTTTTTTCCCGTAGTTTTTGGAAACTGTGGAAAAAAAATGAAAACGCATTTTTTTTACACAAAGTTGTCCATTCATAAGATATTTACAACACATAGCATGTACATAGCAAAAATGACACCCCAAAATACATTCTGCTACTCCTCCTGAGTATGGCGATACCACATGTGTGAGACTTTTACATAGTCTGGCCACATACAGAGGCCCAACATCCAAGTAGCACTGTCAGTTGTTCTAGGAGCATACATTACACACAAATTCCTGCCAACCTATCACCTTGTTGAAGGCCTTTCATATTTCTAACACATAGCATGTACTGTACATACCAATTACAAACCAAAATACATTCTGCTGAGTAAAGGGTAAAGAAAAGATTACCTGCAGTTTTAGTAGTGCAGTGGTCCACAGAGAAGAGCATCGGTCCAGGCAGCAGGCAGGAACGTGGACAGCGACAGCAAAAGAGGCAGCAGGCAGGAATAGTCAGTACAGGTAGAGATGTCAGCACAGCCAAAGCATTAGCCCAGATAGCAGGCAGGGATGTGGTCAGCAGCAGCAAAAGGATCAAAGGATCGTCCATGCAGCAGGCAGGAATACTGTCCATTTTTAGTACATGCAGCAGGCAGAGGTATGGTCAGCACAGCCAGAGTATTTGTCCAGGGAGCAGGCAGTGCCATCAAGCTTAGGGCATCGATCAGGATAGAATGGGGACAGGGGTAGAGGCTTCTCCCACCCAAATCGCTTTGAAGCCTCCGGGCAACCAGACCCTGTTATGGGAACACAGAAAACCAAAAACTGGTTTTCTGAACTCCGAACACTATTCTGGAGCCCCTCACATATGTGAGACCCCTGTGTAGCAGGGTGAAAGATCAATCCAAGGGGCAGGCAAAAACATGGTCAACAGGCCGAGGTCAGTGCAGGTAAAAGGCAGAAATAGACGGTAGGCAGAGGCATAGTCGATACAGTCCAGGATCAGTTCACGTGAAAGGCAAAAACATGGCGGAAAAACAATGCAGACGGTAGGCAGAGGCATAGTCGAGAAACAGGCCAGGGTCGGTTCACATGGAAGGCAATAATATGGTTGGTTGAGGAAGGGAGATATTCAGGACAGAAATGAAAAATGGGGAAATGGCAGTATTAGAAATATGGACTAATAATTTTCCAGAGTGTGATATCGCCTGAAGCATTCTCCGATGCAAAGGCCAGGTTGGGAGGTACAGTCGGTACAATGGAAGCTGGTATCTTTCCTAATTCCTCTTTTGGTGCACACCCGACATTTTTTTTGGCGTCGTCTTCCGGATCCTGTTGGTGGAATATGGTCTGGGAAATGGCGCTCATGTAGTCTGCTGACAGAATCGGAGTGAATGCTTTCTGGGGGGGATACTTGCTGATAAATCAGGACAGTGACAATGTCTTCAATAAACTTTAAGAAGGTGGTGGGTGTTTCTGTGGATTTTTGGTAGATTATGAAAGAATTTAAAAGGGCCAAATGAAAAAAGTAAATTGCGACTTTTTGTACCAGAATAAGGATTTTCTTGTTGAAAGATAGGGCTGCAACAACTGATCGTTTAAATCCACCCCCCCCCATGTATTTATTGTACTCAGTGATACAGGTAGGCTTGCGAACGGTACCGCGTCTTCTGTGAAGTTCCACCGAGGTGTCATCGTGGATGGTGGACATGACGTACACGTCTTTTCTATCCCTCCACTTCACAGCCAACACTTCTTCGTTCCTCAAGCTTGTCGATTCCCCCCTTGGAATGTTTGTGGTGACAAGACGCTGTGGGAAGCCCTTTCGGTTTTTTCTAGTTGTACCACAGGCCAAAGTTTGTTTGAGATATAGGTGGCGGAGAAGGGGCAAACTCGTATAATAGTTATCCATATAAATATGGTACCCCTTTTGGAGGAGTGGGAATGCCAACTCTCAAACAATTTTCCCACTTATTCCCATGTACGAGGGACACTCAGGGGGCTGGAGCTGGGAATCTTCGTACACGCGGAATGCGTACACATAACCGGTGGCACTTTCACAAAGCTTGTTAAGCTTCAAGCCATACCTCGCCCTCTTACTGGGGATATATTGTTTGATTCCCAGCCGGCCTGTGAAATGCACCAGGGATTCGTCCACAGATATATTTTTTTCAGGGACATAAACTTCGGCAAACTTCTGGGAAAAAAAATTAATTAGGGGGCGAACTTTATATAATTTGTCAAAGTTTGGGTGATTTCGGGGGGGGCACTGTGAGTTGTCATTGAAATGCAAGAAGCGCATTATGATTTTGTATTGGGTCCTGGACATGGCTGCTGAAAAAATTGGCATATGGTGGATGGGTTTGGTCGACCAATTCTTATGAATTTCATTTTCTTTTGTAAGCCCCATGTTAGGGTTAGGCCTAAAAACAATTTTAGCTCCACTACTGTTAGCGGTCTCCACTCAAAAGGGCGGGCATAGCTGGAGCTGGGGTTGGTTGCAATAAATTGTTGGGCAAAGAAATTTGTTTGGTCCACGATGCCTTGAATCAAATCGTTCGGGAAAAATAAATTAAAAAAGTCCATTTGTGAAAATCCTGCAGTGTTGACCTGCACACCCGGCTGTGCTGTAAAAGGGGGGATCGTGGCTGACCCTGTGGTAGAAGGCAGCCACAATGGGTTTGCCAAGGAATCTGGAAGATGGGTTTGGGCCCTACTTCTTTGGCGTCCACTTGTGCTGGGCCTTTCCTCCTGGGGTCTAGCAGCGCTTGTACTGGGCCCCTCCTCCTGGGGTCTACCGCCGCTGGCACTGCTGGTAGCTGCCTGGTTTTCAGACCGTCGTCTTTTTGGATGCACTACTTCCTCCTCTGATTTGGATCCTGATGTGCTGCCTTCAGGGGGCTCATATTCCGAATCAGAACCAGAATCTGAACTGAGCGGTGAGAGCTCCCCGTTGCTCTCATCGGTCAGACTCAGTATCTGGTATGCCTCTTCTGGGGTGTACATCTTTCTGGACATAGTGGCTGACTGGCTGTATGTACTCTGGTGGCAAGTGATGAGGTGGCGGGTAGTCTGGTGGCAGATGATGAGGTGGCGGGTACTCTGGTGGCAGGTGATGAGGTGGCGGGTAATCTGGTGGCAGGTGATGAGGTGGCGGGTACTCTGGTGGCAGGTGATGAGGTGGCGGGTACTCTGGTGGCAGGTGATGAGGTGGCAGGTACTCTGGTGGCAGGTACTCTGGTGGTGAGGTGGCGGGTACTCTGGTGGCAAGTACTCTGGTGGCAGGTGATGAGGTGGCGGGTACTCTGGTGGCAGGTGATGAGGTGGCGGGTACTCTGGTGGCAGGTGATGAGGTGGCGGGTACTCTGGTGGCAGGTGATGAGGTGGCGGGTACTCCTGATGGACAGGTACTTTGAGATGACAGGTACTTTTTGAGGTGACAGGTACTCTGAGGTGACAGTTACTGAGGTGACAGGTACTGAGGTGACAGGTACTGAGGTGACAGGTACTCTTTATTTAGGAGGGGCGATCTGGGCACAGTAGTACATGTAATTAGTAACTCACTGTTAGCTGATCTCTTCTCCTCACACTGGATCGGTGTGTGAGGAGAAGAGCCCAGCAACAGCAGTTACTGTCTGACTGTGTGTGTTTGTTTACATTAGTGACCAGCTGTGATTGGACACAGCCGGTCTTGTGATGCAGAGCTATGCCATTGGCTACAGTGATCGGGGCTGAGCTGTATCCAGGGGAAAAGCCTCAGCCCCGATCACCGCTCTGATCACTCCTCTTCCGCCGGAACCCGCCTAATACACGCTTCCCAATGCCGCTCTGCATCCGCCGTTACCGACGCTCCGCCGCCTGCCGCCGCTGCTTCAATACCCCCATCAGGGAACGGCTGTGTCCTGAGGGACACAACGGTACCCCGATCGCCGCTCTGCGGGCCCCCGGGGGCCCTCAGTAGCGGCGGAAAGCCGAGGCCGTCATATGACGCCCACCCAGGATGGGAGATCCCATCTGTGGACGTCATTTGACTATGGCCGGGTATTGAAGCGGTTAAAAGTCACAATAAAAACCCAAAATGGGTACTCAAAATGTCAAGGCGCTTACAGTGCACCACTCTAAAACAGCTGTAACGATCGGGTGACGGCGGCCGGTAATGGGGTGGCGTACTAATCGTTCCCAACAGATGGTGCGTGTAGCGTTCCGTCCTGGCCGCCATCAATCAATCATTACCGCTGTTTTAGAGTGGCGCACTGTAAGCACCTTGACATTGTGAGTACCCATTGTGGGTTTTTATTGTGATTTTTAATAAAGGTAATACATACTGCACCATAAAGTTCTCTTTATATTAATATACCGAGGTTTAAACTGGACTGCTGTGAGGAACAGAGGCACAAGTGTAACCTATCCAGGATCCAGCATACAATACGGAACCCATAGAGGTTCTAAGGCGCATTTTGACCAAGCTTAATCGCAAGGTCACATGCCCTAAGGTGAGGGGCTATCACCTGGGGGGGAGCACTTATATGAGCACACAACACTTTAGTTTGTGTTCACTGAAACACATGGATGGATTTTGGAATGTTTATGGACTGTTAATTTGATCATAGCACTAAGCTATACAGCACCGGATCGCACAGATTCCACACTGAATTACATGGATGTAGCACTGAATCGCATGGAAGATATTTCTTTGGAATTTTTTATCTAATATTGTTTGAACATTGCACTATCACTGAATTACAGAGATACAGCACTGCATTGCATGGATGCAACACTGAATCGCATGGATGATTTTTTTCTTGAAATATTTATTTATTATTTGTTTGAATAATGCACAAATATTTTGGAATATTTATATATATTTTTCACAGGCTTATTGAAGCACTCTTATTAATTCATTTATTTATTGAAGTTTATTGCACATTAATGTATAATATTTTGGACATTTTATACATGTCACGAGAGAGCATAATACCACTTTATTAATTATATATTTATATTTATCATTTTGCTAGCGCAGCAATTTATAACTTGATTTGATTATCTTGCATGGTATATGAGACATGCGTAACGTTAGCAGCTGATCATTTGTAAGATACACTATTTTGGAGACCTGATTTGGTCAACCACCTGGAGGCTCACAGGACTATTAATTAGCATCTAAAGTGCAATCCCTTATTGGCAAAATCACAGGAATCCATACAATGCTTACCCCCCAACAAGGGGGGTACCCCCCAACATCATTAGGACTAGACCTCGAGACCTGGCCCCTTCCATACCGATCTATTCTTACACACATCTTCATCGCAGCGCGACTTTTGATTGTATGCAACTGGAAAAGCAGCACCCTTCCCTCAAGCCAACAACTACACGCCACACTAAATCAACACTTCCAGATGGAACTTATGTATGCAAAAGCACATCTTACATAACCTAAACTACAGGAACACTGGGCCCCCTGGACCAATTACTTTGCAAGTACTACCATCCCCTAAGAGTATTAACTCTGACTACCTGATGTAAAACTGTTACACTATGAAAGTATATTTACTGCATTTATTTCCCTTCTACTACTGCCTGCAACTGCCTTGCTATTCTGCTAACACCCTGGGTATTTCCCTTTACCCCCCCTTTCCCCCACCCTTGTTCTAATGATACCTAGTACTTGATGCATCATTACACAGCTGTCATAAATTCATAATTGTTATCTATGAGATAGGGTCACATGTTCTTAAGACCATTTACTGTTATTCACAATGCTATATTATCTTTGTAATCTGAAATCCTCTAAATACAAATTTGAAGTGAAAAAAAATCAAAATACAGACATTACTACAACTTTAAATCCTCAAGACAGTGCCTTAGTAAAGCATTGACTATTGACAAAAAATTCATGAGTGAAAGTGTCCAAATAAAAAAATTCCAGTACAGGACCCTTGGACACTTTCACTCATGAATTTTTTGTTGTCACAATCTGTGTTTTAATATGCACATATATTTGCTCTAACACAATAATCACGTATGGACTATTTTTCACCGGATGTTTTTTTGTATTTGATCACGATCATTTTTTATATTATTTACATTATTGTAATCATACATATTACATACACTTGTAACACTGGTTTATTATCCAACGCTGCACTCTTACTTTTACCCTTCTGGCTTCTGTTGGACCGACTCCAATGCACACTGCTAAATGACGGCCGGTTTCTATTGAACCGGCCTATGCTGTCCGACATTTGTCCAATGTGTACTAGGCTTGAGCTCTGATGGAAGTAGCAAATCAGCCTTTTACAATTTTGATGGTAATTTTGAGGTAGTAACTCAATGAATAGGATTTGTTTTATTGCAACAGAAGTAATATAGTAAGCTGCATCAGAGGGCATGCCCGCTTCCATATGTGCCTTGCCTTGTGAAAGTTCCTTTAACTGACTAGTAACAGATTTTAGACAACCTAATCTGCAGATTATGAAGGCCTTTTGAAAATAGTAAGGCAGATGAACAAAAAAATTGGCAAGGTTCCAAAGAGATAAAGTGGACTGGGTCACAGCTGTAGACCTTTAATGTGTCATGCAAAAATTCTGATCATCCTCTAGACTACAGCTGCAAGCTTTGCTTTTCTTTTTTTGTTCACTTTACACATACAGTATATTTCTAGCATCTTTCTAATAAATGATTAACATAAATAAATAATATACAATATAAGTGTTCTCTGTGTCTTCCAAAACAAGATACAATTGATCAGAGATTAATGATAATAAAATGAAATATCGTTACCTCAATATCTTAATCTCTTTATTGATTTTATGCAATTCATCAAGAATTACAGGGCTTGCATATGCTGTTCTGCTTTAAAAAAATGGAATTTAATTTATAATTCCATTTCAGTATACCAGAGAGCATATTTCTGCCGTAACAAACTAAGAGTAATATGTTGCATTAGCATTAAATTGCTTTTATTTGTTTGCTTTCTGAAAGGTAAATTATAGTATAGCATCACTTTCTCTGCATTAAAAGGGGAACAAAGTTTTAATATACAGCAAATGGATCAATATAAACCTTTCTTTATGTTTTATTTAAACTGCTAATGGACAATATGCATGGTTTTGGTAATTTACTTACTTACAAGACTTGTTTTTGTTTCAAAATGGTGTATTATAAGTATAATCATGTACAAGTGAGTTCTTTAAGGAAAACTGTATCCTTTCTGCTCTATCTAGAAACATTTGCAAATGCCCTCCAATGGTACAGACCAATAATTCTATGAATCATTTCATATGAAAAATTAACATGACATCAAATATTTATAAATATTAATGTGTATGTTAATATAGGCAAAGCTGTAACAAACAATACTAACCTTGCCAAGTTTCTTAGGACAGGCGCTGCTGATAATGATATCCATTATTTCTCAAGGAATATGCAGTTGTAAAATGTTGATAGTTCTATGTTAGTTGATCTCTTGCCCCAGTGACCATATTTTATCTTCTGTGTGAGTTTTCATCATTGAATAGATAGACAATGCGTAAAAATTATCATCCTAAATGTTATTATACTGTATGTTAAGTAAATAGAAATATAGGAAGACGCTTGTCTTTCAGCTTTGTCAGTGTTAAAATATGAAGTATTACGTAATTAATGTAGTGGGCCAGTGATTTTTATTTAATAGTGATTATTTTTCCTATTTTCAGTGATTCCCTTTGACGTCATTGACAGCCCTTTGAAGTACACCTAAGCCCCCGACTCTTAAGAGAGGTAAGGATGAGGTTCTGGTTCACACCTACCATGGGTTTGCAGTGCATCCACTGAGTTTCATGAAGTTCACAATCCGTAAACTTTTTCCCCAAAATTTTGCAGGTTCACCACCAAAAGTAGGGAAATAACTATACATTGCATAACCTTTTCACTGGTCAGCTGAGTCACAAGAGACAATTATTTCTATAAAAGGATGTGCTCAAAGTAGTCATATTGTCAGCATGTCTAGCAGCCTTTAGGCAAAGCTGACTATCCTGTGCAGGGTGAAAAGTGTTTTCTTATTTGTTTTAACTTTGGGATTAGTACGTGTGTCCTATGGCAGTGCTTGAATAACAAGATTAACCTTTATTGATTTCAGTAGGATTTGCCACAAAGTTCACAATCTTTGAACAAGATTTGTGAAACTGTTTGCAAACTGATCCCAGGTAGAAACACTCATCCCTAAAGAGACGCGTCTGACATAACATTGCCTGTCAGACAGTCAAGTTCCCAAGAATATGGAATAGGTGAAACTGCTAGGCATCAGGGCACTTGAAACTCAATATATCAGCTTGAATAAATAGATTGTAGGCTGCTTAACCAGAACAAATCTGACTTCACTATCCTGTTGGAGGACCCCGTCATCAGCAGCTTCCTCAATGGGCAGTACATTAAATTGAAAGAACAAAAAATGGGGGTTAATTTATGTGTTATATTATTTCTCGATATTGGCTTTTGGTCAGTGTCCAAAGAGGGTCTTAAGGTTGTGAAACAGAGTTCCTTTATTACTTATGAACAATGTTCCACTCATGAATAAATGTATCAACTATATACAGTTGTGCTCATAAGTTTACAAACCCTGGCAGAATTTATGATTCCTTGGCTATTTTTCAGAGAATATGAATGATAACACAATAATATTTCTTTCACTCATGGTTAGTGTTTGGCTGAACCCATTATTATCAATCAACTGCGTTTACTTTGTTTAAATCATAATCACAACAGAAATTTTGGCCCGATAACATGCACACAAGTTGACAAAAAGGGGTTTGAATGGCTATTAAAGGTAATCATCCTCACCTGTGATCTGTTTGCTTATAATTAGTGTGTGTATAAAAGGTGAATGAGTTTCTGTACTCCTGACAGACCCTTGCATCCACTGGTGCACTGACCTTTCTGGATTCTGAGTCATGGGGAAAGCAAAAGAATTGTCAAAGGATCTGCGGGAAAAGGTAGTTGAACTGTATAAAACAGGAAAGGGATATAAAAAGATATCCAAGGATTGAGAATGCCAATCAGCAGTGTTCAAACTCTAATTAAGAAGTGGAAAATGAGGGGTTCTGTTGAAACAAAACTACGGTCAGGTAGACCAACTAAAATTTCAGCCACAACAGTCAGGAAAATTGTTCCTGATGCAAAGAAAAACCCACAAATAACTTCAGGTGGAATACAGGACTCTCTGAAAACATGTGGTGACGCTGTTTCAAGATGCACAATAAGGAGGCACTTGAAGAAAGATGGGCTGCATGGTTGAGTAGCCAGAAGAAATCCATTACTACGCAAATGCCACAAAGTATCCCAATTACAATACGCCAAACAGCACAGAGACAAGCCTCGAATCTTCTGGCACAAAGTCATTTGGAGTGATGAGACCAAAATTGAGCTTTTTGGCCACGATCATAAAGGCTACATTTGGAGAGGAGTCAACAAGGCCTATGATGAAAGGTAGACCATTCCTACTGGGAAACACGAAGGTGGATCGCTGATGTTTTGGGGATGTGTGAGCTACAAAGTCATAGGTAATTTGGTCAAAATTGATGGCAAGATGAATGCAGTATGTTATTAAAAACTACTGTAGGAACATTTGTGTTCATCAGCCAGGAAGCTGCGCATGGGACGTACTTGGACATTCCAACATGACAGTGATCCAAAACACAAGGCCAAGTCGACCTGTCATTGGCTACAGCAGAATAAAGTGAAGGTTCTGGAGTGGCCATCTCAGTCTCTGGACCTCAATATCATTGAGCCACTCTGGGGAGATCTCAAACGTGCAGTTTATGCAAGACAGCCCAAGAATTTACAGGAACTGGAGGCTTTTTGCCAAGAGGAATGGGCAGCTTTACCACCTGAGAAGATAAAGAGCCTCATCCACAAATACCACAAAAGACTTCATGCTGTCATTGATGTTAAAAGGGGCAATACACGGTATAAGGAACTGGGGTATGTAAAATTTTGATCAGGGTCATTTGGGTAGTTCCTGTTGTCATTATGATTTAAAAAGAGTAAACACAGTTGATTGATAATAAATGGCTTCAGCCAAACACTAACCATGAGTGAAAGAAAACTTTTTGTGTTATCATTCATATTCTCTGAAAAATGGCCAAGAAATCATAAATTCTGCCAGGGTATGTAAACTTATGAGCACAACTGTGCACAGAAAACGTAGATGGTGTAAATTGGGCCCAATGTACAGAAAAGGTAGATGGTGTAAATAAAAAAAGAAAGAAAAAGTGGAAACTTCAAAGTTGTACATATACTAAACATAACTGCATAGAATAAATATTATTTTCCAATTATAGTTTTTTGCTTCTTCTCTACCAAAAGCAAATTTTGAAGTACACATTTCCATTCCAAATTTTTTTATATTCAAAACCCTGCTGCTGTATTTAGACATGTGCCATTGATTTTGTTCTGGATATAAGTTTCAGACAAAATTTTCCTAATTTGGAAACTCGGATGTATCCGAATTTCCAAATGCATCAGTAAAGAATTTCAACAAATCCAAAATAAATAATAATAAAACAACAAAATTAATTTGTTTCATTTGAATGTTTGAAGCATCTGAATGAAACAAATTATTCAAATTCATATGATAATAGCTCATAATGTTCATTTTAAGATGAATAATAAACACCAAAATGACTAGTCCAAATGACTGCTTCTATGGATGAGATACAAGGTGATCATGTGACAACCTCCACCAGCGATATTCCTAGCAGCTCACCTCAATGAATGGATCCCTGAGTAAATCAGACAGGTCACACAGGCAGTTCCCTCAAAAGGGTATAACGGCTGGATCACTGGATATGCTGAACGCTGGAGAGGAGTGTACTCCAATGATAATGAGATCCCTTGTGCTCTAAACATAAGCTCCAGTTCACTCATACATGGAATAGAAGCAGCAGAATATAGTGCTCTCCATTTAATAAAAGCATTTATTTAAAATAAAAAGTTGTACTTACAAGTATAGCACTGTTCTTCAGTGCAAGGTGACAGGGCAAATAGTAAGCTAATCCACGAGGATCAACGACAAGATGCGGGTGACATCACGCTAGTCATGTGGTTCCATACACGTTGCGTACCAGGCGGCAGAACTTCCTCAGTGGTGACGGAATGATGTGAGACACCTGCTTTAAATATCATAGACTGACACCTAAGGACGTTAGGGGTTTTACACATGATTAATCTCCATGGAAACCCTGCTGGCTCCCGGAACAAGCCAGGAAGTGACCTAACACTTGAGTCAGATAAAAACAGAACATTCATAACAGGCATAACCTGTCAGGATGAAACTAGTGTACATTATCAAGCCCATCAAGATGGAAAGAATGCATATTGCACCTATCAAATGGTTATCAAAACCTAAGGAGAGGACAAATAGTGTACTATGACTCCCGTCTTTAAATGGGCATAAGTGCACACAGTAATTAAATATATAAAAAATCTATCATAAAAATAATTGTGATAATAATAATATAGATTGTCCTAGATTGTAAGCTCTAACGAGCAGGGCCCTCTGATTCCTCCTGTATTGAATTGTATTGTACTTGTACTGTCTGCCCTAATGTTGTTGTAAAGCGCTGCGTAAACTGTCGGCGCTATATAAATCCCGTATAATAATAATAATAATAATATAATGATAATAGATGGTGTACAACTGACCGATTCAATAACCTGTATAATGTGTCTGGTGTCTTTGAGAAAGGCATCTGCCTTGAGGACTAATGGCTGGAGAAAAGAGTGAATATACTGTCCTACTCTAAATGAAATGGAGTCAATTCCATTTACGAATAGGTCTGCCAGGTGGATTGACATATTTGGATTTTTGGTAGACTGTATATTATGGGAGTTCTACAAAACAAGGGATCAAAGTAAGGCTGGCCATACACCTATAGATTATCTGCAGATTTTCTATGGTTAGATGGAAAAAGTGGGAGATTCCTCCATCCACACAGTTTAGCGAACATGGAGAGATCTGTTGCACATTTTCTATCTAACCATAGAAAATCTGCAGATAATCTATAGGTGTATGGCCAGCTTTAGCTGCCTCCTTCTTATTCAGAACACCCTTGGTCTTACCTTCCTCTACTAACACATGCAATTCATTCTTATAATCCAACACTGGATCTTTAGTTAGAATTTTGTAAGTAACACGGTCACTCAATAGCTGACTCATCTCCACTTGGTAATATATTTTTTTTTCAAAATGACCAAACCTCCTCCCTTATCGGCTGGGCGTATGATAATCTCCTTTCGTTCCTCGAGTGACTCCATACCCTTCCCGATATACTGGGGATCCACCACCTTCCTTATCCTCATCCTATCTAGATCATTAAACACCATGTTTTTGAACACTTCCAAGTATTTGTTATCTGTGTTTAGGGGATTGAAGGTGGACTTGTTGCAAAGATTTGAATAGATACCCACATCTACTGCAGGAGTTCTGATAGGGTTAGATATAAAGTATTTTTTAATGTTAAAATTCCTAATGTATTTATGGATATTCACATAAGTCTGGAATTTATTGAGGTTCTGAGTGGGGGCAAATTTAAGCCCTCTGTCCAGTATACGCATCTCATCCTCACTTATTGAGCTACTACTTAAGTTGTAAATATCTGTTCCTACTGGGGTTTTGGTCTTTTGTATTCTCCTACCCCCCTCTCCTTTCCCTCTTTCCTTTCTTTCTCATGGTTGGACGTTTCCTTGTGGGGTTTGTTGAGATGAATGTCTCTACCATTCCCCCGGATTTGGCTAGTACACTGGGGGCCCCTCCCTGGGCCACTCTGAGCCCCTGAAAAATCCCCCCTTTCGTGTGTTGCATGATTTTGTAAAGGAGCAAACCTGTTAGAAATGGGAACTTGTCTACCCCCCGAGGGAGATTTACCCCTACCATAATAGTTAGTGTGGGGGTCTGGATCCTGCCAGTAATCTTTCCAATTCTGAGAAGACTCATAATTATATTGATACTGGAAATTATTTCTAAAGGAGGACTGATGTTGTCATCCTATCCTTCCCCTTCCCCTCCTATTCCTTCCCCTCTGATTATTCCCTCTATGGACTTGATGGTTCCCCTGACGGATAAAGTCCTGTTCAGGGTAGTCACACCTGTGTATGGGATTCCTACTAGGGGTTGGTAGAGGGTTATCAGTAATTCCCTGATTAGGTACTTTATCAGGAATTGGTTGGGTTGGAGGATTGACAGTCTGCCATTTAAATATACAGTATCTCACAAAAGAGAGTACACCCCTCACATTTTTGTAAATATTTTATTATATATTTTGTAAAATGTAAAGTAGTTAGTGTACAGCTTGTATAACAGTGTAAATTTGCTGTCCCCTCAAAATAACTCAACACACAGCCATTATTGTCTAAACCGCTGGCAACAAAAGAGAGTACACCCCCTAAGTGAAAATGTCCAACTTGGGCCTAATATTTTGTGTGGCCATCATTATTTTCCAGCACTACCTTAACCCTCTTGGGCATAGAGTTCACCAGAGCTTCACAGGTTGCCACTGGAGTCCGCTTCCACTCCTCCATGATGACATCACGGAGCTGGTGGATGTTAGAGACCTTGCGCTCCTCCACCTTCCATTTGAGGATGCCCCACAGATGCTCAATAGGGTTTAGGTCTGGAGACATGCTTGGCCATCCATCACCTTTACTCTCAGCTTCTTTAGAAAGGCAGTAGTCATCCTGGAGGTGTGTTTGGGGTCGTTATCATGTTGGAATATTGGCCTGCAGCCCAGTTTCCGAAGGGAGGGGATCATGCTCTGCTTCAGTATGTCACAGTACATGTTGGCATTCATGGTTCACTCAATGAACTGTAGCTCCCGAGTGTTGGCAGCACTCATGCAGCCCCAGACCATGACACTCCCACCACCATGCTTGACTGTAGGCAGGACACACTTGTCTTTGTACTCCTCACCTGGTCGCCGCCACACACGCTTGACACCATCTGAACCAATTAAGTTTATCAGCAAATTTACACTGTTACAAAAACTGTACACTCACTACCTTAAATTGTAGCAAAGTGTCATTTCTTCAGTGTTGTCACATGAAAAGATATAATAAAATATTTACAAAAATGTGAAGGGTGTACTCACTTTTTGTGAGATACTGTATTACCATTATTGAAGTCATCAAGATCTGATATATTTCTTTTTTTTCTTATTTTGGACTTCTAAGTCCCATTTAGAAAGTTTATTTTTAAGCACAACTGATAATCTGTGGAACTTCTCGCTGTCCTTATGTGGTTCCACAAGATTTTTAATATCTCAAATCTGTGACTCTAAAACTTTAGTTTTCCTTGGTTTAGGTAAAAGAAAAAAATCAAGCAATTATAAACCTTTCTTTATAAAGAACTCCCCATTCCTTCATGGATTCCTCATCCCTCAGAGGTCGTGTGATAAATTTAACAGCTAAATATTGTTCAAAGGACGTGATGTCCCACCAAGTTTTAACTTTTTTTTTCTCAAAAATATGTCCCAATTTGCTAAATTGGGACATATTTGAGCTTAAAAATAAACTTTCCAAATGGGACTTAGAAGTCCAAAATAAGAAAAAGAAGAAATATATCAGGGATCTTGATGACTTCAATAATGGTAATATATTTAAATGGCAGACTGACAATCCTCCAACCGGACCACTACTCCATTTTTGTTCTTAATTTTGGCTTTGGGTTCCTCTGAAGGGCCTGGTATGGATTTTGGGGGGACCCCTACCCCTTTTTAAAAAAAAAATTGTCACAGGGTTCCCCTTAATAACCATACCAGACTTGAAGGGCCTGGTATGGATTTTGGGGGAACCCCCATGACTCGAACATCGGGCTCATCCCTAGTGGCTATTTACTGTGTGGTGAGGAGGGTATAATGATAACCAGGAGTGGAAAAAACAGTCAGTATGTTAGTAAAGTGAGCTTGTGGTCAGGTCATGAACAGTTATTCAAGAATTTGCTTAGTCTTAAAATAAACTATCAATAAACTAGCTTAAAACAAATAAAACAAGCTCTCACTGACCTCTGTAGCTGGAAGCACTGTTGAGCATTTAATCCCAAATGTTCACAGCTTAAGTACTAAAGTAATTTTTTCTCAGCAGCTCAACTCACCCAGCTTTCCCCTCTCAGTAATGACTTTGGTTAGGAAGCAGGGTGAGCTGAGCTGCTGAGAGAATGACTTGACTTTCATTGCTGTTGTGATGTTTGAGGATATATTATACCATGGTGTCTGTACAGTTTCCACTAGCTCCCCCCACCAGAAGTATTTCATGAGGTCTCTTTCACATATCATTGCTTTTCATTTATTGGTGTGTTTTTTATGCTTTTTACATGTGTCTTGCATGTGCTGCCATTAATCCCTATGGTAAAAATACACGTTGGCAACTGCACCAAAAATGTATTTGTATATTTAATAGATTTGTATATTTAATAGATCAAAAGAGAGCAGATTATAGTTCATTGTTAGGGTTTACATACAGGCTGACTACGAGATCACAGGCATCTATCTGGATATCTGCACTCATGTGTTATTAAGGAGAGGTCTCCGGCAATGGTACAGCCCCCTTGGGCCAAAGCATAGCATAGCATAGATATGAAAAGAGCCTAACCATCAGAATGTTACATATTACCTCTGCTGGACAGAATTACAGTTCTGCTTTGGCCCAAGGGGGCTGTACCATTGTCGGAGACCTCTCCTTAATAATACATGAGTAGAGATATCCAGATAGATGTCTGTGATCTTGTAGTCAGCCTTAAGTGTATGTAAACCCTAACAATGAACTATAATATGCTCCCTTTTGGTTTATTAAATATACAAATGAAAGATTTTTTTATATTTTTCACTATCTTCACTCTTTCTACAATGTGCTTTAAACTCTCCAAGAAATATCAGTAATTTTCAGACTAATTTACTAGGATAAAATGCTGTTTTAAGTCTGTTCTAACCTTGCACCTGATTTTAATTTTGAAAGTGTTGTTCATTAAATTTACATCTAACAGTAAGACCTTGATAGATTCCCCCACTGATAGTACTTATTTCTATACAATCTCCCAGTGCATTTCACTGGAAGGATGTTAAAGGCAACAGACAAAAAAAGGAAAGCTGATCTATTTAATAAACAGATATCATTAGGGATCCTATTTTTTGCTTACTACAATGTAGATAATTTCTGCAATCTGCTCATTTGACTCTTATCAATACAAGTAAACATTCATTAGGTATAAACAGGAGCAGTTGGGACTTGGGTATTTTTATAGATGTGCTAGAGCAGACTGGAACAAGTAGAGCTCTCAGCGCAAAACAATAGCATCCCACCTTTTCACTGTTATCTTCAGACAGAAATAAACACTACTCAGGACACAGTACAAGGAACAATTTACTCAAGAGGTCAGTACTGATGATGAGCATTTTTATATCCATTTTGATTTATTGCCATTCAGAACAATTGATTAGGTAAGTTAATTATTGCTTTGTAACCGCATTTGAACTGTGATAAGCCTCATTTCCTTCCTGTGGTGTACTGCTGAAAACTTGTCAATGCTGTGTAATTTTTAAATAACACAATAGGCATTCTTTCGTTTTCATATCACTGAGAAAATAATATCAACACAGTTATCAGTGATTTAGGAGAGAGGCTAATTAAAATGTGGATGAGCTGTAAAGATGCCATTGTGACATGTCAAATGTCACTTCATTTCTAATAAAAAAAAAAATCACCCAGAGAAATGCACATTCATTTACTCAGAAACTAACATTAACACTCAATGGGGCATTATACTGCTTAACCAGTTCCGGACCAGCCGGCGCAGTTTTAATGCGGCAGGTTGGTCTGGCTGCACAAAATCACGTTACTATTAGTGTGGCCGGCTGGGGGGCACGCGTGCGCGCCCCCCCGCCATCTGCGACGATCGGATTTGATCAGGAACTGATCAATCCCCAGGCCCAAGCCAATGAAATCTGGCCTGGACCTGATGATCGCTCCTGGAGAATGAGATCCTTCCCCTGTCGTGTAAGTGTAAACACTGACAGGGGAAGTGATGTGATCTCTCCTCGTGTCGGTCCTCTCGATCAGACTGAGAGGAGAGCGTATCGAAAAAGTGAGTTGCACAACACTACACTGACACCAGATCACATAGGCACACAATCCACCCCCCCGACCCCCCCCCCCAGTTAACCCCTTCACCACCTGTCACTGTGTCACCCAGTACAGCAATCAGATTTTTTTTTTGATCGCTGTACTAGTGTCATTAGTGACAAAAATCAGTGTTAGGGTAATTAGTCTTAGGCCCAGATAGGTCTAGGGACCCCCCCTAACCCCCCAATAAACTGCGGTTGATGCAGTATAGCTAGTTTATTTTTCATAGCGTCAGGGCACCCGCCGTAATTTACCCAATAAAGGTTTAGCCCCCTGATCACCAGGCGGGTGATCAAAGTTAGGTTTTAGCATCAGATAGGGTCTGTGTCACCCCAGGCAGCGTCAGATTAGTGCCAGTACCGCTAACACCCATGCACGCACCATACGCCTCCCTTAGTAGTATAGTGTCTGAACGGATTGATATCTGATCTGATCAGAACTATACTAGCGTCCCCAGCAGTTTAGGGTTCCCAAAAATGCAGTGTTAGCAGGATCAGCCCAGATACCTGCTAGCACCTGCGTTTAGCTCCTCCGCCCAGCCCAGCCCACCCAAGTGCAGTATCAATCGATCACTGTCACTTACAAAACACAAAACACATAAGTGCAGCATCCGCAGAGTCAGGCCTGATCCCTGCGAATGCTAACAGTTCTTTTGGTAGCGTTTGAATCAGTCGCTAACAGTCAGGAGCTTTTTTACCTGTAAGTCTCACTAGTGTACCAGTAAATTTAGAGACCAAAATGTGAAATCGAAGGTACACTAGTGAAGAGGCCTACACGTTTCTGAGCATGACAGATAGTGAAGAGGAAGTCACTCATCTGTCAGATTGAGGTGCAGAATACGAACCTGTAGACAGCAGCGGCACCCTGACAAATGGCTCTGACGATGGAGTTGTGGTCCCTGCCAAGGTCAGGCGTACCAGACCCCGATCTTCTTCTGCTGTCGTTGAGGTGCAAGCAGAGCCGGATTAAGAACATCATGGGCCTGGTGCTGAAGATTATGGTGGGGCTTACATAGTAGGTGAGGTTAAAAAAGGCCCAAGTCCATCAAGTCCAACCCATGCGTGTGACTATGTGTCAGTATTACATTATATATCCCTTACGTTGCGGTCATTCAGGTGCTTATCTAATAGTTTCTTGAAGCTATCAATGCTCCCCACTGAGACCACCGCCTGTGCAAGGGAATTCCACATCCTTGCCGCTCTTACAGTAAAGAACCCTCTACGTAGTTTAAGGTTAAACCTCTTTTCTTCTAATTTTTATAAAAAAAATAAAATAAAAATAATTAAAATTGCAAACAATTTTTTGTTATAACAAATTAAATTAAATAGAGAGAGGAAGGATGAGAGAGAGAGGGGATGAGAGAGGGGTGAGGGCTAAGGGAGGGAGGATGAGAGAGAGAGGGGGATGAGAGAGAGAGCGAGGATGTGAATGAGCATGCATGGATGTGACAGCAACACAGCCCGGCCAAGGCAAGTGACCGAAGGCACAGAACCCGGAAGGAAGACAGGGTGAAGATGGAAAAAAAGTGTGCCCATTTTAGAGCTGGTAACATTGAGGATATTCAATATAATTTTCAAGAACTGTTTTTGTGTGTAAGAGGCATAGGGGAGGAGTATGGATGGTATAAAAGTGGAAAGTATGTGCAGGTGAGGGAGAGGAATGTGGAGGGTATAACAGTGGGCACTATGTACAGGAGAGGAGTGTGGAGGGTATGATAGGGGCAGTATGTACAGGAGAGGAGTATGGAAGGTATTATGAGGGCTTTATGTTCAGGAGAGGAGTGTGGAAAAAAAAGATAGTTGGCAGTATGTACAGGAGTGGAGTGAAGGAATCTGGGAAAGAAAAATGTAAAGGTTTGTGGAAGGATGTTTAGGGACTATGTAGTGGTTAAGTGGGCCATACATGAATTGAAATTAAGCCAATTAAGCAGAGACCAGCCATAGTCGATCTATGTCTGGGCTAGCTGGCTGTACACAAGTCAACCTATTAATCGACTTGAGTACAACCAGCCTTTCAGGTTTGTCCCAAAACAATCAGTACTGCCAGCTATGGTTAGCAACACTGATCATTGTATTCTGCGGGTTGGGAAGGCTCCTCACTGGCACAATAACACTGCGGGAGTGATTCCCCCATCCACAGGTCAGCAGGTAAGAGGGTGTGTGGGGATAGGCTGGGGAGAGAGGTCTGTCAGCAAGGGGGTGTGAGGTGGTCATGGAGGGATATCAATCAGTGGATGGGGGGAGTAACTGGAAGTGATATCTTTTGGAGTAGGGTTTGTCATCTGCAGGTTGGGAAATGGTCACCTGTGATATAAGTTGAAGAGAGGTGGCTAACAGGGAAAGTGGCTGGGGAGTGACCTGGTTGGTGGTGAGTGTGAAATGGATGATGTGTTTCAAGTTTCTTTCACATTTGCAGTAATGCTTACTGCCCTCTGAAAAGTGATCTGGGTATATTGCTTTTCAACGAGTGGTATAGCAGCAGCTGACAGGCGTTCATGAGGTGCTACTGCCTCCTCCTTTTTTTTTTTTTATTGCTGAATGGCAGTTTTACATTGTTGGACTATGCTGCTACTGCGATCGAGTTTGACAGGCAGTGCTGCCTGTCAAACTCTGCAGGCTCCAAGCTATCCATTGAGCTCAGTGCCTCTGACAAGAAGTGAGGAGAGGCACTGTGAGCTTATCCTCTCAGTCTGCTGCAAACAGAGTGTGCCAGCTTGTATTTAAACTGGCCAGCTCTGTATGTAGCTTCTGACAGGCTGCGCAAAGAGCCCCATATCGCCAGGACCATAGGTGATAGGAGCCCCAAAATTTGACCAGTAGTGGGGTGGACCTTCAGCTACATACCCTCTAAATCTGGGCTCTATGTGACCCCTGGTCGCCGAGTCATGTCCCTCGAAGTCAATCTTTGTTTTTTTTAATGGGCCTATGTTAAGGTACGGGGCCAGGAGCTGCAGCTCCAATAGCCCCTATGTTAATCCACCCTGGGTGCAAGAACCGCAGGTCCCTCATATGGAGCAGAGAGATAATACTAGCGCCACTGTTCCTTCTGGTGAACTGGCAAACACCAGCGGCCTAGTACATCCTGGTCATATATCCAGCACTGGAGTAACACTTGGTGAGGTGGCGAGTCCCATAAGTGCAGTGCAAGCTGGCAAGGTGGCAAGCATGAGTAGTGTCCCACTGCCACCAAGAAGAAGACAAACACAGGCCCGTCTAGCCCATTGTGCCTTTCCAGCTGCATTTGCCAATACTATTTGGGAACCCACCACTTCTGCAGCACCCGTACTTCCCCCATTCACTGGCCAACCCGGAATTCAGGTGGAAACAGTTGATTTTACGTCACTTGATTTTTATTCACTGTTTTTCACTGAAGATCTCTATAGATCTATTGTAGACCAAAGCAATTTGTATGCTGGTCAATTCATCACCGCTAATCCCCAGCTGACCCTTGCCAGAGAATGGAAACCAATTACGGTTTCCGAATTTAAGACCTTTCTGGGCCCATCCCTCCTCATGGGCATAACTAAAAAGAGTGAGTTGCGGTCATATTGGTCCACTGACCCAATTCACCATACGCCCGTGTTCTATGCCTCCATGGCCAGGACACGATACGAGCAGATCTTGCGGTTCATGCACTTCAATGACAATGAACGCTGTCGTCCTCGTGGTGACCCTGGATTTGATCGGCTCTACAAAATTCGGCCCATCGTAAACCACTTGAACCAACGTTTTGCAGCCTTGTTTACTCCCGCTCAAGTTGTCTGCGTTGATGAGTCCCTGATTAAGTTTTCTGGCCGCTTGTCTATCAAACAGTATCTTCCCAGATACAGGGTCAAGATGTATAAGATCTGTGACAGAGGTACAACGCACGCCGTCTAGCAGTGAACAACGGCCCAAAATCTGAATGCCTGCTCTGCACATTGATTCCGTGAGTAGCGCTTTTATGCGCAGGTGACCTCACGGTGTCTTAGGTTTTATGCTATGTGTTTTCTTTTCTCCCTTTGGTGGAACGCGAGGTTTGCGATTCCAAAGGTCTCCTCTCAAGCATCACCGGCACCAGCCTTATTTGCCATTCAAATTCACCATATGAATGAATAAGCTTGAAGTCTGCAAATTGTCCTCATGTGAAGGAACTGTGTGATCTAATAGACTTTATGTTATGTGTGTCCTTTTGATTCACAATATTGTTTTGGGTTTTCTTATATAGAGATTCACTTTATTACTCACGAATATATGGGATTATTTATCTATTAGCCCAGTGACTTTCTGGTCGCATAGCATCCAAAAGTTAGCTTCAGGACGTATTAATCTAGATTTTGGACGATTGATCTAGACCATTTTTATTCACGTTTCTTAATTCGCCTTCAGTCACTTAGTTTTGGCAGTGTGCTTGGGCACAGTTTCTGTGTACATTTCCATCCTATATTCACTTAATGTGTATTCAGGCTATACATATAGTTTTATGGTTTACGAGGGAAGAGATAGTCACGTAAAACTGGAGAACTGCCCAGACTACATAGGGAGCGCTGGTAAGATAGTGTGGGACTTGGTGTCACCCTTATTCGGAAAGGGGTACCACTTGTACAAGGACAATTATTACACAAGCATGACACTTTTTGGTCACCTTTTTGATTATGGAATTGGCGCATGTGGCACCGTGCGATCTTATCGCCGGGGCTTCCCCCAATGGCTTGTAGAATCCAGACAGGGGAGGGAGCCTGCTTGAGGTGTAATAATTTGTTAGCAGTGAAGTGGAGGGATTCTCAGAATGTTTTGGTTCTGTCCTCGCTTCTTACAGACATGGCAGTCCAAATTCCTATGACGACTGGTGTTGTGGAGAGGCTATGCAATATTCCAATCGCACACGTTCCTGGTAAAATGGCACATAAATAGTGGGTGCTGCAGCGATTACCAGTTGGGTTCTGGAAGCATCAGACAAATGTACATCTTCGCCAGCGCACCATGGATCAGCAAGAAGTTGTCCAAGAAGGTTTTTAATGAAAAGAAGTTACATCACAAAAGAGGTGTAACGTTTCGGGTCCGCGCAGGACCCCTTCGTCAGGCATGTGATGGTGTTGTGGAGAAACCCCTCTGTGTCTATGAATACAACCTTAACATGGGAGGGGTGGACCTCAACGACCAGTTGTTGACACCATACCTAATTGCCCGTAAGGCCAGATGCTGGTACAAAAAAGTGTCTGTTTATTTATTTCAATTGGCTTTGCTGAACGCTTCTGTGCTATACAAAGCTTCAGGGCAGACTGGATCCTTCCTTAAATTCCAGGAAAAGATCATCAGAGACCTTCTTTTTCCAGACGGTGCTCTTGCCCAACTTCCCAATCCAAATGCAGTGAGCCGGCTGCATGAGAGACATTTTCCTTTTGTCCTTCCTGGTACCCCTATCCAAAGAAACCCCCAAAAAAGATATTGTGTCTGCAGCAAACGCGGATTTAGGCATGACACCCGCTTTTATTGTCCCTCCTGTCCTGGCCAACCTGGTCTCTGCATTGGTGAATGTTTCAAATGCTACCACTAGTGGAGTTTCAGAGTAGGGTACAGCACCACACTGTCCTAGGCACACTAACACAGGGTCTCGGGATCTCGAAAGATGTGATGGCCATCACATTTTGAGAGACTCTAATCTGCAATGTTCAGTTTACAGTTTTTTTACAGTTTTTATAAAAGTGAAAAAAGTGAAAAAAAAAAAAAAACACACAAAAACACACAAAAAAATATAAAATAAAAAATCCAAAAATAGTTGTGGTTGTATTTTTCTCCTCTCTCTCTATTGTTCTCTCTCTTATGTTCGCTCTCTACTGTCCGCTCTACTGTTCATTCACTATTGTTCTATATCTATCGTTCTCTCTATTTTTACTATGTTTTATTGTATTTGCTTTGCAGGTATGGTATGTTATACTGTAATGTTTGTTTTACTGTTAACCATCATTTGCTTAGCAGGTACGCTATTCAGCTGCAACACGGATTTATTTATCTTGACAGCAACAGTATTTGCTCCCATGATACATAAAGCCATTTCTCCAGCGCTGTCGGAGGTGATTTCACCAACACAGTTTAAAAAAAAGAGCATATATGCCGAAGCATGGGGGCAGGGGTGGAGGAGCGATTTGCTCCTAACATTTGGGGCGGATTGCCCCCATGCTTCGGCATATATTTTTTTAGGCACAGATTGCAATGTTTTTTTTTTTGTTTTTTTTAAATATCTTTTTATTGATTTGCAATAAGAACAACAAAAAGAGAAACAAAAAATAAACAACATTTAAACATACATTGGTCTTACATGGTGTCAATGTGGTCTTTGTGGGAATTTTACTTTTGTTACGTCATACATAAATAACAAGTATAAAGCACGGAATGTGGTGATATGTACAGCAGCACAGTTCACTGTGTCACTAGGTAATGTAGTTTACATTTGTATATGATAGGATAACACCTGATGTACTCATTGTTCACATTTGGCACCCACTTGAGAGTTATTTTGCGCGGATTCTATTAAGGGACCTCTGAAGCAGTGGAGGGGTCTGCCAGCCATTTAGACCAGACTTTGTCATATTTGTTGGGGCAGCCTCTGTTAGCGTATGTGTCTTTATATAGAGGTAAGCTGTTGTTGACAAGTTTTTTCCACAGGGAGAGAGGAGGGGGGGGCAAGCAGATTGCCATTGATGGTTGTAGTGGTAGAGAGGTGATTTGCATGATAAAGTCTAATATCTCCTTCCAGTAATCGGCAATTGCCAGGCAGGTCCAGAAGATATGGGTGAAGTCACCAGGAATCCCACCACATCTCCAACACCCGGGAGGGGAGTCAAGGTTCATTTTGTGTATTCTATGAGGTGTGAAATATGCCTGGTGAACTATCTTGAATTGGATCAAGCGGTCTCTTAGAGAGACCAGGGAGTTAAAAGGGAAATCCCAAATGTCATCCCTGTCATCGTTGTCAAAACTAGGAATGTTATGGGACCATTTAGATCTTAGCTTTTCCAAAGTCGGAAGAGAGGTGATAATCAAGTGCGAATACAATTGAGAAGTGGGTTTTTTTGCACAATCTGACTTAAGTATTTCCTCTAGTGAAGATTGAATCAGTTGAGGAGGGGAGTTGGAGAATTGGCAACCGAAGGCATGGGAGAGTTGAAGGTATCGAAAAAAATAGGAAGTTATAGTCAGAGTTCAATTTGGAAAGCGGGAATAGGGATTGGTTGGAGACAATCTGTGTCACCGTTTTGATGTTAAATTTTGTCCAGGCATGGGGTTAAGGCAATTTGTAGATGTGCTCTAGGGTTGGGTTTAGCCAGAGGGGGGCATTGGGTGAAATTGCCTGTTTAGGGTATTTTCTGAGTTTGAGACTTGCTTCCTATGCATGCAGTGTGGTGCGCATGGAGGGTGTCAGTGGATAGGGGGCCCGGGGGCCTCGAAAGAGTAAAAAATTGAGCGCTTCAAGGGATCCCAGCACTGCCATCTCGACCTGGGTAGCTGGATTGGAGATGTCCAGATTGAGCCACCAGGTGGCCATTACTAGCTGGGTGGCTAAATAGTACTTATATAGATCCGAACATGCCAAGCCACCCTGAGAGGTTGGGCGTACCAGTGTGGTGCAGCTGTATCTGGGGGATTGGGAGAGGCGAGGAGGCGATGTAGACATATGAAAAAGGATTTAGGAACCCACTGTGGAGAGTGGCGAAATAAATATGTGAATTTGGGTAATATTTTCATTTTAAACAAATTTATACGTCCCATCAGTAAAAGGGGCAATGATTTCCATGCCCTCAGCCGTTGCCGTGTCTCCTGAACTACCGGGGACAGGTTTAGGACTAAGTAGTCAGAGGCCTGTCTGGAGACCACCACCCCTAGGTATTTAAAAGTCTCAACCCACTGAAGGGGAATGTCAGTAGGAGCTGTGGCACGGGCCGCAGGGTCTGTGGGGAACAGGAGGGATTTTGTCCAGTTGACCCTGAGGCCCGTGACAGAGGAAAAGGTGTTGAGGATCTGTAAAGCTCCCTCAAGTGATGGACCTGCATCATTTAGCAACAGTAGGAGGTTGTCTCCGGACAAGGCGACCCTCTCCTCCAGCCAGCCAACCTGCAGCCCCCTAATGTGGGGAGAGGTGCGAAGGGCTTCTGCAAGTGGCTGCATCACGATGGCAAGCAAGGCCGGAGAGAGAGGGCAGCCCTGCCCTGTACCTCTGGACAGATGGAAGGATTGTGACAGGCCCCCTCCCAGCTTAATGGCCGAAGTAGGGTCACGGTACAGGACCTTAATCCACTCAATGAAGACCAGGGGAAACCCCATCTGTTGGAGGATCTCCCAAAGGAAAGGCCACTCAACCGTGTCATAGACCTTTCGATGTTGAGAGAGGCCACCACCCTGGATCCCTCATTAAGATGTTGTGCGTTTATGTTAGTGAACAGGCGTCTCAAATTTACATCTGTTGCTCTATTGGCCATGAAACAAGTTTGGTCAGTCTCGATGACAGAAGGCAATAGGGGCTGTAGTCTTGTGGTTTGTAATTTGGTGAGGATCTTGAAATCTGTGTTGAGTAGTGCGATTGGCCTGTAGGAGGCACAGGATGTGGGGTCTTTAGATGCTTTATGGATGAGAATGATGTGGGCATGACCCATGGAAGCCGGAAGGGCACCCTCAGCCAGACAGAGGGGAAAAAAGTCAACATGAGTCTTGTAGAACTCAATGGGGAGCCCATCCTGGCCTGGAGACCCAATCGCTTCCAGTACCTCCTCCGGGGAAATCTGCCTCACTAGAGATTCTCTTTCCTCATCAGACAACCAGCCAAGTGCCAAGGGGTCCAACCAGGGTGTGAGGTCCCGTGGCTGGAAATCCGAGGGTAGCACTGAGGTATAGAGTGAGTCGTAGTGTAAGCGAAATGCCTCTAGTATGTCTGACAGGGAAGAGACCAATTCTCCCGAAGGGGACACCACACTAGGGATCACAGTCAAGGATTTGTCAAGTTGTGCCAACATCGCCAGGAGGCAACCGTTACGATCTCCATGCTCAAAGAACCGTTGTTTGTTCCGGTAAAGGTCCAGTCTAGTGACCTCGGTGAGGTGGAGGTGTAGCTCGCGTTTTGCTGCATTGAGGGAGTCAAAATGTGTGTCAGTGGGGTCGGCAGCATAGATGTCTGATTGGGATTGCACAGAGGTCTGTAGGGCAGTCGTGGCAGCAACTTGCTCCCTCTGGATCCCAGCAATAGAAGATATGTATTGCCCTCTGGTAAAAGCCTTAAAAGCATCCCAGGTCACTGTTGTGAACGAGGACCCCGTATTCTGTCAAGCATGGTGGAATTGTATTTGCCAGGTTCGTATGGGAGATCCAATGGGTCCCCAAGCGCCAAAGGGACGAGGAACGAGAGGACGAAGAGCGAATGCTAAGGAGTAGGGGGCAGTGATCTGAGTGTCCGCTGGGCAAGTAGGAGGCGTCCAATATATCTGTCAGCATGGACAGGTTGGCAAAGGCGAGGTCAATGCGGGAGGAGGTTTTATGTGTAGTAGAGAAACAGGAGTATGCTCTGGTCATGGGATGCTTCCATCTCGACACCTCAGATACCCCTAGTGCCTCTGCCCATGAGAGCAAGTCAGTGAAGAATTGTTTGGGGGGATGGGTCTGTCCAGGTCTGGGGCCAGAATGGCATTGGAGTCTCCCATGAGTAATAGTTTGGCCGGGCAGTATGGAGTGATTTTCTCTAGAATGGTATATAGGGTGGAGGTGGAAAAGGGGGGGGATGTAAACACCTACTACAATATATTGGATTCCCCAGACAGTGAACACTATTAGCACATATTTACCTTGGGGGTCAGTGTGAACCTGTTCCATCACACATGTAAAAGATTTTCTGATCAGTATTGTGACTCCTCTGGCATATGTGGAGTAAGAGGCATGGAAGGCTCTCTGGATCCATGGCTTTTTCAGTGCCATTAGTTTGCTGCCCATGAGGTGCGTTTCCTGGAGAATTATCATATGTGGGGAGTGCAATTTAAGGTATTTGAAGAGGATAAACTTAAACTTGGAATTAAGCCCCCGGACGTTCCAGGACAATACACTAAAGGTGGGGGTGTCACGTCCTGTCATTGTGCGGAGGTTGATAGGGGGAAGAAAGGAGGTGCAAAGCAGGTGTGTGCGCACATCTCAGGAGCAGCAAAGACCTCGGGAGCCTGTGCCAGGTGGAATCATGACTAGTGGAAGACCAAGTTATAAACAAACATAAATATATACAAAACTAATAAACAATACCTGTAATGATAATGAGGTGTCAAACCTGCCCTCATCCGATGACATCCCGAAAAACTGGGGAGTGACCAGATCGGGCCTGTACCCAAAACTTAACAACAGTAAACCCTTTAAACTTTGGTTACTATGGTCTCGTCTTGGACCAAGGTGGGGGGGGGGGCTGCAGATGTCCTCACTGGGACCTGAGTGAGGGGGGGTGTCAAGGCGAGAATTTGGGACAGATCACCTTTTAGGGGTCAAAAACAAAGTCTGTATGATACTTGCTGCAGCTCCTCAGGCAGGAGGAGCTAGCTTTAGTTCCATCAGCAAAGGGTACAGAGTAGAAGGTTAAGATGATGGTGAGGTGCAGCAGTGCAGAAAGATGTAGGAGCAGATAATGGATTGTGCTGGAAGTCAACAGGGGACAGAAAGGAGGATCATTATAGAAAGGTGAGGTCCTTAGCTGGGCCCAGCAAACTGTAAATCCATCACAGTTCCAGTTGTTGTTATGACACTAGCGGGTATCCAACCATGCCGCAGTGGCCTCGGGGGTGTCAAAGAAGCGGGTGTTGTCACCATCAGTGATCCTCAGCCTGCTGGGGTATAGTAGGCCAAAACGTATTCCCTTTTCTCGGAGTCGGCATCTGACATCTGTGAAAGACTTGCTGCACTGCTGTACCTCTTGAGAGAAATCTGGAAAGAAAGACAGCCTGATGTTTTCATATTTGATTTCTGGCATGGTTCGCCAAGATACGGTCGTGATCACGGTAGTTCAATAAGCATAGCAGGAAGGGGCCCCGGGTCTTGGAGGGAGTGATGGGACCCTGTGGGCTCTTTCCACTACAAAAGTGGGTGGCATATTACCCAGATTAAAGAAGGTGAATAATAACTGTTCAGTGAACTCAGCTGGTCTGGGGCCCTCAGCTCTCTCAGGTAAACCAAGTATGCAAATTTTCAGTGTCTATGGCTCGTTCCTGGAGCGCCTTTACTTGGAGCTGCAGGGCCCTTACCTCTCTGTAATCCGACTGGATCGCATCCTTCACTGTGGAGACCCTGCCCTCCACCTTGGTTATACGGGACCGGAATTTATCCATGTCTTCACGGATGAGACTGACATCCACAGTTAGGAAGTCTATCTTGGCAGTCAGGGTTTCTTTGCATGACGTAATGGCCTCCAGGATCTCTGCTCCCGTGGGGGACTCCGCAGCCCCTGACTCTGCAACTGTTTGCACGTTCGCCGCCATTACAGCCGCTGACTGGCGCCCGGACAATGTGGCTACTGACGGAGTGATGTGAGAAGCCTTTTTTTTAGAATGTGAGCAACGGGTCTTGGGAGGGCCCATCCGCAGTGCATTCTGTTCTGAAGGAGGGCTTTATTCTCGGTGAGAGACAGCAGGCAAGCACCAGAACGCAGGGAGCGGGACAGAAGGTGCACAGGGTCAGGGCTTACTGCGAGACACAGCCTCTGCAGGGATGGTGACTCAGAGAAGGCAGCACAGTGTCTATGGGGCACAGTACCTGTGGGTGGAGGATGCGCCAGGCACCGTAGGCCTCAAGATGGCAGCGGGCCTCGGGCACCCAGAATCAGCCCGTATGGATCCTCCCCGCGGCCCCTCGGGTCCCCACGCAGTCCAGCAGCCTCCCGGGGCCCGCCGCTACAGATGTGGATGTATTGGCTGCCTCCCGCTCCGCCAATCGCGGCACTCGAGCCCGGGGAAGCTGGAGGCTCTGTAGGCCTCAAGATGCTGGCGGGCCGTGGCGCCCGGAGCAATGTTTTATGTTTACTATGTTTTATTGTATTTGCTTTGCAGGTATGGTAAGTCTTACTGTTATACTGTAATGTTACTTTGTTTTATTGTTAACCATCATTTGCTTAGCAGGTACACCATTCAGCTGCAACAAGGGTTTATTTATCTTGACAGCAACAGCGTTTGCTCCCGCGATACGTAAAGCCATGACTCCAGCGCTGTCGGAGGTGATTTCACCACCACAGTTAAAAAAATGGTGCATGTATGCCCATCATTAGAAGTGTGTGGATGAAGGGTGGTATTCTAATGGTGGGCATACCCACCGATCAATCTCTTTTTTTCGTTCAGCCCACAGGCTGCATGAAAAAAAGAACATTACAATGTATGCCCAACAAGGACCAGCAACGTACTGGTATGTTGCTGGACTTTGAGTGGTTATAGCAGAATGATGCCTGCAGGTTTAGGTATCATCTTGATACCATTCTTTTCATCCAGCGATCATCTTTCATATAAAAGCAATCCTAGTGTCTAATTAGCCTCTAAGACTGCTTTTATAAGCATCGGGAGGGAACGCCCCCCCCATCATCTTTTATGGTTTTCTCGGGCTCTCCTGTCCCAACTGTTCCCCGAGATATAAACAGCGCCATTGGGAAATTGGAAAAGCATTTTATCACACCAATCTTGGTGTGGTCAGATGCTTTGAGGGCAGATGCTTTAAAGCGCAGAGGAGAGATCTAGGGTCTAATAGACCCCAATTTTTAAAAAAACGTGTACCTGTCACTACCTGTTGCTATCATAGGGGATATTCACATTCCCTGAGATAACAATAAAAATGATAAAAACAAATAAAATGAAAGGAACAGTTTAAAAATATAATTAAAAAAAAGCAAAATAAATAATAATAAAAAAAAAAAACACCCCTGTCCCCCCGTGCGGGGGACACCAGGCGAACGCAAGCTTCGGTCTGGTGTCATAAGTAAACAGCAATTGCACCATGCATGTGAGGTATCACTGCGAAGGTCAGATCGAGGGCTATAATTTTAGTATCACAAACAATGAGAAATAAACAGATACAAAGTATTTCTCCCTCAGCGCTCATGCAAAAGAAAAGAAATATGATAAATAAAAATATATATAGCTGCTACTATAAAAATGTAAACTGTATCAAAAAATATGTTAAAAAAAAACAAAGTCTTTTAAACATTAGCAGCGCTTAAGAAGTTCATATGTGAAATACAATTGGTTTAATATCGACGAGCTTAGTTCACTTTGTTTTTAAATATTTTAATTTACTGGATTACGCTATGGGAACTTCTATTTCTTCGCTTGTTATGAGCTTAATTTAGATGGAAGTATGCCGAGTGCGCTGACAGCTATCCAAATATCCATTCACGGATCCAGTCCTATTTGAGTGAACTAAGTCCATCGATATTAAACCAGTAAAAGGCACGCTGTTAACCCATCACCTTCTGGTAAGTGAATTACCTATAGGGGATTCCCATAAAAGCAATGTGGTGAAGGATTTATCTGGGATTTTGATCAGCAGAGAGTTGGTGTTCAACATTCTTTATAAACGGATCAGCTACCACCCCACAATTAAGACATGTGGAACTTTTCATCTTTATTTGTATTTTATTTCACATATGAACTTAAGTGCTGCTAATTTTTAAAAGACTGTTTTTTTTAACATATTTTTTGATACAGTAATCATAGTAGTAGACCTCCTCTATAGATCTAAAATGGTAACCTGTAAATGCTTTTAAAGGCTTTTAAAAATGTATGTAGTTTGTCGCCGCTGCACGTTTGGGCGCAATTCTAAAACATGTCGTGTTTGGTATCCATGTACCCGGCATAAGTTCATCTTTTTTATTTCATCAAACATTTGGGCAATATAGTGTTTTAGTGCATTAAAATTTAATTTTGCGTTTGAAAAATCAATGTGTGAAACAAAATTGCAACACCCACCATTTTAATCTGTAGGGCCTTTGCTTTAAAAAAATATATAATGTTTGGGGGTTCAAAGTAATTTTATTGCAAAAAAAAAAATATTTTTTCATGTAAACATATTGTCAGAAATGGCTTTGTCTTCAAGTGGTTAGAAGAGTGGGTGACGTGCGACATAAGCTTCTAAATGTTGTGCATAAAATGCCAGGACAGTTCAACCCCCCCCAAATGACCCATTTTTGGAAAGTAGACACCCCAAGCTTTTTGCTGATAGGCATGTTAAGTCCATGGAATATTTTATATTTTGTCACAAGTTTCAGGAAAATTACACTTTTCTTTTTTTGCACAAAGTTGTCACTAAATGATATATTGTTCACACATGGCATGGTTATATGTGGAATTACACCCCAAAATGCATTCTAATGCTTCTCCTGAGTATGGGGATAACTCATGTGTGAGACTTTTTGAGAGCCTAGCTGCGTACAGGACCCCGAAAACCAATCACTGCCTTCAGGATTTCGAAGGGTGTAAATTTTTGATTTCACTCCTCACTACCTATCACAGTTTTGAAGGCCATAAAATGCCAAGATAGCACCCCCCCCCAAATGACTACATTTTGGAAAGTAGACACCCCAAGCTGTTTGATGAGAGGCATGTTGAGTCCATGGAATATTTTATATTTTGCCACAAGTTGCGGGAAAATTTTTTTTTTTTTGCACAAAGTTGTCATTAAATGATCTATTGCTCAAACATGCCATGGACATATATGAAATTACACCCCAAAATACATTCTGCTGCTTCTCCTGTGTACAGGGATACCACATGTGTGAGACTTTTTTGGAGCCTACCATGTACAGGACCTTGAAAACCAATCACCACCTTCAGGCTTTCTAAAGGCATAAAATTGTGATTTTACTCCTCACTACCTATCACAGTTACGGAGGCCCTGAAATGTCCAGGTAGTACAAAACCCCCCAAAATGACGCAACTTTGGAAAGTAGACACCCCAATGTATTTGCTAAGAGGCATGGTGAGTATTTTGCAGATCTCATTTATTTTTGAAAATGAAGAAATAAAAAAAAAATGTATTTTTTCAATTTTCAAAACTTTGGGGTTGATTTACTAAAGGGAAAAAGGCTGTGCACTTTGCAAAGTGCAGTTGCCCTCTGCAAGAGCAGTTGCTCCAGAGCTTAGTAAATGAGCAGAAGCTCTGTTGACTTCCATCATCCAATCATGTGCAAGCAAAAATGCAGTTTTTTTCAATTTCCTTGCACAGGATTGGGTACTCTTTGCAAAGTCAAGCCTTACCTCATTTACTAATCTCTGGAGCAATTGCACTTGCACTTGCAGTCTATTTGCCTTTAGTAAATCAACCTCTTTGTGACGAAAAGTGAGATCCGCAAAATACGCAACATTCCTCTCAGCAGATAGCTTGGGGTGTCTACTTTCCAAAATGGGGTCATTTGGGGGGGGGGGGGGGGGTTGTGCTAACTGGGCATTCCATGGCCTTCGAAACTGTGATAGGCAGTGAGGAGTGAAATAAAAAATGTACGCCCTTAGAAAGCCTGAAGGCGGTGATTGGTTTTTGGGGTCCTGTACGCGGTTAGACTGCCAAAAAGTTCCATACATGTGGTATCCTCCTATTCAGGAGAAGCGGCAGAATGTATTTTGTGGTGTAATTCTACATATAACCATGCCATGTTTGACCAATATATCATTTAGTGACAACGTTGTGTAAAAAAAAAATTGAATTTTCCCGAAACTTGTGGCAAAATATAAAATATTCCATGGACTCAACATGCCTCTCAGCAAATAGCTTGAAGTGTCTTCTTTCCAAAATGGGGTCATTGGGGGGGGGGGGGGATTGTGCTATCTTGTCATTTCATGGCCTCCGAAACTGTGAAACTGTGATAGGTAGTAAGGAAATGAAATCACCATTTTACGCCCCTAGAAAGCCTGAAGGCGGCGATTGTTTTTTGGGGTCCTGTACACGGCTAGGCTCCCAAAAAGTCTCACATATGTGGTATCCCCGTACTCAGGAGAAGCAGCAGAATGTATTTTGGGGTGTAATTTCACATATGCCCATGGCATGTTTGAGCAATAGATCATTTAGTAACAACTTTGTGCAAAAAAAATGTCATTTTCCCACAACTTGTGCCAAAATATAACATATTCCATGGATTCAACATGCCTCTCATCAAATACCTTGGAGTGTCTACTTTCCAAAATTGGGTCATTTGGGGGGGTTTGTGCTATCTTGGCATTTTATGGCCTTCAAAACTGTGATCGGTAGTGAGGAGTGAAATAAAAAATTTACACCCTTAGAAATCCTGAAGGCAGTGATTGGATTTTGGGGTCCTGTACACGGCTAGGCTCCCTAAAAGTCTCACACATGAGGTATCCCCATACTCAGGATAAGCAGCAGAATGTATTTTGGGGTGTAATTCCACATATAACTATGCCATGTGTGAGCAATATCTAATTTAGTGACAACCTTGTGTATTTTTTTTTTTTAGTCATTGTTCAATCACTTGTGACAAAAAAAAAATTCAATGGGCTCAACATGCCTCTCAGAAATTTCCTTGGGGTGTCTACTTTCCAAAATGGGGTCATTTGGGTGGGGGGTTGTACTGCCCTGCCATTTTAGCACCTCAAGAATTTAAATAGGCAGTCATTCACTAAAAGCTGCGTAAATTCCAGAAATTGTACCCTAGTTTGTAGACACTATGGGGTTGATTTACTAAAGGCAAATAGACTGTGCACTTTGCAAAGTGCAATTGCACCCTGCAAAGTGCAGTTGCTCCAGAGCTTAGTAAATGAGGTAAAGCTTCACTTTGCAAAGAATACGCAATCACGTGCAAGGAAAATTTAAAAACAGCCTTTTCGCTTACATATGTTTGGATGATGGAATTCAGCAGAGCTTTTCCTCATTTACTAAGCTCTGGAGTCACAGTCAATTTTCTTTTAGTAAATCAACCCCTATAACTTTTGTGCAAACCAATAAATATACGCTTATTGACATTTTTTTTACCAAAGACATGTGGCTGAATACATTTTGGCCTAAATGTATGACTAAAATTGATTTTATAACAAAAAGTAGAAAATATCATTTTTTTTCAAAATTTTTGGTCTTTTTCCGTTTATATTGCAAAAGATAAAAATCACAGAGGCAATCAAATACCATCAAAAGAAAGCTCTATTTGTGGAAAAAAAAGGATGCAGATTTTTTTTGGGTACAATATTGCATGACTGCGCAATTACCAGTTAAAGAAGCGCAGTGCCAAATTGTAAAAAGTCCTCTAGTCATTGAGCTGCCAAATCCTCTGGGCTGAAGTGGTAAAAAGTATCAAAAAAGATAATTAAAGGAGAATAATAAAATGCGCCAACATGAGCATAATATATAAAAAAAGTATTTTCAAAATTCTGGGTCTCTGTAACTTTATACAGGATTTCACCAAACTGGATTTCTTTGTAATCATAATGTACTCTCTGGCCTTTTAACTTAGGTCAGCTGGCTTTAAAGGTCCAGTAAGTGGGCTTTTGATTAAGCCAGCCCCCTCACTATAAAAGGGCTAGGTCACAGCCTTTTAGAGACTTTGGCAGTACATCCAACCACCCTCACAACCACAGACCAAATGTAACCACACCAGCCCAGGACCTCCACATCCAGCATCTTCACTTCCAAGATCGTCTGAGACCAGCCAAATGGACAGCTGTTGCAATAATCGTTTTGCCTAACCAAAGAATTTCTGCACAAACTGCCAGAAAGAATCTCAGGGAAGCTCATCTGCATGCTCGTCATCCTCATGAGGGTCTCGACCTGACTGCAGTTCATCATTGTAACCGACTTTAGTGGGCAAATGCTCACATTCAATGGCATCTAGCACTTTGGAGAGGTGTTCTCTTCATGGATGAATCCCGGTTTCCGTGAGGCAAATGGTGGTCACACCAGATACTGACTGGTTTTCGGACCCCCCCTGACAGGGGCATCACTAGGGGGGGCAGAGGGGGCCATGTCCCCCCCAACATTATACTGTTCCCCCCCTATGTGCCCCCCAATTAAAAAAAATGGACACTGGGAATGCAGGGGACAGGTATAGACTGAGCCGCCGTATTGCTGGCTCCGGCTCCTCCTCCACCTCCTGAGTCTACTCCCAGCCACTGGGTACTAGAGCCGCCTTGCATCTAGCAACCAGTGATGTCAGAGCCGGCATTGACAGTTCTCTCTCCCCTCCTTCCTCTCTCGCACGGAATGATGAGAGAGGAGACACAGCCGATCTGCTCCTTCTCCCCTCTTGTGTGTACTTCGAGGGAAGCCAAGTGTGAAGCCAATGAGCTCACACTTCCCACGGTACACACACAGGAGAGGGGAGAGGGAGCTGATCGGCTGTGTCTCCTCTCTCATCATTCCGTGCGAGAGAGGAAGGAGGGGAGAGAGAACTGTCATTGCCGGCTCTGGGGCTCTGAGCTGTTGGGAACACTGATACAGGGGTGGCACCAGGTGGGTGCTTTAACGCCCCATAATTTCACATATGGCACCCCCATCAGCAGCTGCCTCGGGAAGATATTTACTGTAGTCTGGGTGTGCTGCTACCAGTGACACTCCCGCACCTCAGCCCGCCGCCGCAAACAGCATGTTAGTTGCAGGGCTAGAGGATCTCATTCCTGTGCCCCGTGCAGCATTAGGAGGGAGGGATACTTTTAAGCACCTGATCAGTATTATCCAATCAGGCTGTGTCTGTGCTACAATCCCTCCCACTTCCCCTGCCGCCGTGTTTTGATTTCAGGCAGCTCCAGAGGAAAAAGAAGCCAGACCCCTCAGCTCTCTCCCAGGTGAGTCTCTTTTTATGTATACTTCATGGAGGGGAAAAGAAGGATGTGCAGCAGCTTGCAGAGTGATAGGTGTGAGGTTTAGTGCAGGCAGTGTTCTCCATAGGGGGACAGGACAAGGGGAAAACATATAAATTATATATGTTGTAATTATCAGGCTGTTAGATCCTCAGCATCAGAAGACAGAACACACAGACCTCATACCTTGATTTATATCAGCAAAAATCATGTTTATTACAGAGACTTCTGTGACAGGAAGAAAGGAATCCATCAGATCTGTGTGGTCTGTCCCTTTCCTGTCTCTGCTAGCTCCATCTTTAACCCTTTTGGCTCATGCACACTAGTTTTGCCCTCTGAAGAGCAATCAACATTTAGCAATCAACAAAACGCACACTGTTAGACAGGATCATTTGGTTGGTTGCAGGCTGGTCAGTAAGTTGATCTGGGAATGTCTTTGGTTTTGTTTTGCATGCATTGCCCTTCCATGTGCTCCATGATGCAAAGGCCAGTTATAGGCGAAGGCAGTGGCCATTTGTTTGTACTGAAATTTGAAAGTGCACTTTCAAATAAATAATCTTTGAAAGGGTTTATGCACTATGGTAGATTTTATTTTTATGCAATAAATAATCTTTGAAAGGGTTTATGCACTATGGTAGATTTTATTTTTATGCATATATTATGACTGCAGCTACCATGTGATGATGTCAGTTGGCAAGCCTTTGAAAATTGCAATGCAGGTTATTCATTTGGAGCCAGTCAGAGTGGAATTTTGCTGCCGGATTACAATTAAGTGTGTTTGGGCCTATGTATTGTGGCTGCAGCCTCTGGTAGCGCCTTGTATGCTCACAGTAGTGGTGGTGGTGGTGGCGGTGCACCAAAGTGGGTGTAAAGATCTCAAACATCCAGATGAACTTTTGTTTTATTGCACATCACATTATTTTTGGTGGAGGAACAATGAAATGGTGGCTAATAGCTGTCAGGAGATCCGCTTTTGTTCATAATGCATAAATGAATTTAATCTGATGGCTTCAACTTTATTCACTTATTCTAGTTATGTATGTATCACTTTGTTTGCACTCAGCACTTTAATTCATTTTGCACAGCATGAAATCAACATGAATTAGCACATCTATTTAATATTTAGGTATTTCTCTAAGTGTTTGTTTATTCACACTGCAGTGTGCTGTTTTTTTCCATGTTATTATAATTTTTTAAAATATTTTACTACCACTAAGCACTTTAGTTTCTATGCACATTTATCAGATTCTATTTAACCTATTTCTCTTAGGCCACTCCCACTGTCGGGTGTTCTCTGCATGCCCTAATGGGCACTGATAGGAGGCACTAATGGGCACTGATAGGAGGCAATAGAGGGAAACTGATAGGAGGTACTGATAGGTGGGATTATGAGCACTGATGGACAGCATTGATGGGCACTGATAGGCTACATTGGTGAGCACTGATAGGCGGCACTGATGAGGAGGCACTGATAGGTGGCATTGATAAGCACTGATATGCTACACTGATGGGCACTGATAGGCTGCATTGATGAGCACTAATAGGTGGCACTGATGGGCATTGAGCACTAGGCAGCAACAATGGGTACTGATAAGCTGCACTGGTAGGCGGCATTGATGAGCATGTATGTTAGCCCAACATTAAAAGAACAATTACACTATTTAAATCTAAGTGGCCGCCTGCAGCTGCAATCTTCGGCTAACATCTCTCTCTCGCTATATATATAATATATATATATATTGCGTTTTATAGTCGGCCCCCCTACTTTTGTCCCTGTCCCCCCATGTGCCCCCCTAAATATGAAAGCTGGAGACGCCACTGCCCCCAGATCCCCCCAATACAGTAAAACTGCACATTTTAGAGGGGCGTTTTATTGTGACCAGCCTAAGGCACACCTGTGCAATAATCATGCTGTCTAATCAGCATCTTGATATGCCACACCTGTGAGGTGGATGGATTATCTTGGCAAAGTAGAAGTGCTCACTAACACAGATTTAGACAGATTTGTGAACAATATTTGAGAGCAATAGGCCTTTTGTGTACATAGAAAAAGTAGTAGATCTTTGAGTGCAGCTCATGATAAATAGGGACAAACACAAAAGTGTTGCATTTATAATTTTGCTCAGTGTAGATACCTAACATGTCAAGTTTTAAAATTGTGGAATGGAATGGCGACAAACTATGGTACTTAAAAATCTCTATAGGCATTAGTTTAAATGCCTTTACAGGTCACTTGTTTAGAGTTACAGAGGAGATCTAGCACTAGAATTATTGCTCTCGCCATGACATTCGCGACGATACCTCACATGTGTGGTTCGAATATCATTTAAATATGTGTGCACAACTTTATTTTTTTATTTTTACACTGTTCCTTTATTTTTTCTTATCACTTTTATTGAAAAAGGATGACAGATCCTCTTTATGGAGAGATTTGGGGTCAAAAAGACCCCAAATCTCTTTTTTTACCTTTAAAAGCAAAAGATTAAAGAAATGCTTTGAATTTTTGCTTTAAAAAAAGAAAATATATATTTTCTTACAGCCTGGAATGAAAGTGACCTCATGATGTTGCTTCGTTCCTCAAAGGCCATAGAGTCGGACTCTTTGATTGCCTATGGGAGCAGCCAACCACACCGTCAGATCATTTCTCAGGCGAACCGGTGGAAACGGTAAGCCCGCTAAACACCCGTGAGCGGCGGGAGGGTGCGTTCCCCCCCATCTCCATGAGCCACTCAGGTTGGTTTCATGAGAAAGCTGGCCACCTACTGAAAAAAACGGTAATGGGGTTATGGATGATATCTTCAGCCATAATCCCGGTATACCACTTCCAGACCGCAATGTATACGTATTGTGGTCGGCAAGTGGAAATAAAGTACATGTACTGTATACCTTTTATGTATATGATGCAGATATCAAAATGTTGTATATCATAGAGCATTAGGGGGTTGGGAGATGGAAAGGCTGTTACTTTTTTCTATCCTTTAGTACATCTTAATGCTATTGATGTTATGTAGTCTGTTTACAGTTTGTCCTTGTCCACATGCACTGCATTTGTAACAGGCTGCATGTGTTTTTTTTTACAAGGCATATTTCCTAATTGTTGCTGGCTGCAATTGTTTTGTTTGTAGGTCTTCTTCAAGTATTGGCAACAGTGGAATATGCCTATATGCCTGGGCAATATGCATCAGCTTATCGTTTTCTTTGAAAATGTAACACATTCAAAGACATGGAATTGTAGCAGACAGGACAGCTGTTATTTTCATGAAAACTAGCAACTGAAATAAATATAGGCTTTCCAGGTGATATCACCATGTAACACTTATATAAGATTTTAGTAGTTGGGTTTGCATTTACTTTTTATTTCAATAGTTTTTATTGAAGTTTTTTATATGAACAAAAGGGTACAATTAAACAGAGTATGTCATGCAGTAAAATACGGTGATGAGAATCATTTGAGTAAGGGTGGTTGACAAAGCAAATTATCAGTTATAAGGGAACAGTATAAACTACGTTGAGTGATAAAGCATAGGATGTGTGGTGCTGCTCCATCCCCCAGGCACCCCATCTGGGAACAATCTGTGCCAAGGAGAGAAAGACAGCACAACCCAGCCTAACCCTATTGGATTTCCATTAAGTTTATAGATTATAGGAAAACTTGGATACAAACAAAACTCCGATTGGCGTGGATATAGAGGAGTTTTATAAAAGTAGTGAGGAATTAGTTATTCTCATGTATGTTACTACTGCGAAGGCATGCAAGATTGATGTAAGCATGTGAAATCGACTTAAGAACAAATAACATATAACATAACACAACTAAACTTGGGTGAGATCACAGTCATTGTAGGTATCATGGACATTATAGATGCAAATGGACTTAAAAGCAACCAATTTGTGGGCGTTGATGTTGGTCATACCAGGCATTCCATACCTCCCAGGTGGAGCTAACTATCTGATATTTGCCCACTGAGCAAATAAACCTTTGTATATGGCATGAGTATGCGTTATTTGAATTATTTCATTTATAGTTGGTGTAAGGGAATTTCTCCAGTGCCACATGATTTGCCAGTAATATATGTATAAGTGGACCTCTTAACCACTTTAGCCCCGGACCATTATGCTGCCTAAGGACCAGAGGACTTTTTCCAATTTGGCACTGCGTCATTTTAACTGCTAATTGTGCGGTCATGCAATGCTGTACCCAAACGAAATTTGCGTCCTTTTCTTCCCACAAATAGAGCTTTCTTTTGATGGAATTTGATCACCTCTGCCGTTTTTATTTTTTGTGCTATAAACGGAAAAAGACCGAAAATTTTGAAAAAAAAATGATATTTTCTACTTTTTGTTATTAAAAAAATCCAATAAACTCAATTTTAGTCATACATTTAGGCCAAAATGTATTCGGCCACATGTCTTTGGTAAAAAAAATGTCAATAAGCGTATATTTATTGGTTTGCGCAAAAGTTATAGCGTCTACAAACTAGGGTACATTTTCTGGAATTTACACAGCTTTTAGTTTATGACTGCCTATGTAATTTCTTGAGGTGCTAAAATGGCAGGGCAGTACAAAACCCCCCCAAATGACCCCATTTTGGAAAGTAGACACCCCAAGGAAATTTCTGAGAGGCATGTTGAACCCATTGAATATTTATTTTTTTTGTCCCAAGTGATTGAATAATGACAAAAAAAAAAAATATTTACAAAACGTTGTCACTAAATGATATATTGCTCACACAGGCCGTGGGCCTATGTGGAATTGCACCCCAAAATACTTTCAGCTGCTTCTCCTGAGTATGGGGATACCACATGTGTGGGACTTTTTGGGAGCCTAGCCGCGTACGGGGCCCCGAAAACCAATCATCGCCTTCAGGATTTCTAAGAGCGTAAATTTTTGATTCCACTCCTCACTACCTATCACAGTTTTGAAGGCCATAAAATTCCCAGATGGCACAACCCCCCCCCCCAAATGACCCCATTTTGGAAAGTAGACACTCCAAGCTATTTGCTGAGAGGCATGTTGAGTCCATGGAATATTTTATATTTTGACAAGGAGAAAGGAGAGGAGAGGAGAAAAAATCATTGACAACATTGCCAGCGGCTTCCTGGGCTGCCGCTCCGTCCTCCCGCAGAGACAGGCTGTGTACCGTCCTGGCCTCCCTGCCAGACTGCGTCATGTTTGGAGGCATCCCCGGGGAATCACTGACTGTTCCCTTCCCCCTCTTCTATCAGGAATCACATCTGTCCGTTCTATATACCGCTCCTAAATGTAAGTTGATACTTTGTTTTTATATTGGTGAATAAATGATTTTACTTAGTGGCGCTCCTCTCTCTCTTTTTTAAGCTATTTGCTGAGAGGCATGGTGAGTATTTTGCAGCTCTCATTTGTTTTTGAAAATAAAGAAAGACAAGAAAAAACTTTTTTTTTTTCTTTTTTCAATTTTCAAAACTTTGTGACAAAAAGTGAGGTCTGCAAAATACTCACTATACCTCTCAGCAAATAGCTTGGGGTGTCTACTTTCCAAAATGGGGTAATTTGGGGGGGTTTTGTGCCAACTTGGCATTCCATGGCCTTTGAAACTGTGATAGGTAGTGAAGAGTGAAATCAAAAATTTACGCCCTTAGAAAGCCTGAAGGCGGTGCTTGGTTTTCGGGGTCCTGTACGCGGCTAGGCTCCCGAAAAGTCTCACACATGTGGTATCCCGCTACTCAGGAGAAGCAACAGAATGTATTTTGGGGTATAATTTCACATATTCCCATGGCATGTTTGAGCAATATATCATTTAGTGACAACTTTGTGCAAAAAAGTTCTACTGCTAAAATTACTGCCCTCGATCTGACGTTCGCGGTGACACCTCACATGCATGGTGCAATTGCTGTTTACATTTGACGCCAGACCGACGCTTGCGTTCGCCTTTGCGTGAGAGCAGGGGGGGACAGGGGTGCTTTTTTTTTTTTTTCTTTATTATTTTTTTGCTTTTTTATCTTATTTTTAAACTGTTCCTTTCATTTATTTTTTTTTTAATCATTTTTATTGTTATCTCAGGGAATGTAAATATCCCCTATGATAGCAATAGGTCGTGACAGGTACTCTTTTTAAAAAAAATTGGGGTCTATTAGACCCTAGATCTCTCCTCTGCCCTCAAAGCATCTGACCACACCAAGATCGGTGTGTTAAAATGCTTTCCCAATTTCCCAATGGCGCTGTTTACTTCCGGCGAAATCTAAGTCATGAAATGCTCGTAGCTTCCGGTTTCTTAGGCCATAGAGATGTTTGGAGCCACTCTGGTCTCTGATCAGCTCTATGGTCAGCTGGCTAAATCACCGGCTGCATTCTCAGGTTCCCTGTTGAGACAGGAGAGCCACACGGAAGATGGTGGGGGGGGCATTCCCTCCCACTGCTTGTAAAAGCAGTCTAGAGGCTAATTAGCTACTAGGATTGCTTTTACATGAAAGCCGACCGCTGGCTGAAAAGAATGATACCAAGATGATACCTAAACCTGCAGGCATCATTCTGGTATAACCACTCAAAGTCGTGAATGGCGTACCTGAAGACAAAAAAATGGTTAACAATAAAACACAGTAAACGGTAAAGTATAAAAAATTGCATACCTGAAAAGCAAACATGATAAAACATAATAACAATAAAACATTGCAGAATAGAATACAGTAAAAAAGAGCAGAACAATAGAGAGAGAATAGAGAGAGAGAGAACAATAAAACGACAACTATCTTTTTTTATTTTAAATTTTTTTTTTTTTTTTTACACTTTTTTTTGTAGCTAACTTTTATAACTGTAACCGGTTCCAGGTTCGGGTCTCTTAAAATGCAATGGCATCTTGGGAGACCCTGTGAAAGTGTGCCTAGTCTGTGCAATGCTGTACCCTACGCTAATACGCAACTAGTGAATGGTAGCGTTCAAAACATTCACCAATGCAAAGACCAGGATTGTCAGGACAGGAGGGACAAGAATAGCGGGTGTCACGCCTATATCCACGCTTGCTGCAGACACAACATCTTTTTTGGAGGAGTTCGCTGGGTAGGGGTACTCGGGAGGACATAAAGAAAATGCCTCTCATGCAGCCGACTACATTTGGTTGGGGATGTGAATGGGGGAAGTACGGGCGCTGCAGAAGTGGTGGGTTCCCAAGTAGGATTGGCGAATGCAGCAGGAAGGGCACTATGGGCACGACTGGCCTGTGTTTGTCTTCTTCTTGGTGGCAGCGGGACACTACTTGAGCTTGCCACCTCGCCAGCTTGAACTGCACTTATGGGACTCGCCACATCACCAAGTGTTACTGCAGTGCTGGTTTGACTACGACCGGGGTGTACTAGGCCGCTGGTGCTTGTCAGTTCACCAAAACGCTACCAAAAAAACTGTTAGCGATCGAAGGGATCAGGCCTGACTCTGCGAACGCTGCAGTTATGCGTTAATGTTTTGTAAGTGACAGTGATCGATCGATACTGCACTTGGGTGGGCTGGGCTGGACCGGGCAGAGGGGCAAAATGCAGGTGCTAGCAGGTATCTGGGTTGATCCCGCTAACACTGCGTTTTTGGGAACCCTAAACTGCTGGGGACGCTAGTATAGATCTGATCGGATCAGATATTGATCCGATCAGATACTATACCACTAAGGGAGGTGTACGGTGCATGCGTGGGTGTTAGCAGTACTGGCGCTAACCTGATGCTGCCTGGGGATGGTGCTTGCCAGTTCACCAAAATGCTACCAAAAAAACTGTTAGCGATCGCAGGGATCAGGCCTGACTCTGCGAACGCTGCAGTTATGCGTTTAGTGTTTTGTAAGTGACAGTGATCGATCGATACTGCACTTGGGTGGGCTGGGCTGGGCCAGGCGGAGGGGCAAAATGCAGGTGCTAGCAGGTATCTGGGCTGATCAAGCTAACACTGCATTTTTGGGAACCCTAAACTGCTGGGGACGCTAGTATAGATCTGATCGGATCAGATATTGATCTGTTCAGATACTATACCACTAAGGGAGGCGTATGCTGCGTGCATGGGTGTTAGCGGTACTGGCGCTAATCTGACGCTGCCTGGGGCGACGCATATCACCGCCGGGCGATCAGGGGGCTAAACCTTTATTCGGTAATAAACGGCGGGTGCCCTGACACTATAAAAAATAAACAAACTAACCAGCGTCACCCGTAACAGTTATACGGTGATCAGTGGTGAAAGGGTTAACTAGGGGGCAATCAAGGGGTTAAAACATTTATTAGGTAGTATATGGGGGTCCCTGTCGCTATAAAACGCTGACGGCTAACCTAAATATTTACCTCCCTAACTAGCGTCACCAGCGACACTAATACAGCGATCGGAAAAATGATCGCTTAGTGACACTGGCGACAGGGGGTGATCAAGGGGTTAAAATTTTATTAGGGGTGGTTAGGGGGGTACCCTAGACCTAAAGGGGGCTAATACTAACTGCCCTAACACACTAACTGTCACAAACTGACACCATGCAGTAATCAGAAAAAAAAAAAAACTACTTGGTGTCAGTGTGACGGGGGGGAGGGGGGATTAGGGGGTGATCGGGGGGGGATCGGGGGGGTAAAGGGGGGTGTTTTGTGTGCCTGGCATGTTCTACTGTGTGTGTTTTACACTCACATTGCAGTCTTCTCTCCTCGGCGCCGGAACGGAAAATACCGAGCCGAGGAGAGATGACATCATTTCCTTTGCTGTTTAGCATACAGCAGCAAAGGAATTATTTCATTGGCCGGCAGCGATCGCGAGGGGGGGGCCACAAACGGATGGTCTCCCCCTCATCTCTGATTGCCGCTGGTCAGAAGCGGACCACCTCGGGCACCGGGGGGGTCCGATCGGACCCCCCACCCGCGGAAGGCAGATCACGTATATGTACGTGATTCTGCCTGTCCGTGCCACCTTGCCGACGTAAATCGGCATGAGGCGGTCCTTAAGTGGTTAATTTATGTGGCACATTAGCTAGACCTAGGGAAAATAGTGCTATGTCAGGGGAAATGGTAAGTATAAGCCCATTTTGATTAGATGAAATACCGCTATCTATAATGCCACATACACATGGTCGGAATTTCAGCCCGCAAAAGACAGATGAGAGTTTTTCATCGGAAAATGCGACTGTGTGTATGCTCCATTGGTCTTTTGCTGGTGGAATTCCAGCCAGCAAAAGATTGAGAGCATGCTCTCAATTTTTCAGTCGGGAAAAGTTCCTATCCGAAAATGCGATCGTCTGTGGCAATTCTGATGCGCAAAATCCCTACGCATGCTCGGAAACAATTCAACACATGCTCGGAAGCATTGAACGTCATTTTCTCGGCTCGTCATAGTGTTGTACGTCACCGCGTTCTTGACAGTCGCAATTTCAGTGAACTTTTGCATGACCGCGTATATGCAAGGAAAACTTGAGCGGAATCCCGTCGGAAAAGCCGTCATATCTTTTTCCGATGAGAAAACCGATCGTGTGTATGCGGGATAAGGCTGATATTTTAGGACAAGACCACAATAAGTGGTGGAGAGTTCCTACAGCTCCGCACTGTCTCCAGCATAGTGGTGATAATTCTTTGAGTATTTAGCACTGGAGAGCACTAGATTCTGCCTTCCTTCTTTTGCATATCCATCATATCTGGTGAGATGATCAGGTTTTTTTATCCCATGGGAATAAGCGATTTAAAGGAGGAAAGTGATTACCAGCACCACGCCAGCCTTCTATATTATCCCCAGAGGGGAACACTGCTTATTTGAGTCAGATGTGAGGTGAGCAGCCTGTGAGACTGGTGGAGGAAAGCACAAGCATTTTGGATTTTTGCACCGTGGATGTATTGATTTTTTTAATTCACTTCAATCAGTCACAGATACTAAATATGAACTTTTGGCAATGTATGTTTATTGATTACCATTTTTAGTTACACTTTTATTGTTATTGATTTTTTTTTTAGCACTGTCTATTGATTATTTGCACCTTTTGAGTGAAGTGAGAACACTTGTTAGTGATAGCAGCTATTATTAATTATTCAAAATTTGTTTACACCACTTTATTTCACGTGATTGGGCAGATTGGTATTCACGTTATAGTATATCAGAAACAACTGTGAACAAAAATTAAGCAGAGGCAGGACAGTATGTGGGATGCTCACATAGGCCATAATGTGTGAAGACAAGCTGGGGTTTTTTATGATCAGCCTTTTTTTAAAACGATAGACCACAGACTGAATCTTGGGGGCCATATTGCAGCAAAGTCTATAATTTCCTGTCGAGTGGGAGGGTTACTCAAAGGCCAAACCTGGGAGCAATTTTACACTAAGGTCCATCACTCCTTGCATGGTGGGCTGATGAATACTAAATTACTCCATAGACTTTGTGTCACAGACACACACTTCACAACCAAGACAACCAACACATATAGACATATAGACACACAAGGCAATGAGAACAGAGACAAAAAAAGGGGGGGCTTTAGTCTTTTTTTAATTTCAGGGGGTCAATTGATTTTTTTCCAAAGGGAAAGAAGAGGAAGGAGAAGTTCCTTGAGGCAGAAATTTAGGCAGCATCAGTATCAACAGTGAGAATAACAGGCAAAATGTTTGGTCTTTTCTTAAAGGAATGAAATGTATTTCTTAAATGAAATTAGGTCCTTTTTGGGGTCTTTCCGTGCAGCTTTTTACCATTTTTTTCTGTCACTTTTTAACTGCTTGGCAACCAGCCGCTGCAGTTTACTGCGGCAAAATGGCACAGCTGGGCAAAACGACGCTATGTTACATCGCTTCGCCTTTTGGCCACTATGGGTGTGCACGCCAGCAGCATGTGCGGGCTCCCACGATCTCTCATGACAGGGGGAGAACCGGGATCTGTGTGTGTACACAGTAATCAGTGCATTTTTATAGCACCAATCGCTGTGTAATTGTCAATAGTTTAAAAAATGTGTCAAAAGTGTCCGATGTGTCCACCATAATGTCACAGTTTTGATAAAAATCGCCGCCATTATTACTGAAAAATATGTCGTAATAAAAATACCATAAATCTATCCTCTATTTTGTAGATGCTATAACTTTTGCGCAAACCAATCAATATAAGCTTATTGCAATTTTTTTTTACCAAAAATATGTAGAAGAATACATATTGGCCTAAACTGAGGGAAAAAAATGTTTTTGATAGAAAATATGGGATATTTATTATAGCAAAAAGTAAAAGATATTGTTTTATAGATATGTTTTTTTTTTCAAAATTGTCGCTCTTCTTTTGTTTATAGCGCAAAAAATAAAAACCACAGAGGCGATCAAATATCACCAAAATAAATCACTATTTGTGGGAAAAAAAGGACGTCAATTTTGTTTATGTACAGCGTTGCACGACCGCGCAATAGTTAAAGTGACGCAGTGCCGAATCACAAAAAATGGCCTGATCATTGAGCAGTCAAATCTTCCGGGGCTGGAGCAGTTAAACAGCCTTTTTTTTTTTTCCTTCCTTCAGACTACTAATTAAGGGGAGTGATTAATTGGTCATAGGTGCTTGAGGTCCTATATAACTTTCTGTAGTGCATCTGAATTTGCCAGATTTGCTGTTTGGAAGCTGAAGAGTGTGAACTTGAGTGGAGAGTGAAAAACAGTTTTGCTGTTGACTGCTGGTGAATACTGTGTTTGCATATGCTGTGTTTGCATATTTTGGTTCTTTTTGGGGTCTTTCCTTGCAGTTTTTTACCACCCTTTTCTGTCACTTTTTAAACAGCCTTTTTTTTTTCTTTCCTTCCTTCAGACTAAAGCGGAGTAGTTAATTGGTCACAGGTGCTTGAGGTCCTATATAACTTTCTTTAGAACTCATTTTTGAGCCTGCTCATCCTTGAGTTTGACACCATTTATTTGCTTGCTGGAACTCTAACCAAGTAGAACTGGACTAAGTGGTGAGTTAAAAACCAGAGTTGAAAACAGGAGTTTATAACAGGAGTCATTAAACCTGTATGTAACATCTGACATTCCCTGTTAGTAACATTATTATTGTAACAGGGAAAATGTGGGTTAGGAAGATTGAAGGTTTTGTGCAGTGCATAGTGTGCCACATGTATACAACAATGGAGCAACAGCTCCAGGATGGATACTGCTGCGACAGATGTGAGTCCTTCTGGAAGCTCGCATTAGAGATCTGGAGGAGCAAATTGCAACACTGGGCAGAACTGGAAACCTTGAAAGGAGTCCTCTGTTCACTGAGCAGGTGGTCAGTGGGGTTAATGGAGTGCGTGGAGGGGTAAGTCAGGATTATCAGATATTAAGATGGGTTAAAACAGTTAGAGGGAGTGGTAGGGGCTCACAGAAAAAGAAGGCCAGCCCTAGGTTTGAGCACTCTAACAGATTTGCCAAGTCGGGTGAAGATGTGGGGTATCAAGCTCAGAGGTGGCGACCCCTGATGTCATTGCTTCCCCTAACAGCCGGGAGAGCAGCCCATCTAGTAGGGGTGGTGAGGGGAGTGCAGGTAGGCCTAGACAGTTGTTGGTAATAGGGGATTCTATAATCAGAAAGACTGATAATAATATGTCACCAGGATTGCCTCAACCGAATGGTTTGCTGTCTCCCTGGTGCCAGGGTATATCATGTGGTGGACCGGGTTGATAAATTACTGTGAGGGGCTGGGCATGACCCAGCTGTCTTGGCCCATGTTGGAACCAATGACAGAATATATGGAAGGTGGAGGCTCCTTAAGAACCAATTTAAAGAACTAGGCTGCAAGTTGAAGGGAAGGACATCCAAGGTGATATTCTCTGAAATATTGCCTGTGCCATGCACAATACAGGAAAGGCAGGGAGTGATTAGAGAACTGAATGCATGGCTAAAGACCTGGTGTAAGGCGGAGGAATTTGGGTTTTTAGAACACTGGGCTGACTTTTCATTGGGGTGCAACCTATATGCTAAAGATGGTTTCCACCTAAATGGAAGGGGGTTTACTGTGCTGGGGGAGAGGTTTATGGGAAGGCTGGAGGAGTATTTAATATTCATATAAAAGAGCACCTGGGTAGCAGTGACCATAACATGATTTCATTTAATGTTAGCTGTAAGCAACAAACTTATACGGGTAAGATAACACTTAACTTTAAGAGAGCAAATTTTCCTAAGATGAGGGCTGCTCTCCAGGACTTAGACTGGGAGGGAATATTGGCATCAATAGACACAGAACAGAGATGGGAATTCTTCAAAAATACTGTATGTGAACTCACTGAAATGTATATTCCCATGGGCAATAAGTTTAAAAGACTAAAAATAAAACCTATGTGGCTCACGGCCAAAGTTAAAATGGCTATAAATAAGAAAAGAGCTTTTAAAAAATATAAAAATGAAGGAACTATATCATCGCTTAACCACTTAACAACCGGCCCATAGCCAAATGACGGCTACAGGGCGGTTGTTTAACTCTGGGAGTGCGTCCAGGGACGTCCTCCCAGAATTCTGCTCTCGCGCGCTCCCTAGGGCGCGCACTCGAGAGCATCCGTGACCGCCGGGTCCAGAGGACCCGGCGCATCACAGATCCCGGTAAATGGCCGCTGATCGCGGCCGTTTACCATGTGATCGCTCTGTCAAATGACGGAGCGATCACATGTCAACAAACCGGCGTCATCTGATGACGCCGGTTCCTCTCCTCCCCCTCTCCTCCCCGCCTGTGTACCGATCGGTACACAGTGACCGGAGAGGCGGATGGATGGATGGCTGCAGCGTTGTGGGCTGCATCTGTAGTGCCCACAGCGCTGCACAGAGACATCCAGCCATCCATCCATCCATGCTCAGCCATCCCTCACTACTCTGCATGCTGTGCAATACTCTGCAATTCCCTCTGCAATGCCCCACAATACTCTGCAATACCCTGGAATACCCCACAGTACTCTGCAATACCCCTGCAATACTCTGCCATACCCCACAATACTCTGCAATACCCCTGCAATACTCTGGAATACCCCACAATACTCTGCAATACTCTGCCATACCCTGCAATACCCCGCAATACTCTGCCATACCCTGCAATACCCCGCAATACTCTGCCATACCCTGCAATACTCTGCCATACCCTGCAATACCCCGCAATACTCTGCCATACCCTGGAATACCCCGCAATACCCTGGAATACCCCGCAATACTCTGCCATACCCCAAAATACCCCGTTATACTCTGCCATACCCCAAAATACCCCGCAATACTCTGCCATACCCTGCAATACTCTGCCATACCCTGCAATACCCCGCAGTACTCTGCCATACCCTGCAATACCCCGCAATACTCTGCCATACCCCGCAATACTCTGCCATACCCCAAAATACCCCGCAATACTCTGCCATACCCTGAAATACCCCGCAATACTCTGCCATACCCCGCAATACTCTGCCATACCCTGCAATACTCTGCCATACCTTGCAATACTCTGCCATACCTTGCAATACCCCGCAATACTCTGCCATACCCTGCAATACCCCGCAATACTCTGCCATACCCTGCAATACCCCGCAATACTCTGCCATACCCTGAAATACCCCGCAATACTCTGCCATACCCTGCAATACCCCGCAATACTCTGCCATACCCTGCAATACTCCGAAATACCCTGAAATATCCCGCAATACCCAGCCATACTCTGCAATACTCAGTGATACCCAGCCATACTCTGCCATACTCTGCCATACTCTGCCATACTCTGCCATACCCAGCCATGCTCTGCAATACCCCACAAAAATCTGCAATACTCTGCCATAACCCGCAATACTCTGCCATACCCAGCCATACTCTGCAATACCCCGCAATACCCAGCCATACTCTGCAATACTCGGTGATACCCAACCATACTCTGCAATACTCGGTGATACCCAGCCATACTCTGCCATGCCCAGCCATACTCGGCGATACTCTGCAATACTTGGTGATACCCAGCCATACTCTGCCATACCCAGTCATACTTGGCGATACTCTGCAATACCCTGCCATGCTCAGCCATACCCTGCCATGCTCAGCCATACCCAGCCTCTGTATGTGGCCAGGCTGTGGAAGTCTCACACATGTGGTATCGCCGTACTCAGGAGGAGTAGGAGAATCTATTTTGGGGTGTCATTTTTGGTATAAACATGCTATGTGTTAGAAATATTGTATAAATGGACAACTTTGTGTTAAAAAAAAAGCATTTTAACCACTTCCCGCCTTCCGTCATACAACGTCCTTGACTTTGTGTGGGGATATCTGAATGATGGGTACAGTTACAGGCATCATTCAGATATCATCTTTTTCAGCCGGCGATTCCCTACACCATAAGAATGATCATAGCGGCTGTTACACTGCTTGATCGTTCTTACAGGAGGCGAGAGGGGACGCCCCCCCCCCTCACGCCGCCCTCCGGTGCTTCTACCGACTCACCGCTACGATCGAAGCCAGGATCTTTTTTTTTTTTTTTTTTTTATTTCAGGAACAGCCTAGAGGTGAGATGTGGGGTCTTATTGACCCCATATCTCACTGTAAAGAGGACCTGTCATGCCATATTCCTATTACAAGGGATGTTTACATTCCTTGTAATAGGAATAAAAGTGATCAAAAAAATTTTTTTTTTGGAAAAAAGTGTCAAACTAAAATAAATAAAGTAAAATGAACAATAAAAAAAAATAAAAATTTTTTAAAGCGCCCCTGTCTATGTGCTCGCATGCAGAAGCGAACGCATACGTAAGTCCCGCCCACATATGAAAAAGGTGTTCAAACCACACATGTGAGGTATCGCTGCGATCGGTAGAGCGAGAGCAATAATTTTGGCCCTAGACCTCCTCTGTAACTCAAAATTTGTAACCTGTAAAAAATTTTAAAGCGTCGCCTATGGGGATTTTTAAGTGGCGAAGTTTGGCGCCATTCCACAAGCGTGTGCAATTTTGAAAGGTGACATGTTAGGTATCTATTAACTCGGCGTAACTTCATCTTTCATATTATGCAAAAACATTGGGCTAACCTTACTGTTTTGTTTTTTTTTTAAGCAAAAAACTGTTTTTTTTTCCAAAAAAAACGCATTCGAAAAATTGCTGCGCAAATATCGTGCGAGATAAAAAGTTGCAATGACCGCCATTGTATTCTCTAGGGTCTTTGCTAAAAAAACATATATAATGTTTTGGGGTTCTATGTAATTTTCTAGCAAATAAATGATGATTTTTACATGTAGGAGAGAAATGTCAGAATTGGCCTGGGTGTTCCAGAACGCCTGAAGGTGCTCCCCTGCATGTTGGGCCTCTGTATGTGGCCACGCTGTGTAAAAGTCTCACACATGTGGTATCGCCATACTCGGGACTAATAGCAGAATGTGTTTTGGGGTGTAATTTGTGGTATGCATATGCTGTGTGTGAGAAATAACCTGCTAATATGACAATTTTGTGAAAAAAAAAAAAGAAAAAAAAAAAAACTTGATTTTGCAAAGAATTGTGGGAAAAAATGACAACTTCAAAAAACTCATCATGCATCTTTCTAAATACCTTGGAATGTCTTCTTTCCCAAAAGGGGTCATTTGGGGGGTATTTGTACTTTTCTGGCATGTTAGGGTCTCAAGAAATGAGGTAGGCCGTCAGTACTTCAGGTGTGATCAATTTTCAGATATTGGTACCATAGCTTGTGGACGCTATAACTTTCACAAAGACCAAATAATATACACCAATTTGGGTTATTTTTACCAAAGATATGTAGCGGTATAAATTTTGGCCAAAATATATGAAGAAAAATTACTAATTTTCAAAATTTTATAACAGAAACGAAGAAAAATGTATTTTTTTACAGATTTTTCGGTCTTTTTTCTTTTATAGCGCAAAAAATAAAGAACCCAGCGGTGATTAAATACCACCAAAAGAAAGCTCTATTTGTGTGAAAAAAAGGACAAAAAATTCATATAGATACAGTGTTGCATGACTGAGTAATTGTCATTCAAAATGTGAGAGCACCAAAAGCTGAAAATTGGTCTGGTTATTAAGGGGGTTTAAGTGCCCAGTGGTCAAGTGGTTAAATGTTACAAAGAATATAGCAGAATATGTAAAAAGGAAATCAAAGATGCAAAAATTCATAACGAACGACAGATTGCAAAAGATAGGACAAACCCCCAAAAACTCTTCAAATATATTTAAAAGGTCAGGTCTGAGCATGTTGGCCCTTTACAAAATAATCTGGAGTGGGTGACTGGGGACAAAGAGAAGACAAAATTATTAAATACTTTCTTCAGCTCTGTGTATACAAAGGAGCATGGGGAAGCTCTTGTCCATAATGGGGATGGTAGTGACACAGCCCCAAATGATCCACATTGGCTCAAAAGTGATATGGTCCAGAAATATTTAGACAGAATAAAGGTGGATAATGCACCTGGACCAGATGGCATCCACCCACGGATCCTAAAAGAATTGAGCTCTATCATTTCAAGGTCATTGTTTCTAATACTACTGGATTGACGCAGGGCCAATGTGGTGCCCATATTTAAAAAGGAATCAAAGTCTTTGCCAAGTAACTATAGACCTGTTAGTTTAACTTCTATAGTCGTAAGATTCTGGAGAGTTTAACCCCTTCCCGACCGGCCAATGTACGTCAGCAGAATGGCACGGCTGGGCAAATGAACTTACAGGTACGTCCATTTGAATTCCCCGCCGTGCCATTGCGTGCGCGCCGCCGGCCGGGAACTCCATGAGTCGGGTCGCGGGTCCCGTGGACTCGATCACTGCGGGGATACACGTGATCGCCTCATGGAGAGGACGAACGGGGAGATGCTGATGTAATCAGCATCTCTCCGTTCTGCCTAGTGACAAGTGTCACTGATCTCTGCTCCCTGTCATCGGGAGCAGTGATCAGTGTAGTGACACTGCTAGCCCATCCCCCTACAGTTAGTAATCACTCCCAAGTACTGACTTAACCCCTCCCCGCCTCCTAGTGGTTAACCCCTTCACTGCCAGTGTCATTTACACAGGAATCAGTGCATTTTTATAGCACTGATTGCTGTATAAATATCAATAGTCACAAAAATGTGTCAAAAATGTCCGACATGTCCGTCATAATGTCGCAGTCACTATAAAAATCGCTGATCGCCACCATTACTAGTAAAAAAAAAATTATTAATAAAAATGCCATAAAACTATCCCCTATTTTGAAAACGCTATAACTTTTGTGCAAACCAATCAAACGCTTATTGCGATTTTTTTTTTTAACCAAAAATATGTAGAAGAATACGATCGGCCTAAACTGAGGAAAAAAAAATTTATATATATTTTTGGGGGATATTTATTATAGCAAAATGTAAAAAATAATGCGTTTTTTTCAAAATTGTCGCTCTTATTTTGTTTATAGCGCAAAAAATAAAAATCGCAGAGGTGATCAAATACTACCAACAGAAATCTCTTTTTGTAGGGAAAAAAGGACGTCAATTTTGTTTGGGAGACATGTTGCACGACCGCGCAATTGTCAGTTAAAGCAACGCAGTGCCGAATCGCAAAAAACGCTCTGGTCAGGAAGGGGGTAAAATCTTCCGGGGCTGAAGCGGTTAATAGAAGACCACATAGATGAGTTCTTGCTGGAAAAAAATATTTTAAGCAACAGACAGCATGGATTCATGAAAGACAGAAGTTGTCAAACAAACCTGATTTATTTTTATGAGGAGGCAAGTAAAATCTTGGACAGAGGGGTGGCTGTGGACATGGTATACTTGGATTTTGCAAAACGTTTGACACAGTTCCCCACACATGGCTTATGTGTAAGGTAAAGTCTACAGGCTTGGAAAGATCAATTTGTAAATGAATAGAAAACTGGCTAAAAGACAGGATTCAGAGAGTAGTGGTTAATGACTCTTACTCTGAATGGTCTAAGGTTATCAGTGGTGTACCCCAAGGTTCAGTGTTGGGACCCTTACTTTTTAATATCTTTTTTTTCTTTCTTTTTTTAATAAATCTTTTTATGTAATTTCTGAAATATATTAGTAGAATAACACGATCCCATCACATTGCATAGGAAAAAAAGAAAAAGAAAAGAAACAAAGATTATAGTAATTATAATATTTTTTCTAGTCCATCCTATGTATCCATTCAAATGTCAAGCCGAACCCCATAGGGACAGGAGGAAGCAAACATTGGTCCCCTGTGGGCGGCACAGTGGTGTAGTGGGTAGCACTCCAGCCTAGCAGTAAAAAGGGTCGCTGGTTCAAATCCCAAACATTCCACTACCTGCCTGGAGTTTGCATGCTCTCCCTGTGCCTGGGTAAGTTATCTCTGGGTACTTTGGTTTCCTCCCACACTTCAAAGACATGCTGGTAGGTTAATTGGCTTCTGTCCAAAATTGTCCCTAGCAGTTGAATGTGAGTTGGGGACCTTGGAATGTGGGCTCCTTGAGGGTAGGGACTGATGTGAGTGTGCGATGTATGTGTGGAGCGCTGTGTAAATTGATGGCACTATATGGTACCTTATATAAATAGGGATAATTATAGACAGGTACCCACACTCACTCAGGTTAGACTGGTGTCTTTATTCAACCTTACTAACTATGTAACCAATAGCCCCAGGCATCCCCTATAGGGATCACCCATACTATGAATCAAAGGAGGATGGATCTTTTGAATGCTTGTAGATTAAAACCATATGAGCATGACTCATGACTCATTGGGGTTGATTTACTAAAGGCCAATAGACTGTGCACCTTGGAAAGTGCAATTGCACTCTGCAAGTGCAGCTGCTCCAGAGCTTAGTAAATGAGGTAAAACTTCACTTTGCAAAGAATACCCAATCACATGCAAGGAAAATAAAAAAAATGCATTTTTGCTTGCACATGATTGGTTGATGAAAGTCAGCAGAGCTTCTGCTCATTTACTAAGCTCTGGAGCAACTGCTCTTGCAGTGTGCAACTGCACTTTCCAAAGTGCACAGTCTTTTTGCCTTTAGTAAATCAACCCCATTCAGTCTGGCAAGGCTCCCTCCTTCAGACAATCAGAGTAAAGAGAGGCCAGTGGAGGAGCTAAAAGCTCTCCATGAGTCCTATAAAATTCAATAGGAAGGCCATCCAGTCCCAGTGACTTCCCCAATGTAAAGTAGCCAATGACAGAAAGGACTTCCTCCGATGTTATAGGACATACTAGCATCTCCCTCTCATTATCTGTTAACCAGGCCAGTGCGACTGATTCCAGCCATGAATTCTGAAGGATCCGCAGTATATTGGGCTGTTTTTTCCTCTACTATAAATTTTAACGCATCATTCTTTACTCGTTGAGACTTATTGACCGCTTTAATAGCGGATATATATTGTCCTCTTGCATAGGCCTTAAAAGCATCCCATAGTATTGCCGAAATGGATGACCCTGTATTACACTCCCAATACTCTACTAGAAGGGGCGGGATTTTATTACCTATATCTGGATGTGAAATCCAATGTGTGCCTAATCTCCATTGTGTTGCATCAAGAAAGTGCAGACGAAGTGTAAGCATAAGCGGAGCATGGTCAGATAATCCATTTGGTAAATATTTAACATCTACCATATCCGCTAGTGTCGCCGCCTTAACAGGAGGTTGAAAAACACGAATATAATCTAATTAATGTATTTTTTCATCGCCAAGCTTCTACCAAGTCTACCATCTGGGCCCAATTAGAAAGGAATTGGTCTATCCAAAACAGGATCAAGTATAGCATTAAAGTCGCCCATTATCAGTAGCTTAGCTGGACTGTACAAAGAAATTTTTTCCACAAGACTATATACGGGGGTCCCCACAAAACGAGGTGGTATACACATACTGACAATTATATATCTTTATAAATGATATAGGATTAAAAGTACCATTTCTGAGCCAATGGACACCTATCGGACGCCTTCTTCATATCGAATGGCACACGCCAAGGCTGCCCCTTATCCCCCCTTATCTTCATGCTTACCCAGGAACCTCTCCTTCGCAGAATAAGAGCCAACCCCGACAGCAAAGGAGTCGACATTAAAAACAGACAATACAAATTAGCAGCATACACAGATGACATTCTGCTATTCCTTACAGACCCCATTACCACTATACCCAATTTATTAAAAGACTTCTCTCTCTTTAAAACACTCTCCAACCTCCAAATTAATTTAGCAAAATCCTGGGCTCTGAACATCTCCCTTCCCACAGCCATCATGACACAAAGCCAAACTAATTTTCACTTTGGCTGGGAACCCCACGCTATCACTTACTTGGGTATCCATCTCCCCACAAAATTACCCGATCTATACTCTAAATACTTCCTCCCTATTCTTAAAGCCATCCAACATGACCTCCAAAAATGGAACACGGGCCCCTTCTCTTGGTTTGAAAGAGCAGCAATTGTAAAAATGAACATCCTACCCAGAATCCTTTATCTTTTTCAGACCTTACCGATTAAAATTCTCTTAACACTTTTTAAAACATACAAACGGATTTGCAGAAATTTCATCTGGTCTTCCAAAACCCCTAGGTTGAGCTGGGACTTCCAGATGTTTACAAATACCACTGGTCATGCCACTTGACTAGAATAATCGACTGGCACGTCCACGCAAATACTAAAGAATGGATTAAAATTGAGGAATCATTTGCCCATGTACCAATCTACCACCTACCATGGATTAAACAGAACAGTATCCCTAAAGAAAGCGCCACTCACCCGTTAATAGGCCCGACCCTAAAAAACTTCAGGGTTGCATGCAAGAAACTTAATCTAACCTCCTCACCTGGACCCTTAACCCCTATTGATCGGAACCCTGACTTCCCTCCTGGTCTTTCAGAGCTCAACCCAAATAACCCACACCACAAACCTTCACTTAGTGCAAGACACTTTTTTGATAAAGGCGAGCTACCATATCCAGCCCTCTCCTCTCAATACCCTGATCAAATCATTCCTTTCTTCAAATATATACAAATCAAACACATTCTCAATAGCTCTAAGCCTCTCTCCAATTGGCACAGGGACTACACTCCCTTTGAAGCAATCTGCACCAGAACAGAACCCCAAAGACACTTGATCTCAGACACATATTCACTCCTGTTCACAGGCTGCAATCCCAAGGCAAACACAATTAGCCAGCACTGGGAAAAAGAACTTGCATTGGATCTGCCTAAGGATGACTGGGAGCGAATCTATGCCCACATTCACAAAGGGTCCATCAGCATATCAGCACAAGAAAATGGTTTCAAAATCTACTCTAGGTGGTACAGGACCCCAGAAAAGATTCAAAAATACCATCCCAATGTCTCCCCCTATGCTGGAGATGCAAATTAACCCAAGGCTCCATGCTCCACATCTGGTGGGACTGCCCGCTAATACAACCCTTATGTGAAGACATACATCGCCTTACCACTCAAATAACAACCTACACTCCAGACTTCACCCTGGCCCAATATCTGCTTCACCACACATCTATACCCCAATCGGCCTACAAAAAAATCTCTTGCCCTCCACCTTATCAATGGTGCCAAACAATGCATACCTGTACATTGGAGAAATAACACCTCCCCTAATATTTCTGAGTGGCTCCAACACATAAAGAGAATAGCTGGAGGCTCTAATTCACCAAGGAAGGGAGACCCCGACAACATTTAAAAAACCCTGGGCCTGCTGGCTACACTTTACGGAATCTGCAGATTTCCATAACCTCTTAAACATCTCATAATTGCTTGACATAGGGATACCCATAAGACATTGTATGCCATCACATAGAATACAAGTACGAGCTGACATCCCACCCTGCCTTCTTTCTACCCTCCCCTGAACAGTGATTAATGCTTCCCAGTAGAGTGTATAACTATACAAGGCATTATATATGCTGCTGCAGTTTGACATAATGTTTGGGAATCATCCCTAGATGTCCATCCCCAATGAGGAGTTGGATATAAATCAAACACAAAAGGAATAAAGTGACTCAACTAATGCTCTTAGTAAACTGGTAAGATGGAAAAACAAGTGCCAGTTTTCCTAGCCCCCACGCACTCACAGTCAGTTTTAGGGCTTGCCTGGTTTTATTTTTGTTTTTTTGGATGTTCCTGATTTGGAGAAGAATGGGCAGTCTATGGCTGTAAGACTCTATATGGCTTTGTGAAAGGGAAGACAGCCTATAGCAGCTATGATTCATTTTCCCAGATGCAAATGAAATAAGTAAATAATACTGGCTGTTAAGTACCTGGGAGGAGAAAGCTTATGCTACCAAAGTAGAGAAACTGCCTCATCTCTGCGTGCAGACTAACAACAAAAAAATGCAAATGTATATCAGTATAAAAATTTAAAAATCAAAACAAACATGAATAAAACCAAAAAAGAAATTGTGACTGGGAATGTGCCATCTTGACACTATAGAATTTCTACTAAACCTATACCTGAAGTCTATATTTCAAATATTTGGGGAACCATTTAATATACTAGGTTAGGGGGATTCTGTGAATATGCAGTTGTTTTTTTCTTTTTTATCCAACAAACTTTATTCCCAGAAAAGTGAAACTTCATTCATGTAACTGTAAAGCAGTGCGATGGACAGGGACATGCAATCTTTGTCAGAGCACTGCAGGAAAATGCAGCATGTGGCATTTGATCGTAAATCATAGCAGTGCATTCCCGGGCTGCGTTTCAGTGTGAATAGGACACAAAGAAAATGCCAGTCATTACATTAGTGTGATAGAACAAAAGCACTGTCTTGTGTGTTGAAAATATAATAAAGTTGGCTTGGTATGGGCCAACCTAGCTTTTTCCATGCTTAATACTATAAACAATCAGCGATTCTCACACTTTCCAACATTTCTGTTTATTAACCCTAAGCTGAGCTGAGGGGAGCTGAAGGGAGCAAGATCATAATCCAAACATGTCATTTAAAGGGTTTTCCGTGCTACCTTCAAAGTCACATTAACAAAATTTATTTCAGGAAAAACTCATTATGGAAGCATTCCACTTCCACTAAATGCTTTGCCTCTTATTTTGGGTTATTAGGTCTCCGTGTGTTCCTTTTTGCTTGTTAATTTACCCTTATAAGTATGATGATTACCTCTTTTTGGGTCGGTCCTTAGGGGACCCTCCATTCATATCTCCTTAGTCCTTCAGATTATCTATATTCATTCTAATTGCCATGAACAGTGAAATTTGACCAATTGAATGCCAACCTTTTCTGCTAGATCCAATTTACTTTTTTGGGGTTTGTGACCTTATCCTATAGATGTATTGATACAATGAGGAAGATTTACTAAAACTGGTGCATACAGAATCTGGTGCAGATATGCATATTAACCAATCATCTTCTAGCTTTTATAGTGAAAGCTTGATTGAACAAGCTGAAGTTAGGAGCTTATTGGTTCCTATGCACAGCTTCACCAGAGAATGTGTGTTTTAGTAAATCTTTCCCTATGGCTTGCATGTTTTGCAAAACCCAATAAATGTATTATTGTGTGCTGTATAGGGATGAGCCGAACACCCCCCTGTTCGGTTCGCACCAGAACATGCGAACAGGAAAAAAGTTTGTTCGAACACGCGAACACCGTTAAAGTCTATGGGACACGAACATGAATAATCAAAAGTGCTAATTTTAAAGGCTAATATGCAAGTTGTTGTCATAAAAAGTGTTTGTGGACCCGGGTCCTGCCCCAGGGGACATGGATCAATGCAAAAAAAAGTTTTAAAAACCGCCGTTTTTTCAGGAGCAGTGATTTTAATAATGCTTAAAGTCAAACAATAAAAGTGTAATATCCCTTTAAATTTCGTACCTGGGGGGTGTCTATAGTATGCCTGTAAAGGGGCGCATGTTTCCTGTGTTTAGAACAGTCTGACAGCAAAATGACATTTTGAAGGAAAAAACTCATTTAAAACTACCCGCGGCTATTGCATTGCCGACAATACACATAGAAGTTCATTGATAAAAACGGCATGGGAATTCCCCAAAGGGGAACCCCGAACCAAAATTTTAAAAAAAAATGACGTGGGAGTCCCCCTAAATTCCATACCAGGCCCTTCAGGTCTGGTATGGATATTAAGGGGAACCCCGGCCAAAATTTAAAAAAAAAAATGACGTGGGGTTTCCCCCAAATTCCATACCAGACCCTTATCCGAGCACGCAGGAAAAGAGGGGGGGACGAGAGTGCGCCCCCCCTCCTGAACTGTACCAGGCCACATGCCCTCAACATTGGGAGGGTGCTTTGGGGTAGCCCCCCAAAACACCTTGTCCCCATGTTGATGAGGACAAGGGCCTCATCCCCACAACCCTGGCCGGTGGTTGTGGGGGTCTGCGGGCAGGGGGCTTATCGGAATCTGGAAGCCCCCTTTAACAAGGGGACCCCCAGATCCTGCCCCCCCTGTGTGAAATGGTAAGGGGGTACAAAAGTACCCCTACCATTTCACTAAAAAACTGTCAAAAATGTTAAAAATGACAAGAGACAGTTTTTGACAATTCCTTTATTTAAATACTTCTTCTTTCTTCTATTTTCCTTCATCTTCTGGTTCTTCTGGTTCTTCTGGCTCTTCTGGTTCTTCCTCCGGCGTTCTCGTCCAGCATCTCCTCCGCGGCGTCTTCTATCTTCTTCTCCTCGGGCCGCTCCACACCCATAGCATGGAGGGAGACTCCCGCTCTTCTCTTCATCTTCTTAATCTTCTTCTCTTCTTCTTTTCTTCTCTTCTTCTCTTCTTCTCTTCTTCTCTTCTTCATTTTCTTCTCCGGGCCGCTCCGCACCCATGCTGGCATGGAGGGAGGCTCCCGCTGTGTGATGGCGCTCCTCATCTGACAGTTCTTAAATAACGGGGGGCAGGGCCACCCGGTGACCCCGCCCCCCTCTGATGCACGGGACATGACGGGACTTCCCTGTGGCATTCCCCGTGACGTCACAGGGAAGTCCCGACAAGTCACCGTGCGTCAGAGGGGGGCGGGGTCACCGGGTGGCCCTGCCCCTCGTTATTTAAGAACTGTCAGACGAGGAGCGCCATCACACAGCGGGAGCCTCCCTCCATGCCAGCATGGGTGCAGAGCAGCCCGGAGAAGAAAATGAAGAAGAGAAGAGGAGAAGAAAAGAAGAGGAGAAGAAAAGAAGAGGAGAAGAAGAGAAGAAGAGAAGAAGAGAAGAAGAGAAGGAGAGAAGAAGAGAAGAAGAGAAGAAGATGAAGAGAAGAGCGGGAGCCTCCCTCCATGCCATGGGTGCGGAGCGGCCCGAGGAGAAGAAGATAGAAGACGCCATGGAGGAGATGTTGGACGAGAACGCCGGAGGAAGAACCAGAAGAGCCAGAAGAACCAGAAGAACCAGAAGATTAAGGAAGATAGAAGAAAGAAGAAGTATTTAAATAAAGGAATTGTCAAAAACTGTCTCTTGTCATTTTTAACATTTTTGACAGTTTTTTAGTGAAATGGTAGGGGTACTTTTGTACCCCCTTACCATTTCACACAGGGGGGGTGGGATCTGGGGGTCCCCTTGTTAGAGGGGGCTTCCAGATTCCGATAAGCCCCCCGCCCGCAGACCCCCACAACCACCGGCCAGGGTTGTGGGGATGAGGCCCTTGTCCTCATCAACATGGGGACAAGGTGTTTTGGGGGGCTACCCCAAAGCACCCTCCCAATGTTGAGGGCATGTGGCCTGGTACGGTTCAGGAGGGGGGGGGCGCACTCTCGTCCCCCCTCTTTTCCTGCGGCCTGCCAGGTTGCGTGCTCGAATAAGGGTCTGGTATGGATTCTTTGGGGGACCCCACGCCATTTTTTTTTTTTTGGCGCGGGGTTCCCCTTAAAATCCATACCAGACCTGAAGGGTCTGGTATGGAATTTAGGGGGAACCCCACGTCATTTTTTTTTTTTAAATTTTGGCCGGGGTTCCCCTTAATATCCATATCAGACCTGAAGGGCCTGGTATGGAATTTAGGGGGATTCCCACATCATTTTTTTTTTTTTAATTTTGGTTCGGGGTTCCCCTTTGGGGAATTCCCATGCCGTTTTTATCAATGAACTTCTATGTGTATTGTCGGCAATGCAATAGCCGCGGGTAGTTTTAAATGAGTTTTTTCCTTCAAAATGTCATTTTGCTGTCAGACTGTTCTAAACACAGGAAACATGCACCCCTTTACAGGCATACTATAGACACCCCCCAGGTACGAAATTTAAAGGGATATTACACTTTTATTGTTTGACTTTAAGCATTATTAAAATCACTGCTCCTGAAAAAACGGCCGTTTTTAAAACTTTTTTTTGCATTGATCCATGTCCCCTGGGGCAGGACCTGGGTCTCCAAACACTTTTTATGACAATAACTTGCATATTAGCCTTTAAAATTAGCACTTTTGATTTCTCCCATAGACTTTTAAAGGGTGTTCCGCAGCATTCGAATTTGCCGCGAACACCCCAAATTGTTCGCTGTTCGGCGAACTTGCGAACAGCCAATGTTCGAGTCGAACTCATGTTCGACTCGAACATTGGCTGTTCGCAAGTTCTCCGAAGCTCATCCCTAGTGCTGTACCTCTTTACAACCACTTAAACCATATATGCAGTGTCAAGGACTTGGGCTTAATGATCCGTTCACATCTTGGCATTCCGAAGTGCAGGCAGAATTGCCGAAATTCTACCCGCGATTCTAAATAGCGGCAAATCACAGTACACCCATGCAATCCCCGTCACTTCCAATGGCACCCTGATTGTGACGTGTTTTTGCCATGATCCTTGTCAGGGGAGTTGCTAGGTCTGCAAAAGATCTGGGGCTAGAGCCCATAGCAGCGGTCACCAACCTTTTTGCATGCCTGCGCGGGGGGGACCAGTGGTAAGCAATTTTTCACGGGCGATGGCTGGTGTTGGCGCTTCAATCATCATGGCATAATGGTTGATATGGTGTCAGGGTGATTGAAATGCATTATTTCTATTGTTACATTCTAACATATAATGAAGTGGTTCAACTCACCATACTGCAGAATCAGTGGGAGCCCTGGGAGTGTCACTTGCCACATCTCCTGCCACCAGATGCAGCGTCTTACTTGTTACCGTCACCTGCCACTAGATGTGGATTGTCACTTGCCATGTCGCCTGCCACCAGAGATGGGTTGCCACTTGCCAACTGATGTGGATTGTCACTTGCCATGCCAGCCAGTGCCACCAAATGTGCATTGACGCTGCATTGGTGGCAGGCTGACAGCACTGGTCCATTTAGTAAGAGCAGGAGAGCGGTGATGCGGGGTGGGCAGTGAGAGATGATGTCATCCCGCTGCTCCCCGCCGCACCTCCGACATTGAAGCAAGGGGGTCTGGCTGCAAAGTGGAGCTCCACGATGACCATGCTGTGAGGGCGGGGGAGCGCCGATTTGTGGCAAACAGTGAGAGATTATGTCATCTCTCTGCTGCTCACCACACCTCGCTCCCAAATTGAAGAGGCCCGGATGTGAAGAGCTTGCTTCTTTCCTCTCCTCCGCCTCTCTCATTCAGCCAGCCAGCCTGCCGCAGCAGCCGCAACCCGCTGATTAGGCAGGGACCCTGCAGCAAGAGACTCGGGGCTATGGGCCCCAGATTCGGGGCTTTAGCCCCAATAGCCACCCCCTAGCAACGCCCCTGATCCTTGTACTTCTTTTGGATGACAAAATTCTGTTTGCACGATTTTATTTTGATTGTTGCCCGACGAAAAGCAGCAAAATTGTGCCTTGATCGGGGTTCCATGGGAAGTGATCAGTGATTGCACGAACATCCCGTGATTTGCCGATATTTTGAATCGCAGGCAGAATCACTGCAATTCCACCCATGATTCGGAACGCCAAGATTGAACGAATCCTTTTTTTTTTTTTATTCAATAATTTTTATTAATTTTCACAGAGTATACATTGTACAATTGAACATTGTACGTCATGCATCGACGTATGAGTGGACAATGCATTGAAAATAACTCCATACTGGGTAGAGTACAACTTTGTCCATACACAATAAACTAGTGCATTAAGTACATAATAACCAGTATCACTAACATTGGTAATATTTGTAGTCGTGACTGGTCCACTTCATTAGTGTGACACCCCATGTGGGATCTCTAGAGCCACAGGAGCGAAGTGGACCATCTCATTTTGTTACATTCCAAAGAAAAAAGTTATTTTGGAAGGTTACCAGTTGAAAATATGCATGTAAACTTACTCTATTCTTAGTATTGCTCGGTCAAGAGGAAGGGGTTGTACTGCAGTAACTTAGACGTGAATTGCGCAGTGTCTAGTCCAGGTGGTCCATGGTTGCCAGCTGGATTGTATTTTTGTATAATGTATTGTGTCAGAAGCAGATGTATGTTCATAGCTGTAGTGTAATGATACCAAGTCGACGACTTGGGTTAGGGTTAAAGGTGTGGCCGTCTTCCAGTGTCTAGCTATGTTAAGTCTAGCTGCCAACAGGACGTGGGTGGTCACTATTCTAAAGGGGTGAGGAAGGTTTTCAATAGTAAGATTCAGGATCGCAAGTGCTGGGGAGGGGGGAGTTTTGATGTGGGTGATGTGAGAGATTAACTGGAAAATACTATCCCAGTACTTTTTAAGAAGGTGGCATGACCAGAAAACATGAAGAAGATCACTTGGGGATGCATTACATCTCCAGCATGTGTTGGGCATTTGAGGATTAATGGACGCGATTCTGGCAGGGGTCATATACCAACGCAGAGATATTTTTTGCGCCAATTCCCAAAGGGCCGCGCATTTTGTGGCCTTATATATTGACTTGAAGGCGTGATGCCATTGATTGTCTGTGAATTCGTGGTCTAGATCAATTTCCCATTTCTTGTGTGGTTTTAGTTTGGTGAAGGTATGTTTTTGGTGGAGGGAGTTGTAGAAGTATGAGATTCCTCTGAGATTTGTGTTAGGGTTGGTGAGATAGTCCCAAGTCTTGGGGTGGATGCTGTACAGAGGAAGGGGGACCATTTTGAGGCAGTGTTGTATACGGAGGTAGGTGAAATGTTCAGATGTGGGTATTGCATATTCAGATTGCAATTGGGAGAATGGTTTGAGGGAGTTGTCCTGCAGTAGATGTTGTAGGGACCCTATACCTTTATGTGTCCATGAGGTTACTGATAGTTCAGGTGTTATATGTTTCAAGGTGGCTAGAGGGATATGTGTTTGTGGTTCATGTGGAGTGTGGCTCATTGAAGTGGACATTTTTTTCCAGGCTTGCGCCGATGCTTTAATAGTTGGAGATAGGGATTTTGGGATTGGTGAGCCCAGTGGGGTACTCAGTAACCAGGTTTTCAGGTCTGATCTTGTGATTGAGGAGCATTCAATTTGCCCCCATAGCGTAGTTGGAGATGGTTGGAACCAGCAAGGTAATTGGGCCAAAATGGCTGCTAGATGGTAATCTTCAAAATCTATAGAGCTCGTGCCACCCACTTGCTTGTGTTTAACCAGTTGTTTATGTGCACACCTGGGACGTTTACCGTTCCACAGGAGTTTGTTGTACATTGTGCGTAGGGATCTAAAAAATGTGGCGGGTAGTGGAATTGGTAGGGTTCTGAAATAATAAAGTATTTGGGGGAGGCATATCATTTTAAAGGCCGCAAGCTTTCCTGTCCAAGAAAGTTCGTGTTTTGCTATTTGTTGTGATGTTTGTTGTATAGTCTGGAGTAGTGGAGGGAAATTACTTGAATAGAGGCTTTTAGTGTTTCTTGGGAGTTTAATGCCCAGGTAAGAGATGTCAGTGTCGGCCCATGCAAAAGGATATTGCAGTTGTAAAAGGTTTTTTATGGTGGCGTTTATATTTATGTCTAGGATGAAGGATTTGGATGTGTTCACCTTGTAGTAGGAGATTGAACTAAACTATTGAAGCATATGCTGTACTTCAGCCAGGGAAACAGTCGGATTGGATAGGATAAGAATGATGTCGTCCGCAAATAAGCTGATCTTATGGTGCGTGGTTCCAATGTGTAGGCCAGAGATGTTGGGATGAGAACGGATACTTTCTGCTAGGGGCTCCATGAGCATATTAAATATGAGGGGAGATAGAGGGCAACCTTGGCGGGTGCCATTGGTTATGGGAAATGGGCAGGAAAGCATGCCCTCTGTGTAAACCTGAGCTTCGGGGTGGGAGTACAGTGCCATGATGGCTCCAAGAATCTGACCCTGGAAACCAAACTTTTGGAGGACCTTTTCAAGATGGGTCCAATGCACCCTATCGAACGCCTTCTCTGCATCCAAGGATAGGAGCAGAGAAGGCGTTCCGGTGGATTCAGCGTGGTGGATTATGTTTATCATCCTTCTGGTGGCATCAGATGATTGTCTGCCTTTTGTGAACCCCGTCTGGTCATGGTGTATAAGAGTAGGCATAATTTTGATCAATCTTGTTGCTATGGTTTTGGCGTAAATTTTTAGGTCAAGATTAAGTAGAGAGATTGGGCAGAAATTTTGAGGTACATTCGACTGTTTCCCTGGTTTTGGTAATGTTATCACCAAAGCATTCAAGTATTCTTTAGAGAAAGCAGAAGAGGAGGCAACGTGGTTATATAATTCAGTTAGGTATGGGGTCAAGTGGGGTGAAAATTGCTTGTAGTATTCCCCAGTTAGACCGTCAGGGCCTGGGGCTTTGCCGCTAGGTAGTGAGGCGATTGTCGTTTTTATCTCTATTTCTGTGAAGGGGGCATTTAAGGCGTTCAGTTGGTCTGTTGTCAGTGTGGGTAGTTTGACTTTCCTGAGAAAGTGGTCAATATCGTCTGGAGTAGGTTGGGGTGTTAGAGGGTCTTTTTTTAGATTATATAAGTCTCCATAATATGCACTGAAGGCATTGGCAATGTCTTGGGGGTTGCTCAATGGGGTTTTGGTGTGAGGGTGGAAAAGTTGAGAGATTTTGGCTTTGGTGCGCCTACCTTTTAGTCTTTGTGCTAGTTTCTTCCCCGCTTTGTTAGAGGTAGAATACGATGTCGCCTTAAATTTTTTCTGGAGGAATTCGTAAGAATGAAGGAGTAGTGTTCTAAGTTCCTGTCTCGGGTGTCAGATTTGTGTTTCAATTCTAGGGCTGCTATTTGGGTTGTTAGGTCGTCTATACGTTGCGTCCTCTTTTTCTTCTGGTGGGAACTTAATTTAATTAATATTCCTCTCATGTACGCTTTGTGCGCACTCCACACCACGGCAGGGTCGGGCACCGAACCTTTGTTTAGTGAAAAGAATTCGGTTATTTGTTCTGCAATAGATGGCGCATATTGGTTGTGTTGAATGATGTGGTTGTTTACTCGCCAAATAAATGTATTTTTTTGTAAGTTAGAATCTTGGATCGTGATAGAGATTGGGGCATGGTCCGACCATGTCGTGGCGTGGATTGTGGAGGTAGATATATTTTGTAGAATAAACCTGTCGGTTAAGAACAGGTCTATCCTTGAATATGAGCGGTGCCTGGAGGAAAAAAAGTGTAGTCCTGTTTGGAGCCATGATAACAGCGCCAAACGTCGTAGAGGTCTTGGGTAGAGATAAATCTTTTCAGAGGTGAGTCTCTTCTAGTTGCTGACGATGTTGAGTCGATGGATAATTCAGGGACGAGATTAAAGTCTCCACATATTATTAGGTGCCCTGTTTGAATGTGTTTGGCTTTACGTAGGACTTTGTGGAGGAATTTCGTTTGGCATGAATTTGGGGCATAGGCGTTGATTATGGTGTAGGTCACTTTGTTGACTTTGCAGGCAAGTATGATAAAACGACCTTCGGGGTCCTGTTCGATATCTAGAAGTTGGAAGTCTAGTGAGTCTCTGATTGCAATCATGACCCCTCTGGTTTTAGTTGAATGGGTGGCGTGGAACATATGGGGAAAGCGGTTGTTCTTGCATAGGGATGTAATATTGGTAAGCAGATGTGTTTCCTGGGGGCAAAGGATGTCACTGTGAAGATCTGTAGCTGATCTCCATAGTGAGTGTCTCTTGGCAGGATGATTGAGGCCGTTGGCATTTATTGACAGTATAGTAAATGGCATTTTGCGGCTGTGGGGATGTTGGGTGTTGAGTGCAACACTTACGGTTCGTTGCTGGTGGATGAGACTGTTGGTAGATGGGGTCAGCTACGTTGATCTGGAGGTGGAAGTCCGAGTGCAGATGTGTTGAGGTACCGGTATAGGGATGCTGTTGCTTCTGGCTGCTGATGAGTCTTGGAGTTAGAGCGCAGTGGTGTGCCGGTGACAATCCAAGGGTCTGAAATAGAAGTGGACTAGAGTGCTGATGATAGAGCAATATGTCAGTAACCAATAGAGAGATGCATTAACAGATCACTGGTATAGAGTGTGGAAACTAGTGGGAAAGGAACTTGGGTTTTGATTCGCTGTTGATGGATATGATATTGCTGTATATTACAGCTGGAGCAAAGATTAGAGGGGGTGTTTGACACCGTTGAAACCTCTACTTGGGGGTAAACAGAGTCAGTATCACCGGAGGTAGAGAGTTAAGATAACAGGCTGTCAGAGCTCAGGGGGACTGTGGAATGAGTTGTCGGCCATTGTAGTGGAGATGCGAGCATCCTCAGGTGAGATGTTGAGTTTGTTGTCTACGAGGTGGTAAGGCACCATTGGTTTGTGGGGCAGATACAGCCATATCAGGGATTATGCTCCAGGAGTGGAGGAGCTTTAGGCCTTTGTCCAGGTCTCCTATTGCGTGTGTCTGACCATTGCGGACAACAAGGATGGTGGCTGGGTGGCGCCATTTGTATGGTACCTTATGGTTCTGCAGGCCTTTGGTTATCGGGTTCAGTTGACGTCGCAGTTGGAGGGTGTACTTGGACAGGTCAGGGAAAAGTTGTATCCCAGTATAGGGGCCAGGTAGTGGAGATTTAGCTCTGAGGCCCATAAGGAGCTTTTCTTTGGTTTGATAGAAGTGAACCCTCATCAGTACATCTCTAGGGACTGAGGCTGCCAGGTGGGACGGTTTGGCGATTCTGTGTATTCTGTTAATGATGGCGTCTCGTGGGGAGGCTTCAGGTATCACTAGGTGTATCAATTCTTTCGCGTAACGCGGTAAGTCCACGGGGAGTATGGACTCTGGGACTCCCCTCAGTTTAATGTTGTTCCTGCGTGACCTGTCTTCTAAATCTGCCATTTTGGCGCACATCCATGCCTGTTCTTCCTTAACCATGTCATAAGAATCAATCACTTCATTTACTGTGGAAGTGCAGGCCTGTATTCCCCTCTCAGCATTAGTCATTCTGTCATCTAGCTTGTGAATGTCAGAGGTGACTCTGTGAAACATGGATGAAAGATCATTCATGAGGGAGGACTGCAGGGACAGAAGCATGTCCTTCAGAGTTGTGTCCATGACTGGCTGCCCTGAGGTGGGGTAGGAGGCCATGGAGGAGTGCAGGGCCTGGTCTATGGAGAAGGAGATGGGAGCCTGGGCCTCAGTTGGCTGGCGCTGTGTGTGCAGCGGCAGTGTATCTAGCCTCATCCGAGCTTTTGCTGGGCTGCTGGGGAGAGGGTCACACTCTGGGGCTTGGTGCTTGTCAGGATTCGTACCTGTGGAGTGCCGTGTGTCCTGGATGTCATCCGGGAGGTCCGTGTACGATTCGGGCGGCGCGGCCTAGTCGGCGCCATCTTGGGAATCCCAGCCCGCCGGCTTGTAAGCGAATTCCGTCAGTTTTTGGGGCTTGTGCTCCGTAAATCTTTTTCTGGATGGCTGCATCTTTGTCTCCTGAGTGCCTGGAGCGAGGATGGGTGCGGATGGAGTCGTGGTTTGGGCCGATTGCGCTGGATTGTGTCCCCTGGCTGCTGAGCTATGCAATTAAGCGTCCATCTTCTGCTCCGGTTGGCCACGCCCCCCCGATCAGATTGAACGAATCCTTAATACACCCAGTATATGTGCTCCTGTGTTTGTGCTGGAAGCGTGCTCGATCGCATGCTCCCAACACTGGGGCGGAGCTGTCGGTGGCATCTCCTGGTCTCATGCTAAAGATCAGAAGCTGGTAAAACTGGATCCTGATCATGTGATCACGAGATAGAAAATATACGTTGTATCTTTTCCTCTAAAGGAGAGGTCTGTACAAAAAAAAAAAAGTTGTTAAAAGAAATAAAGATGAACTATTTCACGGCTTTTTCTAGTTAGTTTAGTAAGTGTTAGTGTAATGCCCTGTACACACGGTCGGATTTTCCGACGGAAAAAGTGCGATCGGATTGTGTTGTCGGAAATTCAGATCGTGTGTGGGCTCCATCGGACTTCTTCTGTCGAAATTTCCGACAAGGTTTGAGAGCAGGCTATACAATTTTCCGACAACAAAATCCGATCGGTTAAATTCCAATAGTGTGTACACAAATCCGACGCACAAAGTGCCATGCATGCTCAGAATAAATTAAAAGACGAAAGCTATTGGCTATTGCCCCATTTATAGTCCCAACGTACCTGTTTTATGTCACCACGTTCAGAATGATCGGATTTCCGACAACTTTGTGTGACCGTGTGTATGCAAGACAAGTTTGAGCCAACATCCGTCGGAAAAAATCCATGGATTTTGTTGTTGGAATGTCTGATCAATGTCCGATCGTGTATACATGGCATAAGTGTCACTGTTATTGGCAGTTAGTTCCAGTGTAGGTGCCAGGTAGTGGAAGTGCCAGTTAGTTGCAGTATCAGTTGGTGTCAGTGTGTCAGTTAGTGACAGTGTTAGGCTCAATGTGTTTTAGGAAAAGAAAAACTATATTTAGGCTGGGTTCACACTTTTGCTATATCATACATTGCATGGGATTCTCACCGCACTGCTGTGCAGATCACATGCAATGTCTGTGCGATGCGAATTCAGCCATACAGATTGTATGGCTGAATTCACATTACATTCAGACTATATATAGTGCAAGACCCTTTTTTTGGTCTGCACTGGAATTGGATTGCATGGGTGTTCACACCCATGCGATCTGATTCCTGCACCATTTCACAGTTCACACTGTGACCTGCGAATTGATCTGGGTGTGCTATTAACTTTGTATTGACACCCGCAGAGGTTCACAAAGGGCAGTGTGAACTGCCTTTGAGAGACATGTGGTGTGGGAGCCCACACAGGAACCGCGCTGGTTCCCACATCACGTATGTGTGAACTCAGCCTAAGTTTCAAAATTGCACACTATTGTTTCCTGGCTCCACTATGGGTAAAAAAGAACAAATAACGCACACATGTGTGGTATCAATGTGATTGTCAGGAGAAAGAGAATTTATTTGTGGGTATTTTTTTGGTGGTGGGTCAAGGTAATGACATAAAAATATACCGTTGCCAAATGCAAGTCGGATCTGTCCTGAATAAAACAAGGTATATCCACCTGGATTCACTAAGTAGTTGTAATAATATGTACAATTTTACTAACACATGTTAAAGTTGCAAAATTAGGTTCGGGCATTAAGATTTGTTTTTAACTTTAAGGGTTAAAAGCCCTCCATAGCTGTACCAGTCCCCTACAGGGGCGGATCCAGAGTCTTGTCTAGGGAGGGGCACTGTCAGAAATACTTTTTTTGTGGGCAATTTATCGGGGAAATGGCTGATGTTGGCGCTTCATTCATCACACGACCATGGTTGTTATGGTGTCAGGATAATTGAAGTGCATTATTTCTATTATTACATTGTAATATAAAATGAAATGGTTCAACTCACCATAATGCAGAATCAGTGGGAGCCCCGAGTGTGTCACTTACCACCATCACCTACCACACGTTGCGAATTGTCACTTGCCTGCCACCAGATGCAGATTGTCACTTGCCACGTCACCTGCTATATGTTGTGGATTGTCACTTGCCACGTCACCTGCCACACATTGCGAATTGTCACTTGCCACGTCACCTGCGGTCTAGGCCTTGCGAATTGTCACTCGCCACGTCACCTGGCACACATTGTGAATTGTCACTTGCCACGTCACCTGCCACACATTGTGAATTGTCACTTGCCACGCCACCTGCCATAATTGTGAATTGTCACTTTCCATGTCACCTGCGGTCTAGGCCTTGCAAATTGTCACTTGCCATGTCACCTGCCACACATTGCGAATTGTCACTTGCCACGTCACCTGCCATAATTGCGAATTGTCACTTGCCATGTCACCTGCAGTCTAGGCCTTACGAATTGTCACTTGCCACATCACCTGCCACACCTTGCGGATTGTCACTTGCCACATCACCGGCCACACATTGCGGATTGTCACTTGCCACATCACCTGCCACACATTGCGGATTGTCACTAGCCACGTCACCTGCCACCCACTGCGAATTGTCACTTGCCACGTCACCTGCCATAATTGCGAATTGTCACTTGCCACGTCCCCTGTGGTCTAGGCCTTGCGAATTGTCACTTGCCACATCACCTGCCACACCTTGCGGATTGTCACTTGCCACATCACCGGCCACACATTGCGGATTGTCACTTGCCACATCACCTGCCACACATTGTGGATTGTCACTAGCCACGTCACCTGCCACCCACTGCAAATTGTCACTTGCCACGTCACCTGCCACACCTTGCGGATTGTCACTTGCCACGTCACCTGCCACACATTCCGGATTGTCATTTGCCACGTCACCTGCCACACATTGCAGATTGTCACTTGCCACGTCACCTGCCACACATTGTGGATTGTCACTTGCCACGTCACCTGCCGCACATTGCAAATTGTCACTTGCCACGTCACCTGCCACACATTGCGAATTGTCACTTGCCACATCACCTGCCACACATTGTGAATTGTCACTTGCCCTGTCACCTGCCACAATTTGCAGGTAGTCACCTGCCTGCTAAGGTGGTGTTTTGCTTTTTTCTTGCTGTGTCCCTGCGGTCTAGGCCTTGCGAATTGTCACTCGCCACGTCACCTGCCACACATTGCGAATTGTCACTTGCCACGTCACCTGCCACACATTGTGAATTGTCACTTGCCACGCCACCTGCCATAATTGTGAATTGTCACTTTCCACGTCACCTGCGGTCTAGGCCTTACGAATTGTCACTTGCCATGTCACCTGCCACACATTGCGAATTGTCACTTGCCACGTCACCTGCCATAATTGCGAATTGTCACTTGCCACGTCACTTGCCATAATTGCGAATTGTCACTTGCCACGTCACCTGCGGTCTAGGCCTTGCGAATTGTCACTTGCCACATCACCTGCCACACCTTGCTGATTGTCACTTGCCACATCACCAGCCACACATTGCGGATTGTCACTTGCCATATCACCTGCCACACATTGTGGATTGTCACTTGGCATGCCACCTGCCATAATTGTAATTTGTCACTTTCCACGTCACCTGCGGTCTAGGCCTTGCGAATTGTCACTTGCCATGTCACCTGCCACACATTGTGAATTGTCACTTGCCACGTCACCTGCCATAATTGCGAATTGTCACTTGCCACGTCACCTGCGGTCTAGGCCTTGCGAATTGTCACTTGCCACATCACCTGCCACACCTTGCGGATTGTCACTTGCCATATCACCGGCCACACATTGCGGATTGTCACTTGCCACATCACCAGCCACACATTGCGGATTGTCACTTGCCACATCACCTGCCACACATTGCGGATTGTCACTAGCCACGTCACCTGCCACCCACTGCGAATTGTCACTTGCCACGTCACCTGCCATAATTGCGAATTGTCACTTGCCACGTCCCCTGTGGTCTAGGCCTTGCGAATTGTCACTTGCCACATCACCTGCCACACCTTGCGGATTGTCACTTGCCACATCACTGGCCACACATTGCGGATTGTCACTTGCCACATCACCTGCCACACATTGCGGATTGTCACTAGCCACGTCACCTGCCACCCACTGCAAATTGTCACTTGCCACGTCACCTGCCACACCTTGCGGATTGTCACTTGCCACGTCACTTGCCACACATTCCGGATTGTCATTTGCCACGTCACCTGCCACACATTGCAGATTGTCACTTGCCACGTCACCTGCCACACATTGTGGATTGTCACTTGCCACGTCACCTGCCGCACATTGCGAATTGTCACTTGCCACATCACCTTCCACACATTGCGAATTGTCACTTGCCACATCACCTGCCACACATTGTGAATTGCCACTTGCCCTGTCACCTGCCACAATTTGCCGGTAGTCACCTGCCTGCTAAGGTGGTGTTTTGCTTTTTTCTTGCTGTGTCCCTGCGGTCTAGGCCTTGCGAATTGTCACTCGCCACGTCACCTGCCACACATTGCGAATTGTCACTTGCCACGTCACCTGCCACACATTGTGAATTGTCACTTGCCACGCCACCTGCCATAATTGTGAATTGTCACTTTCCACGTCACCTGCGGTCTAGGCCTTACGAATTGTCACTTGCCATGTCACCTGCCACACATTGCAGATTGTCACTTGCCACGTCACCTGCCACACATTGTGGATTGTCACTTGCCACGTCACCTGCTGCACATTGCGAATTGTCACTTGCCACGTCACCTGCCACACATTGCGAATTGTTACTTGCCACGTCACCTGCCACACATTGTGAATTGTCACTTGCCCTGTCACCTGCCACAATTTGCGGATAGTCACTTGCCTGCTAAGGTATTGTTTTGCTTGTTTCTTGCTGTGTCCCAGACTCCCAGAGTCAGGCAGCAGAGAGATAATGTAATCTCTCTGCTACCCACACTGCCTGCACAGTGAGGGCGGAAGTTACTGCAGGGATGCAGGGCGGTGAGAGATGATCTCATCTGTCTGCTCCCCCCACCCCCGGATAGCTGATTGGCCAGCTGTGCACTCACGCTGAGCCGCCCACACACTGACGCGGCAGCCTGTCCCGCCCGCCCACAAACCGCGTGGACCGCCCGCAAACCTCACGGAGCCACACGCTATCTCATCTGCCAGGCCTGCAACAAATTTCTCGGGGGTGTCAATTGCTCCGTTGCCCCCCCCCCGGATCCGCCCCTGGCCCCCTATGCCTTTTAGCCTTGAAAATTGTCAGAATTTAGTATCAAGACCAATGCTTCTAAGCTACTTTCTCTTGTAAGCCACAGCTCAAGTGTATCTATAGGCAAAACCTTTTTTTATAGCATGGGGAAGAATTAGACCCTCTGTAATGTTTTTATTGCTGTCTGTATACCCACTGGGGGGGGACTCATTTGTTCTGGTTACCATTGTTGCAGAAAAGGAAAGTGAGAAAAAAGGGCAAAGTTTTTCAGAGGAAAGGGTGGGAATACCTTTTCTGGGATAAACTGTCTTAGAGGGAAATTCATCTCATGTTTCCTCCATCTTCCTGTTGCTTCCTCTGTGGCAGTAAATTAAGTGAAGGGACATTTCCCAGTGATAAAGCAAAAATTACACTGACAAGGATTTTAACCCTTTCCTACTCTAAAATTTGTTTTGGTTTTACATACAGTTAAGTTTGGGTCCTGTGTGAGACAGATGCACTAAAATCCAGTTGTTATAAGCTGCAGGTTAAGGATAGTTTGGGTAAAAATAAAATGTCTCAAAGACATAATGGCTATGCTATGCAACCAAAGATAAATCATAGACTAAAGGCATGTACTGTACAAAAATTCAGGAAATGTATATGTATGAATGCTAAGTGTGTATTTTGCAGAGGCATGCTTTTCTGAACTCTTACCACTTCACTATCCTAGAGTTCATTAAAGAAAGACAATGAACCTTATGAACCTTATATAGACATATTGTTCTCATTACTGCTAGAATCAAATTCAAGACTGGCCAATTTAAGGTAACTTACTCAACATGATGTAAGTGTAACAACCCACAGTAATAACGACCGCCTGCAGAGAAAAGACAGGTGGCACAAAAGAGATTAGTACTTTGCTCAACTACATCACTACACAAACCACATTACAGGTTTCAATTTGTTCCACATTTGTTAAAGGTTGACCCGAGTCTGTAAATGGCTGAATTTTTCTACATCATGTAATAAATGGTGATGAATAGCTCTGGTTCACTAATCTTATAAATGAGTATCCCGTGCATGAAAGCACATGCTTTTTATGACATCCAGCTGATTGTAAGAAGAAAAAAAAACAGTTGAAAGAGAAATGGTAAAATTATGATGATTATGATTAGAAAAAGCACAGCAACATTGTAGATAACTAACGAATGCCATACATAAAGTTGCACTTCACAAGGCTTCCCACTACATGGTGGGGTTGATTTACTAAGACTGGATAGTAAAAAATACAGTGCAGCTCTGCATAGAAACCAATCAGCTTCCAGGTTTTTATTGTCAAAGCTTAATTGAACAAGCTGAAGTAAGAAGCTGATTGGCTACCATGCACAGCTGCTCCAGTTTTAGCGAATCTCCCCCAGCGTGTCTAGAAAAAGCATTGTTCTAAGTGATTAGGTTGGTCATGCACAGAGTGATATTCAGGTAACTTGCATTTCCGAGAAAAAAAGATCATTATTAGCAGACCCTTTGTTTATCTCAGGATAAGTTACATTACTGAAAGAAATATGGGGGTTGCTTTGGATGACCTCCATCAGAAAATGCTGGCTGCCTCAATGTTGTGCTGATCTACTGTTTGTAATTCTTTCTGAGTTCTGAGTCGCTGGCCTGGGACAAGTAAGAATATTAGGAAAGTTAAAAGATCAGAAGAAAAGTCAGAAGACTTTATCTAGATGCTTGTTCTGGGTCAGTAACACAGATTATTGAAAAAATAAGCATGCAAAACAAGCATTTTCAAGGAGAGGTCATCCATTGCAGTCTTCATATTTGTCTCATGACAGGTTTCACAGTAGGAGAGTTTTCAACACTTAGAATAAGTATGTACAGTACATCCAATAAATAATATATACCAAGCAAGCTCTCCATGTAGGAGTATAAATGGGAGCCTCTTATCTCATCGGAGATCAAAGCATCAACCAATGATTTTTTCAGCATGTCCAGCTGACATTCCAGTAGATGGAATTCTTCTGATTTAATTGTTCTCTGATCATAGATTTTCATTGATACAAGCAAAATGGTGTCTGGGTTTCTGCCATATTACATTTGAGGAGAGAATGTCATACCAATTTACCTCATAACTTGAAAGATAAGAGTGCCCTCTTAGGGATTAAATCCTTTATTGTTGAGGGAAAAAGTCCAATTATATGCATTGAAAGTCTTTTGGAAAACTTCATTGCAGATTCTAACTCGCTTCCATTGCTTGCTTGCTTGCTTGCTGTGGATAGGGAAACAGGCCATTGCTATAACTTCCTCAAATCAGCTGATAAGTGGGAATACATGCTTGCTATTACCACCAGCTGTTATACTGCATAAACTACAAACCCACAGGCCAATGTATACTTTACAGGCACCAAACTCCTACCTGATCAGCCCAAAGGAATCATGGGAGTCCCACAAAGATACAAGGCTGTTTTATTATATATTATTAGGTTAGAAAGTTTGGATATTGATACAAAGTTGTATAAAAACAATGATTATCTTATTCAGTAAAAGTCAATTAATAAAAAGTAATCTTCAAGAAAAAACTTCCCCCTCTGGGTGATCTATGTACATTGCAAGGATTTTAACAAACTTTGTTACAGATTCCTACCTTTTTGTTATTCTGAAGAAATCACTGTAAGTTTCTCTGTGTCTATGTGTAGAGTGAGTCAAATGGAAGTGTTTTTATAATTATCAACCAGCTGCTACACCTGCAGCGCTCTGAGGAAAATTGCAGGGTCTGCATCCTGTTGGACATGATTTCCTATTTGGAATATCTCACCAAAAATGACATTTGCAGGGGATGCCTGAAATCTGACTTGTATCTAAGTGCAGCCTTCTGGGAAAATTAGTGAGGCAATCATAGAGGCAGGAAATTATGTTTCTGCAGGGCGTTCTGTACACACTCTTTGTACCAAACACCTCCATGTAACCATATTGCATAGAAAATTACAGAGCTGTAGATTGGATGTTTAATAACATTCAATTACAATATAACTTGTGTCGCAATTGTATATGCTATATTATTTTTTTTCGATTTAGCTTCTTTTTTTTTTGCTCGCCCCCCCCCCCCCCCTTTTCCCCTGCCAGGCTATATGCTAAGATTAGGGTCTGCTATAGATTTTTAATTTTGGCATGGGTCTATATGGACTGGGGGGGTAGGGTGAACCCAGCGCCATTTTTTTCTTATTTCTTTCTTTCAATAGCCGGGTGTCGGCAATTGCAACGGCAAGTCAATTTAAATGTGATTTGACTGATTTTTATTTTTTTAGAAATGCCATTTTTGCTGCAGCATGTTCTATATAAGCTACAGATGTGCCACTTTACAAGCAGACTAGGGGGACGCCCCAGGCACTATATTTAAAAGTTTTTTTTATTTTTATTGTTGCACTGTAAGCATCAATAACCGGTTCCCGACCGGCGCACGCCGATGTACGTTGGCAGAATGGCACAGCTGGGCAAATGGGCGTACCTGTACAGCCATTTGAATTCCCCGCCGTGCCTTTGCGTGCGCGCCGCTGGGAGCACCGTGAGTTGGGTCGCGGGTCCCGCGGACTTGTTTGCCGCGGGTATACCCGTGATCGCCTCACGGAGAGGACGAACACTTAGATGCTGATGTAAACAGCATCTCCCCGTCTGCTGGATCTCTGCTCCCTGTCATCGGAGCAGAGATTAGTGACGTCACACACACAGCCCATCCCCCTACAGTTAGTAATCACTCCCCTAGGACACACTTAACCCCTCCCCGCCCCCTAGTGGTTAACCCCTTCACTGCCAGTGTCATTTACACAGGAATCAGTGCATTTTTAATCGCACTGATCGCTGTATAAATGACAATGGTCCCAAAAATGTGTAAAAAATGTCCGACATGTCCGCCATAACGTCGCAGTCACAATAAAAATCGCTGATCGCCGCCATTACTAGTAAAAAAAAAATTATCGCTTATTGCGATTTTTTTTTACCAAAAATATGTAAAAGAATACGATCGGCCTAAACTGAGGAAAAAAATGTTTTTTTTATATATTTTTGGGGGATATTTATTATAGCAAAATGTAAAAAATAATGAGATTTTTTTCAAAATTGTCGCTCTTATTTTGTTTATAGCGCAAAAAATAAAAATCACAGAGGTGATCAAATACCACCAAAAGAAAGCTCTATTTGTGGGAAAAAAAGGACATCAATTTTGTTTGGGAGCCACGTCGCACGACCGCGCAATTGTCAGTTAAAGCAGCGCAGTGCCGAATCGCTCTGGTCAGGAAGGGGGTAAAATCTTCCGGGGCTGAAGCGGTTAACATCACTGTTCCTTTAAAAAATGATAATTAAAAAAAAAATCAAAAAATTTGCATTGATACATGTCCTCCAGGGCAGTACCCAGACACCCATGCCACTTTTATGGCCAATTACTTGCATATAAGCCTTCAAAAGGAGCACTTTTGGTTTTCGTGTTCAGCTTCCAAAGACTTTAATGGGGTTTGCCGTTCGGGTCAGAACTTTTCCCCTGTTTGGACATCCTGGCTGGAAACTGAACGGGGGGGGGGGGAGACCATCTCTACACTTTAATTTTTAAGATGAATCTTAGACCTAATCTCTGAATCCTAACTTTAATTCTGACCCTAACCCAACCTCTTACCCTACCATTATCCTGGCTCTCAGCAATACATTAACACCAATAGTTCCTACTTACCTTTTTTTTTTACCAAACGTATTGCATCATCCTTTGTCAAGTTTGGAATTAGTGCCAAATACTACTCACTTTATCCCTCCAATTGATTTTGATAAGGTATGGGGGCTTCATATTTTTAGATGCAAAGCCTAATATGCTATCTTTTTCACTTTACTGATAGTATTATGTATGCTTGTGCAATGCTTGCAGGTGTCTAGTTTTCTAAATAATCTAAACAATATAGAAATTAAAAGTGGATTTAGAAGTTAAAGCTGAAGCTAAACAAATATTGTTTCATTACAAGAGTCCTGTGCATTCTTACTTGAATTTTGGGGGTTGGTTTACTAAATGCCAATAGACTGTGCACTTGGCAAAGCACTCTGCAGGTGCAGTTGCTCCAGCACTTAGTAAATAAGGGGAGGCTTTGCTGACTTACATCATCCAATCATGTGCAAGCAAAAATGCTGTTTTTTAAATTTCCCTGCCATGTGATTGGGTATTCTTTGCAAAGTGAAGATTTACCTCATTTATTAAGCTCTGGAGCCAATGCACTTGCAGTGTGCAACTGCACTTTTCAAAGTGCAAAGTCTATTTGCCTTTAGTAAATCAACCCCTCTCTTTGTGTGGTGATGTGTTTTGCAGGCAGTCTGTGGACCCGTGGGATCTCTCCTACAGCTCTGCTGTCTGACGGGCTATTTACAGTGCAGTGATAATGTCGATGCTATTTTTACAAAGTAATAACAGGATTTGAAAAGACATGCAGTGCACACAAAATGATTGACTGTATGTCCTTTTTCTGGCATCTAAGGAGTATGTTTAAATTAAATATGTTATGCCGAAATGTAACTTTAATGTACAATATTTTCAATATTTTTTTTTTTTTTTGGGATGTACGTAAAAAACAAATCAGCTTGATGAAAATATCAAAGTGTATGGATGGAAAACAGACAGCAAAAAATAAATCAATATACCCCACTCCCATACATGTCATGACATACAGGAACGCGCATTCATGCATTCATGCATTCCTGTGCATTATGATGTGCACTGATATGCTACGTAAAGTGCATTGCAACTTACATTAAAATACATGGGGGTTGATTTACTGAAAACTCTCATGCATCAACTACATAGGAACCAATCAGCTTCCAGTTTTTTTCTGTCAAAGCTTAAATGAACAACCTGAGTTAGATTCTGATTGGCTACTATGCACAACTGCACCAGATTTTGTACTCTCCAGTTTCATTAAATCAACCCCATGGTGTCCATTCATATAGTTTCATAGGTTCATAGTAGGTAAGGTTAAAGACAATAGTCCATCCAATTCAATCTGTGTAGGTGTATATGTGTCAGTGTAGATAATCATTTCCATTATCCCTGTATGTTGTTTTCACTGAGATGCACGTCCAAGAATCTTTTAAATATATATATACTCCTTGCTGACACCACTAATTGGGGAAGAGAGTTCCACATCCTTATCACCCTGATAGTGGAAATCCCTCTATACAGCTTAAGGTTAAACTGCTTCAACTCCAATCTCATTGTGTGGCCTCGTGTCCTCTTACACTCCCTGAGATTGAAAAGGTTTCTTCCTACGCTGGGATCACCATTGAGGTATTTATATATTGCTATCATATCTCCTCTCAAGCATCTCTTCTCCATACATTTAGTGCTTGTAGTTGTAATTGAAGTCCTCTAGTCCCCTTATTCATTTTGTTGCCCTTCTCTGGATTCTCTCCAGTTCCAGCACACCCTTCCTGAGGACTGGTGACCAGAACTGGACAGAAATGTTCCAGATGTGGCCAAACCTGAGTTTTATGAAGTGGTAGGATTTTAGTTTTATCTCTGGAGTAAATCCCCCTTTTTATGACAAACAGTATCTCACAAAAGTGAGTACACACCTCTCATTTTTCAAAATATTTTATTATATCTGAAAAAATTATACTTTGCTACAATGTAAGTATTGAGTATACAGCTTGTATAACAGTGTACATTTTCTGTCCTCTCAAAATAACTCAACACACAGCCATTAATGTCTAAAGCGCTGGCAACAAAAGTGAGTACACCCCTAAGTGAAAATGTCCAAATTGGGCCCAAGGTGTCAATATTTTTTTTGGCCACCATTATTTTCCAGCACTGCCTTAACCACAGCTTGCCACTGGAGTCCTCTTCCACTCCTGCATGATGACATCATGGATCTGGTGGATGTTAGAGACCTTGCGCTCCTCCACCTTCCATTTGAGGATGCCCCATGGATGCTCAATAGGATTTAGGTCTGGAGACATGCTTGGCCAGTCCATCACCTTTACCCTCAGCTTCTTTAGCAAGGCAGTGGTTGTCTTGGTGGTGTGTTTGGGGTCGTTATCATGTTGGAATACTGCCCTGTGGCCCAGTCTCCGAAAGGGAGGGGATCATGCTCTAATTCAGTATGTAACAGTACATGTTGGCATTCATGGTTCCCCCAATGAACTGTAGCTCCCCAGTGCCAGCAGCACTTATGCAGCCCCAGACCATGACACTCCCACCACCATGCTTGACTGTAGGCAAGACACACTTGTCTTTGTACTCCTCACCTGGTTGCCGCCACACACGCTTGACACCATCTGAACCAAAAAAATTTATCTTAGTCTCATCAGACCACAGGACATGGTTCCAGTAATCCGTGTCCGTAGTCTGCTTGTCTTCAGCAAACTGTTTGTGGGCTTCTTGTCCATCATCTATAGAAGAGGCTTCCTTCTGGGATGACAGCCATGCAGACCAATTTGATGCAGTGTGATGCAGTGTGCATGGTATGAGCACTGACAGGCTGACCCCCCCCACCCCTTTAACCTCTGCAGCAATGCCGGCACTCATATGTCTATTTCCCAAAGAGAACCTCTGGATATGATGCTGAGCACATGCACTCAACTTCTTTGGTCGACCATGGCAAGGCCTGTTCGAAGTTAAGCCTGTCCTATTAAACTGCTGTATGGTCTTGGCCACCATGCTGAATCTCTGTTTTAGGGTCTTGGCAATTTTTTCAGATTCTCAGAGAGTTCTTTGCCATGAGGTGCCATGTTGAGCTTCCAGTGACCAGCATGAGAGAGTGAGAGGGATAACACCAAATTTAACACACCTGTACATACATTCACACCTGAGACCTTGTAATACTAACAAGTCACATGACACTGGGGAGGGAAAATGGCTAATTGGGCCCAGTTTGGACATTTTCACTTAGGGGTGTGCTCACTTTTGTTGCCAGCGGTTTAGACATTAATGGCTGTGTGTTGAATTATTTTGAGGGGACAGCAAATTTACACTGTTATACAAGCTTTACAAAAATGTGAGGGGTATACTCACTTTTGTGAGATATTGTATGTGTCAATTCATTTCAATAGAAAACACATCAGGCATTAGACACACCAAAACGAAAGGATATAAATGAGCCCCTGGTGGGCATCTTAAAATGTGCCTGAATTCACCCACTTTGTTAAATAGGCACTATAAAATTGAATTGATTCAAAGATTTATCTGAATGCCATTTTGGGTCATGAAGGACATTTTCTATTCTAATAGGCCAAACAACAACAAACTTCAAATGATTTTCTTTTATGCATGGGGGATTTTAGGATCATTTATTTTATACAAGTTGAACATAATGCACACCAGTTTGTTCCAAACAATAATTTAGCTATGCACAATGTGAAAAACATTTATTACAATAACTTGAATGCATCTCCTCTCAAAAGAATATACTGAGCTGTAGAATTGTGTAGCTCTCGAAAGGTAAACATTAAAAGCCTTTATTTGTTCTGTTTTGAAAAAACATTGCACAGAAGTTAGCTTTGCATTTCTGGAAATCTACATAGTCTTCCCTGTTTTATCCACTTGAAGTCATTGACTGATGAAATTGATTGACAGCAATGGTATAGCAATAAACGCCATTAGAATTGCAAAGATGGAGATGAGATTGCTGAATGTCTGTGAAGACTGACATCTCATGCAAGGCAATTGATTTTGAGCCTAAGTTGGTGTCAAGGAGTGACTGATTACATAGCGCTATATGGCATAGCATGGAGAGCATGCATTGACATCCTTTTATGACCATCTTTGTCACTGCATGCTTTTGGGTGGCTTCATATCTACAAATGTAAAATGTCTTCTTTACACTTTGTGATGATGTGCCATATTCATTATTCATTTGCTGGAGTTTTTTGGTTTCATACCTATCAGCCCTGATATATGCCATCTACCTACATTTCATTTTAACATACACAATAGGTGGCCATACAATTAACAGACAGAGTAGGCGTAATACTAAACCCAGGATATATCTGCTAAGAAAATAGAATACGCTATGGCAGGTGCCATCAATGTACTACAAGGTGGTTCGTGACAAGTGGCTTGGAATTCACAAATGATTTGTCCAGAGTTGTCCACTTCATCTTTTTATTGCCTACCTGATAATTATAACTCTGAACACCCGCCAGGATTACTTAATCTATTAAAATGTTAAACATTAATATCAGGGAAATGTCTGACTGTTATATTTCTCTATTGTGGCTTGATCTCACATGCTATTTTTGGAGAGATCTCAAGTTGGCAAAGTTGGAAGGGCCTGATGAGAGCTTATGTTGTCCCTTTATGCATGTTTGCACTAATTTGCTACATGGGTGCCAAATGTCTTAGTCAAAATTCCTTATAGACATTTCTAAAATGATATCTAGACCCTGTAACTAGCTTCAGGGGTTTATGATACCCATCACACTCACTAATCACCCTCCTTTTGAGTTTTGGAATAGTGTAGTAGTGGAACTGATGCATAAATTACTGATGAACTATTCATACACTTACATTAAATAAATACTTGTAATTACTGATGTGACTATAAAGCATTTCTTTTTTGTTTCATACATTTTTATTGAAGTTTAAGAAGCATACAAATAACATATCAAACTTTTTGACATTAATATGACCTGAAATAACAAATTGGATAGTATGAAGAAGGAACAAGAAAACACGTATACAGAAAAGCATTATTATTTGTGTCAGAACATATCTATTGGTTGATCCATATTACAAGGTTACCATAGAAAATAATTGATATATTGATGTCTGTAAAGAGTCTTTGCTTGAGTAAATTATGGGAAGATAATTATAGCTATAGAAGTGTCTTAGCTCGATTATGTTTTATGAAGAATAGCACGAGATGTAACGGAATAATAGGAATGGTCATAATTGACAGGAGAAGGGGGAGGAAGAAAAGGGAGGAGTAAGGAAGGGGATACTGGGAATTTCTATCTCTCCACGCAAGTCATATTAGGCAAAAATAGTGGTTTATTGGATAAAAAGTTTGTTTTGAGGTGAAATGGATGGTTCCTGTATACATTGATATCACACTAGGGACCATAAAGATGGTAATTGGGCTGAGAGTTAGTTGGTTTCTATTTCTATCAAACGTTAATGCTATGAAGAGGTCAACTGTCATTCTCTGAATATGCAGATGTTGTCTTAAAGGGGTTGTAAAGGTATAAATTTTTTCACCTTAATGCATTCTATGCATTAAGGTGAAAAAACTTCCGATAATACCGCCGCCCCCAGCCCCCCCATTTTACTTAGGTAAAAGATAAATACTGCGCTTACACTGATTGAGGAAAAGCTGCGACTAGAAAGTAGTAAGCTGAAAATGGTATAAATCAAAAAGGGAAGTCGCGCTAAAAACTAAAGTGAGGAAAGGCAAATGCCTGAAAAATAATGTGAATGTGGAGATTAAATGTGGGTCATTGACTAGAAGTGTCAAACACTGTAATAAAAACTAAAAATAAAATTACCCTTAAGTGAATAGAATATAAATGAAAAATAATTGTGTATAAGGCAAAAAACAAATATTGCTTATCGCAAACAATAAACAGTATATACCTCTAGTGTCTATATATACATTGATACAGCTTAACTGTAGCCACAGAGCTAAACCTTAGTGGTATAACACAATAAGAAACTAAAAATTCAATAAAGAGAGTCCATGATTCAAAGGAGCAATATTAAATGAAGTCCATCCATATAACTTTGACATGCATAGATTAGAACCGATCTCCAGGTGTTCTGTGAGGTAATGTGACAGGATCTCACTGTGATAGGATATAGGTGCATAGATAAACCTCCACCTCCAAGAAAAAATTGCTGCCTCTTACCAGATGGGAATGGTCTCTAAATTATAGGAGACCCAGGAGGCAGATGGTTGTACCCCAACCAGGGATCCTTAAGCAGGCACTCAGCGTACGGGACCGCTCCAAACAGCCTCAGCATTTAGGGAAATGTTGCCATGTAAGAAATAAATTGCTCCACATAGTGTGAAATCCAGCGATTTATTGAATAAAAGATATAAAAGTTGCACTTACAAAAGCATCGTAAATTGCAGGCATGTAGATATGAAAGCCGGCCGGCTCCAATAAAAAACCCGTGTCCTACGAGTCTGTGTGTCGCGGTGTCGTCGGGACGTAGCTCCTCCTTTCCCCCATTTTACTTACCTGACACCTCAAAAGTATTCCGCTCGCTCCCGACATCCATTAAGCCGCTCAGCCTGGCTGCTGATTGGCTACAGTGGATGCATCGAAAGCAGCGCAGCCATTGGCCATTGTCAATCACATCCAATGACGCGGGGGGCTGGGGGGCGGAGCCGAGTGATACAGAGAGCGGCTATAGCCGCCGGCTGTATCACGGGAGCTCGCATTAAGGTGGTTAGTTATTGCGGGGAGGAGCTGAAACAGCCGCCGAGGGACCCCAGAAGAGCAGGTTCGGGGCCACCCTGTGCAAAACGAGCTGCACAGTGGAGGTAAGTATGACATGTTTGTTATTTAAAAAAAAAAAAATTAACTTTACAACCCTTTTAAAGTGTTGCCAACAGTACCATGTTGATGTAAATTTGGATAACATTTCTTGTGAGATACTGATGAGTTCTTCAATTTTTTCTATGTTGTTGAGTCTGCAGTACCATTCCCTTTTTCATTGGGATGGTAGAAGAACGCCAATGGCAAGGTATGCAGTCTCTGGCCACGTTTATCATAAACATTGTTAGTGATTTGAGGTAACGCTTTTTTGGAATATTAGTATGATGAAGCAGGTATTGTGAAATTCTCTTTGTAGTGACTGAAAGAATAGTGTCGTGTACCAATTTCCAAAAGAGTTGGATCTTGGGACGCGACCACCAGATATGTATCGTTGATCCACCCTCAGCTTCACATTGCCAAAATCTATTGGGGGTCGTGTTAGAGAATTTGTTAAGTAGAGCATTTCATGCTGCTGAAGGAAGAGGTAAGATAAGGCAGGATGGCACAGTGGACCCAGGATCAGATGTAAGGCAACAATATCAGTTGGTTCCTGGTATATAATTAATTTCAGTTGTTAACATATTGTAAATATGACATTGTACAACTTAGTATTCTTGCATGTTACTAATCTTTGAAAACTTAATAGTATGAGCCAGGATATACATTTAAAAGCATACTTAAAGACACATTTGCCTACAAGCTCGACAATTTGTTTTAAATGTGTTGACTAAACAAATAACTTATTTTGATGTAGAGCATGTGAAAAACCATCCTATGTCTCATGCTATATGAATATTGACAAGCAAAATTGTCAAACGTTAGTCAGGCCTAATGTATATATACTCATTCAGTCACAAGTTGACTGCTTTAGCATGCACATCCCTTTAATCATTTACAATTTCAGCACATCCTTGACATCTGAAATATTTTATGCTCAGAATGTGTCTCTAAATTTCACACTTTAGAAGCTAATATAATATGACAATACAGGAGTACGGAGAGAGTTGTCACCCCATAACTGAACATACCTGGACAAATATTGTATTTATGGTGGGATCACCAGGTACTGTTTTTTTATTAAAAGTTAAAAAAGATTGAAAGCAACATTTGGAGTAATATTTAAATTTTAAAGCATATACGAGATTTTAGTAATTGAGTTTAGATCTACTTTAACCGCTTCCGGACCGGCCCACGTACATTTAATGCGGCAGGGTCGCCCGGCTGCGCAAAATCACGTACCTGTATGGATTGGACTTAGCGGTAACCAATCCAACAGCCACGATGGATGCCATGACCTGACGATCGTTCACAGGAGAGATGGATCAGCCATCTGCCTGTGTAAACAAGGCAAACGGTAGATCTGTCAAGAAGAGAAAGAGAGATCTTGTGATTCGGCTAAGCTTTTCCTCCTTTTCCTTTAGTGTGACACTGCCCCACACAGTTAGTAAGCACCTGCTTAGGGAACATTTAACCCTTTGATCGCCCCTGTTGTTAACCCCTTCCCTGCCAGTGCCATTTATACAGTAATCAGTGCATTTTTATAACACTGTATTGGTGTAACTGGTTCCCAAAAAGTGTCACTCAGTGTCAGATTTGTCCAACATAATGTCGCAGTCCAGCTAAAAATCACAGATCGCCGCCATTACCATTAAAAAATATTTTTTACCAAAAATATGTAGAAGAATACATATTCGCCGAAATTGATAAAGAAATTTGTTTTTTTTTTGGATATGTATTATAGCAGAAAATAAAAAATATTATTTTTTTAAAAAAATTGTCTGTCTTTTTTTGTTTATATCGCAAAAACTTAAAAGCGCAGAGGCGATCAAATACCACCAAAAGAAAGCTCTATTTGTGAGAAAAGTTTGTCAGTTAAAGTGACATAATGCCATATCAGAAAAAAGGGCCTGGTCAGGAAGTGGGTAAACCTTACACAGCTGAAGTGGTTAAAGCAATAGGACAATATAATGTTAAGTGTCAGAAATGCTCTAAATTACATATTACAATCCTAATGAAATATGCATCATACGAACAAGCTCCTCCTATATCCTGCTACATACTACCAACATCAATAAAAAAAAAAAGATCGTCTAGAAGAATTTCTGCAGATATTAGGATAATAAATCTGCCAAGGTTTGGTTTAAATCAGGTTAGTTGAATCATGCTTAAAGCCTGCCAACCCCAAACTTAACATTGGACCCCACTGAAGTGTATGGAAGGCAAATCTTGTTAGTTTGTTCAGGTCATTTTCAAAGCTAAAAGGAAAGCTTTTGTCAAAAAATTGGAGACATAAAGCAATGCAAAATAATAAAAAAAAAAATGCTGTACAGTCAAGAGGGGATCTTCACATGCAGCTCAAAGGGCAGCATTGAAAATGCTAAATGTTTCAAATAACACGCTTGGAGATGCTGTAAAGCTGTATGTAGTGTTTTACAATTTTTACAGTTAGCTGGAGTTCTTTCTAAAATTCCAGACAGACACTTAACCAGACATTTAGCCTGGGTGGCCAGGAAATGGAGGGCAGTAAGCTTGCTGTTCCTCTTTTCTGTAACAGACTAGGACACATTTGAAACTGGAAGGGTACCTTGAAAGGGGGTGGGGGCAACAAAGCTTCCCCCCTTGCAAACAACTCTTTCCCAGTACTGAATAACAAGGGCCTCCTCCCCAAGTTAAATGCTACAAGAAGGTGGGATGATATTGGGGGACTTACAGTGGAATATGGAAGCTCCATTTTTGTAAAGAAGTGGCCAAATATCCACCCCTCCCAGAAGAATAAGCACAGGGGAAAATTAGTACCCCTTACCCATTTCCACAAAGGGTTAAACATAAATAAACACTGAAAAAGTCCTTTAGTTAAAATAAAACACAAACTAAATAAAACTAAATTTTAATAATGCTCTGTCAATAAAAATCCAGCAATGTAATACTTGTCAGTCTTGATGATTCATCACTCGCAGGTGTGTACACATCACACTTCCACCACTAAATGACAGATTCCCTGGTTGCTGTAAAATACGGTATATAGCTGACAATCCTGGCTGATGTCATTGACCAAATGTGGTCACAAACCAAATTTGACCAATGACATCTCTGGGATTCCCAGCTATTAATTTACTTTAGCGCAACTGGGGAATCTGTCATTTAGTGGTGACAGATAATACCACATTGTAAAATTGACCAACAGCAGGACATTTTCATGAGTGAGAATTGGACAAAATGTACTGTTGACAAAAGAACACAGGCAGATGTTTTATTTCAAGAATTTAGAGACTGCATACAACCCAACAGTGTAAAATTGGCCAAAAGCAGGACAATTTAAAATAGGCTTAAATTTGTTAGAGACAAAGAGAACAGATAAGGGTTTTACTACAAGAATTAATATGCTGCAGAGTAAAAAATTGCTGCAGAGATACTGCAGTGTAAAAGTTCCCAACAGCAGGATTGTTTTAATCAGAGATAATAGGTCTAATTAGTTTATGCCTAATTTTATTTTATCTCCAGGGATAGAGGAGCATTTAGCTTTCAAACAATGCAACTGCATGCTGCAAACAAAAGGCAGCTCCAAAAACAGATGGTCAGGAACTAGTGAATGCTGTGTTTTGAGCACCTCAAATTAAAAAAAAAGATCTATCAACATGAGAATAAAAATTAAGAAACAGACAAAGGTGAAGAAACACCAAAAAACCCTGAAATGAAAGCCCTATTTTTTAAAGGAAGCCTTGTACCTGAAAAAGGATTAGCCCATGAAAAGGATCCTATCAACACACAATAAAAACCAACATGTCCCTCCCCAAAATAAGTGAAAAAAACAAAATAATTACCTCTTAAACAAAAGCACACTTTTTTTTGGGAAAATAAATATATAAAATAATAAATAAACAGAAAAAATAGACAAAAACCCAAAAATACTGCCCCCTGAAACACAAGTCCGTATTTTTAAAAGAGAAGTTCAGAAAGAAAAAGAAAAAACGCAACGGACAGGGCAAAAACTAAAAGTGACAGCTGACCTTAAATCAACCACAGAATAAAATGAAAGACACATAAGCCCACAACTATAAGAAAAAGTATTGGTTCTGCTCATCAGCATTTTCAGTTTCCTAACATCCTAATCTGTCCCAATGCAGCTTGTCAGCCTTCCTTTTCCTTTTCCTACAGCAACTCTCAAAACTCAACGCTATGGACTCTTTGACCCCCACTTTTAAAGTGAGGGAGCTGGATCATAACAAGCCCCCTATTACTTGCCTATTAACCACCCTTTTAAGCCAGATGAGGCTCTGAAGATGCAATTCCATCAATTACCCCAATATACACTGGGGTGGCAAATAACAAACAGACTGGATTCGCCTTGTACTCATGGTAGACCCAAACCACATTGCTAGTGGCAATGTCTTTTCCAGTTGCTATTTTTTTTTTATTGATATATGTCCAAAATTATAAGGTTTAAGGATTGTAAGGTTTAATGGCACACACTTTTCATAATGCAACACGAGGGAAAAAACTACTTTACAGTCAGACATTTTCACTCCCACAATAAAAATTGAATTTTTTAATTTTCAAATTACAAGGTAGACTAAAATATGATAAGCCTACCTTTTACAGCAGCTTTCATGGAGCTGACAGCCACAGCTCTGACAACAAAGCCATTCTTCACACCCTATATGCAAAATGGTCAAAAAGACAGAGAGAAACTGATCAGACACGTAGTATCAAAGGTGCTCAGTAACAACCTTGCGGGATGCTAGAAAGTGATCTAAGCTGGCCGAATTTGACATTCAGGGGCTTACTTAGTTGAATTCAGCTGTCCTGTCTGAACACTACCAAATCCATAAAACTGTTGCAAATGTGAAGATAAAAAATGCACCTTTTCACCCAGCTCTCAATTTGCATTTGCTAAATTATAGTATTTACCACAGAAGCTTTTTCACAAACTCTTGCCTTTTTCATGGAGTACTGTGGCATTTGTTAATTGGTGTTGTTTTCTATAGGCAACTGCATATCTTGTCAGTGTCATACAGGGTTGGTGCCATGGCCACTGTCTCACACACATTCTACCAGGCTGTAAGTAGGGTCAGTTTTAAGGTCTGTCAGTGAATGAGTAAAATATCATGGTAAAAGTACATTTTTTTTAATAATGCCATATCTACTTGACTATGACATTCTAAAGCAGAGCAGAGGATGTGTTTTTTTCAGGAGACTGATGGTTTTCTAAAATTATCTTGGTTTAATGTTATGTGCCCATTTTAAATACAAATGGGGTTTAATTAAATTCTGCTAAGGAAGTATCTAAGGAAAGGTAAACTTTTCACTTGGACATCTTTCTGGAGAGCTGTAGCAATTATGGTAAGAGACTAGCAAAAAAAAAATGCATGCTAATGTTTCTTTTGATGATGTTTGTAAATTGAAATATTATTTAATTTTATATTAAAGTGGATGTAAACCCACTCTCATCCTTTCTAAACTACTGCCATAGTGGTTATCTATAAGGATATACATGCCTCCTGCATGTATCCTTACCTGTAAAATGTCTCCCCTCTGTCTGTTATGAGACCCCAAAAACTGCAGATTCTGTGGGTGGGTCTGTTGTCCAGAGCTCGGTGGGTGGAGTAATGATGTCAGTAGACTCCCATCCACCTCTACACTCCCCTTGTCAATATGTATTTTCTCCTGTGTATTTCTTACACTGAACTCCTGCTATGACCACTAACATCCAGTCAAAACCCAGAAAAGTCACCATATGACTTCAGCATGCCCAATCATGCTGAGGTGTGGAGCAGTCAAGCCTAGGAGAGCTGGAGAAGAAAGGAGGAGGGTATCTGAAGTACACAGAATGTCTCTCTCAGGCTTGTGCATGTGATGTGTAAATCACCTGTCACTCACAGCAAGAGGGAGAAACAGACTCCTAGTTCTCTGTCTGGCCGGTTTTATCTCATTGAAAAAAGATAAGAGGACTGCTCAGAGCTGAATTAACTCTTTGTGGCAAGACTGGGCACAGATGGCATGAAATCCTATACCGTACAAGGCGCAAGCCTTAATTGAAAAGAAAAATTTGGGGTTTAAATCCACTATAAACAGCAATTTCAGGCAAAAAGTAAATACAAGAATGATACTGCTAATTCAGTCTGAAAGGTCTTGCAGCTATGTGATACATGAAAAGAATTAGTGCAAACCTCAGCAACTTCTCTCTGGTCTTCCCTTGGTGCAGAATGGGTGGGTGTGATTTTGCCATCTATATTATAACAGGGGAGACAAGACAGCAAATATAGACCAGACGTGTGGTTATAAGATGACCTTGGGCCCAGAATAGGTGCTGAGGGGACACTAGCAATCAGAAGCAAAGTTAAGGAAGGAAATCTTCCATAAAAAAGGGTAAAAAACAAGCCATGATAGGAGATTCTCTTATTTAGCCTAGAGTTGTAGCAGGGTGCCCATTTACTCATCATGCTCAGATGCAGATGTAGACCCCCTCAAACGCAATATCCCATGATTTCCTGAGTTCCTGGACACACCTAGGGAGTACAAATTCCTCAGCTTTCTTTCCTCAGGATCAGGCCTCAGGAGAGGCCACCCAATGAAGCAGATGTCGCTGGGCAAGTGATCTGCAACCAGCCGCCCTCCACTGTCAGAACTTGTGTGTAGGTAGCTGCGCCAGAGCAAGCAGCTTCTCTAAAAAAAACATTTACTGTACAGAGCTCCTTCCCATTTTCTAGCAAATTAAACCCAGGTCTACTAGGACGGCACCCAATCCCAGGGCCTTGGATCCCTCTAGCTTTTCGCCTTTCTTACCAGATCTATGTTTGAGTTCATTATGATGGTGGATCCTGACTGTTGCAGAGAGCAACACCACTAAAGAACCTGGTGCCACTCACTACAGGACTCTCTTGTGATTCCAGGGTGGGGGGTTGAGCCTTGGCAAAGTCAATAATGAATAGAGCAGGTTTCCAACAGATTCAATCCATTGTCACTCCCAAGAAAAGTCATCAAGTGTCTGCCTGTCTCAGATTCATTACTTCAGTTTTTCTTTTTTTGTAGCTGTCCATAGTTGATATAATATTATAACATTATCTTCAGAGGGTAGTTGGCCGCGTAGGCACAGTATAACCATCAAAGCACTTGTCCAGCTATCTCAGAATCACAAACACCTTGTCTGAGCATTTGCACTAATGGTCAAAGCTATGAGGGAGAGAACATCTGCAAACACCTGAAGTAATGCAGCTTATCAGATGGAAACTGCTAATTGGTTAATGTTTTTAAATCTGTCTGCCCTCATTTCTACTAAAAAGTGTCACTAGTTGTTTTCTCTGTGAACACTGGCAAGCTTTAGATTGGCACCAAATCTGGCAGAAAACATCTGGATCAGCAAATCCTTTATCTAATAGACCATATTACATAGAGGTGGCCATAGACATAAGATATCAATTGGATCCCTACAGATGTTGGAGATTCAACAGAGAAATAACCTTATGTTCATTGCCACCTTACAGATAATCTCTAAACATGACTAAAGTGGCTGTCACGTGCATTTATGTACAACACATACAAATAAATGATTCATTGCGAAAATGTATCTTTAAGTTTAAACTTCTAGTGCAGGAAGAATTTGAAAACATCAGAACTTCTTCTACACTTGACTGGAGGTTCCATGCAAATACCAATTCACTAAGCTAAGTTAAAAAATTGTTTTGTGGGCCAAGAGATAAAGATACTCTTCTATTAAATCATTCTCTTAATGTTAAAGTGTCAATTTGAGTCTATGTTCGTTATTTCCAAAGGCTGACTAACACTAAGACAGCTAAACTATGGGGGGGGGGGTGTTTACAACTTTACCACCAGACCAGCAGACAGACGCAGTGTAAAATGAATCATTGTAGTCTGGAAGCATACTTTTATAGTCAGGTTGAAAATATGACATGCGTCCATCTAGATTAACCAAAAAATAAATAAAATAGAAAACCTCCATATACACATTCTTATACCCACAGTTATTATTATTATACAGGTTTTATATAGCACCAACAGTTTGCGCAGCGCTTAAGAAAATAAAGGCAGACATTGCAGTTACATTACAATTTGATACAAGATGAATCAGTGGGCCCTGTTCATTAAAGCTTACAATCTAAAAAGGAAGGGTCAATTGATACAAAAGGTAATAGCTGTGGGGGATGAGCTGGTGGAGGAAGTAAAACAGTGTTAGTTAGAAGCAGGATAGGCTTCTTTAAAGAGAAGGGTTTTCAGGGATCGTCTAAAGATGGATAGATTAGGAGACAGTTGGACAGATTGGGGTAGGGAGTTCCAAAGGATGGGAGAAGCTCTGGAGAAATCCTGGAGGTGAGCATTAGAGGAGGTGACGAGGGAGCTAGAGAGAAGGAGGTCTTGGGAGGACGAAAGAGAGCTGCTTGGTTGGTATTTTGGGACTAGGTTAGTGATGTAGCTGGGGGCAGAGTTATGGATGGCTTTGTAAATTATTGTTAGTACTTTGAATTTTATTCGTTGGGTGAGTGGAAGCCAGTGGAGGGATTGGCAGAGAGGGTTGGAGGACACTGAATGGTTGATAAGGTGGATGAGTCTTGCAGCAGCATTCATTATGGACTGAAGGGGGGATAGTCTATGTAAAAGTAATCCAATGAGGAGGGAGTTGCAGTAGTCGAGGCGAGAGATAACCAGGGAGTCAATTAGAAGCTTGTTGGTGTCATTAATTAAAAAATGTTGCAGAGGCTAAGGCGGCATGATTTGGATAGGGATTGTATGTGGGCCTGAAAAGACAGTTCTGAGACTAAGGTTACCTCTAGCACCCTGGCATGTGAGGACGGACTGATACTGTAGATGTGCCATTGATCCTGACAGAGAAGTCAGGGGAAGGGGCACGTGGGGGAGGAAATATTAAGAGCTCAGTTTTAGATAGATTCAGTTTGAGGAAGTGGTTTGACATCCAGGTTGATATGTCTGTTAGTAAATAGTGATGCATGAGGAGATTGATGGGGTGAGCTGAGGGGCAGAGAGATAGATTTGGGTGTCATCAGCATATAAATGGTAGTGGAAGCCATGGGAGGCTATCAGCTGACCCAGGGAGGACATGTAGATCAAGAATAGTAGAGGTCCAAGGACAGAACCTTGGGGGACCCCAACGGTAAGAGGAGTTGGAGAGAAGGAAGTGGAGTTGTAAGTGACACTGAAGGTGCGATGAGAGTACTGAATAATGACCGTTGATTTTGGCTGTTAGTAAGTCGTTTATGAGTTTTAGGAGGGCAGTTTCTGTGGAGTGCGGTGGGCGAAATCCAGACTGAAGGGGATCAAGAAGGTTATTCTTAATGAGGTGGTCACTCAGTCGGTTGTAGACTCAATGTTCAAGGAGTTTGGGGGCAAAAGGGAGTAAAGAGATGGGTCTTAGGTTGTTAAGATTAGTGGGGTCTAGTGAGGCCTTTTTTGGTATGGGAGTGACTAGCACATGTTTTAGAGGATTGGGGAAGATGCCAGTAGAGAGTGAGAGGTTGAAGATATGAGTTAAAGAGTGTAGGATAGAGTCAGATGGTGACTGTAGTTTTTGAGAAGTAACAGGGTCCAGGGGGCAGGAGGTTAGGTGGGCGTTAGAAAAAAGTTTAGTGACTTCCTCTATAGTAGCTGGGTTAAAAGAGGGAAGTATTGATTGTGCAGGAGGACAAGGAGTGTAAAGTGAGGGAGATATCTGTAGGGCAGGACAAGGATGAAATTTTAAGATGGCAAAGGTTTTTATGGGAAATAGTTTGGAAAGCAAGGAGAAGGCAGACAATGAGAGAAAGTCACAATAAGGTGGTGATCAAAGAGTGGAAAAGGAATATTGGAGAGGTTGTACGGAGTGCATAGGTAGAAGAATATGAGGTCAAGACAAGTTGCCAACAGAGTGAGTAGAAGTGCTTGTCCATTGCTTTAGGTCAAAAGAGGGGGTTAGGCTCAGCAGCATAGAAGTAGCAGGAGTGTTAAGATTAACAGGGATGTTGAAGTCACCAAGAATGATTGTTGGAATTTCAGAAGAGAGAAAGTAGGGTAGCCAGGCAGAGAAGTCATCAAGGTAGTTTGATACTGGTACAGGGGGGCGATAGATCACAGCAATTCTCAATGAAACTGGAGAAAATAGACAAATAAAATGAGCTTCAAATGAAGAGAGGGACAGAGAGGGGGGTGGATGAAGAACCTGAAAAGTGCTTTGAGGGGATAGGAGGAGTCCAACACCACGCCCTTTCCATCCATTAGGCCTGGGAGAGTAAGTCCACAGGAGGCCACCATAGGAGAGAGCAGCATCAGAAGGAAGTTCAGATTCCTGAATCCAGGTCTCAGTAATTGCAAGTAGGTTCAGGGAGTTTGTGATAAATAGGTCATGGACAGTGGTGAGTTTGTTACAAACAGAGCGGGCATTCCAAAGGGCACAGGATAAAGGGAGGCTGGTTCTAGGCTGAAGAGGAATAGAAAAGAGATTGTGTGAATTGCGGCTGCTATCAGAGGATGGGGGGTACTGAGTATGTTGGCCGAAGGTAAATGATGGTGGTCCAGGATTTGGAGAAATATCTCAAGAAGTTAGAAGAAGCAGAAGGGTGAGAGAGGTGATATGGGAGTGTGACTTATGTGGGGGTACATATCCCAGTATCCTGCAGGTTTTATTGGTATATGGGTTCAGAATTAGCAGGAGCTGATACATGCAGTAATAAGGTGAAGACAGAAGTGAGGGTGACATATAAAAGCTGTGGGGTGGAGAAGATGGGTGAAGGAGAGAGAATTTAAGGAGAGAGGATGCAACTGTGAGAAGGAAAAGTAGGGCGTGCATGATACAGATACAGAGTGGTGAGAGGAAGATGGAATGGGAGATGAAAAAGTTTCATGGAGATTTAGGTCACTTGTAGTCTGTTTAGTGTTCTGCAGAAGTCTGTTGTGGATTTTTGCTATGTGCATTCGCTGAAGTGCTGAGCCGAAGTGTAATACGGTACTTAATCCAATATGAATACTTTATCCAAGATGATAGTTGCCAATGCAATCTGTGCCTGTGCATCCCCTAGAAAAGGCCTACATTTATACTGAGTTTGGGTGGGGGTATTGTCAATTAATTAGTCAGGATTGCATAGGAGGAACACATGGCTAACAGAATGAACTTCTCACACCAAAGGCTGACTACAAGATACAGCAAGAGAGCAGAAGGGTCACAGTCACAAAGATAACAACAGCTCATAATTTAGGTATAGACAATAAGAAAGCAAAATAAACATCACAGTGATATGGACAGAGGTAAAGAATTGAAAGCAGCCTAGATCACCAAAAGCTGACACATACACAGAATTAGCAAGCAGATCCCAGTTTCAATTAAAGGTGGAATATGTGGTTGAGCTGACACATACCTGTGCAGGGGTATAGAAGAGTTGTGTTAGATAGTGCTGAGCCAAAGTGTAATACTTAATCCAATATGATCCAGAAGAAGACAAAAAAAACACTACAAAGCATGGTCCAATTTACTAGGGGGGGATACCTTCCTGATCTCCCAGGAGGCAATTGGATATTACCTGGATTAACTATCCCTGATGTTAATACCCATTAATGTTAAAGTGATTCTAAAGGCAGAAGGTTTTTTACTAATTACTAAAATTCATACATATGCTTCACAAAATGCAATCTAAAAAAGATTTTCCAAAATCAGGGAGATTAGTCGATTCGTCAACACTGAAGATTAAAAAGCAGGAACGGAGAATGAATAGAGAAAAGTCATTCTTAGCTATGTATATCCATGATCAGACATCCACCACAAACAATATAAGCCCCTCACCTCACTATATGGACCTTCTGAACCAACAGACAGGTCAAACAAGCCTTCCCCCAAAAGGGTTAAGAGATGATTGGTGCCTCTGTAGGGATTCCACAGCTACAGGACTACACTGCTCCACATTGCCAACCTGAACTCACAGTGAATGGTAGATAAACTTGTTGCATCATGTAAAATCAATGAGACGTGGATAGTGCTCTCTGTATGGTTTACTGCATTATAATGCTTTTATTGTATAAAACAATTACTCATAAGTAAAGCACTTTTAACCTAGTGCAAGGTATAGATGCATTTCACTTACACGTCTCAGCGAGACAATGAATGGAAGGTGGTTGTGGCTAATGTGATCGGGTCCTCCCACACGCGTATCGATCCAGTGGGCGGGGCTTCATCAGCGGTATGTTGAGGCTCGCACATCAACCCTTTTTTATTGAGCACCACCTCATATATATAAATGGCAAATGGGCGCCGTTGATCCAGCTGGGCTCCCTAATCAGTCAGTCCCCTCTAACTCAGGGTGTGTGAACACACCATTACCCACACCCAGAGAAAATACTGTGTACACATATGATTGTTCTGGATATGATGAAGTTGGTACCCTACCAGGAAATAGACATTATCAAGTCTTCCATAACAAAAGAGGAAAGAACAGGAGGGGGAGAGGTAGAAGGGGTGGTTCTTATCAGTCCCCCTATAGACAATACACGTATAATACACTGTCTAGGGATTACCATGAACCCAGGGAGGATTCTTCTTTTTTTTAGAATAATTATCAGCAGGCACTGGAGCATCAGGGAACTTATCCCAATCTAGGGAAGTTCCCTCAACAATATGAAAATCAAATCTCTACCCATAACCAGTTTTCCCCATTTCAACATCAGGGTCCCCAGAGGTGAGGGGATTTTCATGGATCCTCGAGAGGATTTGGGAGGGGAGCACCATCAATGCCTCCCCTCCACAACAAGTTGCCAACGACAATGGCCAATTACGAAAAAAAAAACTCAGAGAGAAAGGAGAGGGGGCAGGAGAGTTCAAAAGAACAAAACCCCAATAGGAGCTGGGATTTATAATCTTAGTGGGACTCCCTTAACTGATTCGGGATTCAGAAATTCGAGTGTTGGGTGGAGGACTTAAATATGCTCCCACACAAAACCTGAATAAATTCCAAACATATATCAGTGTACAGAAGTACATTAGGGGTCTTAATATTAAGAAATATTTTTTTTTCCAATCCAGTTACCAGGACGGTTCATGTGTCCAAAGGAGCTTACTCTCAACCCTTCATAATAAATCTGTTTTTAATCCCTCTAACCCAGGAGTTTATATATTGATCTTGAGTGTTACAGCTACTACATATTTAGGGATTTTTTTTGTGCTGATTGATCCTCTTTTTTTAGTATTTGATCACCACTGGGTTTTTTATTTTTTTGCGATATAAAAGAAAAAGACTGAAAATTAATGATATTGTTCTACTTTTTGTTATAAAATATATCCAATAACCTCAAATTTGGTCATAAATTTAGGCCAAAATGTATTCTGGTACATGTCTTTGGTAAAAAATTCCAATAGCTGTATGTTAATTGGTTTTGTGAAAGTTATAGCGTCTACAAACGATGGTATATATACTGAAATTTATGCAGCTTTCACTTTCTGACTAAGCATGCTCTGGGGAAGTACAGTTCAATTATAAATAGATAAAATACATAAGCCAACAGCTTGAAATACCTCCAGTGCTCTGTGCTGTCATTTGGATGAGAAAGGAGGTGGGGCTTGCCTCTGAAACATGTCCCTGTTAGCTGTTCCCATCCGAGGTTGACAGTCCGTGTTTCTGGCTTCTTAAAGTGCTAAAATGACTGGGCAGTACCAGTACAAAAAACACCCAACCAACCCTTTTTGGAAAGTATACACCCCAAGCAATTTGCTGAGAGGCATGTTGAGCCCATGGAAGAATTTATTTTTTGTCACAAGTTTTTTAAAAATGACAAAAAAACTTTTTCTTCTTTTGTTTACACAAAGTTGTTGATGAGATATTTCTTGCACATGCCAAGGGTATATGTGGAATGACATCCCAAAGCATATTCTGCTACTTCTCCTGAGTATGGGAATACCCCATGTGTGAGACTTTTTGGTAGCCTAGCTGCACACAAGAGCCTGAAATTCAATGACCCCCTTGAAAGCCTGAAAATGTGTAATTTCCCTTTTTCACTTCTTCACTACCTATCGCAGTTTTAAAGGCCCTGAAATACCAAGATGACCCTTTTTTGGAAAGTACATACCCCAAGCTAGTTGCTGAGAGGCATGTTGAGTCCATGAAAGATTTTATTTTTTGCCACAAGTTTTTGGAAAATGACAAAAAGTTGTCACTTAACCTTCCTATCGGTAATCCCGAATGTGGCTCTGAGTTCATTTTCATTACCATTAGCGTTAACCCCGAGCCACACTCAGGATTGCATTGCAGAATGCGATGTCCCCCCCGCTGTGTCCTCAACCGGATCCTTTGCCCGATGCCCTGTGTTCCGGGCTCCGTTCCCTTCAAGCATTGCGACGCATGGGGGGTGGAGCCCATGGCAAAATCAAAAAGTACAAAAGACATCTGTAAGATTACATTACTGTATCAAATCATTTCACCTCCCTTTTGTCCCTAGTGCTTTGTCCAGTGCCCTGCATGCACTTTTATATTATATATACTGTTCTTTCTGCCTGGAAACTTGAGAATGTCCATGGCATCCAAAAAGTGTCCCTTTTATATCAAAAGTGGTTTTAAACCAGCTAGAAAAAAGCAATAGTAAATTAGAACACTTGCAGAATTGAGCGATAGTGATTCGTGGAGAAATTAATTTTATTATTATTATATTATTATTTTTTATAATTATTTATACTTATTTATTATATTATAATTTATGATTTCGTGTTTCAAACCTTATCATACCCGGGATGTCTACTAGACTCTTGTTTGGACAGATTTCATCACTTGGAGCCCACCATATAGCAAAATGACGTCGGCAAATGGTTGCGATATCCTGACTGGATGTCATATGACGTTGTCAGGATATTAAGCCCCAGGGGCACGCATCGCATCGATCGTTGTTGCGGCGTGTCAGTCTGACACACCGCAACTCTGATCTAGGTAAAGAGTCCCTGACAGAGACTCTTTACCATGTGATCAGCTGTGTCCAATCACGGCTGATCACAATGTAAACAGGAAGAGCCATTGATCGGCTTTTCCTTACTCGCATCTGACAGATGCAAGTAGAGAAGAGCCGATCGGCTGCTCTCCTAACAGGGGGGTCTGCACTGATTGTTTATCAGTGCAGCCCCCCTCGGATGCCTGCCCAGGACCACCAGGATGCTGCCAGGACCACCAGGGAATGCCATTACACTGGACCACCAGGTATGCCACCCTAGACCATCAGGGAAATGCCAATCAGTGCCCAGGCAGCTGCCAATCAGTGCCAATGAAAAATACCTGCCAGTGCCACCAGTGATGCCTATCAGTGCAATATATCAGTGCCACCCATAAGTACCCATCAGTGCAGCCTTTCAGTGCCCATCAGTTCCCAGCAGTGCCACCTATGAGTGCCCATCAGTGCCGCCAATCAATGCCCTATCAATTTTTTTTTTCAAAATTGTTGGTCTTTTTTTATTAATTTAGCAAAAAATAAAAACCGCAGAGGTGATCAAATACCACCAAAATGATAAAAATCTAGTTTGGGTACAGTGTAGCATGGCCGCGCAATTGTCATTTAAACAGTGACAGTGCTGAAAGCTGAAAATTGGCCTGGGCAGAAAGGTGCAAAAGTGCCCTGTATTGAAGAGGTTAAGTGAGTTATTATTAAGAATTACAGGCCTATAATATAAAACACCAAATTTCTATGCAAAACAATGCACCGCTTTGAGATTAAAAAATCTGACATAATCATACCGCCAGATATATTGCTCACACATGGCATGGGTATATGTGGAATTACACCGCAAAGTACATTATGCTGCTTCTTTTGAGTATGGGGATACCACATGCATGATAGTATTTGGAAGCCTAGTCACATACAGGCCCCCAAAAGGGATGTCTCCCCCCGCTGCTTGTAAAAGCAACCAAAAAGCTGCTTAGCCACTAGGATTGCTTTTACATGAAAGCTGACTGCCAGCTGAAAAAACGATACTGGGATGATGCCTGCATCCTGGTATAACCACTCAAATTCACTGGTTCTTGTTGGGGATAAAATATTTGTAATGTTCTTTTATTTCATGCAACCTGTGGGCTGAAATAAAAAAGAGAACCTAACAGATTCCTCCATTCACATCGATCAATGTGGATGAAGAAATCTCTTCCAGAAAAAGTGTATGGAATGCCCACCATTAGAATATACCGCCCTGCATCCACCCACTTCTAATGATGGGCATACATGTAATGTTCTTTTTTTTCATCCAGTATTCTCCATTTACATTGATCAATGTGGATGAAGAAATCTCTACCAAAAAAAAATGAAAAATGTATATGCTGAAGCATAGGAGTGATACGCCCACTGAGCACCCCAGGCTCCCATGCTTGGGCATATACAGCCTTTTTTTAAATGTAATTGTGAAATATTCTCCAGCTGCGTTGCAAGCGCTGATGTATGTATTCTGAGAGCAACACCATGTTGCTGTCAGAATTAACATATTAGTGCTGCAGCTGCAATAAAACACAGTAACAATAGAACATTAACTCAGTAAAATACTTTTTTGATTGAAATCTGTGCCAAAAAAAAAATTGAAAAATATATATGCCCAAGCATAGAGGCGTTTTGACCACTGACTATCCCAGGCCCCCATGCTTGGGCATATACATTCTTTTCTTCTGTAACAACAGAACATTAACTCAATAAAACGACAACTATTTTTGCCTTTATTTAATTTTATATTTTTTACTTTTGAATTTGTTTTTTTTTTACTTTTTTTTTTAACTTATAAAAACTGTAGACATTACAGTCTGTCATTTTAGAAACTCTCAAAATGCGCTAGCCAGTTTCCTGACTATCTAAAATCTTTCGAGACCCTGTGTGAATGTATACCCTAGGCTGTGCCGTGCTGTACACTATACTAATACTTCACTAGTGTGTGGTAGCGGCGGAAGCTAGGACAGGAGGGACAAAAAAAGCAGGTGTCACGGCTAGTTCTGTGTCTGCTACAACATAATTTGTTTGGGGGGGTGGAGGGGCTAAGTTGCATTTTTGGAGACACTATACTATTGGAAACGCTAGTATAGTGCTGATCTGATCAAAGATACTCATCTTTTCAGACACTATACTAGTAATGGAGGTTTATAGTGTGTCTGTGATAGTGTTGCTCGCAATCAAAGGGTTAAACCTGATAATAAATATGTAGTGGGCGATCTGACACTATTTGAGAGTGACACTAATAATACGATCAGTGAACAAATCTGTACACTGTACTAATGAGTCTGGTGACAGGCCAGTAAAAGAGTTACCTAGGGGGTTAAATGTGCCTATCTAGGTGTTTTACAGTGTATGTGTGCTGCTTTGACTCACTGTGACTGATCTCTTCTTTCTCTGAAACCTAAAAGGGCTCCATAAGAGAAGATCTTGTCACTTCCTGTGCCTGTGTTTTGTAAACAGGGGCACATGCTGTCCTGTGATTTGCCAGAACCGATCAGCAGGTCCAAGCCAAAAATCATTGGCTTGGATCTAAAGAATGATTGGTGCTGTGTCAAATCACAGCACCACCAGGCCGGCAGGTGCACACATGCTACCTGCCCATGAGCATGGATCACGTACTTAGTGTGGATTACGTACGTGATCTGGCACAGAAGAGCCGATCTGCCACTGTATAAATAAGTTATGCGGACGGCAAACGGTTAAAAAAGAGCAGAGGAGTTGAAGAAAATTGGGACTACAGATGACATCAGAGAAAGGCTTGTATCTTAAACACAGCTTAAAAGTTCATGGAGGAAAGTACTAGAAACAAGGTGTGTGCAGTTTAAAAACATTTTACTCAGAAGATGCGTATTTTGCACAAGAAACAGCCAAGGCATTTTGGAGATTAAAATATTCACCTTCACTTTAGTAGGTAATGTAATAGTAATACTGAGCACCCCAAAAGGCTATGTGAAAGGGCCAAGGAAGCCATGTTGTGTAGAATTCCTAGGTCAGCCATGACATTTTAAAATGAGAGACCTCTCCTTTTCATAATTTAGCTATAATCTCAAATGTGCAGCTTCATAGTCATGTAACTTGAGTAAACCGTTTTCTAAGGATCTGGACACTTCAAAAGAACTTCAGAATAGCATCAATTGTTCTGCTGACCAATACTTAACAGATAACTAATAAACAGGGATTTGTCAGAGCTGTAAATATCTAATTGAGGCCTTTACAGGAGATCTGGCATGGAACACTGCACTCTGTCAGGGTTTGCTTATCATCTCCAACTCTCCATGTCTGTTAACAATACACAATACACAGTTGATCAGAATTTCCCACTGAGTGAATTAGTATTAGCCATCACAAACCCCCTTAACAGAGATTAACCACTTGCCGACCGCCGCACGAACATTTACGTCGGCAGAATGGCACAGACAGGCAAATGGGCGTACAGTTACGTCCCTTTAAATTTGCCACCGTGTGTCCGCGGGGATACCGGCGATCATCTCATGGAGAGGAAGAACAGGGAAATGCTGATGTAAAGAAGCATTTCCCCATTCTTCCTAGTGACAGGACACTGATCACAGCTCCCTGTGATCGGGATCGGTGATCAGTGTCGAGACACACGTAGCCCATCCCCCCTACAGTTAGAACACATCACTAGGACACACTTAACCCCTGCAGCGCCCCCTCCTGGTTAACCCCTTCACTGCCAGTCACATTTACACAATAATTAATACATTTTTAATCGCACTGATTGCTGTAAAAAGGTGAATGGCCCCAAAATAGCACCAAAAGTTTCCGATCTTTCTGCCATAATGTTGCAGTCACGATAAAAATCGCTGATCGCTGCCATTACTAGTAAAAACAAAAAAAAATTATTAATAAAAATTCCATAAAACTACCGTATATACTCGAGTATAAGTCGAATTTTTCAGGACATTTTTTTGTGCTGAAAGTGCCCCCCTCGACTTATACTCGAGTCAAGCACTTTTCTGCAGCAAAAAATTTCATTTTCCGAACCGACTTTGGGGCCCCGTATCTCAGGGCCACTTGGTGTTAGGAACCCCAAATTTGGTGTGCTAACCCAGTGGAACCAAAACCGGTTCGGAAAATGTCATTCTCTGCTGCAGAAAAGTGCTTGACATTTTCTGAACTGATTTTTGGGCCCTGTATCTCGGGGCCACTTGGTGCTAGAAACCCCAACTTTGGAAATGTTTTGGTGCTAGTTCCACTGGGTTTGCATACCAAATTTGAGGTTCCTAGCACTAAGTGGCCCCGAGATATGGGGCCCCAAATTTGGTCAACTGTGTCTATCTGCAGCAATGTCATTTCGGGACCCTTTGGGTTCAGAGACCCCAAATTTTGGCTGCAGCTAGGAGGCATCTAGGAACCCTTAACTACCGAGTTTGAAGTTCAGGGGACCTATGGCTGCAAATGGGCACAGCGAGGCATGCAAATGGGCACAGTGAGGCTGCAAATGGGCATTGTTGACCCTCTTTTCCACTTACAGTAGCTGTGCATTTCTCACTCTCGTCTTATACTCGGACAATGAGTTTTTCCCATTTTTTTTGTGGTAAATTAGGGCCTCGACTTATACTCGGAACGACTTATACTTGAGTATATACGGTATCCCCTATTTTGTAGAAGCTATAACTTTTGCGCAAACCAATTAATAAACGCTTATTGCGATTTTTTTACTAAAAATATGTAGAAGAATACGTATCGACCTAAACTGAGGAAAAATTTTTTTTTTATATATTTTTGGGGGATATTTATTATAGCAAAAAGTAAAAAATAATGGTTTTTTTTCAAAATTGTCGCTCTTTTTTTGTTTAAAAATAAAAACCACAGAGGTGATCAAATACCACCAAAAGAAAGCTCTATTTGTGGGGAAAATTTGGTTTGGGAGCCACGACCACGCAATTGTCAGTTAAAGCGACGCAGTGCCGAATCGCAGAACCCCTCATAAACCTTCTGTCTAAGTTTAAGTAATTAAGAAGGAAAGCAGATTTCCTCTTAAACAACAAGAACATGCTAACCACCATCAGCCATCAAAAATAGTTTAGCTGGAGTAATTAGAAAATACACATTGCTGTCTATTTTTTCCTGTAGAGTCAAAACTCTGGTGTAGTTTATAACTTCTGAGATAATAACAGTGCAGCCAGAATAATGGACATATTTAACTGTATCAGTTAATTAGCAGCAGACACCACTGTCTGCAGAGGTATCATAGGCAGATTAGGCTCATCACCTCTCCTGGGTGAAATAGCCAATAGCCAACTGATACTTATCATATGTGTATTCATTCAAAAGGTCATTTCAAGTTGGCCAATAATATAAAAGTTACCAGACAGTAACCTGTAGGTATTTCATGAAATGAATACTTATAGAAAACTATATCTGTGGGAGGGCAGCTGCATGTGCATAAACCTGTGACATCTCATCGGCCACCCCTCAGACCTCTTGATTGGTCAAATAATTTCTGTCAAGACCCTCATCATGGACCAGAAAAGAAGGGCTTCATCAACAGTTGAGAGCTCTCCGTCTGCCATCAAAACAAGGAACATCAGGCAAGATCTGTGAGAGCCACTGACCCATCTTATGCTCATTGATTTGACTCTACTAAATGCACAGAACCAGTCCGTTGTTAATAGAGTTGGGCCGAACACCCCCCCTGGTTTGCACCAGAACTCCCAAACATGTAAAAAGTTCAGTCCTGAATCGTGAACCCTATTAAAGTTTATGGGTCCTGAACTTAAAAAACTAAAAGCCACCATTTTGAAGGCTTATATGTAAGTTATTGGCCAACATGTATCAATGCAAATTTTTTTTTTTTTAAATCACTTTTACAGGAGCAGTGATTTTATTTATGCTTAAAGTGAAACAATAAAAATGAAAAATTCTTCTAAATATGGTGCCTGGGGGTCTCCTTACTGTCTGTAAATTTGCGCATCTGTACCATGTATAGAACCTGCTGCAGCAAAAATGAAATTTCTAAAGGAGAAAAAAACGGAATGTGGGTCCCCTATTCAAACCAGGCCCATTGGGTCTGGTATGGATTTTAAGGTGAACCCTATGCCAAAATTTAAAAAAAAGTTAAGCGCCCCCCCACTCCTGAACCATACCAGGCCACATGCCCTCAACATCGGGGGTGCTTTGGGGTGCCAAGTTGATGGGGACAAAGACTGCTTTCTGACAACTTTGGGCTGTGGTTCTGGGGGTCTGCGGGCAGGGTACTTATCAGAATCTGGAAGCCCCTTTAAGAAGGGGGCCCCCAGATCCTGCCCCATGTGAATGAGTATAGGGTACATAGTACCCCTACCCATTCACCAAAAAAAGTGTCAAAAAGAAATAAAAACATATACACAGTTTTTGAAAATTCCTTTCTTAAAAATAAAAAAAAATCAATGTCCCCCGATGTAGCCCCATCATCAATCATGACACCCACCACTACCGCCAGACCTGAAAAAGAAACAAAGCACCCCCTATGTTGAGGGCATGTGGCCTGGTGTGGTTCAGGAGGGGGGAGGGGCGCTCGCTTTTCCCCTGCCCTTTCCTGGCCTACCAGGCTGCATGCTCGGATAAGGGTCTGAAGTAGATTTTGGGGAGGACCCCACACTGTTTTTTTTGAAATTTTTCTATTGCCGACATGCAGTTGTCAGCGAGAATGCCCATTGACAGCTTATGAACTCATCCATTGTTAAGGCTTCCTGGCCCGCTTCTTAATTCACTGTGCCCTGAATGGGCAAAGCTTTGCCCAGTCAGGGCTTAAAATGCACTGTGCAGCGCATAGTGCATTGTGGGGCGCTCAGCTGGTGAACATCCCACCGAGTGCCCCGCTAATTCAGGTGTTCGCTGAATGGGCGAACAGGAGATGTTCGGGCCGAACTTTTTCTAGGCTCGAACTGTTCACCCAACTCTAGTTGTTAAGTATATTAACCTTTAATTCCTTTTTATTTCTCTTGGTTAATTTATAATATCTTTTGTATGAAAATATTTGTTTGCACCATTTTACATTTGCTATTATTAAACAATATTTTGAAAGTGTTAATATTGTCTCTAATGCACTGAGCTTAAGAAAACGCTATCTCTTTAAAGAGCGCTACTATATGGCAAACCTCTGGATATACCTCTCTGTGATGACATTGTGTATTACAGCTGGTTAGCCCAAGTCATAATGTTTATTTCTGATATTGTAAACATTTGATATTTTACAATAAAAATATCTGGTGGCAGAGTATAAAGTTAACTGTGTAGGTAATGAAACCTAATGATGTTTGCTCTCAGTTGGCTTGCACTTAGGTTGTGGTCTTGCAAGCTGAAAAATCTTTGTGCAGGGTGAGGCTGAGAGTGGCATCATTGCATATCAGTGACAGTGCAGAGTGAGTTTGATCAACCATTTGTCACAAGGTGGTGAAGGTGACCGGGGTCTGATGCCCTACAGGTACTGCAAGGGGGAAACAAAAAAACTGCAGAACAAGCTACTGGAACAGGTTTGTTTTATGTTATTGAAATTCATGTGAACATCTCCCTTAATGATTATTTTAACTCTGTTGTCTAAAAGACATTGCATTAACTACTAATCTGTAATGAAGGGTACCCTTTAGAAACCCTGGAACACATTGAATGTTTCACTGTGTGCATCTTCTGAATACAATTTATTCGACACGTTGCACATTTTATGTTTTGCACTTTTAAGCTGTGTTTGAGATACAAGCTTCCTAATAGGACTTGTCTCCTGGAGAGTTGCCTAAAGGGAATTTTCTTATACCAGATGAATCATTAAAACACCTATCAGCATTCATACAAAGTATTCCAGCACCCCACACTTCTATTAATTTATTTCATCAGCAAGAAGAAGCATGGAGGTGAAAGACAAGAGGAACATGTAAGCAAAGACCAGAGTAAGTGCAGAGGAGGGACTTACTTATAATGATGGTGAGACAGAACAGAAAGGGTTCCCAAGAGAGCATCTGGGATAACCAGCAAAAGAAAAGCAGGGGAAAAGATGACACAGCTGATGGGCATGCCATGCTGATGAGTGGACTGCAGGTAGAGGAGATTGTATCATTTAAGCCCATGCAGCAATATGCACATGATTTGGATAAATGTGATTCTAAAAATGTTTTACTATCTTCATCCTATGTACATATATCCTGATAAATAAAAAACATGCAGTTTTCTGATTCACTGACTCTTCTTGCCTCTTCACTTGCTTCTTGTCATCACTAGCGTTAAAGTGGAACTAAAGTTAAAGGGGTTGTAAAGTCAGAAGGTTTTTTATCTTAATGCATTCTATAAAAAAAGGCTTCTGTCTGCATCAGCCACCCCAGCACCCCCTAATACTTACCTGAGCCCTATTTCTCTCCAGCGTTGTCTATGAGTGCCTCAGCCATCCAGGAGTCTCCTCCTGATTTGCTGAGACACAGCAGCCATGCCACTGGCTCCTGCTGCTGTCAAAGTCAGTTAGCCAATCAGGAGAGAGAAGGGGTGGGGCAAAACAGGGGCTCCGTGTCTGAATGGACACAGGGAGCTGTGACTTGCTTCAGGTACCCCAATAGCAAGCTGCTTTCTGTGGGGGCACTCGACAGGAGGGAGGGGCAGGAGAGCCAAAAAGTGACTCAAGAAGAGGAGGATCCGGGGTGCCCTGTGCAAATAAACTGCACAGAGCAGGTAAGTATATTATGTTTGTTATTTTTAAAGAAAAAAAATCGATACTTTACAATCACTTTAAAGTATAAAAAATTGCTATCAGGCAGAGTTTAATGGCAGAACAAACATCTTTGACTTTTCCTACTACAAAACCTCTTTCCCTCTCTGCTAACATTTTTTTTGCACCCTGACTGCCACATTTGCACATGTGGTGGAAGAGCAATGCAACTCTTGTGCACATGTGTGGATGTTACATCATCTGTGGTCAACCAATGGAAGAACAAAGAAGAAGCTGGTCATTGATGGACAAGGGGGGAGAACTGATTACATATTGCAGGGGGGTAGGTCTGCCATAATGTACAAGTATGCTATTTATACTTGCACATTATGACAAGCGTTCTGGGGACATGACGTACATTTATATCCAGTTTAATATTTTAAAGAGACCACATAAGCAAAGTTACAGAGTCTCCTTAAATACATTTTTATCATTTTACTTCTCTTCTCTATGTCTGCAAAAGTCTATGGGTAGTTATATCAGTTCAACTTTATCAAAGTTGTGTTTCCCAACAAAAAAATTTCAGCTCAGATTTTAAATCCATACAGGTAGATTGTAATGTAATTATTTTCATACAACTGTTATTAGGCATGAATGCTTATTGCACACAAAGGCATATAGGTAGCCGTTGAGGGAGGAGAGGGAATACCATCACTATCTGAAATAATTACAAATTATATATACTGTAAATGATGATAAAGCAAAATAATGTGTGAGGCACTGCAAATAAAAGTGCTGTTCCTGTAAAAAAAAAATTGCTGAAAGCAAAACTGGCAGGCATTATGCACAGGACATCTGAGTTAACACGTTATAATGTTATATTTCTGGCCCTTAGTGTGTGTATGGTATTGGGATCTTCTCTGTCCAACATTTCACTCTGCTCTGCATTTTCTATTACTTTTAGTGTGTATATGGAAATGGGAGGTCCACTGGTACTTTCTCTACATGGATTAATTTGTCCTAGAGTAGAAACGTTCAATCTGCCCCTGCATGCATATTTTCTGCAGTGCTGGCTTCATTGCATGCTTATTTCTGTGTTCTAGAAATGAATGATATTTTAAGTTCACAGAAGCATAACTAACAGTATTTACCGTCCTGTCCCAGAAAGCACCGAGAATAGTTTCAATCACGCCTGCCTAAAAGCTCTCCGTTTTACCGTCCAACGTCAACAAGCTTATGCAATGGATGGAAAACATCAAAACCAACTATTTTTAGGGAGATCCAAAATGTAAAAAAAAAAGTTCCCAGGAGTAAATTTGGAGTTAGCTGTTACAGGCAAAAATAGAATGAATTACATATCTTTTCTTGTCCTTTAAATGAATAGCATAGTTTGGGTAAAATTATCGGGCAATTGCATGCCTTTTATGCAGATAATGCTGTTTGATGAAAGCGGTGTTTTGATCTGCTAAGGATAATACAGATCCAGGGTTGGATTCATTGGTGAGAGTAAAGCTGTCTTCTGTGATAACTTCATCTCAGCATGAGGTCAGACGGGGAAAACTGAGATGGGGGATTAAAAAAATGACACAGTCTGAGCAGTATTCAGTTCCCTGCTGTGCTCCTGGCTGCATACTATAGCTTATGTTTCTGATCTGTTATGGTATTGTCTGCTTTTTCTCTCCCAGAGCAGAAAAAGATTGCTTGAAACTTTTCTTTTTTTCAGCTAGAGGGATTAGTTCAGTGCAGTTTTTTTAATTAAAGGATTCTTCTTTTTTTTAGAGGCAATTTAGGGCTGAATTATGGGGCCAATGGTATCTGTAACATGTTATTAACTACTACACACTTTGACCTTTAGTTCAGAACTACAAAATAGAAAAAAAAAATAGAGGAAAACAGAAAACTATTTTTGTTTTCTTTGCTGTTGCATTTGTGCTAAAGGTTGTTAGAACCAATTGATTGTTTATTATGTTTGTCTTACAGTTTTTTACAACATTCACAGTACAAATCAGATATTATTGTAGCTCTGAAAGCAACGTGTTTATGTTGGATGTCAAAGAGTAATACCGGTTTGTTTTAAAACATGTTTTCCTTCAGTGATACATTAGTTGCTTGTTTATAAATTAATTTAAATTTAGAATATTGACTTTTGACAATATTGCTAGTATAATGAACATGTTTGCCTCTAGTGAAGGGATAAAAAACAATCAATATATATATTATATATATATATATATATATATATATATATATATATATTTTTTTTTACCAGTAGGGAGAAAGTGTGTCATGTTTTTTTTAATCTTCAAATGTCCGATCAGCGTAATGGAATTTTTAAATTTCTGTTAGCATCCTAAAAAGACTTTGTCATGACTATAAATGAGCAAATCAAAAGAAATCAATGCTTTCCCTTATTCACACTACTTGACTCTTTCAATCTGTTGGTGGTGAATCTACAGCTGCCTCCACACCATACAATCTCCCTGGAGGGCCACCTCCACCTGGCTGAGAGGAGGCTAATTTCCCTAACAGGAATTTGTTGTCATGCAACCATTTTATTTCTACAGCAAGTATAAAGGCAGAGTAGTTAGAAATCTTTTAGCACTGATGCCCTGTATTAATTTCCTTTCAAGAACACAATTTGTACTCAGTTTGTTCAATTGCCCTTCCCCTACATGTTGGGGACTTGAAGGTGGACTTTGTAACAACACGGAAAATATACACATCTAATTGGTTTCTAGCTTGCGTATAGGTGTATGACTAGAGTTGATTATTCTAAGACCTCTCCCAAAGCAGAAACTAAATGGGACTGCTTTCTGAAGTATTTTTGTATCACTACACTAAACGGTATACCATAAAACCACAAAGATTGTTTTTTTTTCTTATATAAATATAATACAAAATTAGAAACACATAACTGTAAAAGGAAGTAAAAGGACTGTTCATGTAACCTCAAGACACAATATAAAAAAATAATAAGCCAGGCAACTTAAATAAATTGTCCTTTTCCTCTTAAGTGTCATTTCCAACATTTTGCTTGTTTGAGATTTATATACTTTAAGCTCAATGGCTCTGTCAAGCTTAACTCAAAAGTACTATACATGTGAAATATTTATACCCTTGCTAAGGAGTTTATCACTACCCTTTAAAATATAGAAGAAAAATTGGATAGTTTACTAAGAGCGAACATTTTACATCACTGTTTGAAGGCTTTTTTACAGGGGTTGTGTTGTCATGCAGTTTGCTACATTTGCCAGTGCTTGCAAAATTAATGGACAAGGGAAAAGTTTTTAACAGGGCCTGTTTGTACCAATGCATTGCACTGCAGTGCAAAAAAGCCCTGAATAGTGACTGCTGATGTTAGCTGCATGATGCCAGTCACATCTATACGAAAAAATGCAACACATCTAAAATAAATATCAGGGCACGACAACACAATTTACTTTAGCCAACTCATTTTTGTAAGAACCGGTCCTGAGGTTTGCACTGGTTTCCAAGGCTCTGATGTCCTAACTACATGCAGGTTTATGTGTGTTTCCTCCCGCAGACAACAACATGCTTAACGGATTACAGACCACTGTCTGAATTGGACCAATTACTCTGTCAAGCTAAATTCCAAAAGACCACACAAATGCATTTTTCCCCCTTACCAGAAGGAATTCAACTTTTGAATTATGGAAGCATGTAAATGTTACCTCTGTATTTGAGGTTTTGAAGTTTGTTCTGAAGTTCTTTGAGTGCTCAGTCATTTATAGTTTATTTATATCTATGCATTGTGGCAACATGAAATTGTGCAACACGTGATAACACACATGACATGCGTTGAGGCATTGAGGTGCTATTCATTTTTAATAACACACCAAACCAACTAAAGCAAAACCCATGTGTTGCAACACCCAGCAACACATTGCAATTAAAGATGAGCTCAGGCGTGTTTGCAAGCCGCACGTGCCGAGCCCGCCAGAAAGTCGGCACAGCGCTAATCACAGGCAGTGAGACATTTCTCGATCTCTGCAGCCGCACATCAGGACATTGTCTCACTGCCTGTGATTAGCACTGTGCAGTGCCGACTTCCTGGCGGGCTCGGCACGTGCGGCTTGCGAACACGCCGGAGCTCATCCTTAATTGCAATGCACCATATTGCATTTCTGAAAACAATTGTGACATGTCCAGTAATTGGAAGATAATGCTCATAATGCTAAAAAATCAGCAAGAAGATATTTTCACTGTAGCACTACTATTCAGTTAGGGCTCTTTCAGACAGGCATTCCTTCAGCCCGGAAGGATTTGTCCCCTTCCTAACCAAGCCATTTTTTGCAATTCGGCACTGCATTTCTTTAGCTGACAATTGCGTGGTCATGCAAACAAAATTTATGTTCTTTTTTCCCCACACAAATAGAGCTTTCTTTTGGTGCTCTTTGATCACCTCTGCATTTTTTATTTTTTGTGCGATAAACAAAAAAAGAGCAACAATTTTGAAAAAGACAATATTTTGTAGTTTTTGCTATAATAAGTATCCCAAATAAAAAAAAAAGAATTTCCTCAGTTTAGGCTGATATGTATTCTTCTACATATTTTTGGTAAAAAATTGATTGGTTTGCACAATTATAGCGTCCACAAAATAGGGGATAGATTTATGTCATTTTTATTATTATTATTTTTCTTACTAGTAATGGTGGCAATCTGCGATTTTTATTGGGACTGCGATATTGCGGCAGTCAGATCAGACACTTTTGACACTATTTTGGGACCATTGACATTTATACAGCGATCAGAACTAAAAATAGCCATTCATTACTGTATAAATGACATTGGCAGGGAAGGGGTTAACACTAGGGGCGATCAAGGGGTTAACTGCATTCCCTGGGTGTGTTCTAACTGTAGGGAGGATGGGACTGACTAGGGGAGGAGAGAGATCGGTGTTCAAACTTAGTATGAACACACAATCTCTCTCCTCTCCCCTGAGAGACCAGGGATTTGTGTGTTTACACACACAGATCCCGGTTCTCGCTCTGTCACAAGCGATCGCAGTTGCCCGATGGTCATTGTGCCCGCCGGGCATGCGCATAGGCTCCAAGGACACACGTTGGGCGCGTGCGCACGCCTGCTGTCACGTCTTAAAGGAGCAACGTACAGCTGTGGCAATTTGCCCAGCCGAACCAACCTGCCGCAGTATAACTGCGGCGGCTGGTCGACTAGTGGTTAAAAAACACTTACCGACCACCTAACTGTAAATGTACATAATTAATTTACAGTTAAATACTGGGGTTATGGCCGCAGCTACTATCGGCTTTCTGATAAATGTGATCCCCCCACCTGCTTCCGGTTGTTTCTGAGCTTACCGGAGCCGTCGGTAAGCCCAGAACCGATCTGGTGCAGGAAGTCGAGTGAGGGCAAGATAGGCCCCACTCGGCTCTATGCCCTTGGAGGACGGGAGTGACGTCTGACATCACTTCCTGTTCTTAGGCAGAAAGAAAGGATTGAATACTTGCTGCATTATTTATGTATTTTTTGCTATTGCTATAGTGTTAAATTAATGATTGAATACTTGTGGCATTGATAGGCATCCAGGAAGCGTTAAAAACACAATACAACTGCCTATTTTCAATGCCTGTGCGAAAGAGTCCTTAGTGAGTTAATTGCTTGCTCTTTTTCCCTTGCACACAACAAAGCAAAGGAAATGCTATATAACACCAAGTTATGTCCAGTGTTTGATTTGAGGGTTTATTTATTCATGTATTTTTTTGCTGTTGCTATAGTGTTAAAATTAATGATTAAATACTTGCTGCATAACCTTAATGGGTTATGATGGGGGTATGGGGCTGGATATTTGAATAATAAAAAATAAAAAAAAGATGAAAGATTTTCTGCATTGTCAAATCTGAAATCAAAGTGGAAAAATTGGCTTGATGTGTAAGATGACATCTGAGTGCTAGTAACTGTACTGTTATTCCATCTTTTGATTGCACAAAACAACAAAAATCTCACTAGCTGTAGCTGGCATATGTATTTGTGATTTGCTGCTTTACATACAAAAATATGAGATTCTTATAATTTAGTTTCAGCTGTTTTGTTCCGAGTTATTTCTATGTGGAGTAACACCAAATTATTGACAGCTTTTGAAGTTATACTGGTACCTAAGAGAACTAGCAATGACTATGATGATTTTGACAGTCTGGTAAAGAGAGTATGATAGCATATATTAGTAGGAGCATATTGAACATTCCAAAGGGTGCCTGTAATCATAAAATTAAGGTTAAGAGTAATAATACTAATCATATCAACAACAATAATGCTGAAATTCTCATTTTTATTTTCACATAATCTGACTGGACATACATACCCCTGCTACCTGAAAACAAATATATTCAAAAAATGAATTAAAAAGTCAGAGAATTTGGAATAAAGTTCACTGTTGTATATTCTTGGACTGTCTGGATTTTTTAACACATTTTTCGGAAGGAAGTGACTATCATAGCTCAAACCAATCATGTTTACATGTGTGACATAGTAGTGGTTTATTATATCAGAATGTAGGAAATATATCTGGGAAATGTGTGTTTTGAAGTAATCCTGGTCAGTGGATGGAACTTTCCTATTTTCTAATTTTGTTCTGTGTAAGGTTGCAAAACACAAAAATCACCAGCATGGTTCTATGTCAGATCAATTAGAAACACTTCCCCTGAACAGACGGTTACACATATTTTTTTCATCTTCTTGAATTTTTTTTTCTGTGACCCGATTTTAAAGAGATCAGCAATGCAGAAAATCTAGACTATTCCTATCTCTGCTGGAGTGCAAATCAAAGCTAGTCCATCATGTGTCAACGTTCGGCAGGACTTACCTGCTTCATTATATTTCTTTTTTATCTGTAATGCTATTTCTTCAACATTCCCACTGGTCTTGTAAAGATGAATATGTGTAAAGTCAACACAAAACTTGTTTCACCTCCAAATACTGCAGTTAAAGTGTCAGACCACTCAAAACTAATGGTTGAGTTTTTACTAATATTGGAGATGCAACCAATCTAATGCCTTGTTATATTCCTCAACAACTTTGTTAGAAGGATCTTTGAGTTTGCCATCACAATTGCCACAGCCAGTGTGTGTGAGACTCAGTCTAAATGCTGGATTTTGAAGTCCCAACTCCAGGAAAATAAAATATTATCCCTTGCAGTGGAAATGTGTCCACACTGCAAGAGTCAATTGCTTGTTTATGTCTAGGGGAACAATAATAGGAAATATAGTTAGACCAGTCGCTGCAGGTTTTGCACACCCACACTCTGTCATTCTAGAGTTCTGATGTCATCAAGACCAGAGCAGGGACCATAGCCCTAATCTGGACGTTAAGTTGACGAGAGACAGTTGACCGCCAGCTTGTAAAGGAGCTCCATCTTCCAAGGAAGTAGAGGGCCAGGTAAGTAAAATTGTATCTCCTCTACCCTAGACAAAATGAGCTGTTAACCCTTGCAGTGTGGACATAGCACCGCTGCAAGGGATCATTTTAATCTGCCTGGAGTTGGATGTTAAATACAGACTCTAGGCAAATATCTAAATTTCGTAGATGAATCGCATAGATAAAAGTTGTTTTGCATGCCAAAAGGATGCAAAACATTTCTATCCATCTAGACCTAAGGGTTAGACAGCTCTGCCCCACAACATAATCTTGCCTGGTAGGAGAGAGAACCTGATGTTTCTCTGATGCAGCCACACCCACCCTATGACTGAACACTGAAATGAGAAGCAACACACAGAGGAGTCCATCTCTCCCACTATGCTCTCTCATCCTATTAGCATATTCCTTGCATTGCACGGCACCCGACTGGCTTCTTATGCTGCTTCTCCCTCCCCTTTTCCAAGTTCTACTGTAAAGGGTATTGTAGGATAAAATTTTAGGTACTTACACTGCTGCACTCATTTTCACTCCTTATATCTGCCTGGAGTTCAGATTTAACTTATTTTATATTTGTGGAAACTAAGAGATTTGGGATGTTCATGTTAGGAAGCAACAGAGCCAAGAACTATGGAAGGGAGAGCTCACAAAGTTACCAGGGCATATAGGAAACCAGTAGATCAATGAGCCCATCTGTTTCTACTTTTAACCAAGAAAAAAACTTTCCAGAGCACTGATGTTTTAGACTTTCCTACTAATTGCATTGCTGTTTGCACACTTCATATTTGATGAATTATTTTATAATTGATGATTTTTTTTTTTACTTTTTGAAAGACACGCCTATGTCTGTTTTTCTATGAATAATGTTGATCAGAAGTCAGTCAAAGAACAGATTAAACTATTACCATAGTGAAAATGACAACAATATTTTTTATAATTTCTAGCTTAGTAATAACTAGAGCTGTAAGAAACTTCAAAGATCAGTCTTTATTTAGTAATCTGAGGCTCATGAAAACTTTGTAAATATGTATTTAATTGCGTCTCTACAAACTGAAAGACATGGCTAGGGGTGAGTAAAATTTCTAAGAAAAAAGTCTCTTAGAAGAATGGCCAGTAGAACAGGGATGAATTTTGAGTCCAGCAGATTGATGTGCTTATCTTTGCATAAATATATGCAAATATATTGAACACATATAAAAAGGTATATTTAAAAAGAAAAAAAAAAAAAACTCAACTCTAGATATGAATGTGAAATCGGAAATATGATGACCTCTGTCTTACAGCACCACTCTCTATTATTGAATGTCTTTCACCCCTGTTTTAAAATGTCATGAACCTAGAATTTTTCATTATTATGTGTTTTATAATGCCACTAGGAGTGTCATTCGGTCAGTTTTGGTCTGTTTTTAAGGCTTGAAGAATAAGGAGTAAGCTCTGTTAGGAAATGTGCTGATGTTCTAGTGATTATTACATATCTTTTACATAAAATTATGTATTTGTGTTTGTCTGCTTGTTTTCATCCAGTTATTTCATTAAGCTTGTTCAAGAGCTTAAAAGGCTTCATAATCTTAGACCTTTCCTACAAAGCTTCAACTTTTTAGTTTGTGATTGGCTTGGCCAAAAAACATTTCTTGCTCTAATTCTAACTTGATTCAAAGTTCTGGGATTTAACCTTCAAAGGAAATGCTGGCAAATAAAAAAAAAACCTCTTGATCCTGTTGTGTATGGGAGATTTTATATCTCAATAATTTAAATTCATAAAGATATTTCAATGTATGAGGCATTTACCAATACCTGAAACACAATCTCTCAGCTAATTTACTAAAGCAGGCTTTGTAAAGTGAATGTTTACTGAGCTTGTTAGAAAGAGTAAATTGTGTACACTTTGTGTACCCAAAAATGTGTGGCAGATATTTAGAAATATGGATTTATTTTCACTTGGTTGGAGAATTGAAATCAATACAGCTTCACTTTACTTGCTATAAGCTCAAGGAATGCTCAATTTGCTAAGTGAAGAGTTTCTTCTCATTTAGTAAATCAACCCCACTATCTGCTTTAAAACTGAACTCCTGCTTTATCTTCAGCCTTGCACAGGTGTACAGGTTCTTCTTTTGTACTGAAAATGCTGATGTCACTGCACAGTGTGAGCTTCTCACAGTGTGCATTATAAGATGATGCAATTCAGACAAAGCCCACCTCATTTCCTGAATAGGGACATCCAGCATTAATTTCCCTTCAATGGATTTCGGTTATTTCAATCATGGAGGTTCAGCATTACCTAGGGTTGACTGTATGCAAATGCATCCTGCCTTGGATTGCCCAGTTCTCCTGACTTACATCCACCCTGGCAACTCCTCGCAAGAGCCAGTCCACTGCTTACATGAGTGGCCGAAAGTTCTTGAGAGGCAGGGTTCTGAGATGTTCACAGCACGCTATGCATACCTGCTTCCTTGCCCCACTAATAGCTATTATCTACCTGCATTGCACATAGAAATACAAAGACATAGACATAAGGGGTTATTTACTAAAGGCAAATCCACTTGAAAGTGCACTAAAAATGCACTTGGAAGTGCAGTCGCTGTAGATCCGAGAGGGACATGCAAGGAAAATAAAAAACTGCATTTTAGCTTGAACATGATTGGATGATAAAATCAGCAGAGCTTCCACTTATTTCAGATCTACCCCTTAGATTTAGAGTGACTGCACTTCCAAGTGCACTTTCAGTGCAAAGTGGATTTGCCTTTCGTAAATAACCCCCATAGTGATGATGTGGCTGGGTCTATAATAATAAGAAAGAAAGGTTTTATTGTGGTTTACCCAATGATTTCATAATTTACATATGTTGCCTGCATATGTTTATTTGAATATTCTGTGTATATTTCTTGACTTGTGAAAATTGATCAAGACCATATTTTGGTTAGATGAAAAATAAATTATTAATATAATCCCTAGCAAGTTGCATAAAAGCGCGTTTATAGTGCCCTACAATCTGAACCAAGCATCTCTATCTTTGTTGGTGCTATTATAATCCTGTATTTATGTGATCTGAATGTCTTTCAATAGAGAAATCTTCACAAACACACACGATGATACAAAAAGAAAATACAAGCCAATTAAAGCACCCATTGGAAGATACTAAACTATTAAAAGTGTACTTAATACTAAAGAAAGAGATCAAACAAGACGAGAAAAAGATCAAAATGTATCAAAGTGTAACGATATCTATACTGCAGTAAATGTGAAATTATCCAAGCTAGATTTAACTCAAGTAGGATGTATCATCCAATAGTCAATAAAACACATGTTTTGTACTTTTGACCTACTTATAATTTTCTTTTATGATATCCAAAAAAGGAGAGAAATCATTTTAATTACCTAGAGATCATGTGCAACTCCACCTGCCTTCATTCTGTTTCATGTGCACAGCTGCAGTCTTCTGATATTTAACAGCAGAATTAGGAGGGCAGCCATTCTGCTTGACCTCAATTGAGGTAGCTTGTGACTTGTGAATTGTTTAATTGGAAGGAATCATAGCTGTCTCTTTGTAATTCCCAGGACAGTGAATTGACTGGATGCATTATTGGCCAGTTTCTTGAATTACAGTCATACTTGTAAGTGAACTGGTAAATATCTGAAGCACTGAAACTGTTTGGAAACTTAGCAAGTGCTGCAAATTGTCAAATTTGTTTAACTTAACTGCACTGAGATCATTTTTGGTTTCTTTCGTTTTTTTTTTGTACTAGTGATAAAACCTTTTTTTTCTATGTAGATTACTGTCAGGTGTAAGTCTTACATTCATTCACTGAATCTTTGGTAAACCACTTCACCAGTTGGTTTAATCATTTTTTTCTTCTTCAACCCCACCAAAAGTTTTAATAACGCATATGTTTAGGTAGCAGGTGCATACGCTTTACAGTTTAGGGCATCATCTTTATGTTTGGGCAATGTAGAGCTTTATAGTGAGGATATGGGGTTGTTTATTTTCATTGTATAGCATGAATGTTGAGAAAATCCACCCGATGAGGCTGGTTTACAAAAAGAAGTTCAGAGTATTTACGCAATTCATTCATCGTAGTTATCAAATCATGTTAAAAGCAAGTCCCTGTTTATTTATTTAAACTGGATATATAAAGTGACTCTTCATTCAGTGTGATTAATAATTCTCATGACCTTTGGTAACTAAGCCTTTATGTCACGATAAAATGGAAAATAGCATTATGAGTTTAAATACTGTATATTATGAATGAGCCCATGTCAGGGCCGAAGCAACATTTCCAAGTTTTAAATTATATATGAACAACAAAAAAACTAAAGTTCTATCTTCCACCAAAAGTCTTCTCCAAAATAAATGAATGAAAGAAAAACGATCAAACACATTTAAAATGGTGTCTCAAGACATATTATTTGCAATGTGTGACTCTTTTTCAAATTCAGTCTGTATAAAAGACTCTTGATATTGAAGGAAATCTATATCTTAGCTATTTTGACATGGAAAATGGTTTATTTAGTGCTTAATGTAGATGTTATTGTACTGTGTAGATGGTTTCCAAATAGGGATTTATTGATTTGTCATTATAGTAATTTAATGACCGGTGTTCTTTTGCATGCAACAGCATAAAAACTACCATAGTGTTTTTTCTCATGTTTTTTGTTTTTTTTGTTGTTTTGTTTTTGCTGTTTGAGCTGCCATTCTAAAGAGCTATGTGCTAATATGATTTTTATTTTACATCTTTTAACACTATAAAGATAACAAATATTTATTTATGCTGGCCGTTCTTGTAATATTGCTCACCTCTGTTTGACTTTTTTAATTGTAAAATCTCACACTTATGCAGTGCACCTTCTTTAGTTAGAAACAGCATAATAGTATGCTGCAGCTCATTATCATTGACAAGAATTAGGAAATATATTTTAAAGTTATGTCTTCTGACTTGCTTCATCTTCTATTAGGCAATTGACAAAGTGATTTTAGTGGATCGTTTCAGACTTTGCTTTTAAAGTTCAATAACTTTTTTTATAGTATGATTAAGCCAACAATTGAATCTCACTTAATTTCATACAGAAGAAAATACAATTATATATCATAATAGATGTAAACTCCTATCTTGAAGACCCAAAGTTCAAAATTAGTTTGAAGGCACGCAAAATGTATATTACCAATACATTATAATTGTGTTATAATTTGGACACTATGTTTTAGAAACCGCTATGTGTGTGTGTGTTTGTGTGATGGGGGGAGGGGGGAGACGCACCAAAAATCTGGGTATATCTTGATAATTATAAAACGAGTCACATATTTTTTTTTTGCATGTGCTGTTCTATATTACAACTTAATCAACATAGTTTTATTAAAATATTATCCATAATGGATTTGTTATTATTTATTATTATTTTTACTATTGTTATTAATATTATTATTACTATTGCACAAACAACACTTTTTATTAACTAACATAGAAACTTACACAGTTGGAGTAACAATATGTTAATTTAAAAATCTAATACATCCCTAAATTGGTTCTATAGATTAAAAAAAAAGGGTACATTTGACGAAGCATGGTAAATTTTCTGTTTTTAACTAGTATAGTTTAATGTACTATATCATCTATTAGATTGTAGATTTTAGCATATGGACAGGGATCTTTCTCCTATTGTATCCTTTTATGGTATTCCTTGTTGCATATGTGTAGATATATCTGCTGCATAGGAAGGTGGAGATGGCATTATATAAACAATGAATATTATTAATATTTACTATTTGCCATCATGATAGTAGAGAAATTACTTACTAAAGTGCCTAAGCTCCAGATTAGCACTACAAATTTGTGCTTACAACACCCAACATAGGCACTCATTAAGTGAAGCACGCACTTTGGCCAATCCGATGTGCACACAAAAACGTATCTTTAAACTTTAAGCTTTAGAGGCCCCTTTCTATTATAAATTTGCTATTTACAATTTTTAAAAGCTTTTGAAGCCATAGCTATTTGTGTCTTCTTACTTCCATCAATACTAGGAAGTAGATTTGCACAAAACTAGGAAGTCAGGTATTCTATATTCACACAGGTAAATACAGTCAGTTCTTATGTGGTTAAATCACATGGGCATTTATCCTTTTGAAAAGAGCAAGCGTGTCAGACATTTGAAAGCTAGTTGAACAAGATATGTGTTCAATTCACTGACCCTTAAACCAGGCATTTCTTCAGCCAATTAAGACTGCCCTGCTCTTCAAGCTAGCTTGTGCTCCTATCTGTGTTACTTTAATAATATGATTTTTATAGTTAGGTATTCAGAATGCACACACCTGTGTGAATATTTTACGCAGTTAGCCAATGTTTTATGTGTCTGTATAGTTTGGCAGTTTTCACTAGAAGTTTAGAGAAATATTGGGAAGGGTTGATTACGATCATTAAATATTCTGTTTGATCATTCTTATTTTTTCACTTCACAGTGATAGAATGGCTTCATTTTGATCCCTGATGAATTTTCAACTTCCTGTGGTACTCTGCAAACTCTTTAAAGAAATACAAACTGGTAAGTTTTTCAAAGCTTTAATTTTAAAATTACTTCATTTACAGACGTATTGTGATGATATTATTTACAACGACAGTAAGCTCTGCTCAATCCCACTTACATCATATGCTCCATGTGACATGTCTATTCTGAATTACATCAACCTATTACAGAGATATAGTAATAGTTGCTTTCTATTCTACTAATTAAACTTGCACCTCAATTTGGAAGAATTAATAGGTGTTGATTTAGGGAAAATAGGGCAGCATTATATTCACTTTAATTACCCAATCATGTGTTAGGGAAAATAAAAAATGGAAGTTTGCACATTATTGGATGGTTTACCGTAAGTTAACTTAGATGATTTTATTTTCTAAGCTAAATAAGCATTCATTTTGCAAAATGAAAGTTCTCTACTCCTTTAGGAAATCATTGCTCTAGTTCAATAGTTAATGAGATTGAAAAAGACTAATAAATTAAACGTCTTACAACTTTAGCAGTGTTGGGCCAAAGGAAGGCAAAACAGATCCACCTGAAAATGAATTAATAATGGAATTCTACTTCAAATTTTTCTGCAAGAATTAAGAGTGATTTGCTGAGGAGATGCGATTATCGCTAATGTGAAGTGAACCGCTCCTTGTGAAATGCTGGAAAAGTATATATGCTAGTGTTCACTTCAAATTACCCTGCCTGCCACTTCATAGCAGGTACCAATGATGCAACTTTTCTTACCTCTCCTTCACTCCCTCCCCCTTGTCAGGATCCAGTTCTAGAACCTCAAAATTGTCTATGGAAATTTCAACCTGCTCGGAAAGTTGAAACTTGTATAAGATTGAGCAAGCAACCCAGAAACACATCTTACAGCAAATAGTTTTTTTTTGTTCCCATTGTATTAAACTGATCCTTTAATGTTGACCAAGAATACAAACCACATCTTTTAAAAGCCATTCATATATTAGAAAATAATCTAATTGGCAACAGATGGCAGATTTATGCACAGCCATGCAGACCCATAACCTATGAAAATGCAATATATATATATATATATATATATATATATATATATATATATATATATGTATAAATTAGACATCCCCCAGTACCACTATCCAATCTCAGACATGAACAATCAAGTAACCAGTTTTTTAATACCATAGGTAAATAAGGTCTATGTGCTATTAGGAATCATAAGCGAAGATGACTAAATAACCACAATGACTTTAGACCTGAACTTTCCATAATAATAAAATAATAAAAGCAACAGAAAATACTTTTTTTGTAATATTGCATTACTTTAGTTTATGTCTGGAGTCAGTGAACTCATACATTTTTTTGTTAATGCGTAAAAAAAACTTCAGCACCTTGACAGTCAGCTTGACCATTCTGACAAAATGTAGACTAAGACTGGTTATGTTTTGTTATATTTTAAGCCAAATTACATAAAAATACATAAAAACTGCAGTTGTTAGAAGGCAATCAAGCCATTGGAAGAATGTTACCTCATTTGTCACACAAATAAACAAAAATAATTTGTGGCTTTTCTCCAAGCTTTCCAGTTTCTTGTGCAATGCACCATCAGATAGTGTCTGAATCTGTATATTTTAAGTTGTATCTCAGACTTTGTATGCATTCAGCTACCAATATGAAATAAGGCTGTATTGTATAAAGTATATTTCTCACTTCTAGAGAACAGTCTAGAGAACCTGTGTTATCTTTGATGGCCTAGTCATTTGCATATGAATTTTTTAAAAAATAAGAATTTCTCTTGCACATTAATAAATGGAGTGAATACAGTTTCACTGCACTAAGTAAAAAGAACATCAGCTCCAAATAAATTAACTAAGACATTAAACAGCTGTAAAAAATTGGACTGTAAAGCTTGATAATTTGGCAAGTTTAAAAAAGTTAGTAAACTTTCCCAGGTACTGTATATCCTTACAAAAAATAGGACGGTATAATAAACAACAACAATATATTAGTATTATTGCTATTATTTTTTATTAAAAAAAGAATAGAAGCATGTTCTCCCTATGCAAAAATGCATGGCAAACAGAGGGCGCTATTAATAATTTACAGTCAGTGAGAATAACGTTCAGTATCTTTTCATGCAGTGACCAGATTTTTGACAGCTCTCAGCACACTCTAAATTGTGTTATCCAACAGCTCCTAATTTATACTGTGGCTTTGGTGCATCACATTCCTTTACAAGGTGTACTATGTATTACCTTATGCATCGACTGACAGGAGCTTAGTAGAAGGGGTAAACGTTCGAGCATAGTAGCTTGTTAGATAAAGCACATGGTTACTCAGACATATTATTGTACAGTAGTCACTTAGCCATGCCATTTGCTTCCAAAAATTTTAAGTGCAGTCAAAAAAAATCTAACTAATACATAATATAAGTAACTTTAAATAATATCCATACTGTTGTCTGAAAAAGGTACTATAACAAGGTGCTAGTGGTTTGAATAATAATTCTGTGCTCCGTTGATACAGTTGTATCTTATCTTTGTATATTTATATGGTCATATTTAGTACATTTTTTATGAAATATGCAAGGACTTAGATGCAGTACAGCCCTCTCTTAGCTGTATCTAGTGACATGTGTTGGCTTGTTTGCAGAAGAAATGTTTTATTTCTATAAGCTGTGTAGCATTTAAGCTATAGTAAACTAAATTGGGTGTGATAAGGTTTTGCATTGTGGCTGTAATCCATCACTAGATAACATGCCTTAACATCTCTGCTTGAGAAGTAATGTCCCACTCCCCAGCTGTGATACCTTAAGAGTTTTTTTTTTTTTTTTTTAAGTTTATTGATCTTGTCTTTTTTAGGATTCTACTTAGAATAATATAAATGGCTATATGTATATTCTATAGATAACACAAGTTAATTACATATGATGCTTGACATGGCTTAAGATAAGGTTCACCAGACGGAAAAGTGAGTTTTGTCTTGCATCACCCCTGCTTATGAATATACTATGAATATTTACGTTCACAGCACAACACAAGCTAATACAATCATGTGAGCCAACCACAGGAAATGCATTTTCAGCAGGGAGCTCCCAGTACATTTATTGCTTTTGTCTGTCATGCAAAAATCTGTGTTCATTTGTAAATCTAAAACCTGGTTCTTCAAATAAATCATTGCAGTTTGCGATAACACCCTGTGAATTCTCAAATTAGATCACTACAGGGTTATGTATCGCAGCAGAAGTCGAGCAGTTCTACTATTTATTGAAGAAACACACCCTTGGATTTCAGTGAATCTTGGGACTTTAATAGACATTTTTTCTTTCATGCATAGCCAACTCAGTACTGCAATATTTCTCTGCAAAATGATGCTAATGCCACATAGAAAGATGCTTGTACATTAGCCTGTGCTTTTAGTTATTGCTATTATTAATTCAAGTATAGTAACCATGCAATTAAATGTTCTTAAAAACATGTTTGTAGCATTAGGAAAAAAAAGGAGTACAATGTGCCACTTTGTAGTTGTATACCCAAAATGTTTGTATTACATAAAAAGCCCATTTTCAGAAATGGTTAGGCTTACCTTTCTGTAATGACTTGCTCTATTCTGTTGACTTTCTTTCTTGGAAGTGATCTACAGATATATCATCTTTATCATCTTGTCAAGTACATAGGTGATATAAAGAGGGTTCCTAGGTCACTTTATGTGTTCTTGGAATGAGACCGTGGAATTGTATAAAGTTTGCTGCAACTTTTTACAGATACTAAACCCTGCTGACAATGGGGCAGGCATCATTGGACATCATTATAACTCCTTGGCTGCCAAGTTGCATTTAATGCTTTTGTAAGAAATGAGTTCCTTTGTTGTATGTGGTCAATGGCAGCTGTAATTCTTTGTAAAATAGACAGCTAAATAAGAGAGTGGGATATATAGAGAGTCATATTTTACATGTCCATGCAGTTGCTTTATGTCTGTTTTAATAACAATTTGTTTTTGCTTGTTATTTATTCAGTAGATTTCAAGTCTGAATAGTGGCTATAGATGCTTGGGTTTTCAAGCATTTTTTACATTTTTCCCTTTCTGAGCACATTTCAAGGCAACTGCAAACTAGATACATTTGACTGGCTTTCTGTCTCATTACTTACACTAGTTTACAGAAAAGACAATGTAACAGTTAATAATAATGAAGTAAGAGCAATAAAATTTATGAAGACTATTTTCAGTACTTGACTGAAGTGGAATCTTTTTTTCTTCTGGTTATACCAGTACATAGGAAAACTGCTACTAGGTATAGGGGCAGTTGAAAATACAATGCAATCAATGTGGCATCATACCTGTATGAGAAATTACATAAATACATAGTAAAGATAAAAAAGACAAATGTCCATCCAATTCAATCAACAGGAAAAAAAACTCTATATAAACAATACTTTACCCGGTTTATCCAGAAGAAGGCAAAAAGCCCCAATAAAGCATGATTCAATTAGCTCCAGCGAGTGAAAGAAAAAATCCTTCCTGATCCCCCCAGGAGGCAATAGGATATTCTGTGGATCAATTCCCCTGGTGAGTTCGCCTATACATGTTAGAATATAGTTATATTTTGTGCATTTATGCATCTAGCTCTTTTTGTTTTAAAGCATTTGTTACCCTAGAAAAAAAAAAAACAGATCCTGTTCCCTTAAAACATGAATAACATCACAGTGCCTGTGCTGCATACTTTGGCCCCTTCTATAACCTAAAATACCTGGCTGATCCTGCCTGGTCCTACCCTCCCCCCTATGAAGTGAACACGGTTTATCATGGCTGCTGAGCCCTGACGCCGTGATCAGTTTACGTGCCTCATCATTTGCAGCTCTCCTCTGTGCTTTCCCCTCCCTTTCTGTCATCTCCGTCCACTCCCCAGCCCTCCCCTCCTGCTGCTATCATAACTACACTATAAACATACAATCCCCTCTGTAAAAAAATTATGTACACCAGTGTCCGTGTTATATAAAAAAGATGCCGATCTGTACCTTATAATAGAGCATCTCCCAGTGCTCACGTGAGAGTCACTGGGGCACATAATGTTATTTTACAGAGAGGATTGTATGTTTATAGTGTAGTGGCTTAACAACCACTTTAAATAATCTACTGAGCTGTAGAGTTTCACCAGTACAGGAAAGCACAATCATCAATATTAACACTGTTAGTAATTTTGCCTGTCAGAGGCCCTAACCCTTTAAGACTCTACACAAAATAAAATCTTTTAGAGGGAGTTGTGTTTTAAGAAAAAAACAAAACAAAACATGGACGATCAGAAAGTTAAAAGATAGTACTAGAATATACAATTAAGAGTTCAGAGAAGTAAACAATATTTGTTGCCAGATCCCCCCACCCCTATCTTTTCCAAACATTATTAGGAGGTGGTATGTAATCCACAGGGATAGCTGAGAACAATGCAACTGATAAGAGCACAGCACAGGTAGCAAGTAAAGAAGTAGGACTAAATTTCTGTCAGGATTACCAGGTATTTGTTCCACTTATTGATCTTAGGGAGAAAGTTTATTGTAAGAGTCTACATACCCTTTAAAGGCTCGTTAAACTTGTTTTTAATATATGAACACAGTGCAGCTCAAATGCAATCCAATGTAAAAGGCTGTGTTTAATCTTTTTTGCCAGCAGTGCAAATGGATCTCCAGTAGTAGAAGGGACTATCAGAGTAATGCAACACAAAGCATGGTAGGTTAAAAACAATCTCAGGACTGTCATCCGCACTGCACCTTTCATGGAAATCTACAGTATTGACCTGTGTTTAAAGTGGTTGTAAAGGCAGAAGGTTTTTTTATCTTAATGCATGCTATATATTAAGATAAAAAGCCTTCTGTGTGCAGCTGCCCCTCTCAGTCTCCATAATACTTACCTGAGCCCCATCTCTATCCAGCAATGTCCACAAGTGCCTCGGCTGTCCAGGACTCTCCCTCCTGATTGGCTAAGACACAGCAGCAGCTCCATTGGCTCCTGTTGCTGTCAATCAAACCCGGTTAGCCAATGAGGAGAGAGGGGGGCCGGGCCAAACCATGACTTCATTTCTGATTAGATACACGGAGCTGCGGCTCGGGTGCCCCCATAGCAAGCTTCTTGCTGTGGTGGCACTCGACAGGAGGGAGGGGCCAGGGGCTGAGGCCAGGGACCCGAGAAGATTAGGATCTGGGCTGCTCTGTGCAAAACCACTACACAGAGCAGGTAAGTATAACATAGTTACATAGTTACATAATTAGTCAGATTGAAAAAAGACACAAGTCTATCTAGTTCAGCCAAAAAAAATAAAACAAATACAATCCCATATAGACAATCCTATATCCACAGTTGATCTAGATGAAGGTGAAAAACCCCAGCAAAGCATGCAACAATTTGCTACAGCAGGGGGAAAAATTCCTTCCTGATCCCCCGAGAGGCAATCAGATTTTCCCTGGATCAAGTTTACCTATAAATGTTAGTATCCAGTTATATTGTGCACATTTAGGAAAGAATCCAGGCCTTAAAAATGGGTTTGTTATTTTAATAGAAAAGAAAAAAAACGAGACTTTAGTATCACTTTAAAGCATGATTTAAAGCACATGAAGCAATAGTAAACAAAATCTCCTACTGATCTAGTATTTTATATTAATGAAGAACTTGCCAACACCATTTGAACTAGGGCTAGCCTCAGCCATTAAACTCACACTATATTTTTGGCTTAAAAGTTATTTCAAGGGCAAGGTGATTATATCCCCTCCAGGGTCTTGAAGACAATAGGTTTTGGGTCTAGCTCCAGCCAGCTAAACCATTTTCAGTAATATTCTGCTTAAATATTCCTAATGATGTGTTTATCTTGTCCTAGAATGTGTGGCAGTTATTATGTTCTCTTCTGATAAGGCTATTGCCTGTGAGTGCGTGTGTGCTTTCCATTTTCCCTTTTCTTCCACTCTCTTAACTTCTACAGATAGCGTCTGAGTTGTATGAATGGAAAATGACATGAAATGGACCATTATAGGTTTGAATCACCACAAGGGAATACCTGGTTTACATTGTATTGGAATCCATTCAGAATCAAAACCTTCAGTTACTGCACTATAGCACTCATTTCTGTGCTATGGTAATGCTTTCTTTCAATTTTGGGCAAGCATTATATTCTTAAAAGTGTAATTTGTATTTTCAGTAAAATGTAGGTGATTTATTTAAGGAAAAAAAAAAAAAACATAATATTGGCAAATCAAAGCTTTTGGAAGAATTGTTTGCCTAAATGAAGAGATTTTTCCTCGTTCCTTGATTAATACATCCCATTTTCAAGGCATTAGTTGTATGCCCTATGGAAATGTAAAGGGTCAGTCCCAAAGGTGCTATGTAATCTATAGGATGATACTGATAAGCTGATTTACCAGCTATCAAGCTTGCTTAGTGAGGCAAAGAGCAAGGTGCAGAGTACAGCCACCCAATAAGGATTAAAGTGTATCTCTAACCAGATCCACCATTTTTGTTTTTTAATAAAGCGTGGAAGGTATAGAACCTTTGTAATCATTTTCTTGCTGTCTGTGTCTACACTGGGTAGATTCGCTCTTTATATTTTTCCTTGTGACTATTGTCACTGGGGCTGAAAGAGACAGAAAAAGAAAATTGTTACAGTTGTCAATGAAGCAAGAAGTCTTACAATGGGGGCAACGGTTCCAGTGACAACTGTCTAATACAGAATTTCACCTTATAATTGAGAGATTTCCTCCCACTATCCATTGGGATTGATTTACTAAATTTGGAAAGTACAAAATCTGGTGCAACCTTGCATAGAAACCAATAACCTCACAGTTTTGTTTTTTTTTTTGTCAAAGCTTAATTGAACAAGCTGAGGTTAGAGGCTGATTGGCTACCATGCACAGCTGCACCCAATTTTGCACTCTAAAGTTTTAGTAAATTGACCCCATAGTGTCTATGAGGCAGGTAGTGAAGTGTATTCTTCCCCTGTGGACATAGACAGCAACCTAAACCTGACAGCAGTTCTAACCATTTCCTACTCTATCCAAAACTAAAACTAAATGTTTTAAATAAAGATAAACATTAGTCTTTCACTGAGTTGACTAAGACTGCTTTCTGATTGCTTGCTTTTGATTATTAGGTTTTCAATAAGGATGGGCTCGGGCGTGTTCGCACAGCCCACATGCAGAGCCCGCCAGGAAGTCGGCACGGCGCTGCACTAATCACAGGCAGTGAGACATTGTCCCGATGTGCGGCTGCAGAGATCCAGAAATGTCTCACTGCCTGTGATTAGCGCAGCGCCGTGCCGACTTCCTGGCGGGCTCTGCACGTGGGCTGTGCGAACACGCCCAAACCCATCCTTAGTTGTCAACACTGCTTCACTTAACAATCGTTGGTATCTCTCATGAACCCACTCCTCTAATAAGAGTTTCTAGCTACACTGCCCTCCAAAAAGGAATCTGCTGTAGAAAGAACGGCATTGCTTCAGTTACCCAAAACTAAAATTCATGTTTGTGCCATCCACAAATTTTGCCTGTTATAGCTGAGAATAATTGATAAAGGAATAACAGATCTACGCTCCTATAGCAAGTTCATAGGTTTTTTAAAGATTTCTCCTCATATGACTGGTTCAACAATTATTTCTCTTATCACAATGCTGGAGAGTGATGATCCTCTCTATTGGCATTCAAGATGTAGGAGGTGGGGACACAAAGACAATCTGCATGTGAGTACCAATGCACATGGCAGCAAGTAAGACTTGAACTGAGGGATCAGTGGGTAGAGCAAGCATACCTCTTTTGATGCAGCCTGCAGACATCACCGAGGAAGTTTTCTTTCTTCTCCTGTGGCCTGACAATGCTGATTGGTGCCGTGGTGGTAACTTGTGTTAAATAAATATATGTGTTGTACATAAAAGGAGCATGCTACCCTTGTGTTTGTATAATAAACTAACAGCCAGGCTTGATATATGAGCTGTTGCCTAACACACGCTTTGAGCTGCCTCACAAGCCTCCGGAATGTGGTGTAGTGTGGGCCAGCTAGCAGAGAAATGGAATCCACCATCAATCATCTATGGTGAATCTGCACCACATGATTGTCTGTGTCAATTGTGTGGTGGTTTCATCAGAGATTATGGATGGAGTTGCGGGCACTTAAGCAGTCACTCATCAAGCATTAGTGATGTCATGCAGGAGGAAAGGGAGTAAATCCCATGCTCTTCATATCCTGGACTACAAGGTTTTCTTTTCCCTTCTGGTGGCCAAATAGAAAAGCAGGGAGTGAAGGGAAATTAAGTAAAAGCCAGAACAAAATTAAAACTTATTCCTTTGTTCTGCATAAAAAAAGCACAAATTCACTTTAAGAACATTTTAAATTGCTATATACATAAAAACCAGCAAAACACTACCTCAATTTTCATATGTATAATACCATTCAAAACTGATATTTACTGTAGGTGCAAAGCCAGTCACAGATGGATTTTCCGCGTTCATAATTGGTCATTAATGAGGCTCGCTTAGTAAATGATGCCTTCTTCCTAACAAAATTGTGGACTATCTGACTGATTTTTTTAATCTTGGTTTTTAATTCTTTTTATGAAATATAGTTATCTGCTTTTGAAATCTTTATATTAAGTAAATTAAAATTACATTTTTAATAGAGATAAACATGCACAGATTAGCTTGAAAAAAAGACACAATAATGGCTGTGCATGGTAAATTACACATAGCCGACAGGTTAATGCGATAATCACTTGTGCTTGGAACGAAATCTACCAAGGTCCTAGTTTTACTCATCTCTGAGGAGGCACGACATATGTATGCTAATATACATAAAAATGTGCATCTTCACATAATTGCAAATGTAGTCAATTATTTTTGTTTTATTTTCACTTAAAAGCATTGTTCTTCTTTCATAATTACATCTCACATTTTTAAAATAAAAATAAATGATAAAAGTATAACATACTGTATATATATGGAGTGAAAACTTATGTGCTAGGAACAGTTATTATATCAGTCATATTTATAGTAAGGACTTTGATTCAGTCAGTAAGACAGTTCAAAGGTCCTGTATTCAGCAATTTTTTGGGAAAAAACACACAAAAGCCCAGAATAGTCCAAGGTGAATGTAATTTGTAACGTACACTAAACTCAGTGACCTAGTCCTCTGATATTAACTATCCTAGCTATCAAAGATGTGGTCACATTGAACCTCCAGCTCCTGTTTTCTTATGCTAGGCTGTATGTTCTCAATTGTGCCGGTTCACAGTGCTGTGCTGGTGTAAACTGAAAAAAAATGAGGCAAGCAGCATTTTAACACACTGTAGTATACTGCAATGCACTGCAGTGCATGCTGTAAAAAATATGTATTTCTTAAAAAAAAATAGCGAATGCACCACAACGAGCATTAAAATGCAATGTACATTGCAAGCACATGTCTATGGACATGACGCGGGTGTTATGATGTGAACCTATCCTTAGAGGTCTACTTTTAAAATGTTTTTGAATATTTTTGATTGTGACACTGATTCAAGCCACGTGAATTGTCCCTGTATTTTTTCTAATACTACGACCTTCCTATGAGCGTCAGCTCCATTTAGTGGCTAAAATGCAGTATATTTTCTCCTTGAGGTATTTTAGAAAAGTATACCACATTTTGTCCACTATATAGGACTGTCAATCATAAGACATCATAGTATTAGAGAACATACAGGGCAAATTTGTTCAGCCTGCACAAATGTATGTGACATTTATCCAATTCCTGTTTTGCACATAGACCCCTTAGTTAGGGATGAGTTTAGAGTTTTTAAGTTAGTGTTATGGTAAAAGATTAGGGGGGTTAATTCAGCTGTTAGGGATAAATGTAGAGTTGTGTTTAAAGGGGATATACTCAGTGGCATAGCAAGAGGGGGGGTGGGGGGGCGGTCCACCCCAGGTGCTGCACATTAGGGGGGGTGTCAATCCGGAGGTGTGCATTGTGATCCGGAGAGCAGATTGCAGCAGGGCCATCATAATGAGCGGGCGCCCCTGCACTTTCCCCACTTTGTAAGCATCAGAAGTTCATCAGGTCGGCAAGGGGCCCAGCGGTGCAGGGTAGGGCGTCTGCCTGTCTCCCCAGTCATCCAATCAGGCAGGCTGTCCCTCGACGATCTTCAATGTCTTCCAAGTCCCAAGGCAGCTGGAGTTGGTGGGTGAAGCCAGGGGTGTGGCTCCATCCTCCACCCCTCCCAAAGACTCGTTTACTGGCTGATCCTGCAGCTGAAGAAGGGGAAAGAGGAGAGCACACAGGAGCCATGAGTATCTGCATCTGCAGCTATGCTGTAAGTGAGCACATTGTCACTGTATATAGCCCTAACCTGCCCCTATAATACCCTATAAAGCCATAACCTGCCCCTATAATACCCTATACAGCCCTAACCTGCCACCATAATAACCTATATTGCCCAGACCTGCCACTATAATACCCTATACTACCCTAACCTGCCACCATAATACCCTATACAGCCCTAGCCTGCCACTATAATACCCTATACTGCCCTAACCTGCCACCATAATACCCTACACTGCCCTAACCTGCAACCATAATACCCTATACAGCCCTAACCTGCCACCATAATACCTTATACAGCCCTAATCTGCCACCATAATACCCTATACTGCCCTAACCTGCCACCATAATACCTTATACAGCCCTAGCCTGCCACCATAATACCCTATACAGCCCTAGCCTTTCACCATAATACCCTATACTGCCCTAACCTGCTACTATACTACTCTAACCTTCTTAAATTAGTAGTTGCGGCAAATCACAACATGTGACACTGTCGCTCAAAAGAAGCTCCTGCTCCTTTTTAAGCGACAAGCTTCATGAGCTGCGATTTTGTCGTGGGGTGCCAGAAATAGGATTTGGCCCGGGTGTCAAATGCCCTAGGTACGCCCCTGGTAATACTTTAGATTATATTGAATATCCAGGCAAACTGTGAAAATGCACTGGAATGCACTGAAATATATATATATTTTCACTTTTTTTTATTGTGTATATATATATGTGTTCATTTGTTATTCTCCACAGCTAATTGTGAGGTTTATATGCACTTTTTTCACAGCATAGCCAGATAGGTAAAACATGTTAAATCAATAATATTTTGGGTTCACCTATGTCTGCCTCACTAAACAGTGAATCGGCATCATCAGTTTTGCCTAACAAGGAAGCTGTAATGTTAAAACAGAAAGTAATAGATTGATACCGCTAACTAGAAAGTGTATCAAATGATGACTGGAATGTGTATTTTATATTTGGATGTTTGACTAGAGTTCCCCTTTACTAGTATGAGAGGAATGTATTATATTAAGTGGTTAATTTATGTGTCGGGCTTATAGTTATGCCCTGTACACACGGTCGGATTTTCCGACTGAAAATGTGTGATAGGACTTTGTTGTCGGAAATTCCGACCGTGTGTAGGCTCCATCACACATTTTCCATTGGATTTTCTGACACACAAAGATTGAGAGCAGGCTATAAAAATTTCCGACAACAAAATTCGTTGTCGGAATTTCCGATCGTGTGTACACAAATCCGACGCACAAAGTGCCACGCATGCTCAGAATAAATAAAGAAATGAAAGCTATTGGCTACTGCCCCGTTTATAGTCCCGACATACGTGTTTTACATCACCGCATTCAGAATGATCGGATTTTCCGACAACTTTGTGTGACTGTGTGTATGCAAGACAAGTTTAAACCAACATCCGTCAGAAAAAATCCTAGGATTTTGTTGTCGGAATGTCCGATCAATGTCCGACCGTGTGTACGGGGCATAAGAATTAAAGGTAAAAGGCAGGTTTGATATTAAAGTATATGTAAATTCAATCTCTAAAATCCTATATGATCTTTTTATGTGATAATTAGATTTTCATCACTGAAACCTGTAGGCACACAAGTTTTGGAGCCCTAACTAGAACAAGCAGCGCTTTAGCACTTTCAGTGTGAAAGTAACCTTATAAAGTGACAACGTTCTGTCTCTGTCTCCCAGTTATGTCTCTGCTATTTTAACACACATAATGCAAGCATGGTCCAATGTTGTCACTATCAGGAAACCCACCGTGAAAAATGTTATGCCAATCACATGGAAGAATGAAGAGTGAGTCACACGCTCCCCATAACAAGAAGTACTTAGTTTTTCCTCTTTCCTCCCTAGGGTTGAATGGAGTGGTGGGGAGTAGGGATGAGCCGAACACCCCCCGGTTCGGTTCGCACCAGAACCCGCGAACGGACCGAAAGTTTGCACGAACGTTAGAACCCCATTGACGTCTATGGGACTCGAACGTTCGAAATCAAAAGTGCTCATTTTAAAGGCTAATTTGCATGGTATTGTCCTAAAAAGGGTTTGGGGACCCGGGTCCTACCCCAGGGGACATGTATCAATGCAAAAAAAACTTTTAAAAACGGCCGTTTTTTCGGGAGCAGTGATTTTAATGATGCTTAAAGTAAAAAAAAAAAAAGTGAAATATTCCTTTAAATATCGTACCTGGGGGGTGTCTATAGTATGCCTGTAAAGTGACGCGTGTTTCCCATGTTTAGAACAGTCCCTGCACCAAATGTCATTTTTAAAGGAAAAAATCTCATTTAAAACTGCTTGCGGGTTTAATGTCATGTCGGGTCATGGCAATATGGATGAAAATCAGTGAGACAAACGGCATGGGTACCCCCCAGTCCATTACCAGGCCCTTTGGGTCTTGTATGGATATTAAGGGGAACCCCGCACCCAAATTAAAATAAGGAAAGGTGTGGGGCCACCAGGCCCTATATACTCTGAACAGCAGTATACAGGCGGTGCAAACAAGACAGGGACTGTAGGTTTGTTGTTAAGTAGAATCTGTTTGTAATTTTGAACATTTTTAACGTGTTTAGCTCCAGCCAAAAAATCTTTTCTAAGCTTTTTGGAAAACATAGGGAAGGGTTATCACCCCTGTGACATTTGTTTTGCTGTCTTTCCTCCTCTTCAGAAGATTTCACCTCACTTTTTTGTCCCAATGAAAAATGTTTTTTGAAAATTTGGGTTTTTTTGTGGAACAAGGATTGGAAAGCATCAGTGGAAAGGAGAAATTGTTTTCCCATATTAACTCTTACAGGAGAGAATTTCCCTTCCTAGGGGTAGATTTCATCTCACTTCCTGTTGTCTCCTTCCGTTTGCAAGTAGGAGTCGTTTGTAAGTTAGATGTTTGAAAGTAGGGTCCTGCCCTATATACTCAGCAGAAATTTGGGCCTTAGGTGTTGCTGTGGCCACAACACTGTAAGCCCTCACAGGGCCCTGCTGTGAAATATTAGATCAAGAATTGTAATTACATGCCCCTGTTGAACAGGAGCTGAAAAATTAGGCCTTAGGCACTGGTGCCACAACACTGCAACCCCTCACAGACACTCTAGTTGGAACGCAGGAACGAGCCCTGCTGCAAAGTATTGCTTCAAAAATTGTAATTACACGCCCCTGTTAGACAGGGGCAGAAAACTTGGGCCTTAGGCACTGGTGCTGGTGCCACAACACTGCAACCCCTCACAGACACTCTAGTTGGAACGCAGGAAGGAGCCCTGCTGCAAAGTATTGCATCAAAAATTGTAATTACACGCCCCTGTTAGACAGGGGCAGAAAAATTGGGCCTTAGGCACTGGTGCTGGTGCCACAACACTGCAACCCCTCACAGACACTCTAGTTATAACGCAGGAACGAGCCCTGCTGCAAAGTATTGCATCAAAAATTGTAATTACACGCCCCTGTTAGACAGGGGCAGAAAAATTGGGCCTTAGGCACTGGTGCTGGTGCCACAACACTGCAACCCCTCACAGACACTCTAGTTGGAATGCAGGAACGAGCCCTGCTGCAAAGTATTGCATCAAAAATTGTAATTACACGCCCCTGTTAGACAGGGGCAGAAAAATCGGGCCTTAGGCACTGGTGCTGGTGCCACAACACTGCAACCCCTCACAGACACTCTAGTTGGAATGCAGGAACGAGCCCTGCTGCAAAGTATTACATCAAAAATTGTAATTACACGCCCCTGTTAAACAGGGGCTGAAAAATTGTGCCTTAGGCACTGGTGGTGGCGCCCAGAACCAAAATTGTTCTTACAAGCTATCAGCGTGATGATTGAGGAGGAAGAGGATAATTACTCAGGGATAGTCACTCAGCATCAGCATAGGCAGTCTTTGAAGGGATCTGAGATTTCAAAAAAAATTATTCGGTTACATCAGCATCAGGTGCTTGGTAGCTGGTGGTGATCCAAGACTGATTCATTTTTATGAAGGTCAGCCGATCGACCGAGTCGGTGGACAGACGCACCCTGTGATCGGTTACCACGCCTCCAGCAGCACTGAATGTGCGTTCCGAAAGAACGCTGGATGCAGGACAGGCCAGTAGCTCAATTGCATACTGTGCAAGCTCTGGCCAGTGATCCATCCTCAAGACCCAGTAACCCAGAGGATTTTCGGTGGGAAAGGTGTCCAAGTCTGATCTTGCCCCTAGGTATTCCTGCACCATGTAAAACAGACGCTGGCGATGGTTGCTGGAACCGATCATACCTTGGGGCTGCGGACCAAAAAATTGTCTGAACGCATCGGTCAGACGGCCACCTTCTCCACCGCTCCTTCTTTGACTGACCGAAGCCTCAGCAACACGTTGTCCAGAAACAGGAGTTTGTAACCTCACAGTCTCTGGGAACGCGTTGCACAGACCTTTCTGCAAGGCCTCCCGAAGATGTTTCATCCTCTGCTCCCTCTGCGATGGCAAGATAAGGTCCGCAACCTTACCCTTGTAACGTGGATCAAGGAGGGTTGCCAGCCAGTATTGGTCCTTCTCCTTGATACCACGAATACGAGGATCCTTACGCAGGCTTTGCAGGATCAGGGAGGCCATGCAGCGTAGGTTTGCTGAGGCATTCGGTCCGGAGTCCTCTGGGTCACTAAGGACAACAACGTCCGCAGCCACCTCCTCCCAGCCACGTCCAAGTCCATGTGTTCCTTGGGACTGATCCCTTAAAGACTGCTGCTGATGCTGAGTGCCAGGCTCCACCTCCATACTGACACAATCTTCCTCCTCCTCCTCCTCCTCCTCGTCCTCTTCCTGTATGATCGGCGGGCACGCAGGAACACTGTCTGGATAAAGGGGGCCTTGAGAGCTAAGGAAGTCCTCCTCTTCCTGCCTCTGTTCTGCCTCAAGTGCCCTGTCCATTATTCCACGCAGCGTGTGCTCCAACAGGTGGACAAGGGGGACAGTGTCACTGATGCATGCACTGTCAGTGCTCACCATTCTCGTGGCCTCCTCGAATGGTGACAGGACAGTGCATGCATCCCTGATCATGGCCCACTGGCGTGGGGAAAAAAAACCAAGCTCCCCTGACCCTGTCCTGGTGCCATAGTCACACAGGTACTCATTGATGGCCCTCTGCTGAGTGTGCAGCCGCTGCAGCATGGCCAACGTTGAGTTCCACCTGGTGGGCATGTCACAGATTAGGCGGTTCTTGGGCAGGTTAAACTCCTTTTGGAGGTCCGTCAGCCGAGCACTGGCATTATATGACCGGCGGAAATGCACACAGACTTTCCTGGCCTGCCTCAGGACATCCTGTAAGCCCGGGTACCTGCCCAAGAACCGCTGCACCACCAAGTTAAGGACGTGAGCCAAACAGGGCACATGGGTCATTTGTCCCTGTCGGAGGGCAGAGAGGAGGTTGGTGCCATTGTCGCAAACCACCATTCCTGCCTTAAGTTGGCGTGGCGTCAACCACCTCTGAACCTGCCCCTGCAGAGCTGACAGAACCTCTGCCCCAGTGTGGCTCCTGTCCCCCAAGCACACCAGCTCAAGCACCGCATGGCATCTTTTGGCCTGCGTACTTGCGTAGCCCCTTGAACGCCTACGGAGCATGGAGGAAGAAGAAGAGGAGGGGGTGGAGGAGAGAGGTGTGTCACAATCAGCATTTTGGAGGCGTGGTGGCGGAACAACCTCCAACACTACTGCACCTTGTCCTGCATCCTTCCCAGCTGCCAGCAGAGTCACCCAATGCACCGTGAAACTTAGGTAACGTCCCTGTCCATGCCTGCTGGACCATGAGTCAGCGGTAATATGCACCTTACCGCTGACCGCCCTGTCCAGCGAGGCATGGACATTGCCTTCCACATGCTGGTAGAGAGCCGGAATCGCCTTCCGTGAGAAAAAGTGGCGTTTGGGTACCTGCCACTGAGGAACCGCACATTCCACAAACTCACGGAAGGGGGCAGAGTCTACCAACTGAAAAGGCAGCAGTTGAAGTGCTAGCAATTTTGCCAAGCTAGCATTCAACCGCTGGGCATGTGGATGGCTGGGAGCAAACTTCTTTCGGCGGTGCAGCAGCTGGGGCAGGGAAATTTGCCTGGTACAATCTGACGTCGGTGTACCAAAAGCACATTGCCCACAAGTACTTGGCTGTGACACACCTAATTCTACACCTTCATTCCTCTCACTGCAGGTCTCAGAGAGGACTGAAGGTCTAGTGGGGTTGGAAATCTCAGCTGAAGAGGAGCAAGGAGAGATCCTCTTTGTTCTTTGGTGTGGGTCTTTTAGATACGCTTGCCAACGAACTGCATGGCAGGTCAACATATGTCTGGTCAAGCATGTGGTACCCAAGCGGGAGATGTTTTGGCCACGCGAGATACGCTTGAGACATATGTTGCAAATAGCAGCGGTGCGATCTGATGCACTCGTCTCAAAAAAGGCCCACACCAAAGAACTTTTTGAATAACGCGCAGAGACTGCAGCGCCCTGCACATGTGGAGCTTTGGGGTGTGATGCAGTCAATGTGCTGCCCTTAGGCTGGCCCCTGGAGGGCATCCTGCCTCGTTGGTGATGTGCCGCCTCCTCCTCCTCCTCCTCCTCCTCCTTTCTCCTATCAGGCACCCACGTTGAGTCAGTGACCTCATCATCCCCTCCCTCCTCATCACTGGAGCAAACCTGGCAGTATGCTGCAGCAGGGGGAGCATGACTGCCAGATTGCTGTCCTTCTTGAGCACCCCCTCTGTCCGTGCTCATGTTACTGCCTTCATCGAGCTCAGTATCATCATCAGAGCCTTCCAAACGCTGGGCATCCTCCTGGAGCATGTACCCAACACTGTGGTCAAACAGTTCGAAGGAATCCTCATGAGGACATGGTGGAGCTAGGGAAGGAGTCACTGATGACATTGAGCTGAGGGAAGAGGCCGCTGCTTTGCCAGACAAAGCACCCTGGGCATGGGTGAGAGAGGATGAGGAGGATAAGGACGGCTTGGTCATCCACTCGACCAAGTCTTCCGCATGTTGCGGCTCAACACGGCCAGCTGCCGAAAAAAAGGCCAAGCGTGTCCCATGGCCACGTGCTGATGAGGATGCACCGTCTCCACGACCAGCACTAGACACAGAGCCTGCTTGCCCTCTCTTATTGGCTTGTGACTGTCTGCCTCTCATTCTTGGCCTTCCAGACATACTAATGGCCTGTAGCTGCACTAAGCTGGGATAGAACACCTGTAATTTTCTTCAGGTAGCTTTATATACTGTAACCAGACAAGCCTGCCTGTCAGTAGGAAGATAACAGGAACGGATCTAGCTGAACACTGTGAGCAGGACGCACTGTACTAAATGTAAATAGTCTAGCTGCCTGACCGTGGTACTAATAGGATCAAATAGAACACCTGTAATTTTCTTCAGGTAGCTTTATATACTGTAACCAGACAAGCCTGCCTGTCAGTAGGAAGATAACAGGAACGGATCTAGCTGAACACTGTGAGCAGGACGCATTGTACTAAATGTAAATAGTCTAGCTGCCTGACCGTGGTACTAATAGGATCAAATAGAACACCTGTAATTTTCTTCAGGTAGCTTTATATACTGTAACCAGACAAGCCTGCCTGTCAGTAGGAAGATAACAGGAACGGATCTAGCTGAACACTGTGAGCAGGACGCACTGTACTAAATGTAAATAGTCTAGCTGCCTGACCGTGGTACTAATAGGATCAAATAGAACACCTGTAATTTTCTTCAGGTAGCTTTATATACTGTAACCAGACAAGCCTGCCTGTCAGTAGGAAGATAACAGGAACGGATCTAGCTGAACACTGTGAGCAGGACGCACTGTACTAAATGTAAATAGTCTAGCTGCCTGACCGTGGTACTAATAGGATCAAATAGAACACCTGTAATTTTCTTCAGGTAGCTTTATATACTGTAACCAGACAAGCCTGCCTGTCAGTAGGAAGATAACAGGAACGGATCTAGCTGAACACTGTGAGCAGGACGCACTGTACTAAATGTAAATAGTCTAGCTGCCTGACCGTGGTACTAATAGGATCAAATAGAACACCTGTAATTTTCTTCAGGTAGCTTTATATACTGTAACCAGACAAGCCTGCCTGTCAGTAGGAAGATAACAGGAACGGATCTAGCTGAACACTGTGAGCTGGACGCACTGCACTAAATGTAAATAGCAGGAACGGATCTAGCTGAACACTGTGAGCAGGACGCACTGCACTAAATGTAAATAGCAGGAACGGATCTAGCTGAACACTGTGAGCAGGACGCACTGCACTAAATGTAAATAGCAGGAACGGATCTAGCTGAACACTGTGAGCAGGACGCACTGCACTAAATGTAAATAACAGGAACGGATCTAGCTGAACACTGTGAGCAGGACGGACTGCACTAAATGTAAATAGTCTAGAAGATAACAGGAACGGATCTAGCTGAACACTGTGAGCAGGACGCACTGCACTAAATGTAAATAGCAGGAACGGATCTAGCTGAACACTGTGAGCTGGACGCACTGCACTAAATGTAAATAGCAGGAACGGATCTAGCTGAACACTGTGAGCAGGACGCACTGCACTAAATGTAAATAGTCTAGAAGATAACAGGAACGGATCTAGCTGAACACTGTGAGCAGGACGCACTGCACTAAATGTAAAGTCTAGATAGAAGATAACAGGAACGGATCTAGCTAAACTGAATACAGTGTATATATATATATGCAACACCTGGGATGCATATATATACACAATACACTGTAAGTGCAGCTAACTGACTGACTGTTCTGCCTAATCTATCTAACTCAAATCAAATGACACTGTCTCTCTCTCTCTCTATCTCTCAGCACACCGGAACACACACTACACAGGGCCGCCGTGCAGGCGGCCTTATATAGTGTGGGGTGTGTACTAAATCCCCTGAGCCATAATTGGCCAAAGCCACCCTGGCTTTGGCCAATTACAGCTCTCTCTACTGACGGCGCTGTGATTGGCCAAGCATGCGGGTCATAGTGCATGCTTGGCCAATCATCAGCCAGCAATGCACTGCGATGCCGCAGTGAATTATGGGCCGTGACGCGCCACACGAATTTGGCGCGAACGGCCCATATCGTTCGCAATTCGACGGACGGTCGAACAGCCGATGTTCGAGTCGAACATGGGTTCGACTCGAACACGAAGCTCATCCCTAGTGGGGAGTAAAGCGAAAGTGAGTAAAATGAGATGCAGTACCAACATTAAAGTTAAAATGTAGGGATTTAGTGCCAGTGACAGGTAAAACCACTTGAAATAAGCCCCACAGCATTGGAAGATCACAGCTGCAAAAGTATCCAGGAGGAGGGGTAGAGGATGAGAGATTTCAAGGAACAGAGCAACTATAGTACATGGGGCACTTGTCATTCAAGTACCATCCCTGGCGAAGATTAAAAAAAAAATCACTAAACTTCAACTTTAAAGTTATTTGTGAACACTGCCAAGAATGTCAAAGGCACCCGGATTTATATGGCTGCATCATCTCTGAGCCAGCATCTTAATGCAGGAAATAGATACTGACCTTGGAGGGTGCCTGAACAGAGATAATGTTGTCATTTATTGTATAATATTATACATTTAATATGCAACATCAAAACAGGCTACACATTTCGGGGAGTTCATCCACTTCATCAGTACTATGATTCCATTTTGGAGTACACTGCTTTACCAAATTGTCACAAAACAGTAGTTTCAAGATAGATGTGATACAGCATATCAAAAGAAAGATCTAAAGAAAAAGTATAAATGTGTTAAATAATCTCTAATTATTGTATATATATATATATATATATATATATATATATATATATATATATAAATACACTCAACGGCCACTTTATTAGGTACACTTGGTAGCACAAATTGCTAATTGGCAATTGCTAATTGCCAATCACATGGCAACAACTCAATGCATTTTTGGTACAAGATGAGCTGGTCTGAGTATTTCAAAAACTGTTGATCTACTGGGATTTTCATGCACAACCATCTCTAGGATTTACAGAGAATGGTCAAAAAAAAGAAAATATCCAGTGTGCTGCCGTTGTGTGGGCGAAAATGCCTTGTTGATATCAGAGGTCAGAGTGAAATGGGCAGACTGGTTTGAGATGATAGAAAGACAACAGTAACTCAAATAAGCACTTGTTACAACCAAGGTATGCAGAATACCATCTCTGATTGCACAACACATTAAACATTGAAGAAGATGGGCTACAGCAGCAGAAGACCACACCAGGTGCCACTCCTGTCAGCCAAGAACAGGAAACCGAGGCTACAATTCACACAGACTCCCCAAAATTGGACAATAGAAGATTGGAAAAACCTTGCCTGGTCTGATGAGTGTTGATTTCAGCTGTGACATTCAGTTGGTGGGGTCAGAACTTGGCATCAACAACTTGAAAGCATGGATCCATTCTTTTGGCCCCTGACTACCAATTCAGCATTGTTTAAATGCCACAGTCTACCTGAGTATTGTTGCTGACCATGTCCATCCCTTTATGACTAAAGTCTACCCATCTTCTGTTGGCTATTTCCAGCAGGATAGTACACCATGTTACAAAGCTCAAATCATCTCAAACTGGTTTCTTGAACATGACAATGATTTCTCTGTACTCCAATGGCCTCCACAGTCACCAGATTCCAATCCAATAGCGCACCTTTGGGATGTGGTAGAACAGAAGATTCAGATTATGGATGTGCAGCCGACAAATCTGCACAACTGTGTTATGCTATCATGTCAATATAGACAAAAATCTCTGAGGGATGTTTCTCAACACCTTGTTGAATTAATGCCACAAACAATTAAGGCAGTTCTGCCGGTAACTGGCTTAACCCTTTGCAGCTATAACAGCTTTAATTCTTCTGGGAAGGCTGTCCACAGGGTTTAGGAGTGTGTCTATGGGAATGTTTGACCATTCTTCCAGAAGTGCATTTGTGAGGTCAGGCACTGATGTGTACGAGAAGGCCTGGTTTGCAGCTTATGCTCTAATTCATCTCAAAGGTGTTCTGTTGGGTTGAGGTCAGGACTCTGTACAGGCCAGTCAAGTTCCTCCACCCCAAACTCGCTCATCCATGTCTTTATGGACCTTTATAAACCTTGTGAACAGCCTTCCCAAAAGAGTTGAAGCTGTTATAGCTGCAAAGGGTGGGCCAAAACTCTGCTACCTTTCAAAAGATAGGACTCCACATAAAGAGGTAATGCATTAGTCCCCGAAACAGAAGATGGCAATCAGGCGACATCTTACAAATTCTCTGTAGAAGGGATTGAACAGAAAGCAGGGAGGAGCATCAGTATACCAACAACATTCCCCCCAAAAAAGAGTCAAACAAACCATCAGCCAGCAGTTAAACAATAGCATGGGGAAAACCAGTAGGGGTATGTATTTGTTACATGGCATCGCCTGCAATATATTCCTGCTCACTAATAGGATATAGTCATTGTTCAGTCAATCATTTCCACCCGGCTCAATGGACAGGGCCTCCCACAGCCTACATTTTAGCCAATTTATCAGGAATTAGCTCAAAATAAAGCCCGCCATGGCCAGCTAAAGTGTTGGTCTTACAGTGATGCATGGCTTCTAACAGGAAACAACATGGCATTTTCATTTTGTTCCATTAGTTTAACATTTTTATGAAAGTGTTTTTAATGTAATTTTATCATTTTGACTTGCTTTTTGTTCCATGTTTGATTATTGTATTTTATATACAGATTTGTAAACACTACCTCATCAGTATATCAAGGGATACGATAAACAGCCTGCTTAACTACTTAAAGACCTTGGGTGTGCACCGTTTGCCAAAAAAGTCATCTAAATACATTGGGTGCACTTTGTTAGCCCAGCACTTCCTGCCCTGAAGCTAAAAGCTGTACTCAGAAAAATTGCTGAGATTGGCTGTAAGTTTAGCAGCTGGAAAGCTGCTCCTGTATAAATGTGTCTGCAGATTCTATTCATATACTGTATACTGTACATTAAAATAACATTATTGTTACAATGGTGCTGAATTACTTTAAGAAATATGCATACAACAGGGCATTATGCTTGAAAACCAGATTGCATACTTAAGGTATTTACTAGGAACTATGGTGTATATACAATTAATTTACTGTGCAGTAAACTCTCCTGAATCTACGTCAGATGAGTCGAGGTATGCCTAATATGAAAATGTGATTTTCTCAATTTTTTTTATATTTATATACATCCATACCTTTTAGGAATAAATCTGTGTGCCCTATTACTGGAAAAAAGAGAAACAAAACTCTGGAATCTGTGCCCAAAAAAGGGCAGGCAGAGGGCAACGTACTAGCAATTAGTATTTTCTGTGGTCTCCCTGCAGATGATCTTTTCCTGTTACTGACCTATCATGCCTTGTTATGTGTTGTGCCTGCATGGTCATCGTCATAGAGTCACAGGGCTTTCTCAATTTAAATCCACCAAGAATAGCTTTCAGAGACCGTAGTGGCCTAGATCTCACACTGCAGAGATGCAAATATGAGGCTGTAGGAGTGCCTAGGCACCCTAATGCCGCGTACACGCGGGCTGACTTTTCGACCGGACTGGTCCGACGGACCGAATCCGGCGGACAATCCGACTGTGTTTGGGCTCCATCGGACCTGCAGCGGATTTTTTCGGTCAAAAATCTGACGGACTTTAGATTTGAAACATGTTTCAAATCTTTCCGACGGACTCGAGCCTGGCCGAAAAATCCGCTCATCTGTATGCTAGTCCAACGGACGAAAACCTATGCTAGGGCAGCTATTGGCTACCGGCTATCAACTTCCTTATTTTAGTCCAGTCGTACGTCATCATGTACGAATCCGTCGGACTTTGGTGTGATCGTGTATAGGCAAGTCCATTAGTTCAAAAGTCCGTCGGAAGTCCGTCAAGAGTCCGTCGAAAGTCCGTCGGAAAGTCCGTCGGACCAGTCTGGTCGAAAAGTCCGCCCGTGTGTACGCGGCATTAGACACCAGGAAGTACATTGCTGTTTTTAGAAGGAATTCTAGACAAAAGGTAAATAAACTTTACTTAACTATATATGGGCGGGGTTAGCTGAAGTGAAGGGGTAATTGTATGGCACATGCATGAACAGTATATCTGCGTGCATGTGTAGAAGTTCACACACCAAGGTTCCATACGATGGTGCTTAAAATGGAGATTCCAATATGCATAGCTCCCAATTGTCCCTGATTTTGAGGGGCTGTCCCTGATTTGGAGCAATGCTCCTCTGTCCCTCATTCCTTCTCATTTGTCCCTTATTTGGGTCTGATCTATATAGATGTTTATAAAATGCACGTTTTATATATCAAAAAGTGTTTTCCAGTGCTAAACCTTTCATCTGATTTCTAAATGGCTACATTTGTAATTTCCAAAAGCCAATATAAAGGAATAGTAGTGGTAAAAAAAAGCATTTGTGGGTTTAACCAATCTTGTTTTTTTTGTACAATTCTCCTTTAAGGGGGCGTGGCATTGGGAGTGCCCTATGCCTGCATACTTTTGCTTATAGGTGTCCCTCACTCCCATCTTAAAAATTTGGGAGGTATGCAATATGCATATATTTATATATATATATATATATATATATATATATATATATATATATATATATATATATATATATATATATATATATATATATATATATATATATATATATATATATATATATATATATATATATATATATATATATATATATATATATATAAAAATATATATACATAAATATAAACGTATTGTGTATATATACATATTGCATATCTCCCAACTTTATATTATATATATATATATAAGTATATATATATATATATAATATATAAATATATATAATGTTGTACAGTACCGGGCACACAGACAACTTATTTATACATCTGGGTTTATAGGCTTGTACCTTTGGGTGATTGGACACTGGCAAGCTTTTAACCACTTCAGCCCCGAAAGGTTTTACCCCCTTAATGACCAGAGCAATTTTTTGCGTTACAGCACTGCGTCACTTTAACTGACAATTGAGTGGTCGTGCAATGCTGTACCCACACAAAATTTACCTCCTTTTTTCACCATAAATAGAGCTTTCTTTTGGTGGTATTTGATCACCTCTGCGATTTTTATTTTTTGCGCTATAAAAAAAAGACAGACAATTTGGAAAAAAAAGCTATTTTTTTTACTTTCTGCTATAATACATATCCACAAAAAAAAAATATATAAAAAAACTATTCATCAGTTTAGGCCGATATATATTATTCTACATATTTCTGGTAAAAAAAATTGCAATAGGCATATATTGATTGGTTTGCACAAAAGTCATTGCGTCTGCAAACTGAGATAGATTTAGGGACTTTTATTTTTTTAAATTATTTTTACTGGTAATGGCGGCGATCTGTGATTTTTAACTGGACTGTGACATTGCGGTGGACAAATCTGACCCCAAATTACACTTTTTGCGGTTTAGTGCCGTTATTACATTGATCAGTGCTAAAAAAAATGCACTGATCAATGTAAAAATTACACTGGCAGGGAAGGGGTTAACACTACGGGGCAATCAAGGGGTTAAGTGTGTTCCCTCAGTGTGTTCTAACTGTAGGGGAGATGGAGTTACTGAAACATGACAGAGATCACTGTTCCCGATCACCGGGAACAGAAGATCTCTGTCATGTCACTAGGCAGAACAGGGAAATGCCTTGTTTACATAGGCAGTTCTCTGTTCTGCCTCTCCTCGACGCAATCGCGGGCCGCCAGTGGACATTAAGTCTGCGGAACCCGCGGGTGCGCGCGCCCGCTATTCTACGGATTGACGTACAGGTACGTCAGTTTGCGCAGGAGAGCCGACCTTCCGCGGTATATCTGCGTGAGTAGTTCGGCAAATGAGTAAGAACATGGGGCTCTTTCCCTAATAACCCTTACCCCACTCCATAAGTCCTCACTTTTAGCTAGTGTCTGAAAGTGATGGACCCCTTTTCTCAGAGAAACCAGCTTCAATCCTTTATTATTTTTTTTAATTATTTTTCTTTATTATTTTTAATAATAAATAATATTTTTTTTAATATTTTCTTTATTTTATCTTCAGATTGTTCAATCAGTCATAACTGTCTTCTACTATCCACACAGAAACCTTGGGTGCCCTACAAGACAGTGTTGGCAGCCCCCAAAGTGAAATTTACTTTCAGGACATCAAAATTTACAAACGACACCAATTTTTTACTGGCAAAAATCATGGCATTTACTGACAGAGCGACATTTTTTACTGACACTGTGAAAAAGTACCCAAAATGACTGTTGTCAGTGCTAAACAGTGCAAATATCAATATTTAAACTATAAACACATAAATAGTACTATTAGCAATGTGTTAAAGTTAAACAAAAGTCAAAAACCATATTTCTCCATTGACATGAAGGTCAGGTTACTATAGCCCAGCCAGCACAGAGTTCTTCCTTACATAAGAGTCTACAAGATTCACCTGTATAGTAAAAGGGAACTCTTATGTAAAGGGGAATGCTTCAGATCATCATCTAAGGGAGAACTCTGATATAATGGGGGCTCTGATGACTAGAGACCACTTTCTGCAGAGTGAATACACTAAGGTAAGGGGGGTTACTAATACAGGGGGAACCTCTATATCAGTGTCACCTTACATTATTGTATTTACCCCGCCTTACATCAGTAACCCCCCCTCAGACTGGCCTGGCGGCGCTGTCACTGACCTCCGCTCAGGTGCACCGTGCAGGGCTCAGTCAGATGGCTCCAGCTTGGAGGCTCTGGCTTTATTCTATAGTTTTCTCTTCACACATGTCTGACTCCTCCTATGATCCCCATCCCAGTGGCACTCCCACTCTTGGTTCCTCTATGGACTCTCCCTCAGAGACTGCAGACATGATAAAAGACAAGAGATGGTCAGAGGCTGCGGACATGATACAGGAGGTGGAAAGAAGCTGCAAACATGATACACGAGGTGGACAGAGGCTGCAGACATGAAGCAGGAGGTGGACAGAGCCCGCAAACATGGTGGTGTCCTCCTCACCCCCTCACAGTAGCTTCCTCCTCTGTCCACCTTCATATTACCTCTCCACATTAGTGTGTCCTCCTCCTGTGCCCCTTTCACCTCTCCACAGAGCAGCACATCAGAGTCCTTCTCTGTCCCCTGCATGACTTCACCCCCCCAATGTCCTCCTCTGCCCCCTTTTTGCTATCCCCCTCACACAGTGTCACTCTCCTCACCTCCTCCTGGGCTCCTCCTCTGTTCCTTCTTTTTTAACGGACATTTACGGGCTGCTCATAAATGGGCTTAAATTTACGGGCTGCCCATAAATTAACGGGCGGGTGGCAACACCAATATCCGATCCCCTTGCTATGTACATTTCATTGTTTAGCTAGCTTGTTACATTTTCTTTTCTTTGGTTCAGGTAAAATGTTGTCACACATATGTGAATTTTAGCAGAACAGAAGGCACAAAAGCAGAATTATTGGAATGTTTGATGCACACGTCAAACAAGGACAACACCATTTGTATTGAACACCAGTGTACGATCAAGTTCAGGGATCGTGAATGCTTTGTACATGTAGACCTATAATACAAGCATACTTTAGCAATTTATCCCTGCTCATGCTCATTTGCTTTAGTAAATCAGCCCCAATGTGTTTTGAATATTGCTTTTATGTGCAGATCAAAGGAATGTACTTTGATCTTCACAAATTGTCAGTTCCAGCAAGCTAGAAAGTAAAAAAAAAAAAAAGAAAAGTTATATATTTTTATTTCTAATACTATTGGGAATTATACCAAAAAGCCTTCTCTCTTCAGGTCTATTGTATCCCACCAATAGGGATGATTAGTTGTGACCTTGGTTTCCTGATGGGATTTGAAGATTTGCAGTCCTGGTGATCTTTTAACAGAATTTGCTCAGGTGACCTTTTTTTAATCCCATAATAAAAAATAAATGCCTTTTAAAGCTTGTGCAGAAACATAGTCCACAAGCATGATAGAGCAACATAAGACTGTAAGGCACAAGGTTTACATATATGGCCTGTGAACCATCTCCAATAGGCATAGATTGGCTATTAAGGAGCCATTTGGCTATGCCAATCCCCTCACTATAAAACGGTAGTTTAAAGCAGCTATGTTGTAAATGTTATAAATTATGCTGCGCTACCTCAAACTGTGTATCTAATATAAATCTGTGCAAAAAAAGTGAATGGCCAAAAGTTGGGACGCTGCTTCTATTTCCGTTGTGCAATCACAACCTACTTATGAAATCACTAATAAAGATAGCTGTGCTACCCCCTATACTCTAAACTCTATACAATATAGTGCCACAATTCAGAAAGTGCAACATTAAAGTGCTGACAATCCATAAAAATGCAAAGTGCTTCAAAGAAAGTGCTCCAATTATTTGACATAAAGTGACTGTTTTAAAAAGGAGCACTCTGTAGTTGTTCTTGGCAGCATGATGGGAAGTTGAGCGCAGTATTGCGGGGCTGTGGGTGGTGACTTACCTCAAGAGGCTGACCAAAGACATTAAAGTGTTACTAAACCCACAACAGTAAAATGAGTCTGTATATGCAGTAAAACATTCTTGTTATACTCACCGTGGAACCTAAGGGGTTAATCCTCTGCTTTGTGTAAAAAGGCTGTTTGATCCTGTATGCACAGATCCTCATCTTCTTCCACTGACTCCAAAACATGTCCAGATAAGACAGAGTTAGTGGAGTCAGGCTGCACATGCTCAGTTTGGTGTTTATATTGCTACAGATGTGTTTTTTTTTTCTTGGGAGAGTGCATGTGATCAGCACAGGGCCAATAAGCACTGTCCAGACAGAGTGTCAGGGGTTCTGCATCCTGATAGGACAACCAGTGCATTATGAAAACTCCTACAAGCTTTAACCAGGGAATGATAGAAGTCACAAGACTGCTATATACTACTGATGAGAAAAGGTATTTAGCAGTTTATATTTACTAAAATGATTGCATTTCCATGTTCTATTTACTGTGAAAGACCAGATAAAGTGAATGCAGGGTCCTGGGTTTAGTAACACTTTAAGCGCAGTTTGACCTACCTCAGTTTATGCTTAAGAGGTCAACAACTTGAGTTTTCTTCTAGAAGAGCACGAGCGTAGTGACAGGAACTGGCAATTTTCCTTTTCAGCACAGAGTATAGAGTGTAGGGGGCAGGGCAGCTATCTTTGTTGGTGATTTTATCTTGTAAATGTGTTGAGGCTATTGTAGGGAATGATTATGTAGATATCAAACTGCATAGGAAAAAAATTAAAGTTGGTTAGCAAACTGTACTTTTGGAGTATATTTATTTTAGGGAACATTGTTTTTTATTTTATGTTGATAATGCATGCTCAAATTGCAGCATTCAATTGTTGATGACCTTTAGTTATTTGAGTTGCCTTTTGTCCATAATATGGTGATGTATCAAAACAATGTGCACATAAACCAGCTTACATTATATAACTCACTTTCACCACACCAACCTATCTCCAAAGTAAAAAAAAAAAGTTAGGCATACACCAGTTAGGGCCTGATTACAATTTCCCTGATGCTGGCCAAATTTACGCTTCAGTATCATCTGCGGGCTGATCCTCTGAGTCCTTAAAAAATACCTGCCCATGCCTTATGTCTCTACAGTTCAGCTGAGTTTTGCTCAATAAAACTATTCTATCACTGGAAAATGTTGTGCCGCTGTATCATGTGGGATTTCAAAAATCTTAATGAGACTTTGCTAAAATTTGACTTGTGGCAGAAAACTTTGCATCTACAAAAACAAGGACAGCCTCAGCAAACCGCTGGCCAGTTTCTATCCCTGTCAAAGTAGGCTTATTACTGCTTGATGAAAAATCATGTGTCCAGAGGCGAACTGACCATGCGGGCATGCGGACGCCGATCGAGGGCCCGCGGCCAGTAGGGGGCCCGTGAGAAGCTCCTGAGAGATGCTCGTCGGATCTAGGGGTATGCTGCTGGCAGTGCTGCGGTGAAGCCGTTCTGCCGCTGTGGGGGGGCCCTAGACACAGCATCTTCCCCCTGCACCTCTGGCTTTCAGTTTGAATGCAGTGGGGGAGTGGGAGGCGGCGATCGGCAGCTCTATGGTGCTCGCGGCATCTCCCTGGGGCTTGTATTTCTCCTCCAGAGTGTATACAGTGGAGAGGGGAGGGGCCTCTGACCCGGGCAGCTACAAGTTTCACTCTTCAGTGTAAAAGTGAGTTGCTCTGCTTGTACACTGTTGCCGACTGCTGCCCAGGTCAGAGGCCCCTCCCCTCTCCACTGTACCGAATCAGGAGGAGAACTGCAAGCCCCAGTGAGATCCACAGGCACCATAGAGCTGCCGATCGCCACCTCCCCCTGTGCTGGCGGTTGGAGGAGCACAGCCAGGTACAGGGGAACCTCTGGGGGGGAGGGGCTAAGTCTGGGAACCCTGATGTAAGGGGGAGGCTCTCTGGGGACCCTGATGTATAGGGGGGCTCTCTGGGAACCCTGATGTATGGGGGGCTCTCTGGGGACCCTGATGTATGGGGGAGGCTCTCTGGGGACCCTGATGTATGAGGGGGAGGCTCTCTGGGGACCCCTGATGTATGGGGGGCTCTCTGGGGACCTTGATGTATGGGGGGGAGGCTCTCTGGGAACCCTGATGTATGGGTGGGCTCTCTGGGAACCCTGAGGTATGGGGGGCTCTCTGGGGGCCCTGATGTAGAGGGGGAGGCTCTCTGGGGACCCTAATGTATGAGGGGGAGGCTCTCTGGGGACCCTGATGTATGGGGGGCTCTCTGGGGACCTTGATGTATGGGGGGAGGCTCTCTGGGGACCCTGATGTATGGGGGGAGGCTCTCTGGGGACCCTGATGTATGGGTGTGCTCTCTGGGAACCCCGATGTATGGGGGGCTCTCTGGGGACCCTGATGTATGAGGGGGAGGCTCTCAGGGGACCCTGATGTATGGGGGGCTCTTTGGGGACCCTGATGTATGGGGGTCAGGCTCTCTGGGGACCCTGATGTATGTGGGGAGGCTCTCTGGGGACCCTGACCTATGAGGGGCTCTCTGGGAACCCTGATGTATGGGGGGAGGCTCTCTGGGGACCGTGATGTATGGGGGGCTCTCTGGGGACCCTGATGTATGGGGGGGCTCTTAGGGGACCCTGGTGTATGAGGAGGAGGCTCTCTGGGGACGCTAATGTATGGTGAGGAGGCTCTCTGGGGACTCTGATGTATGAGGGGCTCTCTGGGAACCCTGATGTATGGGGGGGCTCTCTGGGAACCCTGATGTATGGGTGGGCTCTCTGGGAACCCTGAGGTATGGGGGGCTCTCTGGGGACCCTGATGTATGAGGGGGAGGCTCTCTGGGGACCATAATGTATGAGGTGGAGGCTCTCTGGGGACCCTGATGTATGGGGGGCTCTCTGGGGACCTTGATGTATGGGGGGAGGCTCTCTGGGGACCCTGATGTATGGGTGGGCTCTCTGGGAACCCTGATGTATGGGTGGGCTCTCTGGGAACCCTGATGTATGGGGGGCTCTCTGGGGACCCTGATGTATGAGGGGGAGGCTCTCAGGGGACCCTGATGTATGGGGGTCAGGCTCTCTAGGGGCCCTGATGTATGGGGGGGAGGCTCTCTGGGGACCCTGATGTATGAGGGGCTCTTTGGGAACCCTGATGTATGGGGGGAGGCTCTCTGGGGACCCTGATGTATGGGGGGCTCTCTGGGGACCCTTACGTATGGGGGGGCTCTCAGGGGACCCTGGTGTATGAGGAGGAGGCTCTCTGGGGACGCTAATGTATGGTGAGGAGGCTCTCTGGGGAATCTGATGTATGAGAGGCTCTCTGGGAACCCTGATGTATGGGGGGGCTCTCTGGGGACCCTGAAGTATGGGGGGGCTCTCTCAGGACCCTAATGTATGGGGGATGCTCTCTGGGGACCCTGATGTATGATGGGTAGGCTCTCTGGGGACCCTGATGTATGGGGGGCTCTCTGGGGACCCTGATGTATGGGGGGGGCTCTCTGGGGACCCTGATGTATGGGAGAAGCTCTCTGGGGACCCTGATATATGGGGGGAGGCTCTCTGGGGACCCTGATGTATGAGGGGCTCTCTGGGAACCCTGATGTATGGGGGGGCTCTCTGGGAACCCTGATGAATGGGGGGGCTCTCTCGGGACCCTGATGTATGGGGGAGGCTCTCTGGGGACCCTGATGTATGAGGGGGAGGCTCTCTGGGGACCTTGATGTATGGGGGGCTCTCTGGGAACCCTGATGTATGGTGGGCTCTCTGGGGACCCTGATGTATGGGGGGCTCTCTGGGGACCCTGATGTAGGGGGGGCTCTCTGGGAACCCTGATGTATGGGGGGCTCTCTGGGGACCCTGATGTATGGGGGGAGGCTCTCTGGGACCTTGATGTATGGGGGGAGGCTCTCTGGGGACCCTGATGTATGAGGTGATCTCTTGGAACTCTGATGTATGGGGGAGGGTCTCTGGGGACCTTGATATATGGGGGGCTCTCTGGGGACCCTGATGTATGGGGGGTGGCTCTCTGGGGACCCTGATGTATGGTGGGGGCTCTCTGGGGACCCTGATGTATGGGGGGGCTCTCTGGGGACCCTGATGTATGGGGGAGGCTCTCTGGGAACCCTGATGTATGGGGGGCTCTCTGGGGACCCTGATGTATGGGGGGAGGCTCTCTGGGACCTTGATGTATGGGGGGAGGCTCTCTGGGGACCCTGATGTATGAGGTGATCTCTTAGAACTCTGATGTATGGGGGAGGGTCTCTGGGGACCTTGATATATGGGGGGCTCTCTGGGGACCCTGATGTATGGGGAGAGGCTCTCTGGGGACCCTGATGTATGAGGGGGGCTCTCTGGGGACCCTGATGTATGGGGGGGCTCTCTGGGGACCCTGATGTATGGGGGAGGCTCTCTGGGGACCCTGATGTATGGGGGGCTCTCTGGGGACCCTGATGTATGGGGGGCTCTCTGGGGACCCTGATGTATGGGGGGGCTCTCTGGGACCCTGATTTATGGGGTGCTCTCTGGGACCCTGATGTATGGGGGGCTCTCTGGAGACCCTGATGTATGGGGGGGCTCTCTGGGGACCCTGATGTATGGGGGGAGGCTCTCTAGGGACCCTGATGTATGGGGGGGCTCTCTGGGACCCTGATGTATGGGGGGGCTCTCTGGGGACCCTGATGTATGGGGGGGCTCTCTGGGAACCCTGATGAATGGGGGGCACTCTGGGAACCCAGATCTATGGTGGGGCTCTCTGGGACCCTGATGTATGGGGGCTCTCTGGGGACCCTGATGTGCGGTGGGTTTCTGGGACCCTGATGTATGAGGGGGCTCTCTGGGACCCTGATTTATGGGGGGCTCTCTGGGACCCTGATGTATGGGGGGCTCTCTGGGGACCCTGATGTATGGGGGGGCTCTCTGGGGACCCTGATGTATGGGGGGGCTCTCTGGGGACCCTGATGTATGGGGGTCAGGCTCTCTGGGGACCCTGATGTATGAGGGGCTCTCTGGGAACCCTGATGTATGGGGGGAGGCTCTCTGGGGACCCTGATGTATGGGGGGCTCTCTGGGGACCCTGGTGTATGAGGAGGAGGCTCTCTGGGGACGCTAATGTATGGGGGGGAGGCTCTCTGGGGACTCTGATGTATGATGGGCTCTCTGGGAACCCAGATGTATGGGGGGGCTCTCTGGGAACCCTGATGTATGGGGGGCTCTCTCGGGACCCTGATGTATGGGGGATGTTCTCTGGGGACCCTGATGTATGGGGGGCTCTCTGGGGACCTTGATTTATGGGGGAGGCTCTCTGGGGACCCTGATGTATGAGGGGCTCTCTGGGAAACCTGATGTAGGGGGGGCTCTCTGGGAACCCTGATGTATGGGGGGCTCTCTGGGGACCCTGATGTATGGGGGGAGGCTCTCTGGGGACACTGATGTATGGGGGGCTCTCTGGGGACCCTGATGTATAGGGGGAGGCTCTCTGGGGACCCTGATGTATGAGGAGGAGGCTCTCTGGGGACCCTGATGTATGGGGGAGGCTCTCTGGGGACCCTGATTTATGAGGGGCTCTCTTGGAACCCTGATGTATGGGGGGGCTCTCTGGGAACTCTGATGTATGGGGGGCTCTCTCGGGACCCTGATGTATGGGGGAGGCTCTCTGGGGACCCTGATGTATGAGGGGGAGGCTCTCTGGGGACCCTGATGTATGGGGGGCTCTCTGGGGACCTTGATGTATGGGGGGAGGCTCTCTGGGAACCCTGATTTATGAGGGGCTCTCTTGGAACCCTGATGTATGGGGGGGCTCTCTGGGAACCCTGATGTATGGGGGGCTCTCTCGGGACCCTGATGTATGGGGGAGGCTCTCTGGGGACCCTGATGTATGAGGGGGAGGCTCTCTGGGGACCCTGATGTATGGGGGGCTCTCTGGGGACCCTGATGTAGGGGGGGCTCTCTGGGAACCCTGATGTATGGGGGGCTCTCTGGGGACCCTGATGTATGGGGGGAGGCTCTCTGGGACCCTGATGTATGGGGAAGGCTCTCTGGGGACCCTGATGTATGGGGGGCTCTCTGGGGACCCTGATGTATGGGGGGCTCTCTGGGGACCCTGATGTATGGGGGGGCTCTCTGGGACCCTGATTTATGGGGTGCTCTCTGGGACCCTGATGTATGGGGTGCTCTCTGGGGACCCTGATGTATGGGGGGGCTCTCTGGGGTCCCTGATGTATGGGGGGAGGCTCTCTAGGGACCCTGATGTATGGGGGGGCTCTCTGGGACGCTGATGTATGGGGGGGCTCTCTGGGGACCCTGATGTATGGGGGGGCTCTCTGGGAACCCTGATCATTGGGGGGCTCTCTGGGAACCCAGATCTATGATGGGGCTCTCTGGGAACCCAGATCTATGGTGGGGCTCTCTGAGACCCTGATGTATGGGGGGGTTTCTGGAACCCTGATGTATGGGGGGCTCTCTGGGGACCCTGATGTATGGGGGGAGGCTCTCTAGGGACCCTGATGTATGGGGGTGCTCTCTGGGACCCTGATGTATGGGGGGGCTCTGTGGGGACCCTGATGTATGGGGGGCTCTCTGGGAACCCTGATGTATGGGGGGAGGCTCTCTGGGGACCCTGATGTATGGGGGGCTCTCTGGGAACCCTGATGTATGGGGGGCTCTCTGGGGACCCTGATCTATGGGGGGGCTCTCTGGGGAACCTGATGTATGGGGGGAGGCTCTCTGGGACCCTGATGTATGGGGAAGGCTCTCTGGGGACCCTGATGTATGAGGTGATCTCTTGGAACCCTGATGTATGGGGGAGGCTCTCTGGGGACCTTAATGCATGGTGGGCTCTCTGGGGACCCTGGTGTATGGGGGGAGGCTCTCTGGGGACCCTGATGTATGAGGGGGGCTCTCTGGGGACCCTGATGTATGGAGGAGGCTCTCTGGGGACCCTGATGTATGGGGGGAGGCTCTCTGGGGACCCTGATGTATGGGGGGCTCTCTGGGGACCCTGATGTATGGGGGGCTCTCTGGGGACCCTGATGTATGGGGGGGCTCTCTGGGACCCTGATTTATGGGGTGCTCTCTGGGACCCTGATGTATGGGGTGCTCTCTGGGGACCCTGATGTATGGGGGGGCTCTCTGGGGTCCCTGATGTATGGGGGGAGGCTCTCTAGGGACCCTGATGTATGGGGGGGCTCTCTGGGACGCTGATGTATGGGGGGGCTCTCTGGGGACCCTGATGTATGGGGGGGGCTCTCTGGGAACCCTGATCATTGGGGGGCTCTCTGGGAACCCAGATCTATGATGGGGCTCTCTGGGAACCCAGATCTATGGTGGGGCTCTCTGAGACCCTGATGTATGGGGGGGTTTCTGGAACCCTGATGTATGGGGGGCTCTCTGGGGACCCTGATGTATGGGGGGAGGCTCTCTAGGGACCCTGATGTATGGGGGTGCTCTCTGGGACCCTGATGTATGGGGGGGCTCTCTGGGGACCCTGATGTATGGGGGGCTCTCTGGGAACCCTGATGTATGGGGGGAGGCTCTCTGGGGACCCTGATGTATGGGGGGCTCTCTGGGAACCCTGATGTATGGGGGGCTCTCTGGGGACCCTGATCTATGGGGGGGCTCTCTGGGGAACCTGATGTATGGGGGCTCTCTGGGGAGTGTACCCTGATGTATGGGGGGCTCTCTGGAGACATTGATGTAAGGCTGGGCTCTCTAGGGACCCTTATGTATGGGGGGGCTCTCTGGGGACCCTGATGTATAAGGGGTCTCTGGAGACCTTGATGTAAGGGGGGCTCTCTGGGGACCCTAATGTAAGGGGAGGCTCTCTGGGGACCCTAATGTAAGGGGGGCTCTCTGGGGACCCTGATGTAAGGGGGGTTGAGGGCTCTCTGGGGACCCTGATGTAAGGGGGGCTCTCTGGGGACCCTGATGTAAGTGGGGTCAGGGCTCTCTGGGGACCCTGATGTAAGGGGGGTCGGGGCTTTCTGGGGACCCTGATGTATGGGGGGCTCTCTGGAGACCTTCATGTAAGGGGGGCTCTCTGGGGACCCTGATCTTTGGGGGGGCTCTCTGGGGAGTGGACCCTGATGTATGGGGGGCTCTCTGGAGATATTGATGTAAGGCTGGGCTCTCTGGGGACCCTGATGTATGGGGGGCTCTCTGGGGACCCTGATGTATGGGGGGGCTCTCTGGGGACCCTGATGTATGGGGGGGCTCTCTGGAGACCTTGATGTAAAGGGGGCTCTCTGGGGACCCTAATGTAAGGGGGGGCTCTCTGGGGACCCTGATGTATGGAGGAGGCTCTCTGGGGACCCTGATGTATGGGGGGAGGCTCTCTGGGGACCCTGATGTATGGGGGGCTCTCTGGGGACCCTGATGTATGGGGGGCTCTCTGGGGACCCTGATGTATGGGGGGGCTCTCTGGGACCCTGATTTATGGGGTGCTCTCTGGGACCCTGATGTATGGGGGGGGGTTCTGGGACCCTGATGTATGACGGAGCTCTCTGGGAACCCAGATCTATGGTGGGGCTCTCTGAGACCCTGATGTATGGGGGGTTCTCTGGGGACCCTGATGTATGGGGGGCTCTCTGGGGACCCTGATGTATGGGGGGAGGCTCTCTAGGGACCCTGATGTATGGGGGTGCTCTCTGGGACCCTGATGTATGGGGGGGCTCTCTGGGGACCCTGATGTATGGGGGGCTCTCTGGGAACCCTGATGTATGGGGGGAGGCTCTCTGGGGACCCTGATGTATGGGGGGCTCTCTGGGAACCCTGATGTATGGGGGGCTCTCTGGGGACCCTGATCTATGGGGGGGCTCTCTGGGGAACCTGATGTATGGGGGCTCTCTGGGGAGTGGACCCTGATGTATGGGGGGCTCTCTGGAGACATTGATGTAAGGCTGTGCTCTCTGGGACCCTGATGTATGGGGGGGCTCTCTGGGGACCCTGATGTATGGGGGGAGGCTCTCTGGGGACCCTGATGTATGGGGGGCTCTCTGGGAACCCTGATGTATGGGGGGCTCTCTGGGGACCCTGATGTATGGGGGGCTCTCTGGGAACCCTGATGTATGGGGGGAGGCTCTCTGGGGACCCTAATGTAAGGGGGGCTCTCTGGGGACCCTGATGTAAGGGGGGTTGGGGGCTCTCTGGGGACCCTGATGTAAGGGGGGCTCTCTGGGGACCCTGATGTAAGGGGGGTCGGGGCTCTCTGGGGACCTTGATGTAAGGGGGTCGGGGCTTTCTGGGGACCCTGATGTATGGGGGGCTCTCTGGAGACCTTCATGTAAGGGGGGCTCTCTGGGGACCCTGATCTTTGGGGGGGCTCTCTGAGGAACCTGATGTATGGGGGCTCTCTGGGGAGTGGACCCTGATGTATGGGGGGCTCTCTGGAGATATTGATGTAAGGCTGGGCTCTCTGGGGACCCTGATGTATGGGGGGGCTCTCTGGGGACCCTGATGTATGGGGGGGCTCTCTGGAGACCTTGATCTAAGGGGGGCTCTCTGGGGACCCTAATGTAAGGGGGGGCTCTCTGGGGACCCTGATGTAAGGGGGGTTGGGGGCTCTCTGGGGACCCTGATGTAAGGGGGCTCTCTGGGGACCCTGATGTAAGGGGGGTCGGGGCTCTCTGGGGACCCTGATGTAAGGATGGGGCTCTTTGCGGACCCTGATGTAAGGGGAGGCTCTCTGGGGACCCTGATGTATGGGGGGAGGCTCTCTAGGGACCCTAATTTATGGGGGGGCTCTCTGGGGACCCTGATTTATGGGGGGGCTCTCTGGGAACCCTGATGTATGGGGGGCTCTCTGGGAACCCAGATCTATGGTGGGGCTCTCTGGGACGCTGATGTATGGGGGGCTCTCTGGGGACCATGATGTATGGGGGGGCTCTCTGGAAACCCTGATGTATGGGGGACTCTCTGGGGACCCTGATGTATGGGGGAATCTCTGGGGACCCTGATGTATGGGGGGGCTCTCTGGGACCCTGATGTATGGGGGGCTTTCTGGGAATCCAGATCTATGGTGCGGCTCTCTGGGACCCTGATGCATGGGGGACTGTCTGGGGACCCTGATGTATAGGGGGCTCTCTGGGAACCCTGATGTATGGGGGGAGGCTCTCTGGGGACCCTGATGTATGGGGGGCTCTCTGGGACCCTGATGTATGGGTGACTCTCTGGGGACCCTGATGTATGCGGGGGCTCTCTGGGACCCTGATTTATGGAGGGCTCTCTGGGGACCCTGATGTATGGGGGGACTCTCTGGGGACCCTGATGTATGGGGGCTCTCTGGGAACCCAGATCTATGGTGTGGCTCTCTGGGAACCCAGATCTATAGTGGGGCTCTCTGGGACCCTGATGTATGGGGGGGCTCTCTGGGACCCTGATGTATGGGGGGGCTCTCTGGGAACCCAGATCTATGGTGGGGCTATCTGGGAACACAGATCTATGGTGGGGCTCTCTGGGGACCCTGATGTATGGGGGGGCTCTCTGGGGACCCAGATCTATGGGGGTGCTCTCTGGGGACCCTGATGTATGGGGGGCTCTCTGGGGACCCAAATCTATGGGGGGATCTCTGGGACCCTGATGTATGGGGGGCTCTCTGGGGACCCTGATGTATGAGGGGCTCTCTGGGGACCCTGATGTATGGGGGGCTCTCTGGGGAACCTGATGTATGGGGGCTCTCTTGGGAGTGGACCCTGATGTATGTGGGGTTCTCTGGAGACCCTGATGTAAGGGGGGCTCTCTGGGGACCCTGATGTAAGGGCGGCTCTCTGGGGACCCTGATGCAAGGGGAGGCTCTCTGGGGACCCTAATGTAGGGGGGGCTCTCTGGGGACCCTGATGTAAGGGGGTTGGGGGCTCTCTGGGGACCCTGTTGTAAGGGGGGCTCTCTGGGGACCATGATGTAAGGGGGGCTCTCTGGGGACCCTGATGTAAGGGGGGCTCTCTGGGGAACCTGATGTAAGAGGGGGTCGGGGCTCTCTGGGGTCCCTGATGTAAGGATGGGGCTCTCTGGGGACCCTGATGTAAGGGGAGGCTCTCTGGGGACCCTGATGTATGGGGTGGAGGCTCTCTAGGGACCCTGATGTATGGGGGGGCTCTCTGGGACCCTGATGTATAGGGGGCTCTCTGGGGACCCTGATGTATAGGGGGCTCTCTGGGGACCCTGATGTATGGGGGGGCTCTCTGGGAACCCTGATGTATGGGGGGCTCTCTGGGAACCCAGATCTATGGTGGGGCTCTCTGGAACCCAGATCTATGGTGGGGTTCTCTGGGACCCTGATGTATGGGGGGCTCTCTGGGGACCCTGATGTATGGGGGAGGCTCTCTAGGGACCCTGATGTTTGGAGGGTCTCTCTGGGACCCTGATGTATGGGGGGCTCTCTGGGGACCCTGATGTATGGGGGGCTCTCTGGGTACCCTGATGTATGGGGGAGGCTCTCTGGGGACCCTGATGTATGGGGGGGCTCTCTGGGGACCCTGATTTATGGGGGGAGGCTCTCTAGGGACCCTGATGTATGGAGGGTCTCTCTAGGACCCTGATATATGGGGGGCTCTCTGGGAACCCAGATCTATGGTGGGGGCTCTCTGGGACCCTGAGGTGTGGGTGGGTCTCTGAGGACCCTGATGTATGGGGGGCTGTCTGGGGACCCTGATGTATGGGGGGCTCTCTGGGAACCCAGATCTATGGTGGGGCTCTCTGGGACCCTGATGTATGGGGGGATCTCTGGGACCCTGATGTATGGGGGGGCTCTCTGGGAATCCAGATCTATGGTGGGGCTCCCTGGGACCCTGATGTATAGGGGGCTCTCTGTAGACCCTGAAGTAATGGGGGCTCTCTGGGGACCCAGATCTATGGGGGGGCTCTTTTGGGACCCTGATGTATGGGGGCTCTCTGGGGACCCAGATCTATGGGGGCTCTCTGGGACCCTGATGTTTGGGGGCTCTCTGGGGACCCTGTTGTATGGGGGGCTCTCTGGGAACCCTGATGTATGGGGGGCTCTCTGGGGACCCTGATGTATGGGGGGGCTCTCTGGGGAACCTGATGTATGGGGGCTCTCTGAGGAGTGGACCCTGATGTATGGGGGGGCTCTCTGAAGACATTGATTTAAGGCAGGGATCTCTGGGGACCCTGATTTATGGGGTGGCTCTCTGGGGACCCTGATGTATGGGGGGCTCTCTGGAGACTTTGATGTAAGGGGGGCTCTCTGGGGACCCTGATGTAAGGGGGGCTCTCTGGGGACCCTGATGTAAGGGGAGGCTCTCTGGGGACCCTAATGTAAGGAGGGGCTCTCTTGGGATCCTAATGTAAGGGGGGTTGGGGTCTCTCTGGGGACCCTGATGTAAGGGGGGGCTCTCTGGGGACCCTGATGTAAGGGAAGGCTCTCTGGGGACCCTGATGTAAGTGGGGGAGGCTCTCTGGGGACTTTTTTACCTCGGCAGACCACCGTTCTGCCTCTGTTGGAAACGATCGTCAGGGCCCGGCGGACATCGGGTCTGCTGGACCCGCTGATCAGCTCTCGGTGTGTCCAATCACAGTGGCAGTGGGTCAAACAGCACGCAGACCCGCAGGTGCAGAATCAAGTACCTGTATGTGATTCTGCTCACAGGAGACGCAGCCCCGCATTAAATGTATGTGGTTAATGCGAGTCTATTTTTCTTTATTTTCTTAACTCTTAACTCTTAGGTATTTATTTTGAACATACAGTAGAGAAATTCTGTGACCAATGCATGTAATGTAGCAGTGCAATATATACGTGGAGCTTTGTAAAGGTGAGGCTTGTGTGTGGGTGGGCGGGGACAAAGGGGGCCCCATGATCCCCTATTGCTCGGGGGCCCCATGAGTTGTCAGTCCGCCCCTGCATGTGTTACTGCTAAAACTACCTAAAATAAGTCCTTTAAAAACTGAAATGAATTAAACTGGGGCACCAGTGCTGCATGTAACGGACATAATTGTAAGCAGAAAAAAATATATTCCATGGTTAAATTTGCGCTGCCACTGTACACTGCCCCTGTGTTTGCCAATTGAAAATTGCATTGTTCTGTAATACTACACAGGTTTATGGCATCCTCAAGTCTATAATTAGAAGGAATTGTGTTTCCAAGCAGCATGAAAAGGATCCTGCTATATGTACCTTCTATACTGTATATATTTTTTGGCATTTAGTCATATTGAAACAACATATTGGGGTTGATTTACTAAAGGCAAAAAGACTGTGCACTTTGGAAAGTGCAGTTGCACACTGCAAGAGCAGTTGCTCCAGAGCTTAGTAAATGAGCAGAAGCTCTGCTGACTTTCATCAACCAATCATGTGCAAGCAAAAATGCAGTTTTTTTATTTTCCTTGCATGTGATTGGGTATTCTTTGCAAAGTGAGGCTTTACCTCATTTACTAAGCTCTGGAGCAGCTGCACTTGCAGAGTGCAATTGCACTTTCCAAGGTGCACAGTCTATTGGCCTTTAGTAAATCAACCCCATTATGTCTCTGCGCTTAGTTTAACCACTTGCCGACCGGGCCATAGCCTAAAGAAGGCTACAGCGCGGTCGGGTTATCCTGGGTGGACGTCCGTAGGACGTCCTCCCAGAATCCTGCTCTCGCGCGCCCCCTGGGGCGCGCACCCGAGAACTTCCGTGACCGCCGGGTCCAGAGGACCCGGCGCATCACGGATCACGGTAAACGGCCGCTGATCGCGGCCGTTTACCATGTGATCGCTCCGTCAAATGACGGAGCGATCACATGTAAACAAACCGGCGTCATGTCATGACGCCGGTTCCTCCCTCCCCTCTGTGTACCGATCGGTACACAGTGAGAGGAGAGGGAGAGGGATCGGATGGCAGCACCGCTGTGGGCTGCATGTGCAGTGCTCACAGCGGTGCTCAGTGACAAATACAGTCACATCCATCCCACCATGCTCAGCCATCCCTGCAATACACCCTGCAATATACCCAGCTATACCCCGCAATACTCTGCAATACACCCTGCAATAGTCTGCACTACTCTGCAATACCCCACAATACTCTGCAATACCCCGCAATACCCCACAATACTCTGCAATACCCCACAATACTCTGCAATACCCCGCAATACCCCACAATACTCTGCAATACCCCGCAATACCCCAGCAATACTCTGCAATACCCTGCAATAGTCTGCACTACTCTGCAATACCCCGCAATAGTCTGCAATACCCCGCAATACTCTGCAATACCCCGCAATACCCTGCACTACTCTGCAATACCCCACAATACTCTGCAATACCCCACAATACTCTGCAATACCCTGCACTACTCTGCAATACCCTGCACTACTCTGCAATACCCTGCACTACTCTGCAATACCCCGCAATACTCTGCAATACTCTGCAATACTCTGCAATACCCTGCAATACCCTGCAATACCCCGCAATACCCTGCACTACTCTGCAATACCCTGCAATACTCTGCAATACCCCGCAATACTCTGCAATACCCCGCAATACCCTGCACTACTCTGCAATACCCCGCAATAGTCTGCACTACTCTGCAATACCCCGCAATAGTCTGCACTACTCTGCAATACCCCGCAATAGTCTGCACTACTCTGCAATACCCCGCAATAGTCTGCAATACCCCGCAATAGTCTGCAATACCCCGCAATACCCTGCACTACCCCGCAATACCCTGCACTGCTCTGCAATACCCCACAATATCCTGCACTACTCTGCAATATCCCGCAATACCCTGCACTACTCTGCAATACCCTGCACTACTCTGCAATACCCCGCAATACCCCGCAATACCCCGCACTACTCTGCACTACCCCACAATACCCCGCAATACTCCGCAGAACTCTGCAATACCCCGCAATTTTTGACCAGTTCCCGCCCGCTGTCATATGACGTCCTTGACTTTGTGTGGGGATATCTGAATGATGGGTGCAGCTACAGGCATCATTCAGATATCAGCTTTTTCAGCCGGCGATTCCCTACACCATGAGAATGATCATAGCAGCTGTTCCACTGCTTGATTGTTCTTATGGGAGGAGAGAGGGGATGCCCCCCCCTTCCCGCCACCCTCCGGTGCTTCTACCGACTCTGCTACGATCGAAGCCAGGATCATTTTTTTTTTATTATTATTTCAGGCTTCCCAGCCTAGAGGTGAGATGTGGGGTCTTATTGACCCCATATCTCACTGTAAAGAGCACCTGTCATGCAATATTCCTATTACAAGGGATGTTTACATTCCTTGTAATAGGAATAAAAGTGATCAAAAAAATAGTTTCTTTTGGGAAAAAAGTGTCAAACTAAAATAAATAAAGTAGAATGAAAAAAAAAAAAAAAATTTAAAGCGCCCCTGTCCGTGTGCTCGCATGCAGAAGCGAACGCATACGTAAGTCCCGCCCACATATGAAAACTGTGTTCAAACCACACATGTGAGGTATCGCTGCGATCAGTAGAGCGAGTGCAATAATTTTGGCCCTGGACCTCCTCTGTAACTCAAAACATGTAACCAGTAAAAAATTTTAAAGCGTCAACTATGGAGATTTTTAAGTAGCGAAGTTTGGCACTATTCCACGAGCGTGTGCAATTTTGAAGGGTGACATGTTATATATCTATTTACTCAGCGTAACTTTATCTTTCACATTATGCAAAAACATTGGGCTAACTTTACTATTTTGTTTTTTTTTTAAGCACAAAACTGTTTTTTTTCCAAAAACAATGCGTTCGAAAAATTGCTGCGCAAATGCCGTGCGAGATAAAAAGTTGCAACAACCGCCATTGTATTCTCTAGGGTCTTTGCTAAAAAAAAATATATATATGTTTTGGGGTTCTATGTAATTTTCTAGCAAATAAATGATTATTTTTACATGTAGGAGAGAAATATAAGAATTGGCCTGGGTGCTCCAGAACGCCTGGAGGTGCTCCGTGCATGTTGGGCCTCTGTATGTGGCCACGCTGTGTAAAAGTCTCCCACATGTGGTATCACCATACTCGGGAGTAATAGCAGAATGTGTTCTGGGGTGTAATTTGTGGTATGCATATGCTGTGTGTGAGAAATAACCTTCTAATATGACAATTTTGTGAAAAAAAAAAGTTAAAAAAAAATCTTGATTTTTGCAAAGAATTGTGGGAAAAAACGACAATTTCAAAAAAACTCACCATGCATCTTTTCAAATACCTTGGAATGTCTTCTTTCTAAAAAGGGGTCATTTGAGGGGTATTTGTACTTTTCTGGCATGTTAGGGTCTCAAGAAATTAGATAGGCCGTCAGTACTTCAGGTGTGATCAATTTTCAGATATTGGCACCATAGCTTTTGGACTCTCTAACATTCGCAAAGACCAAAATATATACACCAAGTTGTACTTATTTTTACCAAAGATATGTAGCAGTATAAATTTTGGCCAAAATTTACGAAGAAAAATTACTAATTTGCTAAATTTTATAACAGAAAGAAATAAAAATTTATTTTTTTACCAAATTTTCAGTCTTTTTTCTTTTATAGCGCAAAAAATAAAAAACCCAACGGTGATTAAATATCACCAAAAGAAAGCTCTATTTGTGTGAAAAAAAGGACAAAAATTTTATATGGGTACAGTGTTGCATGGCTGAGTAATTGTCATTCAAAATGTTAGAGCACCGAAAGCTGAAAATTGGTCTGGTTAGGAAGGGGGTTTAAGTGCCCAGTGGTCAAGTGGTTAAACCCCAAATTTAAACTACCGTATATAACTGTGTGAATAGATAGCAGCAGCCATTAATATCTGTAAACAGGTTTTAAATAATAATAAATACCAATATGTGTTGTGCTATCCCTTTAAAAACAATAAAGTTATCAATTCATATCACGTGTGCATAGTAGCATAAACCATATAATAAAAAGATGCTCTTAAATAGTAAAGTATTTGTGCAAAACAGTTCAAAACTATATAATCAAAAACCTTTTTTAACAGAATAGACTCCAATAAATCACACAAGAAATATTATATTGCAACTTATAAATATGTAAACTCATGCCATAATGTGCTCAGTGCATATGTATATTAGGTATAGATAAAAAAAATTTATTTGTGGAAAAAGTTTGGGACTTTAAATGAGACACATATCTATATGCGCCTCCATTCCTAATAATGTAAAAAGGAAAGGGTTTGGGACTTTGAATGAGGCATATTATCAGGACTAATGATCAATGGTAAAAATGTATATTTATTTCTCCCATAGATATTCAAATGTATAACAGTAAATACATACATAGAATAACAGACATGAAAAATAACATGCTGCAAAACATCATCGTGGCATAAGTAACATGACTCATAATATAACATGGTGGGGAAGTGCCCAGCTTCTGTAACCTTTATTCTTATTTTTTTTACAATAGCTTGCCCTAAAAATGGCCACAATTGCCAAATAAAATACAGTATGTCCTACTACCACATAGACTTTAATGGAATTCATTGATATGTTTAAATTTTAAAACATTCAAAGTTCTTTGAAGTTCAACAAGTAATACAGAGTGTGTACATTCATGTATAGAGATCATGTAAAAGAGTAAAATGGCATAACAACTAGATATTGCGTTTGGTGGTAATAGTATTGCATATAGTTATCTCTGGTGAGAAAGTGAGATCATATCACAGCAACTGTAACGTAATGGAATGTATTCTCATATAACACCTGTTATCTGGGTGCGCTTATAATTAGGTCAGTTATAATCTATACAGTTTATCCGTTTCAGTTCTTTGTAACCATCAGAGTAGCGGAATTCAAACCAAGGGGACCAAGTTTTGAGGAATCTGTCCACCCTGTCGATGGCTTGTACTACTAGCGTCTCTTCCATTTCACATATCTCAGCTATCCGAGTCAGCCACTCTGACACAGAAGGCACTCGTGTAGTTCTACAGAGGGCTGGTATCAATCCCTTAGCTCAGTGGTTCTCAACTCCAGTCCTCAGGACCCACTAACAGGCCAGGTTTGCAAGGTAACTGAAATACATCACAGGTGATATCATTTGCTGCTCAGTGATTGCAATATTCTAGTCTGCATCCCCCCAAGGTAATACTTAAAATCTGGCCTGTTAGTGGGTCCTGAGGACAGGAGTTGAGAACCACTGCCTTAGCTGCATTCAAGAGGTGTTTGGTCAAATAATTTTTGTAGCATTTGAGTGGGAAGTTTGAGATGTGTAGAAGGCAACAGGCAGCATTGAGCACAGGGCTGGACTGAGACAAAAATTTGGCCCTGGACTTCTTCCAGACTGGCCCACTTTCATTTTGCAGACATGCACATAAACAGTATATAAACTATACGCAATTGCTCAAGGTGCACCCGCCCAGGATTGCCCTGCAAAGCGGCCAGTTGGTCCTGCTGGGAGCTGGCCACTGACATGTGGGCCCTGCAAGGAGCTGGCCACAGGCCATGGCCTGCTTCCAGCAGGACCCACAGTGTTCAGGCCTTTTTTGAGGTACTGGGTGGGCACTGGGGCAGGGTAAATGGAGGGGTGGATAGATGGGATTTGGGGTCAGCTGGCCCTGGGGGTGTCAGGGTCTTTCACCTCAGCAATGCCTTCACCCCCCTGGGAGCTTGAGCGTGTGGACTACAACTCCCAGAATGCAACAGGGTGCAACGGCTAGCTGGCGGCCATGCCCCCCAGTGAACTGACACTGACAGCTCCAGCACCGCTGGCTCTGGCCACTCACACATAGCCTCCTGATCCATGTTCCTGAGGACAGGCCAGTGCAAGAATTTTTGTGTACTTAGGCAACGGTGCATTTTACCACCCCCCCACCACCACCACCCCAAGGCAACTGGATACGTCCCTGACTGCCACTGTCATCCTATGCATACAGAAAGAGCCCCCCTTTACAATCAGAGACCCCACTTACAGAATGAGCCCCTCTTTACCATCAGATCCCCCACTCACTGAAAGAACCCCCCCTCACCATCAGATCCCCCACTCACAGAAAGTACCCCCCTTTACCATCAGATCCTCCACTCACAGGAAGAACCCCCCTTTACCATCAGATCCTCCACTCACAGAAAGTACCCCCCTTTACCATCAGATCCCCCACTCACAGAATGAACCCCCCTTTAACATCAGATCCCCCACTCACAGGAAGAACCCCCCTTTACCATCAGATCCTCCACTCACAGAAAGTACCCCCCTTTACCATCAGATCCCCCACTCACAGAATGAACCCCCCTTTAACAGATCCCCCACTCACAGGAAGAACCCCCCTTTACCATCAGATCCTCCACTCACAGAAAGTACCCCCCTTTACTCCCTGTGCACTGTGTCCCGCACATGTCCTCCAGGCTCCATTAGTTTTGGCTTCAGCTCAGAGGAGGCAGGTGGAGCTAAGTGTTAGGCGTGCACGGAGGAGGAGGAAGTTAAATCCTCCTCCGCTCTGTATTCTGGGGCATCGCTCTGGTGATGTCACTGGTTGCTACACGCCAGGCGGGTAGCAACCATTTTGGGCAGTGAGCCAGCAGCTGTGGAACTACAAAGCGGGTCTCGGCCAGCCTGCCCGGCCAGAACAATTGACAGTCGGTAAAGCGGCGATGGTGGCCTTTTTAGGGGGCATCAGATCGGCACAGGGGGCAATCCAGGGACACTGTATTGTCCCAGAATGAAAGGATCCTGTCACTGAAAACGGCCCACTGAGCCATCGGCCCACCGGGAAACTCCCGGTAGTCCTGATGGCCAGTACATGCCTGATTGAGCACCAACATGGTCTCTGTTATGTGTTTGATCTGTTCTCTGACCTGACGCCAAAATGAAGCCAGGGGAGGGCAGTGCCACCAAATGTGTACAAGGGTGCCTGTGTTGTTCCCACATCTCCAGCATGTGCTTGGAGTTTGAGCATTCCATATGTGGAGTTTTGCTGGGGTGGCATACCAGTCAGTCAGTAATTTGTATGTCGTTTCCTGTGTCTTAGTGCTAATTGAGCACTTATGTGTGAGTATGCTAGCCTTTTTCCATTGATTGTCCGTTATGTTCGTCCTAAATGCATTAGACCAGTGATTTCTGAATCTGTCCTCAGCCTTAAGGTTTGTGTATTGTAGCCATGTGTATGCCATGGAAGTCACCCTCCTTACATGTCACTGTCCCATTTCAGTGTCACATAATCCTTGAATTTTTCATTGTGGAAACACTCACACTGTGTAGTAACATTGTGTAGTAAGCAGTTCTTGATCCCAGGGGGAAGTCTGGGTTGTCATATATCCAAAAATCCGATCATTCTGAACGCGGTGACGTAAAACACGTACGTCGGGACTATAAACGGGGCAGTAGCCAATAGCTTTCATCTTTTTATTTATTCTGAGCATGTGTGGCACTTTGTGCATCGGATTTGTGTACACACGATCGGAAATTCCAACAACGGATTTTGTTGTCAGAAAATTTTATAGCCTGCTCTCAAACTTTGTGTGTCAGAAAATCTGATGGAAAATGTGTGATGGAGCCTACACGCGGTCGGAATTTCCAACAACAAGGTCCTATCACATATTTTCCATCGGAAAATCTGACCGTGTGTACGGGGCATTAAAGTGTTAGTTCACCTTTTCAGAAAAAAAAGAAGAGGTAAACTAACACCATACACTCTCCCAACCCCCCTGGTCAGGGCCGGATTAACATAGGGGCTATTGGAGTTGCAGCTCCAGGCCCCTTACCTTAAGATAGGCCCATTTAAAAAAAAAAATTATTGACTTTGAGGGTCGTGGCTCGGTGACCAGGGGTCACAGAGAGCCCAAATTTAGGGGGTAGGTAGCTGAAGGTCTACTCCACTACTAGTCAAATTTTGGGGCTCTTATCACCTATGGCCCTGGAGATATGGGGCTCCTTGCGCAGGCTGTCAGAAGCTACATATGGAATGGCCATTATAAATACAAGCTGGCACACTCTGTTTGCAGCAGACTGAGAAGATGAGCTCACAGTGCCTCTCCTCACTTCTTGTCAGAGGCACTGAGGTCAATGAATAACTTGGAGCCTGCAGAGTTTGACAGGCAGCACCGCCTATCAAACTCGCTCGCAGTAGCAGCATAGTCCAACAATGTAAAACTGCCATTCAGCAATGTAAAAAAAAAAAAGGAGGTGGCAGTAGCACCTAATGAATGCCTGTCAGCTGCTGCTATACCACTCGTTGAAAAGCAATACACCACAGATCACTTTTCAGAGGGCACTAAGCATTACTGCAAATGTGAAAGAAACTTGAAACACATCATCCATTTCACACTCACCACCAATCAGGTCACTCCCCAGCCACTTTCCATGTTAGCCACCTCCCTTCAACTTATATCACAGGTGATCATTTCCCAACCTGCAGATGACAAACCCTACTCCAAAAGATATCACTCCCAGTTACTCCCCCCACCCTTATAACAGAAAAAATGATAACAGAAAAAATTACTGCGCTATCCCGATAGAACCTGTATAAAAAATATACAGAGTATTTAAAATGACACAAAGCTGCAACTAGAAAATGTGAGATACCCACACTGTAATACACATAATTCAAAAAATAGCTGCGCTAAAAGATATACTGAATTTAAAATGAGACAGAATAAACACCTCTCAGTGTGAATACAATTTAAAGGCTGCGCTGCTAGTGCAAATACATGATCATATTAACTGAAAATACCATAATTATGAATGAACACAAGTGAATTGTTTCATAACAAAAAAAAAAAAAAAAATGCACATAAATCGCATGCAAAAAAAAGAATCGCATGCAAAAAAAATTTAATGAGTGGAACATTCAGTAAACAAAAACGATTAAATAGAGTCCATTTAGTCATAGATTGAAATGAACTGTAGGTCTTGTGGGTGTAGAAAATGGTTGGATAGAGGGAGAAAGACACCCTTCCTTCAAGTGATATAAAGATTATCTCCGTAGGGAGCGTGGTGTTAAAATAGAGAGAAGATCCTCCACCTCAAGTAAGGTAAGCCCCTTACCAGATCCAAAGATCTCCTGTCACAGAGATCATGCACACATGTGGCTGTGTCCCCCAGCCACTGGGTCTCTGTCAGTGCGCAGATCGGAAGCCACCTCTCCAGGAAATCAATCCAAACGTGATTTATCCGCTCACAGACCATGGATAAATAGGAAAGAAATGCTCCATAGCGTAATACAGTTAAAATCCACTTTAATTTATAAAAGAAAAGCACTTACAATTTGTGCAGTAAAGATCGCTTATAAAAACATGTAGCGCCGGCCGGCTTCAGCTGCTGCCCGTTTCTTCCGGGTTCAGCGTGGTATGGTGGTGACGTCAGCACGCCGCTCCTCCCTACGCCGTTTCGACAAATCTGTCTTCTTCCTGGGGTGGAGGTTGTGTGTAACCTTCTCAGTGTGAAGGTTATGCACCCGTGATGCAGTGACAAATAATAATAAGAAAAACTTATTTGTAACCATATCAAACAGAAATATAACATGGAGTAATGGGTACATTCAGTCCATTCCAATTAATGACGGGGAAGGGAAAAAGTTCACTGGCAGAACGTTTCTTCAAAGATGGGTAAGACAAGCATCCATGTGGTGTGAGTGATACAGTATTAACACCGAGAAGAACGTGATGACAGAAGAGCTCCTCCACCAATGTAAATGCTGCCCCTTACCAGCTCCTTTGATCTCCTGTTACAGAGATCATACAGGCATGTGGCTATCAACCCCAGCCGAGGGTCTTGGTAAGGAAGGATCCCACTGTATCTCTCCACCACAGGTCTTCTAAGTAGTATGTTAGACGCTTATCCCCCATACGGATAAACAAAAAAAGGCTCCCATAGCGTAATATGTTTAACACAGTTTAATTAGGTAAAAAAGAATTGCACTTACAGTTATGCTGTACAATAATCGCTCATAAAAACAATGGCCGGCCGGCTTCAATATGCTGCCCGCTTCCGGGATCAGCATGCTAATGTGTGGTGACGTCAGCACGCCGCTCCTCCCACCCGCTGATTGATATCCCTCCATGACCACCTCACACCCCCCTGGCTGACAAACCTCTCGCCCCAGCCTGTCCCCACACACCTTCTCACCTGCTGACCTGTGGATGGGGGAATCAATCCCGCAGTGTTATTGTGTTTTGCTAGTGGGGAGCCTTCCCAACCCACAGAATACAATGATCAGTGTTGCTAACTATAGCTGGCAGCACCGATTGTTTTGGGAAAAACCTGACAAGCTGGTTGTACTCATTAACGATTAATAGATTGACTTGTGTACAACCAGCTAGCCCATACATATATTGATTATAGCTGGTCTCTGCTTAATTGACTTAATTTCAATTCATGTATGGCCCGCTTAACTACTATGCAGTCCCTAAACATCCTTCCACAAACCTTTACATTTTTCCTTCCCAGATTCCTACATCCTCCTCACCTGTACATAGTGCCCACTGTCATACCCTCCACACTCCTCTCCTATACATAGTGCCCACTGTCATACCCTTCACACTTCTCTCCTATACATAGTGCCCACTGTCATACCCTCCACACTCCTCTCCTGTACATACTGCTCACTGTCATACCCTCCACATTCCTCTCCTGTACATACCGCTTACTGTCATACCCTCCACACTCCCCACCTGTACATACTGCACACTGTCATACCATCCACACTCCTCTCCTGTGCATACTGCTCACTGTCATACCCTCCACATTCCTCTTTTGTACATACTGCCCACTGTGATACCCTCCACACTCCACTCCATACTACTAACTGTCATACCCTCCACACTCCTCTCCTGTACATACTGCCAACTATCTTTCTCTCTACACTCCTCTCCTGTAGATACCACCCTCATAATACCTTCCACACTCCTCTCCTGTACATACTGCCCCTATCACACCCTCCACACACCTCTCCTGTACATATGGCCCCATCATACCCTCCACATTCCTCTCCTGTACATAGTGCCCACTGTTATACCCTCCACATTCCTCTCCCTCACCTGCACATACTTCCCACTTTTATACCATCCATACTCCTCCCCTATGCCTCTCACACACAAAAACAGATCTTTAAAATGATATTGAATATCCTCAATGTTACCAGCTCTAGAATGGGCACACTTTTGTTCCATCTTCACCCTGTCTTCCTTCTGGGTTCTGTGTCTTCGGTCACTTGCCTTGGCTGGGCTGTGTTGTTGTTACTTTCACGCATGCTCATTCACATCCTCTCTCTCTAATCCCCTCTCTCTCTCTCTCTCTCTCTCTCTCTCTCTCTCATCCTCCCTCTCTTACCCCTCACTCCTCTCTCATCCCCTTTCTGTCTCTCTCATCCTCCCTCTCACTATTTAATTGAATTTGTTATAACAAAACATTTTTTGCATTTTTATTATTATTTTTTTTTTATTTTATTTTTTTTAATAAAAAAACCCACCATAATCCTCAGCACCAGGTCCATAATGTTCTTAATCCGGCCCTGCCCCTGGTCCCCGCTGTACTCACCTCTGGGGATGCTGAAGCTGATCCAGCAGTCCAAGGATTTGAAATCTCCACTCTTCTCCCTCTCCTCTGTGCAGCTCTTGCGGAAAGGACCAGAGAAATTCTGATTGGTCAGTGCCTGCACAGTAAATCGCTCTAATCTATCCCAAAAGTGCTGCACAGAGAAGAGGGAGAAGGGCAGAGTTTTCAAATCCTTGGACTGCTGAATTAGCTGCATGGGCTCTGACAGCTCAGCATCCCCAGAGGTAAGTACATCAGGAAACACGAGGGTTGGGAGAGTGTATGGTGTTAGTTCACCTTTTCTTTTCTTTTTTTTCTTTTAAAGGTGAACTAACAATTTGAGGCAACCCAATGCAACTTGCTAATGCATGTGCGTTTTAGTGCACCAGAAAGCATGGTAAACTATTACCATGCATTTTGGTGCAATGAATTTAAAAAAGGTGCATGCACTGTATTAGAGGTTTTTCTTTGTATTGAACAATCTATGCATATTAATGAGTTGCCCAAAACATGCATAAAAATGCACCTCTATGCACATGCATTGCCACATAGATGTGAACTTAGACTAATGGTGGACACACTCACTTCGATTTTTTTCTGGTCGATGTGCAATGCTATCAATGCTATCAATGCTATTCCTTCTGATCGATTTAGACTCAAACTGAGTCTAATGCCCGGTACACACAATGAGATTATCGGACGGATGATCATCCATTTTTTTTTGCATGCTAATCTCAGATCGAATCTGATGAGTTGACTAAAGTCACGAAAATTTGTGTATGACAGAATAAAAAATCAGAAGTGATGTTATGTGTTGTAATGCATTTGTATTGTATTTTCGAACGACAGCTGTACTGATTAAACAAAAAGCGTACGATCTGGCATCGTACGAAAAAAACATTTGTACACGTCCGATCAAATAATATCGGATGACCTGTCCTTGTTGGCTCTCGAAAGCTCAGTACTAATGATCAGATTATCGTATGATGGTGTGTACATGGCATAAGAGCCACGGTGGAAAATTATCGATCATTTTATAGCAATCAGCAACACTGAGATACTTAATTCCTAAATACCATTGTATTTCTATCAATCAGGTTATAGAATCACGTGGGGAACAGAGATGCAATTAATAACTTAATGATCATATCTTAACAATCAATTGAAATCCACTTCCCTGCGTGTAGCATGTCAATCAATTGGGTTGTTGATTGTAGATCGATTATTCTTATCAAAAGAGTTTAATCGGAAAATAAATGTATCATTTATTGAAGTGTTTATGACCACCATAAGTGACAGTGGTTAACTAGTGAACACATTCCAGTGTTAGAACGTTGTTAAGAAAAAATAAAATGATTTCTGCAAGCCAACATGATTTTGATGAAAATAATAGCAGAAAATCACATCCATGATACTGATTTATTTATTGGATCTCTGTAATCCGGTAGTACTAGGCAAGAAGCAAATGACACAGTAATGTATATGTTTGAGAAAATAGTGAACGAGCATGCTTCCCGCAGCTACATGATTTGTGTTGCCTTAATTACAATTTAGTCTACGAATCAATCTTTTCTTCCACTCACCTACCAACGGTGAAGTGGAAAATGCAGTCATAACAGACAATGTAAGCTCGCCGCAGAAACAAAGCTTTTCAGGCGAATTGCATGAGGGCAGCCAGGGGGCATCAAAGTCACAGTACTATTTAGACAGATCCAAGATATTTCCAGCTCACATACAGAGCTCTCCTCTCCCCCCTGCTCTTTTTTTTATTCACCTTGCATACAAGGCTGACAATCCTTTATGCAGCCTTCGATATCTGGCAAATATCGATGTCGTAAGTGCTTTACATATATTGTCACCATAGTGAATTGTTTTGCAGAAGGGTTTCTAACTCAGACGGGATCAATGCAACCTTGAAGTTACTTGTAAATTCTTCAATGTAACTGGAAACTGCAATCAATCACCAAATACTTTGGGGGTCATTTGTCAAAGCATGCCAGGTGCAAAAACATTGCATTAGCCCTAACAACTGTACATTGACTGGGCAAAGCTGAAAAATTAGGTAAAAAATGTGTCCTGTACTGCTGAAAAATGATTTGCTACCCTCCAGAAACTCCCGCAGGTTTATATGCAAGAAAATCTGCTAGCAAGAGACGGCAGGGCATCCCTTTTTAATTTCTAGATACAATATTTGAAAGGGGGAAGGGGGGGTTGAAAAAAACAAAGAACTAATTGCAAAGTGCAGTAAGCTATAACTAATAAATACATTTTCTTAAAGTAGGATTGCCTACTGTAATGGAAATGCAACCTGCTAACTGTAGGGTTTAATGCACTTTACAGTTCTTTTCACACTACTTTGTTAAAAAAAAAAAATAAACACGGATTTTGTAATTGAATGATTGGGTTAGGATTTAGTCTCTGGCCAGGTCCTCTTCATTGCTCTCTGGGTCATCAGTGTGAAAATCTTCCTTTATTGCAGCATGGTCTTGTCTAGATTTTAAGCCAGTTTGCTTCTGTCATTGGTTTGCAATTTCTCTATGCATTTCCACAAAGAATCCACTAGAAGGCATATTATACAATATTTCTGTGCCCTACATTCTCTAACGTAATCTCTAAAGCAATAGATGTCAACAGCATGCAAATGTAGATAAGCAAAAAATGCTGAGCTTAGCTACCGCAGCCTTATCATTGTCGAGAGCAGATCGCCCCTGAGGTTCCAGGATGACAGTGAAGACCTCATGGAGAATTATAAAATTGGGAGCATATAACCCCAAGCAATGAATGATAAAAGTAGTTACTTATAGTTTTCACTGTTCCCCATTCTCTTCCTGGCCCATCAGGGTGTCTGGCTATTGCTTGTGAAGCCTACAGTGCTCGGTGAGGTGCAGTAGGGAACAGGCTGGTTTTCTCTACCTGTGTGGAGCATTGAAACTCACTGGTGTCACTCATAATGTATAGGCACTCCCACACACAGGTATAGGCTTTGAAAGCTTAACATTCATCAGCCAGCCACATTGTTCATGCCAGGGCTAATACAGGGCCTTAGTGTCCATATAAATCCAAGTGCCTTCAATATGCCGTGCTTAACTCTTTGCAATCCGTGCAATAGTTAATACAAAGTGTCTCTATATTTTCCACATAGAAATTGATCCCAAAATCCCAGTGCTGCAACAAAAAAATTCTTCACACTCGATACAGGGACAAAGGATGTGCTCTCACTTCAACCCTTTGACCTACAAATAAGAATAGGTCCAAGTGTGCTGTCCCCAATAAAGAAATAATAAGGAATGCCCCCTCAGGTCTGGCGTGTGCTTCACTTGCCCACTTAGATATTCAGGGTAACTGTGCTTTTAAAGCCTCCACTGTAGCACTGCATACCTCTGCAAAGTCAAGTCAGAGCCAACATGGTTCCCACCATAGTGTAGCAGATTGAATCACCAGTAAATTTATTTAAAAAATACTCACATTGAAATTAGTTAGAATCACATTGAATTGCAAGCAATCTTTCGGGACAGCAGTACTTCGGGTCCTCCGAATTCAGTGTCACCTAGTTCTGCCATATCGCCACATATCACTTGACTTCATCAGGGGATGGATTGGGTGATTTATGGCAAGCAATTAACAGACCGCTTTATTTACTTGTTGTCATAGCTACGCTACTAAAGCCTGGATATCCCTGTCAGCGCTCTGAACAGCCTCCTCTAGAGCTTACTCACAGTCTAAGCTATCCATGTGCTGTAGCATAGGCCTGTCCAATACATATACAGATAGTTGATGTTCACAAGAGGAATATGAGAGAAAGTAATTAGCGGTATTTCCAGATCACTTGTACAATAATCATATCTACCACTTCCAAAATGAACCATATAAATAATGATCAATCCCAACACAATCCATACTGTAACATACCTGGTTATGGAGCCCAAAGTATAGAAGAAGACCTCTCTTACAGCTCTGGCTCAGGAGCCCTGATAATGTAGCAGGGAACAGTGGAGCACAGCAGGTCATGAGTGCCTGATAAGACTTCTGCTGGAGCCTGCTGATGTGCGTCTGGATGCACAGGAGGCAGATGGCTGGTAGCAGGCAGGCAGAAGAGCATTAACTGATGACAGGCACAGCTACAGCTGGATCAAGTGCAGGGAGAAGATCCAAGAAAAGGTTAGACAGTCCATGTCGGCAACTGGCAGGCAGATTAAACACAGACGGCAGGCAGAAGAGTAGCCAGCAGCCAGGCCAAGTTCGGTAACAAACAAGTCAGATAAGCAGAAGGATAAGGCAGAAACATAGTCCAGGGGTGAGCCAGGGGTCGGTACAGGCAGAGTTCAGGCAAAGTCAGGAGCAAATCGTGTCGACAATGGATGAATGATACAGGAACAGATGCTTTAGAAAAGTAATAGACCAAACACCACTGACACAAGGCACCAATGCAGTTTAAATAGCCCATCTGGCGCCAATGCACACTCACGCATGTGCATGTTCACGAACCTGTGTGCATGATCGCTCATGTGCACCCGCAAAAAGGTCAAAAACAGAACCATGTGCCTGTGCACATGCATGTGTCTTCCCTGACACATACCCAATGTGGGTAATGATCTAACTATATTTATGATCATATAGCTATGTGATTTATCACTATTTACATAAAACAAAGTGCCAGTTAATTATAAAACCTCAATATTATGTAAAACCCCTTTCATTATGGATATTAACCTATACCTACCAATATAACTACTAATCCTTAACTACAACATTATATACTAATCGTTATTATAACTGGATGTAGCTGTAAAAGAATCTTTAAAAAAAAACCTTACTTTAATATGTACTAGCGTTGTGATGTGACAGGACTCCCCCTGGGTATAAAAATGACTACTATTTACTAATATCTACATTCAGAGCTTTGGGGACTAGTGTCTGAAGATCGTATATCCATTTGGACTCCAGCTGGCTCAATAACATTTATATGCTTCAACTCCCCAAAATTGTAGCATAGTGGGGTCTAGGATACTGTATTTAGCAAAATGCTTGAACAGGTGATGTTTAGTTGATCCTTTGGCTATAGTTTGTATGTGCTTCTGGATTCTTACTGTTAGAGGTCTTTTGGTTCTCCCTACATATTGTTTCTGGCATATTGGTAGGTATAAGTTAATACCCATACTGAATGAGGTTTTACATATTAGATAAATATTTTGCAATTCCAATTTTTTTTTCTTATATTTATCTTTTCAGATATTTGAGATATTTTTTTGTAATATTGAGGTTCTATAATTAGCTGGCACTTTGTTTTATGTAAGTAGCAATCAATCACACAGATATATGGCCATCTATATAGTTAGATTATTACCCAAATTGGGTATGGATTGTGTTGGGATTGATAGTTATTTATATGGTCCGTTTTGGAAGTGGTAGATATGATTGTTGTACAAGTGATCTGGAAATACTGCTAATTACTTTCTCTCAATCTGATCAGTGCCCATCTGCAGCTTCGCCATTGCCCATTATTGCAGCCTGATCAATGCCCATCTGCAGCCTCTCCATTGACCATCAATGCGGCCTGATCAGTGCCCATATGCAGCCTCTCCATTGCCCATCAATGCAGCCTGATCAGCGCCATCTGCAGCCTCTTCATTGCCCATAAATGCATCCTGATCTGTGCCCATCTGCAGCTTCTCCATTGTTCATCAATGCAGCCTGATCGGTGCCATCTGCAGCCTCTCCATTGCCCATCATTGCAGTCTGATTAGTGCCCATCTGCAGCCTCTGCATTGCCCATCAATGCAGCCTGATTAGTGTGAATCTGCAGCCTCGCCATTGCCTGATTACACAGAGGGATCTCCTGTTTACTCGGCGCTCAGTCACACACAGTCCTGCTTCCTGGATGGCTCCTAAGATAGACAGAACACTGGTCCAATGCCAGAACATGTGACGTCTATCCTTCGAGCCTTCCAGGAGGCGGGACTGTGTGTGATTGAGCACCGAGTAGAGGTGATGCCAGTTATATGTAATCTGGCGGCACTCGACCCCCCCCCCCCCCCCCAAGGCAGCTAAGTAAATATCGTTGTATAACACGCACCCATGATTTGCCCTCTATTTTCAGGGGGAAAAGTGTGTGTTATATGCCGATAAACACGGTATGTAGAAAAGCAACACAATTGCACATTGCACAATTTCCCAGCATAAGAAATTTATTACAAGAACAGTATTCTACTCACAAATAACATTAATACATCAGGCGTTCAGAAATTAAAGTCCTGCGCCCCGACGGGCATGCTGATATCACTGTTATTTCCTTCAACCCTACGTACGTTTCATCTCAATAATAGACGTCATCACAGGGGTAATGGAGATGACGGAGTCACAAGGGCAAAAATCGATATTTGCATCAAGTTGGTACATAAAAATACAGTATATCAAAAGGAAGCACTACATATATATAAAATATTAAATCATAAACCAACTAAAGTGCAATTAAGTTAATACAACAAATGAATTTTGCAACGTGCTTGTGCAACAAAGTCCATAAGTTCATTCAGAAATATGGTGACTAGGGGCGCTATCGCGTCTTCTAACATGGAGGACGTCTTTTGAGAAAGCTCCAGACTCCGTCTGCCCTCCGGGACCCTTGTGAAGCTACAAGAGCCACAAACAGCGCCAGGGGTAAGCCTAATTGATAGCTACACTCTTCAGGCACCCCATGGGCAAAATTGGCCAACAGCAGCAGTACTACAAACCGATCTTTAGGCCGCAACAGGAGACTCACATGGACTGGTATATAACTAGGCCGCAAGCCGCAGGCTCGAGTTCTCCCGTGGATCCCTTCGCATTTATGAATTCGCTCCTGGGAATGGAAGATACGGATGCACACCCAGCGAACACCCAGATCCCAGCTCCCACCCCCTCCATGCCACAAGTGGTTCTCACCCCAGCTATCTTGAATGCCAAGCTGGACGCTAAGCTGAGGCTTCTATTACAGCAAATCACCCATACTGTCTCTGCAGAGGTGAGCAAACTAGCAGCTGAATTGAGAGGGGAAATAAATCAAAATGGGGAACATACTGATGCCCTTGAATACAAATTGGATGAAATGGTTAACTATGTACAGGCTACTGAGGAGGAAAACCATAACCTTAGACTTACAGTGTCTCAGCTACAAGTACAACAAGAGGACTTGGAAAACAGGGAGAGAAGGCAGAATCTGCACTTCTGGGGTATCCCTGAGACAGTGGGGGACCCCGCTCTGCGCTTTTATCTTCTGGGCCTTTTCAATTTCCTAGCCCCCACGGTAGTGGATGTGGACTTGACAGGGCCCACCACTCTCTGGGCCCAAAACCTCCGGCTGGAGCAAGACCGAGGGATGTTATAGTGAGGTTTCACTAATACGATAGCAAAGAGGCACTAACACTGGCCACTCGCAACAAAACCCAACTTGTGTACAAAGGGGCAAAATTACAGATCTTCAGCGATCTCTCGCCTACCACCCTGGCCAAGCGGAGAAACCAACGCCCAATCACATCTCATTTACAGCATCACCGGGTTCCTTAATACTGGGGCTTTCCCTTTCGCCTCACCGTATCCAAAGATGGCGTCCAACACAATCTCTGTGATCTTCAAGAGGGAGAAGCTTTCATTAAAGGCCTTGGCCTCCCCCCTATACCTGAAGATCTAATTCCCCCTCCTGTCCAGGCTCGTCCACTTCCTACTACACCAAACCGTGTCTGGACCCCTGTGAGAAGCAGATCAAAGAAACAGCAATTCACACCACAACGTCCAAGACCCTCCAAGCAACCTTCTTGATGCCCTATCCGGGAACTCTGGGGCACGCTGCTTTTTCTGATTTTTCTGAGTTTTCCATAGTCTAAGAAAAACACGGTTTTGTGCTCTGGACTATAGGTTTACAAATTACCCCATGTTTTCCTGAGGGTAATACTTACCCAACCCATGGGGTATTAATGTTAAAGTTATGGTCACTATCATCAGATCATCAGATTGACAGTTGTTTCTGTTTTTGACTTTTTTTTCTTTCTTACTTTTTATACCTGACCCTTTGCAAATACTGCCAAGTTCATAAGGAGAGTAGGCGGACCCTCCTGGTGGAGGTCCTCGTGTGTCCCTACATGGCCTCTATTGTTCTTTGGGGCCTCCTGAGACATGGCCATGTCTCAGGCACTCAACCACAGGTTTTTTTTCTTTTTGTTATTTTTGGTATTATTATGTGTTTATGTTTTTGTTTTTTTCTTTCCTTCTTTCCTATGTCCATGCACGGATGCCAACTCTGTAGGTCGAAGTTGCAATTTTTTAAATTTTTCTTTTTTTTCCTTTGCTGTTCATATCTCCACATGGTACATTGGTTAAGGCTCAGGTACTGAAGGGTTAATTTGTCCATATGGGCTGCCTTCCAACCTCATATCCTTCTCCACATATTCTATGTATTGTGGATTCTTATGTTTTTTACACTAACACGAGCTCTTAAGTTGGTAATGCACATATGGCATTGAGGATCATGTCATACAATGTAAAGGGGCTGGGCTCAATACAGAAATGTTGGGTGGCACTGAAGGAGTTTAGATCCTCAGGCGCAGATGTATTAATGATACAAGGGACACACTTCCGAGCAGATGGCTCGTTTAGGTTTGCCTCAAAATCCTTCCCCATCTTCTACCTTGCCTCTGACTCCACGGGCAAGGTGGGAGTAGCAATCCTGATTAAAAGATCGTGTCCTATCAAGATTAAAAATACCCATGCAGACCCTCATGGGAGGTTTCTGATCTTAGATTGTGACTATATGAACTCCTCCTTCACTTTAGTTAATCTTTACGCCCCCAACACTGGCCAGATTGATTTCCTCAACAAACTTTTTGACTCCTCTCAATATCATTCTCAACCCTTCATGATTGTTGGAGGGGATTTCAATCTGGTCATGTCCCCCACTAGAGATAGGCAAACACTGTTTAATGATACCCCCTCAAAAAAATAACATCTCAAGCAAATTCATTCCATAAATGTATTAGAACCCAACAACTTTTTGACTCATGGAGGATCAAACACCCATCTGCTAAACAATTCACATTCTATTCTATGGCCCATAAAATGTACTCTCCCCTTGATCATTTCTTTATCTCCGCCCCACTCATTCCCTATGTTACTGAATCTGACATATCCCCCATTACATGGTGAGACCATGCTCGGGCTATAAAGTTAACACCTCCAAAACTGAAGCTCTTCCGATACATATCTCACCTTCTTTGCTATCCCAGCTCAAAGATTCCTATCCTTACAAGTGGTGCACTAATTCACTTAAGTACTTGGGTGTCCTTCTTACCCCCTCCTTCCCTGTTCCTAGACATTAATAAATCCCTACAAATTTGGACGAAACTTCCCATATCCTTTCTAGGCAGGATTAACGTGCTAAAAATGTCCATTTTACCTAGCCTATTATACCATTTTGAAACATTACCGGTCGCTATCCCCACCCCACAGCTTAAGACAATTCCAAGAAATTTTCTAAAATTCATTTGGAATGACAGAGCCCATCGCATAGCGAGTTCAATGATTTTTGCCAAAAGATATAGGGGGGGCTTGGGAGCACAGGATATAGTTAAATATTACTATGCTTCACACCTAAGAGCCATTGTATCCTGGTCCTCCTTACAGGCACCTAATCACTGGTCCCTTATTGAGAAAGGTGTGTTATATCCGGTTCATCCATCCTCATTAGTATGGACTCCCTCCCCTTCCATAGATCCCATTTACAAACACCGGTGTACTGCTCCAATTAAATTCACCTTCGCTATCTGGCGTAAGTGCCTTAAGACCTTCTCTCTTATCTCCCCTTGTCCTCCTCTCATGAATGTCCTCTTCAACCCATCCATACCAGACAGCTTGTGTCTGGGTAGGGTACTCCCATGGATAAAAACTTCGCTGTTTCAACTCCTGAATCTAGTTCATCCTATAACACGCAGACTACACACCTTTGACACTCTACGTGAGAAATTTAAAATCCCAGCCCACCTTTTTTATTTCTATTTACAGGTCAGACACCTCTTTCGTTCTCACTCCCCATCCCTGACCCTAGATAAACCCACCCCCTTTAAGTATTTGTGTGCCCAGGGGTCAAAACAACTTCATTTAATCTCATCTATACATAATATCCTCCATGAGTCAACCCCTCTCACTGAGACTGCACATCTATACTGTATATGAGGAGATGGACTCATTTGATAGGTAGACCCATCTCCTTACAGATGTGGGATAAGATATGGCCTTCCACTTTTAAGTCCTCGAAATGTGTGCTCCAGAGGGAAACGTCCATTAAATTCCCCTTTTTTTGGTATAAAACTCCTGAAGTTATTCATAAATATGACCCCTCGGCCCCGGCACATTGCTGGCACTGTGGGACTGACACTGGCTCTTTATTTCATATCTTCTGGCAATGCTTTATGATCAAGCCCTTTTGGCATGAAGTAATGCGATTAATACAGAAGGTGGTGGATGTGTCTCTTCCGCTAGACCCCTTGCATTACCTTTTGGGCCTCACTTTTTCTGGTATTTCTAGAAAAAATAATAGGCTGATTTCATACATACTTCTAGGGTTCTAAGGCTTATCCCAGTATGTTGGTTATCAAACACACCTCCTCCATAGTCCAGATTCTTTCAGCTGATATACGGAGGATGGAACACTTGATGGCTTCAGTCCATGATAGCGTTCTTCAATTCAATAAAATATGGGATCCTTGGGACCAATCGGATTACGGTATACCCTTACCAACCAGTACGTCATAGAATACTACCCTAAGACCTGTGTTTATGTACAGGCCGGTGCCCCCCCCCCCCCTCATAGAAATACCCTACTTATACTTATATACCATAAATTTGTTAGTGTCTTTTATTTGTTTTTTGTGCTCTTATTTTCTGATATGGCATATGGAGCACCCTTGTGCTCTGTATACATGGACATTTTTCATTTGTATCTTTATATCTCATGTTACGATTTAGATACCTATATGACTTGTAACAATGTTTTCTTTTTCTTTTGAAAATAATTCAATAAAAATCACAATTGTAAAAAAAAAAAGAAATATGGTGATTAGTAATGATTCTTAAGTGAAAGTCCATGTATTTGATTAAAAGTGTCCCCACACTTCCACTTCAGGTTAGGAATAAAAGTGCTTCCACCACCATGTGTCGTCACTCAGGGAGGCCTTTTATCAATCTTACCATATCCAATGAACAATTAGATTATAAATGGTCAGACAGCGCTCAAGTAAATTACACCACCGTGTGTCCCGATCGCCAATCTCCACTGGGATCCTCTCATCCACCATGCAATGACACCACCGGAAAAATGGATACAGATTCATTGTGAAATAAGTAAGACCCAGTTTAATTAAATTAATACTCAATAGCGCCAAAATGAGTAGCATACAAATGCTCAGAATGTACAAAAACAATTGCAGCTTTACCAACATCAGCTATTCCAATGTAACAGGCTGAAACAATACTGCTCTGGGCTCCTGACTCCGGTCAGCAAGTGTGCATGATCACGTCACAGCCACATCCAGCACGTTTTGTTGGAAATTATGTTGTTTGGAGATAGGTTAGCATTTAGTGTTTTTTGATCTTTTGTGTGGATTTCTTTACATTTTATTTTAGGTAATACATACAGCATACCTTACTGAGAGAAAGGTGTAACAAATTATCTGTATATGTAGTGGACAGACTGATGCACTGCAGCATCTGGATGGCTCTTCCTAAGCTCTCCCTATAGTGGAGGCTGCCTGGAGCCCTGACAGGGATCTCCAGCTTTCGGTAGGGTAGCTATGATAACAAGTAAATAAACTAAGCAGTCTGTTAAATGCTTGCCATACATCACCTAATCCCCTCCCTGATGAAGTCACGATATGCGTGGCGAAACTAGATGACGCTGAGTTCGGAAGACCAAAAGTCCTGCAAGAGAGCTGCTATTCAATGCGATTTTAATTCATTTCAATGTGAATGTAATTTTTAATAAATATACTGGTAATTCAAACTACACTATGGTTGGTATTCATGTTGGCTCTGAGTTGACTTTGCAGAGGCATGCATGCAGTGGTACAGTGGAGGATTTAAAGGCACAGTTACCCGGAATATCTAAGCGAGCAAGTAAAGCACCTGCGAGACCTGAGGGGGGCACTCCTTATGATCCTTTTATTGGGGACAGTGCACTTGGACCCATATTTATTTGTAGGTCAAAGGATTGAGGTGAGAGCACATCCTTAGCCACTGTGTCAGGTGGCTGACACAGAGTGTGAAGAATTTTTTGTTGTAGCACTGGGATTGTGGGATCAATTTCTATAATCTATAATCACTATAATCACTATTGCATGGATTGTGAAGAGTTATTCACAGCAAATTGTGGGCACTTGGATTTATATGGACAATTATGCATGCACTGTATATTATATAAAATTGTTGGATTGAGTGGCATCCCATGTGTTTTTTTTTGGTTAATAATACAGGGCCTACTACAAAACACCTATGAAACTTCTGTGTGCCTCATAGTCTGCAGGTATACCCATGTGCCACCAGCCTCTCTGTCTTCAAGAGCTACCTTGTGTTTCCAGCATGCCTCTGTATGGCTCCATGTCTCCTCTTGCACCCAAGTGTCTACAAATACACCCCTGTGACTGGAGCACACCTCTGTGCACCACTGCACCTCTATGTTTTGAAGTCTATTACAGTGCCACCAGCTTGTCTCTGTGTCTTAAAGAGCTACCCTGTGCCTCCAGTAAGTGAAACCCTGTGGTTCTTGTACCCTCTGTGCACCTCCTTGTCTCCAAGTGGTGTCATCTACCTGTGTGTTTCATGCAGTAGATATGGACCACTGTCCGTGACAGTTTTACTTTTGCAGATACAGTATGTGCAAATCTCTTTGAAGTAAATTATACATTGCCCTTAGAAGCCATACCTGTTTCATTTAATATACTCATACAAACACATTGTACTTGGAGAATAAAGAAACTGTTAACAAGAAGAAGCATAGGAGGGAAAACAAAATAAGATAAAATTGCTTTGATATCTTTTTAACTAAACTTGTATCTATATATCTGTGACCAAGCTAGTTTTAGTTCAAGGTTCTCTAAGTCCATGGACAGTACATGGAGTGGTGCAAAGCAGGCCTTCAGCTAAACAGCTGCTCCCTGCTTCTGTTGGAGCCTCTGTGTTATTTGTCTTGTTAACTCGCATTGCACTTGCCATGCTGTTTTCACTGAAATTACAGTATAATCTTTTTGTAGTACACTCTTTCTTTCTTTTCCTAAAAAAAGAATTTACAGCTGTGTTCTGTATTGCTGATTTGTTTTTCATTGTGCACTCATGAACTGAAAAGTCATTTTTATGTATGTTATCTTTGAACAAAATTTGGCAATCAGTGGTATCATGACGATAGGCTGGTTACTAATTATACACAAGGAAACAGGATCTACAGGTGTCTGTAAAATGACTTTCATGTTACAAGGTCAGCTCAGGATGACCTTTCATTACATCTTTGTGTAATTGCCTTCTAAAGGGCTGTTTATATGGTACCTCTGTCTTTGCAATGACTGCAATGACTGACTCATTCAGACACATTCCTCACTCTACCAATCAGCTAGTCTTTATACATAGGATGCAAATTTGTAGACAAATGTCAGATCTATTGTCACTAAAGTGCTACAGCCATACTGCTTCTTAGGGGAAAAAAAGAGCACTGAAAATGTCCCTTTTGCTTAACTACATGAAGAACCACAGTTTCTCAATACAGCCTGCATTTTAAGAATCAAGTAATCTTGCAGTGTATAGCGGAGAGTGGATAGCGATATCTGCTTTTTTTTTTAAATGACCCCAACGGTGTGGTTTTGCATGAACAAGCAAAGAATTGAAGGGAGTAGACTGCCACAGAAAGTATAAAGACATAAGATAATTGTTGATAATATTGGATAAGGAAATGGGCATATGTCTATAGGTGATATGCGACCTCTGCAGATGCATGTTGGCTGAGCTGAGCCATGCCCACTCAAGGCTGCTGGTATCTTCAGGAGAACTGCTGTGAGTTATTGTTGTGGGGCAGGGGGCTGCCTTGTATGTATGTATGTATGTATGTATGTATAAGAAAGGGGGGGGTGCATTATTTTTGAGGAGAAATGGATCCAGTGTTTTTATGGAAGGGGGCTGCATTGTGTACATGTATGTGACAAGGGGGTTGCACTGTGTGTATATGTGAGGGAGGAAGAGGGGGCTGTTTGCATGTGGGAGGGGGAATGGTTGCTGTATTGTATGTGTGAAGAGCATGGGGACAAGTGAAATTGTAAGTGTGAGAGGGGCAGGTGGGCTGCATTGTTTGCATGTGTGAAGAAGGGGTGCTGCATTATATGTTGGAGGGGAGCTGCATTGCTTGTATGTGGGAGGGGGGCTTGCAAGACTACATTATATCTATGAATATGAGGGAGGGAGGAAGGTGGGCTGCATTGTTTGTATGTGTGAGGAAAGGGTGGCATTGTATGTATGTGTGAGGGGGCGCATATGGGCTGCATTGTATATTTGTAGCTTGGAAGGTGGGTGGTGCATTGTAATTTTATATGAGGGGAAGGTGGGCTGCATTGTGTGTATATGTAAAGGAGAAGGGGGCTGCTATGTATGTACTGTATGTGTGATAGCAAGGGGGCTGCATTGCCTGTTTGTGTTAGGGATGGAGTTGCATTGTCTATATATATATGTGTGAGGGTGAGGGGAGGCAAGGGGCTGCATTGTATGTTTGTATTGGGGGGGCTGGAATGCATATGTATGAGGGCTGCACTGTATGTGAGTACAAGGGGAGCTGCATTGTGTGGGGTGGTCAGGGCTGATCCTAGGGTCGCAGACGCCTGGGTGCGGAAATATTTCTGGCGCTCCCCCCACATGGGCGTGGTTATCTTACTAACTCCTCCCCTTTACAAATGTTTCAATGACAATGACTCAAATACAGAGATGCTCCCCTAAGGAGTCTTTGTTACCCTGGGATCCTCCCATGATCTTTTAACAATAAACAAAATACAGGAAGAGAATACACTAAAGGGACTTGGAGGGGGCTAATGGACACAGAGAGTGCTTCTGTTAGAGAGTCTGTTAGAGCCCCCAGACATGCTGTAGACATAGTACCGGAGATGTTTAGAGACTACAGACATGATACAAGAGATGGTCAGAAATTGCAGACATGATACAAGATATAGTCAGAGACTGGAGATATACTACCGGAGATGATCAGAGACTGCAGACATGATACAAAATATGGTCAGAGACTGCAGACATAGTACAGAAGATGGTCAGAGATTGCAGACATAGTACAGGAGATGGTAAGAGACTGCAGACATAGTACAGGAGATGGTCAGAGACTGCAGACATGATACAGGAGATGGTCAAAGACTGCAGACATGATACAGGAGATGGTCAGAGACTGCAGGCATGATACAAAAGATGGTCAGAGACTGCAGACATGATACAAGAGATGGTCAGAGACTGCAGACATAGTATACAAGATTGTCAGAGACTGCAGACATAATGCAGGAGATGGTCCGAGACTGCAGACATGATACAGGAGATGGTCAGAGACTGCAAACATAATACAGGAGATGGTCAGAGACTGCAGAAATGATACAATAGATGGTCAGAGACTGCAAACCTGATACAAGAGATGGTCAGAGACTGCAGACATAGTACAGGAGATGGTCAGAGACTGCAGACATGATAAAAGAGATGGTCAGAGACTGCAAACATAATACAGGAGATGGTCAGAGACTGCAGATATGATACAATAGATGGTCAGGGACTGCAGACCTGATACAAGAGATGGTCAGAGACTGCAGACCTGATACAGGAGATGGTCAGAGACTGCAGGCCTGATACATAAGATGGTCAGAGACTGCAGACATAGTACAGGAGATGGTCAGAGACTGCAGACATGATAAAAGAGATGGTCAGAGACTGCAAACATAATACAGTAGATGGTCAGAGACTGCAGAAATGATACAATAGATGGTCAGAGACTGCAGACATGATACAAGAGATGGTCAGAGACTGCAGACATAGTATACGAGATGGTCAGAGATTGCAGACATAATACAGGAGATGGTCCGAGACTGCAGACATGATACAGGAGATGGTCAGAGACTGCAAACCAAATAATACAGGAGATGGTCAGAGACTGCAGAAATTATACAATAGATGGTCAGAGACTGCAGACCTGATACAAGAGATGGTCGGAGACTGCAGACATATTACAGGAGATGGTCAGAGATTGCAGACATGATAAAAGAGATGGTCAGAGACTGCAAACATAATAAAGGAGATGGTCAGAGACTGCAGATATGATACAATAGATAGTCAGAGACTGCAGACATGATACAAGAGATGGTCAGAGACTGCAGACATAGTATACGAAATGGTCAGAGACTGCAGACATAATACAGGAGATGGTCCGAGACTGCAGAAATGATACAATGGATGGTCAGAGACTGCAGACCTGATACAAGAGATGGTCAGAGAATGCAGACATAGTACAGGAGATGGTCAGAGACTGCAGACATGATAAAAGAGATGGTCAGAGACTGCAAACATAATACAGGAGATGATCAGAGACTGCAGAAATTTTACAATAGATGGTCAGAGACTGCAGACATAGTACACAAGATGGTCAGAGACTGCAGGCATAATACAGGAGATGGTCTGAGACTGCAGATATAATACAGGAGATAGTCTGAGACTGCAGACATGATACAGGAGATGGTCAGAGACTGCAAACATACTACATGAGATGGTCAGAGACTGCAGAAATGATATAAGAGATTGTCAGAGACTGCAGACATAGTACACGAGATGGTCAGAGACTGCAGACATAATATAGGAGATGGTCAGAGACTGCAGATATGATAAAGGAGATGCCAGAGACTGCAAACATACTATAGGAGATGGTCAGAGACTGCAGACATGATACAAGAGATGGTCAGAGACTGCAGGCATAGTACAAGAGATGGTCAGAGACTGCAGACATAATACAAGAGATGGTCAGAGACTGCAGACATAATACACAAGATGGTCAGAGACTGCAGACATAATATAGGAGATGGTCAGAGACTGCATATATGATAAAGGAGATGCCAAAGACTGCAAACATACTATAGGAGATGGTCAGAGACTGCAGACATGATACAAGAGATGGTCAGAGACTGCAGGCATAGTACAAGAGATGGTCAGAGACTGCAGACATAATACAAGAGATGGTCAGAGACTGCAGACATAATACACAAGATGGTCAGAGACTGCAGACATAATATAGGAGATGGTCAGAGACTGCAGATATGATAAAGGAGATGCCAGAGACTGCAAACATACTATAGGAGATGGTCAGAGACTGCAGACATGATACAAGAGATGGTCAGAGACTGCAGGCATAGTACAAGAGATGGTCAGAGACTGCAGACATAATACAAGAGATGGTCAGAGACTGCGGGAATGATACAAGAGATGGTCAGAGACTGTAGAAATGACACAAGAGATCAATGCATCAAATGCAGCCTACCAGTGCCCACCAATTGCAGTCTACCAATGCCCATCAAATGCAGCTTGCCAGTGCCCACCAATTGCAGCCTGTCAGTGCCCACCAACTGCTGCCTACCAATTGCAGCCTACCAATGCCCCTGTATCACACAGAGTGGTGACAATCTCCTGTTGTCATGGAGCTTGGATTTGAATCTCCTGGGTGGCCACTGTAACAAAGTCCTGCCTCCTAGACTGGCTTCTAGGACACACGTCACACTGATTCAATTTCACTGCATTGGATCAGTGTTCCATCCACCTCACAGGAGGCGGGACTTTGTTACAGCACCATCGGCATTTCAGATCAAAGCTTGTGCGGTGTGTGAGACACACACAAGTAGTGGCATCACTAGGGTTGGTGTCACCTGGTGTGGTAAGACATGGTGTCACCACCCTCCTATTTTTGGGTCAGCAGCCTGGCCAGCAGCCCAGCATTGGAGCTCATTGGCGCATGTTGCAGTGGTCAATAAGGCCTAGAGGATAGCAGGTTAGGCACTTCCTAATGGCTCAGTCCTTAGGAGCAGTAATGGATAATGGCCAACAGACCCTCTCACCAGACCCAGTGAAACTGCAACAGTGATCCCTCTGGCTGGACGTTCGCTCACTCTGGGTTGCACAGGGCAACCCTGATCAGTAGTGTAGCATGTCTGTACCCTGGCAGTGTCTCAGTCTTTCTCTCTCTGGTGGTGCTGGGCAGCAGCGTGGTTCTCTCTCTGGTGGTGCTGGCAGTAGCGTGGTTCACTCTCTGGTGGTACTGGGTAGCACAGTGGCCCTCTCTCTGGTGGTGCTGGGCAGCAGCGTAGTTCTCTCTCTGGTGGTGCTGGGCAGCAGCGAGGCTCCTTCTCTGGTGGTGCTGGACAGCAGCGCGGCTCTCTCTCTGGTGGTGCTGGGCAGCAGCATGGCTCTCTCTCTCTGGTGGTGCTGGCAGCAGTGTGGCTCCCTCTCTGGTGGCACTGGCAGCAGTATGGCTCCCTCTCTGGTGGTGCAAGCAGCAGCGTGGCTCCCTCTCTGGTGGAACTGGGCAGCAGCGTGGCTCCCTCTCTGGTGGCACTGGGCAGCAGTGTAGCTCTCTCACTGGTGGTGCTGGTACAACATGGCTCTCTGGTGGTGCTGAGCAGTGTGGCTCCCTCTCTGGTGGTGCTGGCAGCAGCATGGCTCCCTCTCTGGTGGTGTGGGTACAGCATGGCGCTCTCTCTCTGGTGATGCAGGTACAGCGTGGCACTCTCTCTGGTGGTGCAGGTACAGAATGATGCTCTCTCTCTCTCTCTGGCGGTGCGGGTACAGCATGGCGCTCTCTCTGGTGGGGCAGGTACAGCATAATGCTCTCTCTGGTGGTGTGGGTACAGCGTGGCTCTCTGGTGGTACTGGGCAGTGTGGCTCCCTCTCTGGTGGTGCTGGCAGCAGCGTAGCTCGCTCTATGGTGGTGTGGGTACAGCATGGCGCTCTCTCTGATGTTGCGGGTACAGTTTGATGCACTCTCTCTCGTGGTGCGGGTACAGCATGGTGCTTTCTCTCTCTGGTGGTGCAGGCACAGCGTGGTGCTCTCTCTGATGGTGCAGGTACAGCATACCGCTCTCTCTCTAGTGGTGTGGGTACAGTGCGATGTGCTCTCTCTGGTGGTGCAGGTACAGTGTTACTCTCTGGTGGTGCTGGGCAGTGTGGCTCCCTCTCTGGTGGTGCAGATACAGCGTGGCGCTCTCTCTGGTGGTGCGGGTACAGCGTGGCTCTCTCTGGTGGTGCGGATACAGCGTGGTGCTCTCTCTCCCTGGTGGTACGGGTACAGCATGGCTCTCTCTGGTGGTGCGGATACAGCGTGATGCTCTCTCTCTCTGATGGTGCGGGTACAGTGTGGCACTCTCTCTGGCTTCCCCCAGCACAGCCATCTCTTTTTCCTGTAGCAGTCACTCTGTTTCTTCCTGGGTTCCATGATGCTCCACTCGCCTCTTCTGATTGGCCCTCACTGTGGCCAATGGGGAGGGAATCAAACTGGGCACCAAGCTGGGCAGTGAACAAGATGAGAGTCGTTCTCTCTTCTCCACTGCTGACCGGAGATTGGGGGTGAGTCGGGGAAGATACGCTGGCATCCGACGGCTCGCCTCTCTTTTGTCACACACGGCTGCTTGTGTTTACTGGCAGACTTCACTCCCCGCACCCCCATAGTGAACCCACTGCACACAAGGAGAGGAGGAGGGAGGGGAGCACTCTGGCACTTCGATGCCCCCCCTCTACGGCACCTGGGTGCAGTGCACCCCGAGCACCTACCCAGGATTGGCCATCGGGGGTGGTGCAGACATAAGAGGTGGGGAAAAGGTGGCAGTATTAGTTAGTCAGCATGCCGTTTTTCAGGGGCTGTTAGCTTTTTAAGAAACATCCACAGGTATGATTCAGCTCTTGGGTCTCTCTGCTTGCATTCAGTTCTTGAAAGACTCCCTTCAAAAGTTGCACACTAATAATGATAAATCAGAGCTCTCTATGAAGCATAGTTTGCAGGCACAAGGACTGTAGCATACAGTATCTCACAAAAGTAAGTACACTCCTCATATTTTTGTAAATATTTTATTATATCTTTTCATGTGACAAGACCGAAGAAACGACACTTTGCTACAATGTAAAATATTGAGTGTACAGCTTGCATAACAGTGTTAGTTTGCTGTCCCCTCAAAATAACTCACACAGCTATTAATGTCTAAACCGCTGGCAACAAAAGTGAGTACACCCCTAAGTGAAAATGTCCAAATTGGGCCCAAAGTGTCAATATTTTGTGTGGTCACCATTATTTTGTAGCACTGCCTTAACCCTCTTGGGCGTGGAGTTCACCAGAGCTTCACAGGTTGCCACTGGAGTCCTCTTATGCCACGTACACACGGCGGACTTTTCGACCAGACTGGTCCGACAGACTTTCCGACGGACTTTTGACGGACTTCCGACGGACTTTTGAATGAACGGACTTACCTACACACGATTACACCAAAGTCCGACGGATTCTTACGTGATGACGTACGACTGGACTAAAATAAGGAAGTTGGTAGCTAGTAGCCAATAGCTGCCCTAGCATGGGTTTTTGTCCGTCGGACTAGCATACAGACGAGTGGATTTTTCGACCGGACTCGAGTCCATCGGAAAGATTTGAAGCATGTTTCAAATCTAAAGACCGTCAGATTTTCGACTGGAAAAATCCGCTGAAGGTCCGATGAAGCCCACACACGATCGAATTGTCCGCCGGACTCAGTCTGTGGGACCAGTCCAGTCGAAAAGTCTGCTCGTGTGTATGCTGCATTACACTCCTCCATGACGACATCATGGAGCTGGTGGATGTTAGAGACCTTGTGCTCCTCCACCTTCTGTTTGAGGATGCCCCACAGATGCTCAATAGGGTTTAGGTCTGGAGACATGCTTGGCCAGTCCATCACCTTTACCCTCAGCTTTTTTGCCAAGGCAGTTGTTGTCTTGGAGGTGTGTTTGTGGTCGTTAACATGTTGGAATAATGCCCTGCAGTCCAGTCTCCGAAGGGAGGGGGTCATGCTCTGTTTCATTATGTCACAGTACATGTTGGCATTCATGGTTCCCTCAATGAACTGTAGCTCTGCAACACTCATGCAGCCCCAGACCATGACACTCCCACCACTATGCTTGACTGTAGGCAAGACACAGTTGTCTTTGTACTCCTCACCTGGTTGCCGCCACACATGCTTGACACCATCTAAACCAATTACATTTATTTTGGTCTCATCAGACCACAGGACATGGTTCCAGTAATCCATGCCCTTAGTCTGCTTGTCTTCAGCAAACTGTTTGCGGGCTTTCTTGTGCATCATCTTTAGATGAGGCTTCCTTCTGGGACGACAGCTATGCGGACCAATTTCATGCAGTGTGAGGTGTATGGTCTGAGCACTGACAGGATGACCCCCCAACCCTTCAACCTCTGCACCAATGCTGGCAGCAGTCATATGTCTATTTCCCAAAGACAACCTCTGGATATGATGCTGAGCACGTGCACTTAACTCCTTTGGCGGACCATGGCGAAGCCTGTTGTGAGTAAAACCTGTCCTGTTAAGCCACTGTATGGTCTTGGCCAATGTGCTGCAACAAAGTTTCAGGGGCTTGGCAATCTTCTTATAGCCTAGGCCATCTTTATGTAGAGCAACAATTCTTTTTTTCAGATCCTCAGAGAGTTCTTTGCCATGAGGTGCCATGTTTAACTTCTAGTGACCAGTATGAGAGAGTGAGAGAGATAACACCAAATTTAACACACCTGCTCCCTATTCACACAGAGACCTTGTAACACTAATGAGTCACATGACTCCGGGGAGGGAAAATGGCTAATTGGGCCCAATTTAGACCTTTTTCACTTAGGGGTGTACTCACTTTTGTTGCCAGCAGTTTAGACATTAATGGCTGTGTGTTGAGTTATTTTGAGGGGACAGCAAATGTGCGCTGTTATACAAGCTGTACTCTCACTACTCTACATTGTAGCAAAGTGTCATTTCTTCAGTGTTGTCACATGAAAAGATATAATAAAATATTTACAAAAAATGTGAGGGGTGTACTCACTTTTGTGAGATACTGTATATATGCTGTGTATACAATGAGTAGGCTCAGGTCCTATTTAACTATACCCCTGTAAGCCCTTTCAACTGTTGGCACCGTGTGACCACAGCCTTGTGTCATGCTGTCCACATCTGTCTTCAAGTTGCAGTGCCCAGGGGTTCCCCAGGTCTTTCAAAAGCCATCATGGATCCCCATGACTAAGCACTGGGGGGTGGAGCAAAACACATTGGGGGCATGGCCTAGCGGGAGCCCAGGCTGAGGTTGTCTCTCTTATTACCACCATAGGACTCCATGGATGTGCAGCACCAGGGATCTTTCCTCTCTTCCTTCCAATGACTACAGGAGCAGGGACGAGCTCCATCCTTTGCTGGCACTCCTGCAGCGGATGCGGCATCACCCACACTACTGCCCATGGTAATCGTGCCTGAGAGGTACACTAATAAACTGTGGGTCTTTCATAATCCACATGGCAGGAAGGTCCTACGATGTCACTGTGCAATTCAGAGTCCACTTTAAACCTGATTGGCAAACTCAGAGCTGTACAGTGATGCTGAGAACAGTTCATTACCAGAAGGGAGTGGGGTCCCAGCTACAATGGATGACTGAGCATGCAATATCGAGTGGAGGGTGGTGCATTTTGGCATCTTCGTCCTGAGCACTGGATGACCTTGCCCCAGCACTGTGGTGAACTGATTTGTTTTTGCACTCAACAGAGTGTTTAGTGGCCTCCCAAATAAGGTGTTAGTATAGTTACAAGTACAGTATATGGACATAATGGATTTTAGTGGCACCAAAAGAATGTCACAACCATATGTAAAATAGAAAAAGTTTATTGTACATCATGATTAAAAACAGGGATACAAGGATTAAAAAAACGTGAAATTAGGCCATAGATGTGGATACATGTATACCCCAGAGATACGTGTATCCACATACAGTATATGATCTATTTTCATGTTTTTAATCTTTATATCTCTGTTTTTAATCTTGATGTACAATAAACGTTTTCTATTTTATATGGTTGTGACATTCTCTTGGTGCCATTAAAATCCCATCCATTATGTCCATATACTGTACTTTTATCAATTTCAGGGATGTGGCATCAATAGAAAGGATACAGGTGTTTTCTGCCTGACATATGTTTGGTGATAGACTAGTTACTTATCAGGTGCTACACTAATAAGGAAGTAAAGTGCTCCCTTACTAAGGTACTGATGTAGCCAAAAGATGCTTTGTTTCAGCTTATTGCGAAGAACTACTTTCTGGCTTTGAGTGGAATGGAGAAATTTGCTGTGAGCTCTGACTCATGCCATTCAGTTTGCTCAGCCCTATTTGTGAAGTCATATTTCAATGCAGAACGTCCATTCCAGCAATGTCAGTCACTATTGCTTTTACCCAGGGTGACTGTTAGAAATCACAGGGCCCCATACAGCCTAGCTGACAGGGCCCATGTGCAAAGCAAAAGTTTGCAGTGCGCTAGTGTGGGGTTAAAACAGGTAATCAGAAGGCAATATGCACACACAGACACACTGGCTTTCTATGTGTCCTGGTAACACTGATGGTGAGCTCTGCCTGCCATAGTTCTTGGATCTTTTTTCTCCCAACATGAAGTTTTGAGTGTTCCTTCCGCACTTTAGTTTCATAATTACATACTGTAGTAGGTGAGGTTGAAAAAAGACACAAGTCCATCAAGTCCAACCTATGTGTGTGATTTTATGTCAGTATTACATTGTATATCCCCGTATGTTGTGGTCGTTCAGGTGCTTATCTAATAGTTTTTTGAAACTATCGATGCCCCCTGCTGATAACAGTAAAGAACCCTCTACGTAGTTTAAGGTTAAACCTCTTTTCTTCCAATTTTAATGAGCGACCACGTGTCTTGTTAGACTCCCTTCCACAAAAAAAGTTTTATCACTATTGTGGGGTCACCAGTACGGTATTTGTAATTTTAAATCATATCCCCTCTCAAGCGTTTCTTCTCCAGAGACAATAAGTTCAGTGCTCGCAACCTTTCCTCATAACTAACATCCTCCAGACCCTTTATTAGCTTTGTTGTCCTTCTTTGTACTCGCTCCATTTCTAGTACATCCTTCCTGAGGACTGGTGCCCAGAACTGTACAGCATACTCTAGGTGCGTCCAGCCCAGAGTCTTGTAGAGCGGGAGAATTATCGTTTTATCTCTGGAGTTGATCCCCTTTTTAACCAGTTCCCGACAGATTTACTGCGGCACTATGGCTCTCCTGGGCGAAATCCCGTATATATACGGGATTCCCTTTAAGAGCCGCCAAAGGGCATGCGCGCTGCACGGCGGGGGATTCGATTCGTGTTGACAGCGGTCGGCGCCGGCCACATGCAACCATGTGCACGAGAGCCAGCATGGGGATTTGTGTGTGTAATCACACAAATCCCTGTCCTGTCAGAGGAGAGGAGACAGATCATGTGTTCCTACTAAGTAGCAACAACTATCTGTCTCCGCTCCTAGTCAGTACAATCCCCTCACAGTTAGAACACATGAGGAAACACACAGTTAACCCCTTGATCGCCCCTAGTGTTAACCCCTTCCCTGCCAGTGACATTTACACAGTAATCAATGCATTTTAATAGCACTGACCGCTGTATAAATGTCAATGGTCCCAAAAATGTGTCAAAGGTGTCCGATCTGTCTGTCGCAATGTCGCAGTACTGCTAAAAATCACAGATCACCGCCATTACTAGTAAAAAAAAATAATAATAAAAATGCCATAAATCTTTCCCATAGTTTGTAGACGCTATAACTTTTGTGCAAACCAATCAATATACGCTTATTCAATTTTTAGCAAAAATATGTAGAAGAATATATATTGGCCTAAACTGATGAAGAATTAAAAAAAAAAAAAAACATTTTTGGGGATATTTATTATAGCAAAAAGTAAAAAATATATATATTTTTTTTCAAAATTGTCACTCTTTTTAGTTTATAGCGCAAGAAATAAAAAATGCGAAAAAGTGTTCTGGTCAGGAAGGGGGTAAAATCTTCCGGGGCTGAAGTGGTAAATGCATGCCAATATTCTGTTTGTTTTGTTAGCAGCAGCTTGGCATTGCATGCCATTGCTGAGCCTATCATCTACTAGGACCCCAGGTCTTTTTCCATCCTATTCCCCCCAGTGTATAGATTGCATTCATATTTTTGCCACCCAAATGCATTGTTTTACAATTTTCTACATTAAACCTCATTTGTCATGTAGTTGCCCACCTCATTAATTTGTTCAGATCTTTTTGCAAGGTTTCCACATCCTGCGGAGAAGTTATTGCCCTGCTTAGCGTTGTATCATCCACAAATACAGAGATTGAACTGTTTTCCTCATCCTCCAGGTCATTTATGAACAAATTAAATAGGTTGGTCCCAGCACAGAGCCCTGGGGGACCCCACTACCCACCCCTGACCATTCAGAGTACTCCCCATTTATCATCACCCTCTGAAGTCGCCCTTGTAGCCAGTTTTCAATCCATGTACTCACCCTATGGTCCATGCCAACGGACCTTATTTTGTACAGTAAACGTTTATGGAAACTGTGTCAAATGCTTTTGCAAAATCCAGATATACCACGTCTATGGGCCTTCCTTTATCTAGATGGCTACTCACTGCCTAATAGAAGGTTAATAGATTGGCTTGGCAAGAACAATTCTTCATGAATACATGCTGATTACTGCTAATGATACCGTTCTCATTACTAAAATCTTGTATATAGTCCCTTATCATCCCCTCCAAGAGCTTGCATACTATTGATGTTAGGCTAACTGGTCTGTAATTCCCAGGGATGTATTTTGGGCCCTTTTTAAATATTGGTGCTACATTGGCTTTTCTCCAATCAGCTGGTACCATTCCAGTCAGTAGACTGTCAGTAAAAATGAGGAACAATGGTCTGGCAATTACTTGACTCTCGGGTGCAAGCCATCTGGTCCCGGTGATCTATTAATGTTAAGTTTCCCAAGTCTAATTTTAATTCTGTCCTCTGTTAACCATGGAGGTGCTTCTTGTGATGTGTTATGAGGATAAACACTGCAGTTTTGGTTAATGAAGCCCCCCGATTCCCTTGTGAAGACTGAGTAGAAGAATAAATTCAACACCTTCGCCATCTCCCCATCCTTTGTAAGCAGATGTCCTTCCTCATTCTTTATGGAGCCAATATGGTCTGTCCTCCCTTTTTTACTGTTTACATACTTAAAGGATTTCTTGGGATTTTTTTGCTTTCCTCCACTATGTGTCTTTCGTGTTCTATCTTAGCCGCCCTACTTGCACCCTTACATTTCTTGTTGCATTCTTTATAAAGTCTGAATGCTGATGATGATCCCTCAACCTTGAATTTTTTTTAAGGAGTTTTCCTTTGCTTTTTATATGCATTTTTACATTGGAGTTAAGCCATTCAGGACTTTTGTTCGCTCTTTTAAATGTATTACCCATTGGAATGCATTGGCTAATGCCCTTATTTGATATGCTCTTAAAGCAAACCCATCTCTCCTCCGTGTTCTTTGTTCCTAATATTTTATCCCAATTGATGCCTTCTAGCAATGTTCATAGTTTAGGGAAGTTTGCTCTTTTGAAATTCAGTGTCTTTATAAACATCCCTTATGTTTCCTATTTGTGTGATTTATACTGAAGCCAAATGCAAAAGCACAAAGCAGGAGGCAGGGAGTGGCCGCAGTTAGCTGCATCTGTCGGTCATTGTCTCAATACCCCATGCAAGGGAAAATACGCCCTATTAAGGGCAGGGGGGGACTATTGCGGTACTAGATAAGGTGAAGTATTCAGTACAAAAGAATAAAGAAAAAAATATAAAAGAATTACATTTTAATAGAAAACATGATTAAAAATGATGACAATGTCACATACAGTTGTAATTAAAAACGGAAGCAGTAAATACAACACAGATAGAGCTTGGATTCTCGACCGGTTTCGCGGTTTTAACCGCTTCCTCAGGAGAGCAGAATCTGTAGTACAACATACAATAATTATAACCAATACAAAACAAGGAAATCTATATTCTCAATGCAGCAAGATGTATTAAACACTACTTTAAACATTTACATACAGTCTAGGTAGAAAAAGGATGAGCTCACCCGTTCGGCAATTCCCTGTGGGTGTACAAGGCCCCAAGTGGTTCCCCCTGTGGCGGACACAGGGGATAACAGACAGCCTCTAAATAAGTAAATTTTTATAAAATTATATACTGAATATCGACTGGGGAGTATATGAAAGAAAAGTAGGGGGGGTGTGCCGGAAAAACCAGTGTGCAAATGAAAGACCTAAAAAACAGTGAAGGTGAGTGACAGTGGGAAGAGGGGAGGGAAAAAAGGGGAGGGGAGGGGGGGGGGGAGGGGGGGAAAGGGGGGGAGCGGGAAGAAGAGAGGAAGGGAGTATAACGAGAAGGGCTATATTAGAAAGAGTTGCACACAAGAATAAAGAACTAGCACTCACCCCAGGAGTACTAATTATTGTAGACACATAGATTGCGGACCATATAGTAAAGGGTCCTATAACAAATATACAGGGGGCATCAACCGCTGTAAGGATGGCACTGCAAGCCCCTCCTCCCCTCCACACACAGGTGGGCTAGAGATGTATATCGAAAAGGGTCACAGCCATGGCTGCAAACAAAAATAGTAATGGATTACCATAACAGCAGAGTCTTAGAAAAAAGTAGCCCAACAGTCAAGAACAGCCATCTAGAAGGGGTTAAGGTAGCCGGTTGAAAGTGGTGTAAAAACAGGAGTATCAGAAAGGTGCTCCAGTAATACAGCAGGCGATCACACAGGGAGCGCCGTATAGGTAAAACACATGAGAAAATTCAACAGGGATACAGGGAGTGAAAAACGATATTGTTCAGAACTGGGGAGAAAGGGGGAGAGAGAGAGGGCGGCAGCACTTACCCACAGCGGTATCCTCGATGAGTGCAGTGTCAGAAGGCTGTAAGCTCACATAGCGGCCATCCGGCCGCTATAAGAGCACCCCAACCCGGAAGTCAGGGACGGCACGGGAGGCGGTCCCTGACGTCACCGGATCTGTTCGTCCGCACTGCGCAGGTGCAGTGTAGGGTGCTACTGCGCAAGCGCGCGCTCCTGTCAAGGGGAATCAAGTTCCCGAACACGGAGACACAAGCAGCTGTAAAGCTGCCAGGGCGAACATGTGTCCGCCACAGAGAAAAGAAACTCAAGGCGGGACAGAACCACAGGGGATTGCACTTGGGGGAGGTCATCCTTGCACAGCAAATCACGCAAAACAAGTTACAATGTAATAAAAATAAACAAAAAAAGAGCAAGAAAATTTGTACATAATATTGTATCTAAGCAACAAGAAGTCAATACCAACGGCATAGAGGACATTCACTATGGGCAAAAAGGTATGATGGAAAGTTTTCAACCCAATAATGCGGGGTGGGGGGGGGAAGGAAAAGGAAGGGGAGGGGGGAAAAAGGAGAAAGAAGATGGAAAAGGAGGGGGGGGGGAAGGGGGGAAGGGGGGGGGGAAGACCATGGGGAGGGGGGGGGAAAGGAGGGATAAAGGAGGGAAGGGGAGGGGGGGGGGAAAGAAGGGGAGGAAAGGGAAGGGGAAAGAGGGGGAGAAGGGGGGGGGAAGGGGGGGGGGAAACAGAAGGGAGGGAGAGGGAAAGGGGGGGGGGAACGGGGGAAAAGGGGAAAACAGGGACCATGAGGGATGGTACGGGGAGACAATGTTGGGGGAAAAAGAGGGGGGGGGGAGGGGGGGAGGGAGGGAAGGGGGGGAGGGAAGAGGAGGGGGGGGGGAAAGGGGGAAAGGGACCATAGGGGAACAGAAAGGGAAAGAAGGACCACACAAGGAACTTAAAGGAAAGCCCTATAGGACACGGATTCATTTAAACCAGGGGGAATGGTGGCGTTGAGTCGCTCAATCCACAGAGATTCTCTCTGGAGTATCGAGCGATCCCAATCGCCACCCCTGGGATTAGGTTTAACAACCTCCAGTACCAAAAATTTAACCACGGAATTGTCGAATCTATGATGTAGGCCAATGTGTCGGCCGATAGTTGTTAGTTTACCATTTTCCGAGTCGTATAAGTGATCACCGATTCTCTGCCTGAGTTCCCTGATTGTTTTGCCCACGTAGAAGGCTTTGCATACGCAGTTCATAAGGTAAACCACCCCTCTTGTACTGCAGTCGGCGAAGGTCCGTGGGACCAGAGTCTCGCCGTTAGGTAAGACCACAGTTCGGCTTGCATAAATCCAGGGGCACCGGGGGCATTCCCCACACTGGAAGGTGCCGTAAGGGCCACTTCCAGTGGATTTAATGGGGTTGTAGTGGCTGGCTGTTAGTCGGTCACGTAATGATCGCGCTCTACGGAAAACCAGTTCCGGTGTACGTCTGATGTATTTGGTTAGTACGTGATGATCAGCCAAGAGGTGCCAATGTTTGGTTAAGATATTACGGAGTATATTGTGGTGTGCGGAATAGGTCGTAATGAGTCTTACAGTTTCTAAGGGGGGGGGTTTATTGCCTTTAAATAATAATGAGGTCCTTGGGCGTGATAGGGCCTTATTAAATGCTTTGCGCAAATTGGTGGAAGAATAGCCTCGTCGTAATAGGCGTTCGCGTAATGCTTTAGCCTGGCGTATAAAGTCACTGTGGTGTGTACAATTCCTGCGTAACCGTAAATATTGGGCATACGGAATGCTCCGTACCAAAGGGTTAGGGTGGGCACTGGTGGCGAATAACAAAGTGTTACCAGCCGTGGGTTTCCTATAGAGATCGGTGCCTAGCGTTCCGTCAGGTTGTTTGATGATCAATAGGTCTAGGAAGGGGATTTGCTCAAACTCAATATTAAAAGTAAATTTGAGGTTTAGGTCATTGTTATCCAATTGACGCAGAAAATGTAGAAGTTTGTCTCTGGAGCCCGTCCATACCATAAACAGGTCATCAATAAAGCGATACCATAAAAGGATATCGTCTAGGAATTCTGTATATTGGTCATGGGCATGGATAAGTCGCTCCCAACCGCCTAAGTATAAATTTGCATAAGCTGGGGCACACGATGTCCCCATTGCAACACCCTGTATTTGTAAAAATAATTGATTGTTGAAAGTAAAATAATTTTTGGTCAATATGAAGTGTAGAAGTGTCAGTATGAACTGATTCAAAGGCCAAGTAGTTGTATCTTGTTCAGCTAAGAATGAACCAGCCATCCGCACGCCCTGCTCGTGGGGGATACTAGAGTAAAGAGACTCAATATCAACAGCCACGAGCAGGGCGTCCGGAGGGATCTGGATTCCCTCAAGGTGTTGCAAAAGGTCGGTGGTGTCCCTAATATAAGACGGGAGACTACGGACGTGGGGCATTAGAAAGGCGTCGACAAATTTGCTTGCGTTATCTGTTAGCGAGCCTATCCCAGACACTATGGGTCTTCCCGGTGGGATACGTGCGGCTTTGTGGGTCTTCGGTAGGGAATAGAAAGTCGGGGTACAGGGAAATTTGGGGACCAGGAACTCCAAGGTGTCTTTGTCAATGAGGCCTATAATGTAGGCCTCAGTGCAAAGAGCCTGGAGTTCCTGTGCAAAGGAAGATACATAGGTGGCAGGGATGGGTCTATACCAATGTTTGTTACTAAGGATAGCAAGACACATAGATTCGTATTGCTGATTGGTCATCAAGACAATATTGCCACCCTTGTCTGATTGTTTGATCACGACATTAGAACGTTGCTGCAAAGACCGAAGGGCCCGGATCTGACTAGAATCAAGGTTTGAGGGGAAGTCGGGCCATTTTTGTTTCTTGAGGTCCCTGATGGTGGCTCGCAAGAAAGCCCAAATCTCAGGGCACGTATTGAGATCAGGGAATCTCCGGGATCGTAACCGGAAGGACTTAGGTAAAGAGATATGTTTGGGGGTAGCTGGAAGACCAGGGGTATTGGATGTAGGGAGGGTAAGTGGCATTAACCCTGCTACAGGTTCATTTGAAGGGACAGTGTCGGGGGTCCCACCGTCTTGTGAGGACGTAGGGTCTCCAGTGTCACCTTCATCAAATAAGAGCATCAGGTCGCGGAGTGCCCTAAACTCCTCCATAGAGAAGCCTTTGGTGCGTTCCGCGAGCTCATGTTCCAGTCCTAAGTTAACACGATCCTTATCGTAAATGAATCTGAATGTAAGATTACGTGCAAAGAGGTATAGATCTTTGATTGTTTCGGTGACCTTCAGTGGATCAAGAGGACAAAAGCCCAGACCTAACTGTAGCAATGAGATTTCCTCACTGCTAAGAATATACGGGGTAAGATTTATGATGTTGCGATCGGTGTGATCTGGGGAGGAGGGTTTGTTTGGGACAGTGATGGTTTCAGGACATAAGCGTCTAAGTTGCTCTGTTGCTTTTTCAGATCTAAAAAAATGGCATCCTCATTGATTTTGGTGTATTTGTTTGACATTAGAGAAGAATTTAAGATTTTAGGAATTGTGCCGTGCAAAGTAGAGTGGCCGGTGGCCCCTTCTACGGGGGTGTTAATATCATGTGAAGTCTGTGTGGGGAGTGCTTGAGTAGATCTCGGGCCTTTTGGGCCTTTTTTATCTTTTTTAGGGTTCGTTGGTGGGGTGTTACCCCCAAAACGAAGTCTCTTGCGTGATGAGTTAAGTGC